>JAUMJK010000116.1:2052500-2652500 GCA_033558105.1 Coccyzus lansbergi
TGTATGATGAAATATTTCTTGGAGTTCAAAAGGCTTGTGGCAGCACTGAGTGTTTGGCACAGCCATTTCAGCTTTCATAGTGGACATCTAAAACTCTTCCATTTGGACAGAAGGAAATCTTAATTGTTAACTGTGCTGCTTTGACCTTCCCTGAGATACCCTAGAAATATGGTTGTTAAATGTAGTCACAATGCTTAATTTCAGTAAAAAAAAAAAATGTTTTCATACATATCTTTTGGTAGGAAGTAATTGCTTTTCTGAGGAGCTCCTCTGGGTCTTCTCTGTGATGGTGCTTCTTGCTTTTAATTTTAAGCTTGTTTTCTTCATATTAAAATATTGCCTTTTTTCTGATGCCTCAGTAATGAAAGCTGAGCATGGCCAAAACAGGAGAATACTTCATAGAATCATAGAATAACCAAGTTGGAAGAGACTCACTGGATCATGGAGTCCAACCATTCCTATCAAACACTAAACCATGTCCCTCAGCACCGTGTCCACCCGTGCCCTAAACACCTCCAGGGAACACGAGTCAACCACCTCCCTGGGCAACCTGTTCCAATGCCCAATGACCCTTTCTGTGAAATTTTTTTTCCTAATGTCCAGCCTAAATCTCCCCTGGTGGAGCTTGAGGCCATTCCCTCTTGTCCTGTGCCGTGTCACTTGGGAGAAGAGGCCAGTTCCCTCCTCTCCACAACCTCCTTTCAGGTAGTTGTAGAGAGTAATGAGGTCTCCCCTCAGCCTCCTCTTCTTTCTATCTTGACGGAGAAGCTGTATTTTCTCTATTTTAGACCTGAACATGGATATATCACTTTCCACATTTCCATGTAGAGACAGTTTCTAAATTCTGTGTTTTGTGTTAAATAACTTAACTGAGATCTGGGCTTCCTTCTACTTCACCATGTTTTACCCTTTGTCATCGACATATCTTAGCTTTCCCCTCTGTTCTTGCAAGTCGAGTCTGTTCCACCTGCTCCTTGTTTTGTTTTTCTGGATGTGTTGTGTGTATAGCTATTCTCTTCATGTGTATTCATTCAGTGGTCCCCTACATTTGTCTCTACCTTCAGGGTCTGATATGGCTTGGAATTCTTCATCTTGGGCCATGTTTTTTCCAAAGGATTGCCAGTTTTGAGTTCTTCTGAAGCTTACCAACAGAAATGTTTATTTTCTGCTATTAAAATTTTATTTGGCTGAAATATGTACAATATTGATAAATGTTATATTAGTGTGTACAGAATGTATGTTTGTGGAACTCGATGTGAACAGAAGCAAGTGGCAGTAAGATGCTGTGGGAGGAAGGACAAGCAGATGGTGACAGAAACCACTCTTTCTGAATTTGTAGTAGCTTCTGAGTCCAGATAACATGAAGAAGTAGTTGGTTTGGTTTCCAATAGAATATATAGCAGAGTGAAAAATGTTTAATTTGCAATTTCTTGTAATTTAACCAGAAGAATACACAAGAGTTTGCTGAGTCTTTTCTTCTTGTTGTACCCTTGGTGCTTCATCCTCTCATATATGGTTTGCCATGTAATTAGGGAAGTGGTAGTTATAATAATTAGGTTCTCTTTTTTTTCCATGGAACTGTGTTTCTGAGATCCTGTTGAAATATTACCTAAATAAATTTAAAATAAGAAAGCCCCACAGTCTGAGATCCAAACTATGATGGAAGATAGTGTCTGAGAGGGCTGCAGTACATCTCTGCTGCTGCCACCTGCGTAACCCTTGCAGAATCACTAACACCCAGAGCTGTGGTGCAGCATTGTGAGCAGTGAGCGCTCTAGTGGTTGCTTCTAAGAGGGTAGTAAGCGACTGCTAGATACTGGAATAAATGTTCACAAAACACCAATAAAGGGCAAAAGAGTTCTAACATCAGTGACTGTAAAGCTGTATGTGTTCAATTTATGAGCTATTTTTTAAGTAAACCTTATAACCTCAAAATTCAAAATGCTATATGAAACTGCATGTTTCAATAAAATTCTAGGTTCATTACATTTCTGCCTTACATTGTTCCACCTTTACTTCTCTTTTATTCCTAAATGGGAGACCCCTGTATTAGAGATTCAGACAATGAATCCTTTTATCTAGCACATACATTCATTATTCATTGTGCATTGTCAGTGCATTGCTACTTTGTGCCTGAATTAGAGATAATTAATCTTAGGAAAGTTCTTGTAATTTCACATTTTATGAAGCACTATTGTTTCAGCACAGCAGTGCTGTGGTGGCAAAATACTCTAATGCTCATAGTTGCTATGCTCTATCATAGCTCTTAATCTTTTGTGCACTCAAGTCTTTATTTTGCTTGCCTGTCGATAGTTTTACAGGAGTCATGTTTGTGTTTTGCTTTGGAAATGGTTTTTGGTAATTTTATTTTATATGGAATTTCAGGCAGAGATAGGTTCAATTATTAAGTGGTGAGGTTAGAAAGACCTTTTATACTTTTCAGCACTGAAAAGGAAAACTTGGAAAAGTGATGGATTTCAGAGCAAGAGGAATTGAGTAGATTCCTTACTAGCCATGTTACTTCTGATGATTTACAGTTATAGCTGGTATCTGATCAGATACAGTACACACTTAGAAGCAAAGGCCTGATGTTTTCCATCTGGTGTTTAAATGTTGCTAAACCTTCTTGCTATGCCTGCAGCCATGAAGGAGCATGCGTGAACGTGAAAAGAACTTCACCTGGGAGTTGGTTTAGTGTACTGCAGTTTACACACCTGCATAGGGAACAGTTCCTACTCTGTAGCTTACAGTAGTTGAGAAACTATTCTAAAAATACGCGTATCTCCTGACAGTACCTAGAGCTGATAATCTGAGAATGTTTAAAGAATAAAATTACAATTTACACCCACATGAAGGTACTGGAGAACTAATTGAATTCAAAGTTATCAGAGGTCCCTTAGCTGCATAGTACACAGAGGGAGATATTTTGGGATAACTGTCAATGTATGTTTGCCCTTCTGTGGGAGATGAAAAACTGAGAGCTAAAAATGGACTTTGTGTTTTACTTTGCATTCTTGCTAAATGGAAGGAAAAGTTGCAAATGACATTTAGAATGCTCTCTGAAGTCTCTTCAGCTTTATTTGCTTGTTTTCAGGAATTTCACAGTAATTGCTTACTAAGGTATAGTTCTTACCTCAATGGGAATTTTTGATTACACTCTTCATGGAAACTACCACATCATAAAAACATTTAATACAATTTATTGTTAGTCTAATGCAGCAGTTTTTATTGTTAGCCAATTACAGTGATGCTAACACTTGTAGTCCAATTACTGCTGGTTCATAATAATCGATGTACACAAGCTTCTTCACATCGACCTCATTTAAGGGCTCACCCTTCCAGTGTCCTGAGCAGTGCTGGGAAGAGGATGCTGGTGCTGACTCTGCATAGGATATGTTGAGTGCTTTCAAGTGGTCAGTTGCTAATGTTTTGTGTTAGTCCAGAAGTATACCTGTGTTAATAATTTGTTTTCTTAAACCTTTATCGTATCTGCTCTAATATCCTTTAGACTGTTCAGCTGCACAAAGCCGAGGTGAATCTAAAAATGAAGTCAGATACAAGTCATCTGACTGTAATGACTGTTACAATTAAGTCTCTCAACTGCAAAGCATGTGCTGCTACAGCTGAATCTGAGCTAAAAAAATAGGTTTGGACCAAGAGAAGTCCAGCCAAAACGTGGAAAGTCTTGAGGCCTCATGTTTCTGAGGCTGTCAGGTCTGAGGCCTGCGGATAGCAATGGCAATAATATCTTCATAGGGCCACAAATTGTGTGTATGTGAGATAAATCTATGTGGAACACACATACTGGAGAAGGGGGAGTATAAGCTGGCCTTTAAGGTTGGCTTGCTGAGTGAGTAATAGTAGCCGAAGATGGAATTAGTCTGCTCACAAAGCTGTGAGCTGTTGCAGTTGTGATGGAAGTACTGACATCTCTTCATATTGGACAGTCTGCAGTAAACCACAAGTGAAGGACAGTTTCTCCTGCACTGTCATCTGGTCTGTGGCAGCACCTGCAAAACAAGCATTCCAGTTGCTGCCAGGTGCCATGTGTAATTCTGACAAGCCCTTGAAAGGATGTTCTTAAGCTCTTTAAATCTCTAATTTTTCAGTGTAAGATGCTATTCAGTGTTGAATTATCTTCTCGTGGTGAGCAGTGGAGGTATCCTTGTGTTTACAGTAGCCTCCTTGTGAGCTGACATGGCTTATTACACTAGGGGCCTCTGATCCAAACTGCAGTGGTTTGGCAAAATGGAAAGATAATCTATTCAGAAAGAAAATCTCTGCAAGCTGTTTGAATCTGGTGCGATAGGGCAGAGGTTCCTCAGAGGCACTGGACTGGGTGATTTTTTTTTTGTTGCTGTTGTTTTGGGTTGGGTTTTTTTTCTTTTCAGTCTTATTGTTGGAGGAGGTTAATGTCTGTGAAACTGAAATTCTGGATTTGTGGGAAATACTATGCATGTCTTTTGAGGTTAGATCTGGGCCAAAGTCTAACGGAGAACCTTAGGAATATATCGTAAATCTTCAGATTGTCTGTCTTTGTGTTTGTAAGCATCAAAAAAGACTCAGTTTTTCTGTCTTGCTTTGTATCATTCAGGTAATGTTTGAAATAGTCCATTTAGCTGAAGCTTTGACTCTGCTGTATGAAACATAGCAAAAGTTATAGGAGTCATGTTGGTAAAAATTCTGACGTTTCCTGAGAGCAGCTGCTTGACCTAGTCTAGTCCAGGCTGTTCAATAACAAAATTGGAAGTACTGGGAATACCAGCCAGAATACACAAACAGAAGTTTGTTTTACTTTCCCGTGCCTTGAGCCTAGATCTGTCGCAGTCCTGAGTCTAGGGCTTTATTTTTACTGTTTAGTTAATCTTCTATGAGCGGTACTGATGTATGTCCCTATCAGAAGCATAGCTTATATCAAAATGGCTTGCAAAACTTGCTTGTTCAGGTGTGTAGGGAAACACTTCTGGTGTAGGTTAGTTAATGTGTTTGTAGGTGTATTGGGCAACAGTCATTAACATGTGCAAACCACCCTGTTTTTTCACACAGGGTGACACTCTTTTGGTTTTGATTACTGAAATTTGTCTTTGGGTAATTACTCCAGATGTTATAAGTAGATAATTCGTGTACAGTTTTTCAGTCTCAAATCCTGTCTACTGCTTTGATTAGGTTCTCCAGTGTGTCTGGAATTCTCTTGTCTACATCTAACCTCTGTATTATGAGGAATGTTCTTCTGTCACTATTATCTAGAACTTAGAAAAAATATCAAGCTTCAAGATGTGCCCCTTATACCTACCCCCTTTTCCCCTGCTCCCCATTATGACCTTACATGGATTGTTCTTGGGAGAGAGGGTGTAAAATTTCCCATTTGCGGGTCTCTTAGGTTACATGGATGGACAGCTATGATCTCTTGCCTTCCTCAGTTAATGTACACATCTGAGAAATTGAAGTGAGAAGGGAACTTAAAGGTGGTGAAAAAAAGGAATGAAAATAGGAAGACATTAGATGAAATATAGATGTGTAGAATATGGACAAGGGATCTAATGGCTGGAAAAAATTACTCCAAACCAGAATTGAAATTCGTGGAGAGTAATGTGGTTAATAGGAGGAGGCAAAAGTGAGATATATTGCAAAGCAATTTGGAGCAGATGGGAGGTGGGGAAAAAAAAATGAAGAACAGAGATGCCTAACTGTAAAGGGCTGTAAAAGTCGAGGTAACAGATGAGGACTTAGAAAAAAGTACTCTAGTAAACAAATTATGGAATCCAAATCACTTCTCCTCCTGCTGAAAGGAGGGAAATGGGAAAGGAAGAATTGGAGGTGACAATTAAGTTTGATCCTGAAAGGGAGAGACTAAAAGTGTGTCTATTATTTAGAATACAAGAGGAAGACTAGCAAGAGACTAGGAAGGAAAGGTAGTCTCAGTACTAGAAAGAATCAGTTTGTGATACTGGTGTGGCAGGAATTTGAGAGAAAGCTGACATTTGGATTAGAATCAACTAGAAGGAAATGTGCTTAACAGTGCTATGTGTTTGAACACATGAGGAGGTGGCAATTAAGTCATTGGAAAACTCGTACCTACATTGGACTTCTTTCCCATGAGTGGGCTAGAATAGTCAATAGAGCAGTGAATCAGTACAGCAGGTCACTAGAACTATTACTTACTGCAATGTTACATCTTGCCATGAAATGCATAACTCGGGTTGCTTTATGAATATTGTGAAATAATGATAAACACTCAATTTGCTATATTTTTATCACTTAATAAAAGTGCCTTATCTCTTGTGTATAGATATTTGATTTAATGGATGCCAAAGCCCGTGCTGACTGCATCAAAGAAATAGATCTTCTTAAGGTAAAATATTTGGTTAAAACTTGTGCAACCATCATGAAAGTATGTTAAGTTTTTCATAGATATACTTGAGGTATCCACTGTTTTCTGTGTAGAGTTTTTATAAGCCTCACTTAAGGAATTTTGTAATCTTTATTGCTTTAAAAATTAACAATGAGAAGTAAATCTTGTAGGAAATTGGGTAACTTTTCAAGTAGATGTTTCTGCTAAAGCCACAGTGTTGTGAATTACTTTTCTGTGTACAGAAAAGTACTGATTTTAAGAATTGACTTAGCTGTTTCAGATTAGTTTAGCATGTGATTGCAGAAATTCATTGAAAGAAAATTACTTTAAAATTGCAACTTCAGGCATTATGTTGATCCTAAGGTGCCATCAAGTTCTTGCAAAATGTTTGTGTTGATGTTTCTCATAAGCATATACTTTTTTATTACACTGAAATAAATTTTAGGGTTTGTTTTGTTTTCCTAAATAATAATGTTTTGTATGTCAGTCTTCTAAGACTTACTCTATACTAACATGTGCGTTATTCTGTTTTCTTAGCAACTGAATCATCCAAATGTAATTAAATATTATGCCTCATTCATTGAAGACAATGAACTGAACATAGTGTTGGAATTAGCTGATGCTGGGGATCTCTCTAGAATGATAAAGGTAAGAATTAGCTTATTTAAAAATTTAAAAGCTTGTAACATTCAACTTGTTTGACTCTTCAGTCTGTGTCCTCATCACTGGGTGAAATGCACTGAAAATGTCAATAACTGAAGAAAAGTGTGAGTTTAGGCTGACTTTTTTTTTTTTTTTTTTTTTTTTTAATGTATGCTCACTATTGGTGCTTATGTAAGTATTTTTAACATTATTACCCAGAATATAAGTGTGGATAGGGACATAACTAGACTGAGATTGTATTAGCATTAGGGAGAAGAAAAAAAACTGCAAAGAATAGAGCACTGTGACCACCATTTAGAACAATTCATTTTAATGACATTCCTGAATTGTGGCACAATTTTGTTTTGTGTTCTAATATTCTGTTGTCTATAGTAATAGTGAAAGCAGAGGAAGTCTGGTCTCCTAAGGCAGAAGTTATTCTAGATCTTGAATTTCACGTGCTAACCACTTTAGCTAACAAAATAAAGATTAAAATGGAAATAACTGCATCCATTTTTACATCTATTTAAATACTTCTTTATCTTGAGACTAGTGTATTCTGAAAATAGATTTCATATTTTATTGGAATCACATTCAGTGAATTTACTAATATATGATTGTGCATTATGGGTTAACTGCTTTCTTTTGTAGTTTTTAAATGCTGTTCTTCAGCTAATAAGAAAAAATTAATCAAGACCCATTGTATAAACTTTGGATTGTGAAACTTAGATTAACTTTAAACTGTTTTTTTTTATCTTTGTTAGTCATCTGATGACTACTTATCCTCTTTGCCTATCCCTTTTCCACTGGGTCTTGGTTTTAGTATGTCCCTTTTACTTTCTTTTGTGCACACCAATATTATTGTTGTCAACACAGCATAACTCTGGGAACAAGTAAGTTGGGCAATTAGCATTCCCTCAGCTGCAGCCAGCACACAAGAGTTCTGCTGTTTTATTTAGGCACTACATGAACAGAGAATGTTAATTTCTTCATTAATGACTTTTATGCTGATTTTTTTTTGGGGGGGGCGGGGAGGGCTTTTGAAGAATATTTCCTTCCAGATTGATAATTGTAAGGTAGGACAGTCAAAAATTGGTTCTAAACAGATTGACAGTGTTCTGTTAATATTTATATCCAAACTCGATATTTTTCTTCATCTCATGAATTATTAATTCTCTGGGCTTACACTTCATAAAACATAAAGGAAGGTTTGTCTCTTCTTTTGAATGTTCAGTTTTGACACAACAGTTATTAATATGAGTGCTCTGTGACAGATTGCCTTATGGCATGTCTGGTCTTATGACCCATTGAAGCTTTTTCTTTCCCCCCCTACTTCCCCCCCCCCCCCTTTTTTTTTCATTTTAAATCCAGTGTGTGAATCTTCAGTACAGTTGGCCTCATTACACCTTGTCCAAGTTGGTGGGTATTTTTTACAAGCTCATCTTGGAGGCACTTTGTGATTGTCCTCTTAACACAGGGATCATGTTTAATGTAACAAACTTAGATTGCTGTTTGATGTTAATGACAGCCTATCAGGCTATTATTAAATATGTATGAGGTGTCACAATGCACTCCATCGTCATGCTGCTGGTGGAGGAAATGATTTGGTAGACTACTTGGATGGTATGAGTTTAAATGTGGGGCACTTCACTTATACAGCCTCATCTGAAAGAAGTACTTTTAAAATTGCCTGAAAAACAAATGATATGTAATGGTATGGAAACTTCCTAGCAGAGTGACTACCTGTCCTGCAGCTGAAGTAAATGTAATAACTATGTTGTTATATTAAAACAAACAAACTGGTTTGGTTTCCAGCGTTCTTGCTAGAATGCTATTTTGATTACGCTGAAAGATGTTGAGGCACTCCCAGAAGACTGTTTGGGTATCAGGCTTTTTGTGTAATTTGTAGAAAGGAACAAGCATGTTTTTGAACTTGTAAGTGACCACAGCTTCAATGACACTGAAGCCAACGTTAATATGAGGGGCAACTTAACTAGTTTACTTGGGTGTTTGTTTTGACATTATTGACACATCAGAGAATACTTGCAAAGCTGCAGTGCCTCACAGTGCACCTTAGTGAAGAATTCATGTCTTTGCTGTCCAGCTTTTATACCATGCCTCTTGTTACCTGTGAATAATACTGTCTTTGTCCCCATTGAGTAGACAACTGAGAAAAATCACTTGGTGCACTCAGATGGATTGCAATAGAATTCATAGAATCTAATCTCTGCTGTATGTCAGAGGGGGAAGAAAAGCAGCCATGCGTTGGTGTTTACAAATTGCATGATGAAATCAGATATCTCATATGTCACCTCTGTGTGGTTATGTATGTATATGCACAGATTTAATCCATTTTACCTTAATTTTTTATAATCACCTCTGTCCCAGGCTCATGTTTCAATAGAACCTCCATTCTAAAAAATGGAGGATCTGAGATTTAGAGTTTATTGTCTTACAGCTTTTAATGGCTGCGTAGAATTCTTGGATGTGGCTTGGCAGTAATACTGAGAAGTAAACATTGTCAGTGAAGAGGAGATATTTGCATTTGACTTACAGTTGGTTTTGCACTAGAATCAGTACCTCAGTGCTATATAATCTGTAGGGATGGTGAAAGAAGTAGAAATTCTTTATGTTCTGTACTTGTGAATTAGATGGCTAGATATTATTACATCAAAGATTTTACTAGTAATAATTATTATCTGTTATGCTGTTTCTCAGTTGCTCATTTTCTGTTGTTAGTAGATAGACACTGACAATAGAACATGGTGACTGTACATAGCTACCAAGGTTAAGGGTAGGTCTGGAGAAGTCCTGTTGTGCCTTGTAATACCATCTCCTTTTGCAATACAAAAATAAGTTATGAAGTCATGAAGGAGATTTTTAGGCTTGATATGTTTTCCTATTAATCATGGTTCTTCACCAACACAAACAGGGACAGGGCAAAAATACTTCTGTGGCCATCTTTGGTTTGTGTTTTTGAATTTTTTTTTTTTAAACAACAATTGATAGGATGGATAAACAGAATACCATTAATACAGAAGAATCTACTAATTGCATTAATCAAGGAAATACATTACAATGTTTTAGTAGAAAGAACTCCTTAGCAAAATCTGTGCTGCAGACATTGAAACAAGAGAATTGGTACTATCTGGTGGAATAATTGGTATATTCTTTAAGATGAAATATAAGATTATTAAAAGGTATGTTATCAGGACATTGAAGTGAGGGGTTTTTTTTTTTTAAATCAGCAATAAGCTTCTAGGTCTATTTAATTTCTGCAGATATTTTTAGTTGTTCTGGTGAATAATCTTAGCACACCAAAAAAAAAAAAAAGGCAAACTTTAAACTGAATATGTCATGCAGATCTTAAGGAAGTTAATCATGTTTTGGGAACAAGCATGAAAGCTTTCATCTAAAAAAAATTGAAAATATGTTTGCGGCTTTCTCATGATAAATGGAAAGTATTTTTGAACTCTATGAAATGTCACCTAGGTACTTCATCCGCTCTTCAGAGAACACTTTTTGTGTATTTTGCATAACTTAAAATTGAAAAAGATAAACACCCTATCTTCAGCTAGCTAAAATAAGACAAATATCTTAAAATGTCTCATCAGTATCTCAGATTTTGTTAGAGAGGAACAGTGAACTCTGTCTTTAAACAGATGTGTTTTTTGTAGGACAGAAAACAGGGATAGTCACTTCTTTCCAAACAACTGATGCATATCTGAATTACTTGTTGCAGTAGCTGGAGCTCTGTTGAGGCTTGTTTGAAATCTCATTGACTGTCGTTCTAATGTTCACTAGTGGTAGAGACTTCAGGCTTCCCTATTTTCAATTGCATTAGGCCGTTTCTCCTTTCTACATGGTGTGGAATGCAGACCCTCTTTTCTCTCCCTATCCCAAAATATATTAGCAGTGAGGATTTCTTTTAAGTTATTTGCAGTACTCCATGTTGACCAACCTGCCCATGGGACAGCTTGCCTTTTTATGTAAGGGCTTGAAGAGAGGAAGCAGTTTTAACTTCAGTCATTGGCAGCTTTGCCTGCCCAGATTGCTGCTCGTGCCTGTGTGAAGCAACCACAGGGCCTGTTGCAGAATCCACGTGACTGCAGCCTGAGTGCGTTACAGCGTGAGGTGGCTACAGGGTGAGACGACAGCCTTTGAGGATTTATAGACACGTTGTAATGACAGTAGATTTGGAAGGAACATAGAGGCACAGCGTAGTTATTAAAATTTGCCCTGTTCTAAGTGTTCGTTGTGAGGCTGGACAGCACCAGAGGCAGGGTTATTCTCATCATTTCCAACGGGTGGTGATCAGGTGCAGGTCAAACTTCCGCAGGGGTTTCTTTTGTGGACTAAGCAGTGCATCTTGCACCACTGATTTTGCAGCATGGTGCAGAGAGCTGAGGGGGCACTTGCTGCTACAGAAGCTGTTTACTTTTTCTGCCTGCACGCTGGCTGACTTGGATTGCAGGATGGCTATTAGCCTGCGATTAACCATTTTCTCACTGCAGTGATGTTCCTGAATATGAATACTTGCCATGTGTGTTTTCAGACTGTTTTTTGGTGGATTTACTATAGTTTTGTTTAATTGCAAGAGTTACAATTTTCTTTTACTGTGATAATAGACTTTTGGGAGTATGAAGTTAATGAAGAGGTGAAGTGTCAGAATTTAGCAGGTCGGGTGCTTATGCCTTCCCAGGGCATGACCTGTGTTTTTTTTGGGAAACCTACAGCTATAAATTGACTGTATTATTTGGTTAACTCTTTATCATACTAAACATTGATTTACAGCTTTAGCAGTTGTAGGAGATAGTTGGCATTCATATTTGGAAGGCTAGTGAGACAATGATGATGTCTCCAATGTAGTTTGAATGATGGTGTTGCAGAAACTGTTTTCTGCTATGCATGCATGCGTAGCAGGACAGTAACTCTGTTTGCTGTTAGAGTTGCCAAAGATTTAGCTGTGGGAGAATGTGTGTGTTCAGTTTGGAATATCACAATTTCATACTAAAATGTTGCATGCCACTTGCCTGCTTGGAATGTATGTTTCCAAAAATGTTGTATGATTTAGTAGATGGCTAAGGAAAAAACCATTATTCTGCTGAGATGCATGTTGTTTGTTTGTTTTTAATCTATCTATTTTAAAATCTGTCAGCCTTTGAATCTAAAATATTGTAAGACTCTTGTGTCTTGAAACAGACTTAAAACTTGAGTAGGGGATTTTTCTTACAATAGTGGCTGTGAAATCTCACCTAAGGTTAAATTCTTCTAACACAAGAGTTTGTATGTGCTTAACAGAAATTGCTGGAGCAATCTTCTGCCAAGCAGAGGATTCCTGTACATGTAGAGCTGCGTGAACCTCTTGCACGTTTCAGTGCTGACAGCATTGCGTACTATCTGATACTTCAACCTATAGTTTGGGTCACTGAAATGGCTTTGCCAGTGATAGTGTTTTCCAGATGCTTTGGATGATCTGAATATTTCCTGTCTCTCAGAGGGTATTTATTCTTTATAGCAACACAGGGAAGGGAGTAGTATGAGATGAATGTGGAGTAGACAAATACTGGGCAGGCAGAGGTAAGTTGGGATGAACAGCTAAGTGATTTTTAAGGAGAAAAGAGAGGATCTGACTGGGAATAGGAAAGACAAGTGGACTGGGCCTAGCTGGTGGGTGAGTTTTGAGAGAATGTAGACCAGTAAGTTACAACACAAGGCAGCAGAGACTGAGCAGTGTAAGAGAGTAAGTGTGATGGATTGGGAAACTATGAAATGGGAGTCCCAATACTGGGCATAAGCACAGTGAGATTAGAGAACAACTAGTGTGTTGGCAGAGAACAGGACAGACTGGGCAAGGATCCTGGAGACTGCCTGACTGCCAGTTGGGAGAGAGGCTGGATGGGATAACTCTAACTGGCTGGGAACAGGCTGTGATTGTGTAAATGGAGAAAATGTAATGAAGTGACAGAAATAGGGAAGGGACAGGTCTGGGATGGAGGCACAGAAGAGGCAGGTTGCAAAGGAATTAAAGTCAAATACAGGGGAACACAAGGAAGAACTTATGCTGCAGTATACAGCCATGTAGAGTGCAGAATGGGACTTGAAGTTCAGGATTGTTGCTTTTCTGCTGCTGTCAGCAAATGTAAATGAGGTCCTCTGGCAGCACCCATCTGTTGCCTGCTGAAGGATGGTACTCTGTAAAGTTAGTCAGCTTCAATACCAACTGTAGCTGTAAAAGTGCCGACTCTGGTAAGCTGTGTATAGCAATGTAATAGAGAGCCTGGGTTTCTGTAGTTATCTGTATTTTTTTTTTTTTTTTGATTCTAGGAAATTGTTTTTGTAAAATCAAGAATTAAAAGGCTAGAAAAATCCTACAGCTTAATATCTTGCACTCCAAAAGAAGAAATAAACCTGTAGTTTGCTGAAGAACCTTCACTCTGTACAGTGCAGCTACTCTGGGCAGGAATCATGGTGGTTCAGGGCAGCTATCCTGGGTAGGAGTCATGGTGGTGCAGTAGGTGCACAGCACTTCATTCCATCTGTGCTGCCTTCCTTGCTGCAGTGTTCGTTTTCAAGGCAGGGAATTCAAGAAAGATGAAGGTTTTGTGGTTAACACAATTGAATGCTTTTTCAAGGGCCATCCTTTCTTACAGTCTATGGTACTATTCCTAAGGGATGCTGTATAAACCGCTTCAACCATTTTTTTTTTTTTGGTGGAAAGTGTAATTGCTTATTCTATATTTCTGATCAAGGTACAACTCTGGGGTTTATTTCGTAAAAGTATTGAGAGTTCACGGCTTCATCTGTTCTGAGTAGAAACTGTGCTTTGAAGATGAACTGTTTCATAAAGCTAAATACGTTGAAAAGGGTGCTTAAATTGGTGCCAGAATTAATTAGCACTTTTGATCTTAGTTCTTTGCCCCATTCTCATCTGTAAAATAGGGATATTACTACCTTATAATTTCTAAGGCCATTTGTGAAGATAAACGTCACAAAATTTATTTTATTAATTTGATATTCTAGTGATGCATGCCAGGAAGCTGTACCCCTCCATGAAACTTATATTTAATAATAGGTTTTGAATAGTGCACAATAAATAAAGCCTAGAGACATTTTCAAACTGCTCATTAGCTGAGTGTCATGAATGAACGAGAAAAGGGTCTTTTGACATAAAGAAAGAAAACAGAACTGAAAACTGTGTGTGTGCACGCACATGCTCTCAAGGGAGAGAAACTATGATGGCTTTAATTCTTTGATTTTTCTTATACATATATTTATGTCCAAATACTTGACAATATGATTGTGGAAAAAGTATATTCTGCATGTTTTTCTTTTCTTCACATGGTACTGGTTTATCATGATCTATAAAGGTAAATTTTAAAATGTAGAATTTGGTTCTTTTGCTTCTTATCAGTCAGTATCTGTCTCTTGCGCTTTTTTCTGTAACTGCTGGATTCAATTTAAAGAACAAAAACCCCCACTGCCCATCCCCTGGCTCCCCCTCCAATGCCAAACCTTCTGACTCATAGTCTTTTTGTTTAGCTTACGGTTATATTTCATAATATAGAAGAGTTTGCCATCTTCCCGAAGCTACATCACTGATAGCCATAAAAAGCTTAAATTTTTTTTTTCCTCAGTGTTTTTTCACATTCTTTCTCTGAGCTTTTTGTGTGCTCATTTTTGAAGAGGCTTAAAGATAGTGTAGCTTGAAGAAGTATATAATGTGTTAGGATGCTATAATGCAGTATGTGCTAATTACAGATCAAAGCTGAATTATTTTTATATGCCTTTTCCTAAAGGAGAAACCTGGGGCTTTGAACCAGTCAGGCTAATTTTACCACTAATCTTTTGTACTGCTACTAGAAATCTTTTTCTTAAACTTCTTTTTTTCCCCATAATTAAAAAAATAGAGCATTCTTATTCAGCTTTGTATCTATGTGCTAGCTACGTAGTGGGTAGAAGAGGGGCTGGGTGTTCTTGGGGGAAGCGGCCACTATGTGGAGTCCTAAAATTAAAAAAAATTAAAGGCATAGAATACTGAAAAGGTGGGAGAGCTGCTTCTATACGCTTTTGCTCCCCATAATTGTGCGGGATATTTGACAGGTTCTCCTCTGTCACCTTTGCTCCCAACCACAGGAGAAGGACCAGAAGGAGAGCAATAGCAGCACTTTACCATACACAAGTGCTGACTGAGGGAAAGCTGACCGGTCCTGCAGCTTATAACCTGAGGGGTAATTGGACTGGGTAATTGCCAGGCGGCCTTGTTGGTTTTTCTGTGAATTGACCACTGTTTGTGTCTGCGATAGGAACAATGAGAATAAGCTTTGTGCTAAAATAATTAGACTATGAACACGTTTGTCATATGGACGTCCCCTTCAGACAATCACACCTGAAGCCACTGTGTGAGATGACTGTACTGCAGGGAGAGCAACCCTGTCAGCTACAGAGAGTTAACTTGATGTTAAACTTCATGTAACTATTACATACACTTGTCAGATATCTTTAATTGGGGCAGGAATGCTTGGTTATTTTATCTCCACCTTTGCCCACTGTTGCTAAAATTGTCTGGCTCTGTGAACCTTTAAAGAGCAGGGGATATAGAAAGATTTTATTGAATAGTTCTGGGTGCTTTTGTGGTTTGAAATGCACTGCAAAGAGTACTTTGAGATTATTTTTAATTTTCCACACAGTTGTTTTTGAAAAATTTTCAATGTCAGTGCTTGTGCTGTATGAATAACTTGCTGAGAATAAAGAGAGAAGATTTCAAATTTGTCTGTCTTCTTTGTAGTAAAAAGAAAAATTGAAGATGATAGCCTCTGTATTTACTGTGTCATGCTATTGCTTCTTATTAGAAAGTAGAGTTAATGATTCAAGCATGAGTTTCACCTCTTTGTGCTGCACCAGTTTTCCCAATGGGGTTTGTTGGAGAGATGCATATAAACAAATACTATTGAATTTGAACATGTGGCTGTGTGTTTTAAGAAGCCCTGTGCAGTGGTAATGGCAAAGATAAGGAAAATGATGCAGTATTGGATGTTTTGTTTTAGTGGATTTGCAAGCAGATCTGATTTCAGTAGGCAATCTTTATCACTGAACATTGTATTTGCTTGCTTTTTTGCATGAGTGAAAAATACTAGGTGGAACATGATGACTATAGGTAGACTGCTTGGTAAGGAAAGATGAAATTAGTCCTTACGAAGGGAATTGGATAAAAATACATATAAAGTGACTTTGTTCAGAGCTTTCCAAGGGACCTTATAAAATCTGATTAATAGATTATCTGCATGAAAGAGTGTATACTAAAAATGGAAATCATGACAGTTTTGGGTTGTGTTTTTCTTACAAAGCTTCATCTATCTTGTAAGTAGATGTCTTTATTTTGATTGTGTGTGAAAGAAGATTGTTTGAGAAGATATTTCTATCTCAGTTCTGTGGTTGGTGTGTGGTAGATTATTTATTGGTTTTAGGAAAGACTGTAGTTTCATTCTGCTAATTTTGACTTGTGATGCTAGCAGGTACTTCTACTAGTATAGTTTTGTCCATTAGTTTTTGTACTGTGTCATAGTCTATTGTAACTATTGATTAAAGTTACTTGTGTACGAGAAATCACTAGTAGAGGACTGGGGTTTGTTTTAAATGCTTTTTTGTGGACTCTGCAAGGGGGTAAATAAATGTATGACATCTTCAGTAACTGGAGACGTGAACAACTGTAAAGAAAAGTTGGAAAAAGAACCAAGTAAATATTTGTTTATTTAATATTTTTATTATTAGTCACTTTATTGGCCAAGTAGTTTTTACTTTGTCTGTGTTCCGATGGTGGATGCCAGATTGTGTCATTTTTTTTATTTGTTTGTTTGTTCTCTTTTTTACATCTAAGAGACAGCTGCTAGTCTTGAAATGTAGACAGATTTGATCACTTCTGTGATCAAATTGGGTAAGTGAATCAAGATGTAGTGGAAAATTCTATTTTTGTCCTGAGTAGAAAGCAAGGAGAAACAACAGAAAACTTACCATTATTTGAAGAGATGGGCAACTGAATTAGTGAATGAACAGAGCCAGACAAAACTCCTGGAACACTGCTTTCCTACTAGAATTATCATAGAATCACAGAATCATAGAACAACCAGGTTGGAAGAGACCCACGGGATCATCGAGTGCAACCATTCCTATCAAACGCTAAACCATGCCCCTCAGGACCTTGTCCACCCATGCCTTAAACACCTCCAGGGAAGGTGACTCAACCACCTCCCTGGGCAGCCTGTGCCAGTGCCCAATGACCCTTTCTACGAAAATTTTTTTCCTAATGTCCAGCCTAAATCTCCCCTGATGGAGCTTGAGGCCATTCCCTCTTGTCCTGTTGCCTGTCACTAGGGAGAAGAGGCCAGCTCCCTCATCTCCACAACCTCCTTTCAGGTAGTTGTAGAGATCAATGAGGTCTCCTCTCAGCCTCCTCTTCTCCAGGCTAAACAACCCCAACTCTCTCAGCTGTTCCTCATAAGGCCTGTTCTCCAGCCCCTTCACCAGCTTTGTTGCTCTTCTCTGGACTTGCTCCAGAGCCTCAACATCCTTCTTGTAGTGAGGGGCCCAAATTATTGTTTATGTAGCCTTTTAATTTAATTTAATTTAATTTAAATTTAATCTAATTAATTATGTAGCCTTTTAAACAGAAAGTAAGACTTATGTAGAAACTTCATTTCTGTGACATGACTGTCTGATCTTGACTCTGAAATGTAGAGATGTTTGAGGTCTGTTTTCATCATTCTGACCCTGCAAGCCCTTGACAATTCTGGTTTTTTTCTGTTGTATTCACAGAATGAGAAATCTTGTGCTTCCATAATTTCCTGCTAACAGATGCCTGACCTCCTTTTTCCTTCCTCTGTTCATTGTGCTAGTTCATATGAGTCCCAAACAAACACAGGCAAAAGTGCTCAAGAACTTCATTACCTGCTGCTGAGAAGTTCCTTGTAGTAGACCTTTCTGCAATGTCTTGATGAAGTTGAGATTTCTTCCCATGAGAATCCTGTTGTTGAACACCTGTTCTAATAAGTGTCTGCAGTAAAACACATATAGAAGACCTCAAGCCTTTGTGTTTTTGTCAGCCAGAAGTGAAGTCCTGAAAACAGATGGATAGGATTGAGATCCTCATCAAAATTTGAAAGAAAGGAAAAGAAATCTATGTAGAGTTAAGGGAATGATCATTCTTATTTTACCTTTCCCCCAAATCCTCTTTTTCAGAAGGCAACTCTAGCCTAGAGCATGCACAATGGAAATACAGTTGTACGTTCTTGTGGGCTTGTTTGACAGTTTCACACATTGTATTTATTTAATTATTTTAAATAACGACTCTGTAAAATTGTTTAGATGAACATTTTATCATCTTTCTGGAATAGATGCTCTCTAAAAAGAGTTGTTCATGCTTCTGTGGGTCTCTTCCAACCTGGTTATTCTATGATTCTGGTTTTGCTTTTTAAAGACCTACTGGATTTTTAAAATCTTTATTTGTTCCTGTTTTCTTCCCATTTAGTGAGTTCTATGAGACAGTAAATTCAAAACTGGTTGCTATTTTTTTTTCCAAGCCAGGCAGTCACATCCAATTGTATTGAAACAATCTGTGCTCACTATGCTTTACTGATGTGCAGGAAATCCTTAGCTTTCTTATAAAAGCCAAACATAGTCCTGCATATTTCCTTTAAGAGTATTCTCTGAACTGTGCTTGTTAAGCCTAGCTAAGACCATTTGCTAATTGCTGTCAGTCTTGCTTTCGAAATTTGACCTTTAAAGCATCATCCTTAGAAATTCAGTATAATACAATTCTGTGCTTTTATATTGACTTTAAACTTTTTTTTTGCTGTTTATCTTTTAGTTAGTTTTTCTTTATGCCTCCAAGAAACTGAATGGCATATGCTGTTTAGGTGCAGGCCAGCTATATTTAACTTTACTAGGATGAAAACGTTTGGGGAATATCTAATTTTTGTTTTAGCAATTCATTAGAGAAAACCAGGAAAGCTCCACTTTCCCATAATGAAACTGCTCAGTCATTCTGTAAAAAGGGATGAAAAGACGAACTGGTGATATAACCTGCCTACCTTAAAGCTCTTTAAGGCATTTGAATAGCAAATTTGTGACCACAAAAATTTCCACTTGCATTAAATGACTGAATTGCAATTTTATCTGTACTGACATTGTGAAAACTCTTCAAAGGAATTTTTTTGTGATTCTATTCTCAAAGACAGAGATGGAAATTTCATGGGATATGGCTTTTGAAACAAATAATTCTTGCTGGGAGACAGCCTGCTGCCCGAGCATGCCTGGTAGTGTCTGTTTACCTGATTAAACACTAGCCTGTAACACTACCCAAATTTTTAATGCATATGTACAAGCAGTTCCCACTTTGTCCAGTTTCAACTATTTTGAGACTGGTCTTTCACCTCTAATGGGATTATGTTTTTATTTTTTTTTCCCATCACCTCTTAGAAGGTCAGTGATCTGAAGGACATCAGGACTGTCCTGTGAGCATCAGATGGGTGGAAAAAGCGGTGTAGTGGAATGTGGAAAATGAGTAGTTTATAAAGCCGTGTGTCAGGCTGTCTGCCTTTGAGGTCAGTTTTGGTCAGGTAATTGCAGCTTGTATGCAGTAGGAGATAAGTGTTTTAAGTTAAGTGGATATTAGGATGCTTAAAACGTAACAGCACTAAGCAGTGGATTAGTTTCTGCACTGTTTGTGCAGCTACTGTGCTCTGCTGTGGGAGAGGTTAATAATTATTCTTTTTGTACTGTGTCTTCTGCATTTTGGCTTCCCTGTAGGAAGGGACAAACCCCACAACCCTTAGAACTGCATTTTGCATTGTGGGCTGTTTTAAAATGGAGGAGAGAGAAAAGGATAGTTCTTTGAATAGAATTAATGTGCTATATTTGATAGGAATGGTTGGATACGGTCTGGTGGGTCTTTTCCAACCTTGTGATTCTATGATTCTATATGAACTTATTTATGTTGTTAGGCATAAAATAGGTTTGACCATGTTTTCCATCAGTTAATATTTCTTGTTCGGAGGTAGGTTCCTAAACAGGAATGGGATGCCTTTTCCTTACTGACTTCACAGAATTACCCCTGTCTGTTGGGATGTTTCCTAGAAACTTACGACTTGTTTCAGTAGCTAGTTTTGTATAATCAGTCATTTTGGTAGTGGAGGTTTTTCAGTGCTAATTTGGCTATTGGTGGACATCTGCCCAAGAAAACCTTGAGGCTTTTGAGGGCAGAAGATAGTGTAATTCATCGCTACAGAAAATAATGTTCAGTTATTTTAAAGATGTCGGATGATTTTCAAACCTATACAAGCAAAATTGGTGCCTATTTCTTTGTTTAGTTAGATCTGTTAGCAAATCTAGCAGCTCTCTCTTGCATCCTCTGTAGGTGGATAAAATTGCAGGGTTAATATTATTGATTCTTTCAGTAGTGTTTACTATCATGCAAAATTATTAATGCCATCAGTAGAATGAGTCTACATTTAAAAACTGTTATGCTGTAAGAACTGAAGCCGATTTTGTGTATGGTCAGCTGCAGTGTTATAGATAGCAAATGAATAAAATGTTAAAATACATACTTTGAAAGTACACCGATGTACTTTAAATACATTGGAATGGAAATCTGTAATGGAAAACCTTCCAATTTCAAACATTTTGTGAATGGTGTTTCATCATTGCTTGTGCTTAGATTTGAGTTAAAAAATAATTCAGAATGGTTAAATAAAGTACCTAGTTATAATTATAATACTTCCAGAATACATTTTAAATCAAGGAACTATGCTTTCATGTGCACGTACTTACATGTATTGTGTATTTGTTTTTAAATGAAAAGAAACCAGGTCTCCATCTTCCTGTTGACATCAAACAATCCTCTGATATGCAAATCCAGCTATGGGGGGAACAGATACACAGGGTTTATTTGGATTCAGTCCAAGACTGAAAGAAAATTATATTTAAAGTAGTAATTTATATGGTTTGCCTCATTTAAATGAAAATACATTTTGAAATAGTCCCTGTAACTAAAAACATTTTGGTGAAATGTTATGATCCTTTGTATGACTGATGCGTTTTGCTATAGCTAGTTTAAAAACATCTTTTTCATACTCCTGCATATCTCTGTAATGTGTAGATGCAGCTGTCAGCTTCTCAGTGGCATATTTTAACATAGTACATGAACATATTTTTATTTTTCCAGAGTGATAAATATTTGTTATATGAACTTTTCTTAGGGTGTACCTGAGTGTGAAGTGTGTGTATATATGTGTACTATTAGATTACATCTAAGTACTTTGCCTTCCAAATGAAATTTTGCTAGCATAAATGTTGTTCATGTATTTTCTTTGTGTGTTTATCATCTGTTGAAATACAAATTCTTTAAAAAGAGAAACTAAACAAGCAAAAATTGTTTAGTCTTTTTACCTTTAACTGCAAAATTTATAATGATCAAACTTGCACGTTTTTGTATTGGCTGAATTCCAAGTTTTCAGTATGTATTTTTGGAGGACTGTGTTATTCCAGTCCCTGAATGTACTTGAAGGAGATGTGTGTATCAGAGCATAATTGTTTCATGTAAGCTTTAACAGGCCATTGAACTGTTACCGGTGATCGGCAATGGTTGTTTACACTGGATGGAAAATATTTGAATGAGAGTTAGATAACTATGAAATCTTTAGAAATTGCAGCACTTTTAGTCCACTTTTATGTATTGCAGAAGTTTCTAGGACCAATCTGATCATCTCTTGTTATGTGATTTTTGATTGTGATTGTCTTACTACTATTTGTTTCTATTTAGAAAATTATAATCTGGAAATCAATGTTGGTGTGAGGAATTATTCCATTTGGAAAGTTCTGTGGCACATATCTTTGTATATGACCTTTATTTGTCCTGTGACTGCTTACCCTATGCTAGACTATTCTGACCACATTAATCCTGCACCGAGAATTACTAAACACTTGTAAATCCTCTTTTGGGATAGCAGTTATTTTATTACTGTAATTTGCGACTCTGTGTGTTGGCTGAGTTAAGCACTTACATTGATGATATGTGTTTAATATTTAAGGGAAAAGCTTTCTGCTTTCTGTGTCAAGAAATTATGTTAAACCTTTCTCATTAGCTTGTCTCATTGTGAGACTCTTGTATTTGTTTTTTTAATAAAGGATTTTCTATCTTCTTCAAGCGTTTTATGCAAGTTTTAAATTTTAATATTCTGTGCCCATCCTTTTTTTTCTTCAAGCATTTTAAAAAACAGAAGAGGTTGATTCCTGAAAGAACAGTTTGGAAGTACTTTGTTCAGCTTTGCAGTGCCTTGGAACACATGCATTCTCGTCGTGTTATGCATCGAGGTAATGAAGGACTAAAGATGATTTGTCTTTACTAAACCTTTTAGTACAATTAAGCTGGTTCAGTGCAAATGACACCAAATAACATCATAATGGAATCAACTTTGACAGCTGACAGTGTATGTGTCTATAATGTTTTATAAGTAAGAGAAAAGCCTGACAGAGGTTTATGGTTGTATATTTGTTGTGATAGGCACTTGTTTGCAGCAGTGGCTTATGATTTCAAGTTTTCAAAATAAGTTATAGTTCTGTAAGAAAAGGAGACCCTGGCACCGCTACCCTTTTGCTTACTCAGTTCATTTTGCTGACTCTTACTTTTTGTCCTGATCTTACTCTTCCCTGTTTGCCATTGTCTCTCCCAAGTGTTGTTAACTGCATTCTTGCACAGCTATCCATCCATTCTTTTCACCTCTCACCCTTTTTTCTTACAAAAGTATTTGCCTCCTGCCATGCCTTCTGGTGATGTATAGGCCCTTATCCCACTCCCTTATCAACTGGAATACATACATCCATGAGCATTTTCTCCCCTTCTCCACTAAATTCCACTATTTCCAGTCTCTGTGTCAAGTACTGTGTCCCAACAGCCCTTGTAGTTGCCAAGTATTTCTGTCAGGTACTAAATCTCTTAAACCTCTGTACTGCTGTCTCCTCTGTATGTTGTCTTCATTTCACCTTGTAACTCTGAGTCAAAGAAAACAGATGGTACATCTGAGAAGCAGCTATACTACAATTTTTTTTGCCTTGGATATCCTTCTGACTGAGTTGCAATTTGTATATGGACTGTCTCTGGGTTCAGGTGCAATTACCTGTTCTAGGTTGGTGGCTTCCTTCTGCTGGGATGCAAATAGCTGCCTAGAAAGCAAAAAATTCTTGATCTCTGCTGAGCTTTGTCACTTGCAACTAGAGATATTGCACCTTTCAGCAGATAAACTTTGATGCCCCTGCAAATGGTTTTCTCTTGACATTCTTCCTTCCTCCTTGCCCTCCTCCCCCTTTTTAGGTATTTGCACAGACATCTGCAATTGCAAATAATAGAAAGAGAAGGACATGAAATTGCAGATTCTTTCCATAGGGTGAAGGCATCTTCCTTTAATGCTTTTATGACTAAAGTAGTTTATTTTAGCATATTTGAGCTCAGAACCAAAATAAACTCGAACTCCTTAAACTGAAATACTATCTTCAAAGCTTCTGGCAAACGTATGGCAAATCTAAGAATTCCATGTTTACGCTCCAAAGCCAATGACAATTAAAGCTATTTTTAAAGTGAGCTGATATTCATGTTGGATTGTTTCACAAAGGGAGATCCATACTTCTAAAAACTAGGTCAGATAGAACCAATTACATTATGCTGCTGTCTTCCTCTCTAAAGCTTCTAAGTCTTTGGAACTTTTTATTGGAATCCTGATATTGCTGGTGTTTTGAAGGGCTGTTAACCATTCCTCTTTCTGTATCCATATCTTATGCAAAATGTCATCCCCTCTTACCAAAGTTAAGTGATTTTCTTCAGGTTTAGAGCTGCAATGCATTGCTTTTGAGTTGAGTAAGAGCTAAACACACTTGCCAAACAAATACCCGCTCAATTTATTTACAAGATTAACTGGATAGGTATCTTGTTAAAAATCGTAAATTAAAAACCTTTGCAGTTGTCTCCAAAGGGTTGGATTAAAACTTAAACTGAATATTACTTGTGAAAAATAAATGTCTGGGGTATACATCATTATTTTTCTTTGTTTCTTCTTGGTTAGCCCAATTCCATTGACGAGTCCAAATAACCATTCTCCTGAGTAAAAATTGTTTCTTTTTTTAATGTCTGCTATTAAAGAGAATCAGTTACCTATTTCAAACAAATATTGTCATGCCCCTGTGGATAATCTGATCAGCAGAAGTGATGAAAAATGTATTTTACAGTTCTTGAAAACATTTTTGGTCTGTTACCTAAGAGACAGTAACAGTTTTTCTAGTTTTAATGGAAGTCCTTAAACAGAGCTTGTACAAAGTGGTAAAGGACTCCCTGTGTATGCTTCTTTGGGTGCAGGGTGTGCGTGTAGTGGTTTGTGTTGTTTTTTGTTGTTGTTTGTTTGCTTGTTTTTAAAAACCTTTTCAATGGCTCTTAATTTTTTGCTTGAGTGACGTTTGTACTACTAAAATAGTTCATTTGAAATTCCAAATCCCAAACTTGTTCTGTATGAACAGCACAGTAAAAGTTTGTTAGTATTAGCTGTAAATATATAAAAGCCTCTTTATTATTGATAGAGCGGTAGCTTTTCTTGCAACCTAATTGTGACTTTTAACTGTCTTTTTTTTTCCAGATATAAAGCCAGCTAATGTGTTCATTACAGCAACAGGGGTAGTAAAGCTTGGAGACCTTGGACTTGGTCGATTTTTCAGCTCCAAAACCACTGCTGCACATTCTTTAGGTAAGCTTTCCCTGAGGTACAGGTGTTGGGGAGGTGGGTTCTTTAAATATGGTGGCAATAGTGTCCCCAGTCATGAGCATGGAAAGTTAGATGCGGCTAAAGCTGTTATTAAATAACAATGATATAACCCAGTGATAAGCACCATGGACAAATACGGAGACACTCGAATGCTGGAGGGTCACTTGCAGCAGCACAGCTTGTTGGGGATTTTTTGGAGTGTTTTTATTTTCCTTTTGTTTGAATTATTTAATATACATTCCTGGCTCAAAACACGTCTTCAGGACAGTAGTGTTTTCCAGAAATGCTAGGAGAAGAGAAGATCAATAATATGGATGCATTTTTTAAAATTCATTTGAACTTTAATGAGTGTTGGAAAAAAATCTGGTAATTCTGTGTGCCTCTAGGGGTAGTATTGATGAGATGTTGGTTATGTGCTTTGAAAGGGCTAGCAAGGGAGCTTCCCTGTTTTAAGATGGATTTTTTCAATATAAGCTAAATAAGTTGAGGATAGATGAGAATTAGGCTTTATGAAACCTAAAGACTTAAACAAATCAAAACCCCAAACAAAAACCCAAACCCAAATCTCAGAAAACTTTTTTTTTGTAGAAAATTTTGTAAGAATTTTTTGTAAAAAAACTTTCTGAAATGCTTATTATTTTCTTACAAATAATTTTTTCATATAATTTGTATCTTTCGAGAAGCATGTGGAGACTGGGATGATTAAAAAGCTTTTAGAGAAGAAAAAGTGAAAATTTTGCCGATAGTTTAACTTTAAATGTAGGGAATAGATAACTGACAGGGTCTAGGAGGATCTCTCTATTTACAAGGTTTTTCTCCTTTGGAGTAGCATCTGCTTGAAAGGGAGGTGTAAGAATTAGTGTTTATACTGCAGTTATGTAGGTTTTTCTAGTTAAGAAAAAAAGTTCTTTTACCCTGCTGAAGTGACCATGTTTAGTGGTTGCTGAATTCAAGCCTGTTCAGTGACTGCAAAGGGTGTGAAATGAGCTTGTAACTACCTGAAGAGCAGGGCCATTGATGGCAGCATCCGGAATTATATTCTGTTCCTTGTAAAGAGTATTGAGGCAGGCACAGCACCTTACTGAGACTTGAATACAGATAGGTAAAATCAGTTCAAATGTTGCTGAGTGAGAACTTTTAGCAAATGGCAGTGACAATTCTTTAATTAGACATTTGAATAATTTTATTTGACAAGAGTGCACAGGAAAGAAGATAATAGCCAAGAAGACCAAGAATGCTTTAGCAGTAGTTACAGTCAATGTCTTAGGACTGTGGAAGGATGCACAAAGAATGCTCAGATGGTGATGTTTTTAATTAGACAATTCTTTGTGTACCCTCGCAACATCCCCGAGCATGTCCAAAAAATGCGTAGACACAGCAATTCAGGGTATGGTTTAGTAGATGCAGTGATAGTAGGCTGATGGTTGAACTGGATCATCTTGGAGATCTTTTCCAACCTCAATGATTCTATGATCAGTAGAGTGTGGAAAAAGAGAGATGACTGATGCTTGGCATGGATATTCCACATTTGAGGTGTGGGTGATACTTGTGTTAACAGTCCTAATACCCCTATTTTAGAAAGGGAATTTTTGATCTGATCTTTACTTCCTTCTCTTCCAGAAAGCCTTTTGTCACTCTTTTGTGCTTTCCTGTTTTTATCACATTTGGTGCATACTGATACTGGTATAGTCATAACAATGACATCTTAGTAGGACTGAGGTGAAACTTGGACATGGATGTGCAGTCTCACATTAATAAAAAAGAGGAAGGAGGACACAGTGGAGAAGCAGGGAGACCAGATTGGAAATGTGCTTCAAAGTTCAGATATAACCCTAAGGATCTAATACCATTTCCTGAGTCAATGTGGTATATAAAGTGCTGTAATTCATAGAATCATAGAATGTAGAATCACCAGGTTGGAATAGACCCACCGGATCATCAAGTCCAACCATTCCCACCAATCTCTAAACCATGCCCCTCAGTACCTCATCCACCTGCATCTTAAACACCTCCAGCGAAGGCGAGTCAACCACCTCCTTGGGCAGACCATTCCATTGCCTTATGACCCTTTCAGTGAGGAATTTTTTCCTTATGTTGAACCTGAACATCCCCTGGTGGAGCTTGAGGCCATTCCCTCTTGTTCTGTCCCCTGTCACCTGGGACAAGAGGCCAGCTCCCTCTTCTCCACAACCTCCTTTCAGGTGGTTATAGAGAGCAATAAGGTCTCCCCGCAGCCTTCTCTTCTCCAGGCTAAACAACCCCAGCTCTCTCAGTCGCTCCTCGTAAGACTTGTTCTCCAACCCCTTCACCAGCTTTGTTGCTCTTCTCTGGACACACTCCAGAGCCTCAACATCCTTCTTGTGGTAAGGTAGCTCAGTGGCTGCACTGGCAGCGCTGTGGAGACCTTATTTGTCATAGCTGGGTTCTGCTACTGCCTGCAAATTAGGAGGATGTAAAAACAGTGTCAGGAGGGAATTTCTCCTGGACTATTTGCAGGAAGCTGTAAACCCTAATCTGTGGATAGGAGTGCATGAAGAAGGCAAAAGTCAGCTGCGAAGGTGGGACACCTAGACTTGTGTTCTGAGGCAGAAGTCAGGAAGTTAAGGAGGAAGAAACTGCTTCAACTCTGGGTTATTTTAGCACGTTGCAGGGGAATGGTTGCAAAGGGACTGAAGACTGAGCTAGAAGTAAAAGCAGTGCGAAAGTAGAGGGTAGGGGGATGGAAGCTTTGTTCCTGGTGTTGGGTGCTGTGTCTTGGTAGAGGTGCTGTTATTTTTTATTTTCTTCTTTCCTCATCTTCTTCCATTTCCCTCTTAATTGTGACCTAATGTCAGAATTCCACCAGGAAAAAGGTTTTGTTCAACTGTTAACTCATGCTACAGTGAAGGCAGTGACACTCTGATTTATCATGTCACTAGCAGAGCTCACTTCTTAAAATGGATTTCTTACGCAGTTTTTGATGCTGGTTTTCCTGAATTTTTTTACGAAGTTGTATGTTTTTTATGATTCCATAAACCTTTGGTGTGCAAAACCCAGTGAATTACAAATGTATTATGTGTAGCAATTTATACTTGTTTACAGGCTTTATAAAAATTTCAGTAGCAAACTAGATTCAGGCTTTCAGAGATAAAGAAATGTACTAAAATTTTCATTAGCTACAGCTTCTAATGCTAATTATGAATAATACTGATTTAATTAGAATACTTGCTGATGGTCCAGTTGAAACAAACGATAATATTGCACTGGACAGGGTTTGTTAATGTTTTTAACTCTTCCTGTATGGCTGTAATAAAACAGTAGAATTTTCTGTTGTGGCGTGTATATACCTTGTTGAAAATAGAAAATCTGTATTAAAAAATGCAAAGGAAATGGATGTATTTGGAGTTGTTGACATCATACAAACATGACAAAATTTCTTTGTTTCAGAAACCAAGGTGTTAGTAAAGGGAAAGATGATCCAAGAAAGGCTTCTTATTCCTTTCCTTATGGCTGTGGGTTTTTTTGGTGGTGGTTTTTAATGGCTGAATGCCAGGCCTTATCCTCTTTGAAATAGCTATTCTGAGGATAGCTCATGGAAATGTGCATTTTTTAAAAATCTTTGTTAGCCATTCAGTGGATTTAAGGACAGTCCATATTTTAATATTTCAGTTACAAAAAGGAGAATTAAAACCACAACACTTTAGTTTTCTGGTGTGGTTGTGCTGTAGGGTTACACAGTATCCTGTCCAGACAGATGCTATTGCATGATGTGAATCTCTTCTTGCAAGGCAAAGGAGCAGATCAGCAATCTGAAAATGCTAGAAAGCAAAGCATCATCAGTACTGAATTCTGGTGTCTCTTCTGTGGTTTGACAACTACTGTCAATTCTGCAGTGCTGCTGTCCCCAGCACAGAGTGATGGTGTGAGGGATTTGACTGTAAAGTTATACAGATTCTGGGCAATAAAATATCTTATAAAAATGCATGCAAATGCTCTTCATTCTTCTTGCATAGGGATCTCTAACCCAGCAGAGGGTGTCAAAGCCAATGCTGAGGTGGTGGCATGCAGCACCATTTTGCTGGGAGCAGAATAAGCTCCACTTCTGTGCTCTCAACCAAACTGTTCTGAGAACCTGCATCCTCAGTGTACAGGAAGGTTAGCAGGCCAATTTGCAGCTGATTCATCACAGTCCTGAAAGAAGCTGTATTAAAACAGCTCTTACTTTATGTACAAACCCCTGAGTTCTCTTACAGTAGTATGAAAGCTGAAGATAAATTATTGTGCTGTTATAATGCAACATTATAAACTAACCCCAGATGTTTATAGATTGATTTCTGAGGATGGGCTAGGTTGAAGAATTACTTTGGGTAAGTGCAGTATTTTAGATTCTGTATCTGTGGTTGAAAACAAACCTATGACTTAGAAATCTCCTACAGCTATACTGAAATAAGTTAAAAAAATAAAGTTATGGAGAACTTGTCCTGCCAGTGGTTGGTTACTCTCACTGTACTATAACTATAGCTTATTTGTAATTTCTTTTGTCAGTCTTCAGCATCAACCATTCACCTTGATAAGCACTTGTAAATTGTGTTGGTTTCTGTATTATAAAATTCCTGTGATCTCATGGACATTAAGTCATAAACTATCTTTTGATTGCTTAAATAAATCTGGCCTTTTTTAAAAAAAAAAAAAAAAAAAAAAAAAAGTGAAGTATTGTTTCAGATTTCTTTGAAAATCAGTGACTTTGGCTCCCTTCCTGAATTCTGATAGTTATGTATTCCAATGCAGGTTTTTCTCCCAGCTTAAAACTGCTTCTTAGTACTCATAACTAATTATTGTATTTTATTCAACTCCTCCATGCATTGCTGATTTTCTGGTGAACACACTCTCCTCTTTCTCAGCTGCAGTGAGTTATGCCTTTATGCAGGTAATAAGATGAACTGTTTATAACATAACTTCCCTTATCTGAGTTTCTTTGTCATTGATCCTTCAGATCCAGCTTCCTTGCCCCTGATAACCACTGTTTCCATTGTGTCTGCCTCTCCCAACAGCAGAAAGCTCATTTAAAGTTACAACATTTTTCTGGTTCTACAGCAATTTTAAAGGGAGGGAGTTCCAGAGGAGCAACAGATTCTGAGGAAGCAGTTTATTTGACTTGGGCTGTTCTCAAGATTGCTGTTCAAACCTGCAGGTTATCAGAGATGTGCAAATGCAGCGAACAGAAAGCTAAAGTTATAGGTGCTGTTCTTAAAAACATATGTTACATCTTTGCTTTGTATTATCCCACATCTATTGTGGTACTGTATTTCTCTTAATTGAAGAAAATGATCCAGGAAAAAAACATAGCATTGTCACATTTGGTAGTTGCCTGTGGTACAGTGCTATGTACTGAGATTGCTCACCACTTTAAAGAATTGTTGCAATTCCTTTAGTAGTTCCTTAGTGTCAGAATAATGAATCTTGTGTGCCGTGTTCTGTTAAAACCAATTTATAAGTAGCAATGATGTCTAGATCTTCAGGTTGATTTTGTGATTCAATGCTAACATAACTGTAATTGTAATTCCTTTCACTTGTTGGTCATTGGGGGATTCAGGTTGTATTGCAGTTAAGGTGTTATACTAGGCTAAACACCGTAAAATGATAGCATTTGTTCTTCCTTTTCACTATCATCAATCTTTCACAGTCATATCAGACCCCTAATGTATCAGCAGGCTTCCCAGAGCTACTGGTTAAAATTACCTTTGCTTTTGGTAAACTATGAACCTTCAAACCTCTGTGTTTTCAGCTGCCCCCTGTGGATTCTGTGAAGCCGCTTTCTGGCACATTACTCACTGCCAGCTACTTGCGTGATGTCTCAGAGCAGCAAAGGCAGTGCTGCTGTAACCAGCTAAGAACCAGATTACTGTTAAACTGTACTTTGTGTGCTTAGATGCATTCTATCAACAAAGCATCAGAGTATACTATACCAAGTGCATTAATTAATGGATGCAAAATACATATGAAAGTTTTCAGAGATGACCAAGCTCACAAGTCCTCAGGATAAAGAAAAAAATAAAAATCAAGGGGGAAACACAACAGTAAGGATAATAAAAATATGAAAGCTGTGTAATGCCAAATGTTGTTTAGTTACAGCTTCTGGTTTTAAGATAACTGTCATTAAACACTCCTTAAAGTACTACTGTTGATACATTAGACTAACAGAGTTGCTTCTGGATATTCTAGTGGCTATCGTGGTGTTGAAGTCTGCTCTACTCAGTGCCTCTTCTTTCACAGGGGAAAGACCATCCTTCTTGACTATTTTTTTGTTGTGGGTGAATTTGAGTATCTCATAAGAGTTAATGGTTTTCACAGTACTCCAGCATTTTTAATTGCCTTTCCCCAGCCTTTCTCCTTTTAAGCTCTTGCCCTTTCACAGTCTTAGTTCCAAGCAGTGGTGACTCCTCAGGCTAGTGCTAAGGGAGTCTCTGGGGAGAGGGACTGTGGCACCTTCTGCTTTCCTGGGGCTGGAAGTCTCCCCCAAATTATTTAAGGGGCCAAATCAATTGTAGAATGCAGTATGGGACTTCTGTCCTTGCATATCTGTTTGAGAGGCACCTGCCTAAGAAAGTCTGGAATAGTTGGAGATGTCGGCCTTTCTGAAAGATGGGGCACATTGTCAAAGGAATACCCTCAATTTTTGGAAACTATTAGAGTACAGTTATGAATCTTATTAATTAGATCTGTTAACCTAATGATTCAGATATGTGATTGCTTAACATATTCACTATATCTCCATTTCTAGTATTCACAGAAATGAATTTTGAATAGATGAGTCTCGGAAGCATGAGACTTATAATCTTCGTAATTTGCAGTGAGAATGCCAATTTTATTCTCTGGATGTGTTGCAGGTAGTTTAGTTTCAATATAAGGTCAACTTGTGTGGAATTGACAGAATTTAGTTGGTTTTCATCTTCAGGATTCAGTGCTTAAGAAAATATTCCACAGGAAGTTAAAATAAAAATTAACACAGGCCTTTGACTCTTCGTTATTAGACAGTTGTCTATGGGGATACAGGGAGAAAGTTCAGAGGTGATGCACCAAAATTGCCTCTACTGTTCTTTTTCATAACTTTTTTCTTTGTTAATCTGTCACATATGAACCTATCAATCACTTTTTTTTTTTAAACATCGCTTTTTTTACAGATCTGAAACATCCGTTTGAATTTCTCTTTTCCAAGTAATTTGTGACACAGATGGGTAGGGTCTGATTAAAATCAAGAGGAGAGATGTCCTGGAGTATTTAATGCTTTTACGGAGCTCTGAGGCAGGATTAAGCTAGGACAGTCACAGATTTAGGAGCTGAAAAGCCCTCACAGAGTCTAGTTCTGCAGCAGATGGCCGAGTCACTCTTGGGAACCTTGGCTTCTGCTGGACTTGCAGGTTTTCCTGTCTTCCTCTCTGGGAAGCTTGAAGATCCTGAATTTCAGGCTCAATTTTAGTTTCAGGTAGTCAAACTAAATTGTATTAGTTTCAAAAGCAGCATTTTCAGATCTGTATGTTCTCGAAAGGAAGAACAGACATCTTATTAAAATAAAAAACAAAAATGAATTCAAGCCCTGGAATAGAGCTTCTAGTTGTTATTTCCAGCCACAGTGATAACAGTTTGGAAAGGAGCAGGGGCGTGTATGTGTTTGTATTATGTTTCTGTGTTTCTCTTCAGAAGGAAATAATTACTTTCCAGCTTGTTAAACAGGAAAAATTGCAAGTATTCTACAACTGAATAATTCTGGTAATTGGATATCAGAATTGAAAACAAAGCTGCACTAGGTGAAATAGATATCTAATCCATGTGTATTTCTATCAAACTGTAGAGTCATAAGAATGAATTGAAGTTATGTGCATGGCCAAATGAAAAATACAGAAGATGGAAAAAAGGTTTTTTAGCCTGGAAAGCTGTACTTTTACCGCTATCTAACAGCAAATATTTTCATTCAAAAATGCTTCTGTATTTTATTGCAGTTGGTACACCTTACTATATGTCTCCAGAGAGAATACATGAAAATGGTTACAACTTCAAGTCTGACATCTGGTCTCTAGGCTGCCTGCTGTATGAGGTAATACTGCTATATACTGTGAACTTAATAACACAGTTGCACACCCACCTTGCCAACCCTCCAAATGTATTGAGTACTGTTTTAGGATCTATTTCTGTATTTTTATTTTTCTGAAAAGCATATAGCATTGTGGAAAATTTACATTTCAGTTATTACACGTCTATCTTTCATATTAGCAATGAGAACTGTGATGCAACTTCAGCATCTGAAATACTCTTATTTGTGTGTTACTCAAGACTTGCTTTTCAGTGGGCTTGCCAGAAAGCTTTTACAGCAATATCTTGAAGATATAGAAATGGATAATGGCAAGCACATCTAAAATTGTTCTAGGTGTTTTTAATGTAAATGTGTTGCGAAATAGAAGGAGAATACACAACTAATGCTTTCAAAAACTGTAATATAGTTATTTTAATTCAAGTTTCATAGAATGGTAAAGTTGGAAAAGACCTTAGAGATCGGCTCTAACTGTACCTGTCTACACTAAATTATGTCCTCAAGCACCTCATATGTCTGCCTTCTAAACACTTCTAGGAATGGGGACTCAACCACCTTCCTGGGCAGCCCATTCCAGTGCTTGACAAACCTTTCTGTCAGGAAATTTTTCCTAATGTCCAATCTAAACTTCCCCTAATGCAGTTTGACAGCATTCCCTCTTGTCCTATCACTTGTCACTTGGGAGAAGAGAACAACACCCACCTCTCTGCAACCTCTTTTTAGATAGTTGTTGGTCTTCTCTCAATCTCTGTTACTCTGGGCTAGTTCCCTCAGCCGCTCCTTGTAAGACTTGTTCTCCAGCCCCTTTACCAGCTTCATTTCCCTTCTCTGGTTGTGCTCTAGCACCTTGATATTTGTCTTCATAGCGAGGGGCTCAAATTTGAACACAGTACTCAAAGTGAAGCCGAGCCTCACCAGTGCTGAGTAAGAGGGAAGAATCACTTCCCTGGTCCTGCTGGACAGACCTTTTCTGATACAAGCTATGATACTGTTGGCCTTCTTGGCCACCTGGGCATGCTGCTGGCTCATGTTCAGTTGGCTGTTGACCAACACCTTCAGGTATTTCTCTGCCAGGCAGCTTTCAAGCCACTCTTCCCCAAGCCTGTAGTGCTGCATGGGTTTTTTGTGTCCCAAGTGCAAGAATCTGCGCTTGGCCTTGTTAAACCTCATCCCATTGGCCTCACTCTATCAGTTCAGCCTGTTCAGATCCCTCTGTAAAGACTCCTTTATCCTCCAACAGATTGACACTTCCTCTCAGTTTAGTGTTGTCCACAAACTTGCTAAGGGGGCACTTGATCCCCTCATCCAGGTCGTTATTAAAGATGTTTAACGGGACTGGATGCAGCACTGAGCCCTGGGAGACACTGCTTGTGACCAGCCTCCAGGTGGAGTTAACTCCATTCACCAGAACTCTTTGGGCCTGACCACTGAGCCAGTTTTTAACACAGCAGAGGGTGCGTCTGTCCAGGCCAGTGGAAGCCAGTTTCTCAAGTAGGATACTGTGAGAAACAGCGTCAAAAGGCTTTACTGAAGTCCGGATAGACTACATCCACAGCCTTTCCCTCAGCCATCAAGGAGGTCACCTGGTCCTAGAAGGCAATCAGGTTAGTTTGACAGGATCTGCCTTTCATAAGCTGGTGCTGAGTAGTGGGCCTGATCACTTAGTTGTCCTGTTATTGCTGTGAGATGGCACCCAAGATCACCTGTTCCATGACCTTTCTTGGCACCGAGGTCAGACTGACAGGCTTCTAGTTTCCTGGATCCTTTCTCTAGCCCTTCTTGTAAAGGGGTGTAACATGTGCCAACCTCCAATCCAGCGGAACTACCCCAGTCAGCCAGGAGAAGCAAGCAAAAAAGTTACCGTGTGCATATTGCTACTAGCTGGGGTTAACTTTCAAGGTAATGACTTCTGCACAGGTATATGAAATTTTTCTACTTTTTCCTCTCTTCCAGTTCAATAAACTATTGCTTAATTTCTTTATTAATATGGTTGAGATTGGTAGGAGACACATAATTTTGAATGATAGTATATTCTGAGAAAAATGAAGTTATAGGGCAAATTGAAATTGAGGTGAGTGAAGATGTGAAGAACAGGTAGGCTTCTAAGGCAACTACATCTTCAAAGTTCTTTGCATATCATTTGTTGATCAAAAGACTAAACACTTGTGTTGAATGATGCTGGAAAAAATTCTTTCTATCAGCAACAGCAGTGAAGTTTTTCTAGTCGTGCTCCAGATAAAAACTAATATACCCAGCTCACTTCTCATTTACCTGAGAGCCACCTGCCCCAGTGAGTCAGCAGAAGTCATTTAACACATTAAACATGATTTGCACCTCCTGTTATATTAGGACTTTGTAGAAAGCATTGCCAGCCTGTTTAAGTTGTATGTTACTGTTAGGTGAGTTGTTTCTGGTAGTATTAGTTTACCTTACTTTCTATCACTAACGTGTTGCTTTAAATATTAAAAGGGCAAATAGCTATATTGCAGTTTTGCAGTGTTTACACATCTATGTATAGCGGTTGCTTCGAAGTCTTAGGGACAATTCACTGGAATGAAGTCTTGATACCTGATAAGCAAGCATTTAGAATCCTGAACTGAAACCTAATCCCCAACTAGGATTCCTTAGTACTGACTACGGCAACTGCCATCAGTTTCAATGCTCTACTTTACATACTTGTGCAAGCAAAAGCCTAAAGATAGCGTAAAGGTAGATAAGGATTTTTCAGTTTTACTATTACTTTTCCCTTTTTTCTTGAGGATTTTTTTTAATCCAGAAACAAATAAAATTCTTGAATCAATAATTATTTTATAAAATAAAGCTGTTTTAAGGTTAATTCTTCTACTATATTATATGAAATAAAATTACTGGATAGAAATCTGTAGCACTTTTCTGAAGATTTTTTTTTTTGATCTTACTGCTTTGATGCTGGTACAGTTTATTAAATACCTTTGTGAATATTAATATTTTCTTTGGTTTGATAAATAATTTCAAAATAGCCAAATACCTTAATTTCATTGATTAACTGAGCATAGTTAAGTACCATTCTTTTCATGTTTGAATTTTTTTCTTAATGTAAGACTTGAGTAATTATTGGGATACTTATTGTTTCTACATATTCTACAGCTATTGTATATGGAAGTGTATGCATCTATAGCTTTTCATTTTTTTAGAGGAGCATTTATTCTATTTAGTTAATTCTACAACATATCCAATATTTGTGGTGGGGTTTTTGGATGGGGTTTTTCTTGTTTGGTGATTGTTGAGATGTAATTTTAAAATTTTAGGTATATTAAACTCAAAATACATGCTTAGCATTTTTCCTCTTTTTTTTCCTCTCTTTTTTTTTTGTTATTTGAAAATGGTTACTTAAGGCTTTTAAAGGCATGCATAGACTAGTGCATGGTATTTTTGTTATCTGTGCAGTTTTATGATGGATATCTTTTTATGATCTGTCTATTGCCTGCTTTTTAGCATGTTTTCTTATGTCGATTTCATGTTGATATGTGCTCTGGATTCTCTCTATCTTAATTGGAGAAAATCTGTGGCACGTTTATCACTTCTTAATAAATGCTTAATTGCCGTTAAACTCTTTTTAGTTATATTTTAATTTAAGTTTAGACTAATTTGTTATATTGTATGTTGTTTCTAAAAATTATTTCTAACCTATATTACAGTTTATTATTCAATGCTAATGATGTGGCCAGTAAGATTTTTAAAAGCATATTTTAAAGTCTGATTTTTATAGAGCCCCAGGTATTCCTGAAACCTCAAAACCACTACCACTGGAGTTTTAATTGATATGCAACAAAGTAGACTTTACTAATTAAAATCAAGATGCTGTGCTTTTGCTACATGGACCTTTACATGGAAAAGTAGGTTTTACACATTTCCTTTTATTGTTCAGCGTAGCAATTGCATCCTTACAGGGTTGTAGGTTGGTGGCTTACAGTTCAAAAAAAAAAAAAAAAAGGGAGGAAAAAAAAAAAGAGAGAAAGAGAGCTGCCACCAGCCCTGAAGACAGACAGTGGGCTTTCGTCCCTCAGACACCCCCAGAATACTAATCAGGAAAGTCAGACCCTGGAGGTCAGGGAGCAAGTCAATCATTCTAGCGATCGTCTCAGTGTGGAGGATCAAATTAGCCTGAAAAATTCAGCTGCTGGGAGGAGAGGGCGAGCAGCTGTCAGGGGCAGCAGCGAGATGCACTAATGAACCAGATGAATAGTGCAAAAGCTTGAAAATAAAAACAGGACAGTTGACATTTTTCATCTGTCAAAGCAGGAGATGCATGAAAATATAGTATTCCTGTTTTAACTCCTTAGGGGACATTCAGAATTTTTTTAACACTCCACAGCATTCAAACAAAAGTACTTTTTAATGAACACCTAGAGTACGAAAATGAGGATCTATGCATTTATCTAGAATTTCTGCATGTATATAGATCATGCAGTTGATTTTTCTTTTTTTTCCTTCTATTTTTTTGGTTTTTAGCTTGCATTTTTAACATTTTTTTAAGGTAAGAGAGAATGTCATGTAAATACAAAAAATTAACATTATTTTGGCAATACATAGTTTTTGGGAAGAGTGTAGGATGGAAATGTGGTATGATGTTTGTTTTGGGAGCGTTAATATTATTTATTATTACTTGAAGGTAATATGAAGAAGTACTGAACCATTTGAGAGCATTTTTATTAGATGTAAAGTAAATGTAAGAGTTTTCATAATTTTATTAATGCACTTTCCCCCAGTGATAGCAGTGCGTAGACATGAAAGAGTTAAATTGCTATCTGAAAGACCACAAGACAGATGAGAGCCATTTTCAGCTTGTCCTGTCCCTGCTGAAGCTCACTGAGTAGCACAGCATGGACTACCGTGTTTCACACACACTCTGCCTGTCTAGGGAATGTACACATTGTCCTTCCAAAATCAAACTTATTAGCACATGTAGAAAAGGGTGACTGACTTTGGGGCAGCACTGCACTCAAAGCAGCATTCGTGCTGCTGCAGTTCAAAGACTTAGAAGGCTTTGAACAGAATGGAGAGATTTTAAATGAGTTTTTGAATTTGTAAACCAGAGAGTTTGTTTCCACCTTAAATGTTAAGTTGTAATATTGTCTGGAAATAAAACATAAGTTTGCTAATGCTGGTCTTAAGCTTATCATTTATTTAAGTACTCTCCAACAGATATTCTTATTTTTGTTACAATTGTAAATGAAAGTCACGAGTACCAATTCTGCACTTCTGACGATGTTTTGGGATTTTTTTAAAGTCTTTTTGAATAACAAACTGAGTTATGAAGTTTTTGACTGTTTTGGAAGTCCAGATGTTATTAACCTTAGTTTTATGTTTAAAAAAACCCCACTTTATTGAAGCGTAGTGTAATAGGTGTGGAAAATCTGCTACTATTGCCCAGCATTTTCACCATATGATATTACTTTAGATCACATAGTGTTTTTAAATAAATTATTTTTTTTTCCTAAAAGGTCTTCAGAGGAAAATTACATTGTGGGTTTAGGGTTTGTGTCCCTCGTGGTGCAAGGATGCTTAGTGCTCGTAGCACTGTCGGAAACTACTCAATTCTTTTCTTGCACTCTGTTAATGAAACTATTATGGCATACAGTGCAAATATTGCAATACAAGGACCGTGACAGGTATGACTATATGACATACGATAAATGCACACGGTAGTTACAGTAATAGTTTTGGAACTTCTCTTTTTAGCACTGTGATGGTTCCAAGCAGGGAATCAAGAGTCATTAATATCACTTTTGATTTGTTAATATTGTAGGGTTTATGACAAAACAGGTTTACTAAGCATGAAAGAAAACTGCATTTTCTTTAAACAGATGGCTGCACTGCAGAGTCCCTTTTATGGTGATAAAATGAACTTGTACTCCCTGTGCAAGAAGATAGAACAGTGTGACTACCCACCTCTCCCTTCAGATCACTACTCAGAGGAAGTAAGTAATTTTCCTGTTCATGGGCTAGATCCTTAGTTTATGTAAGCTGGCACGCTTCCAGGGAAGTAAATGAACTTGTGTGGTTTTATGTTATTTGCAGATTATGCCCGTAATGTTTGCGTGTTGCACTTGCTCAAATGTTCTTGTCAAAACAAGTTTCTGATACGATTTTGAATTTTGGGGGACTAGTGATGGAAACCTCATACTGTTATCTTGTTAATTTCTTTGAGCTGTCTTGCAAGTAAGAAAAAGCTTTCCCAGAATGCTTGTTCTATGTGCCAGAATGGGATCGAGTCTTACATCTGTAGGATGTTTTTTCTAAAAACATAACTATACAAGTTTATATTGCACGGTAGATTAGTGCAACAGCCTTGCTTCTCTAGGGGCTTGCATTAAAAGAGATATAATATAGCCCACTAGTAAAAATGTGTTGTTTAGTTCCCATTTGTTTGCATTATAAAACTGCAATGTACCATTTGATACAATTGAACAGCAGTTCTTTTGCAAGGAAGAGTGGTTCTTGACAACACTAGTAGTAAATTTTAGAGAAATATAGGCAGACATAATTGAATTTAAACAATGTACTTGTGCATATCATGGCACTGTTTGTTTTAAGCTGATAGGTAACAGTTCTTTACTGTCATTAATGCATTTAAGGGGAGGCACTTGCTTTCTTAAGCTCTAAAATAAAAAAAGCCTAAATAAAATAAATGGTTTTCTTAGTGTGAGTAATAGAAAGGGAAAATATAAATGCTTGCTTGGTAATGTTTTGAGATGCTAGCTTTGAAATACTTTCCTAGTTTGAAAAGAACTGGGGAAACTGATAGAAGCTATAAACCAAAGAACAGGTATTAGTAACCAATTCTAATTGAATTCAGCCTACATGAATTAAAGATAACTTTGAAAATGCAAATAAACATGAGCACTGAAATACTTTTTATAAACAATGTTGTGCAATTTCACTTATAGAATAGGGGCTGTAGTTCTGAACCTTAATTGTCTTTTACATTCAAAGACAGTGATTGGACTGTTAATAAAAGATTAGTGCCCAATGTTTTGTTTTGTTTGGTATTTATAGTGACAATTTTCCCCTTTTATGAAAAAAAAATAAAGGACCTGAAAAGATAATTTGGTGATGTTACAAAGAATGAAAGAATAAGCTATTGTGTAATTTATGCACTGTACTTCTTTGTAGGTTTTCCAGTTAGTCATTTTACCTGGACTATTTTTAATTATTATTTATTGTTAACTCTAAATACAGCAGTTCATATAACCAATTTCAGAACTGGAGGCCTGGAAATACAGTAGGGTGTGAACAATAATGCAAAATGATAGCAAGAATGTCAGGGGCCGTTCTTTGTTGTGTCATTCATACTGTCTTCCTTTTTCCATGAAGCACATGAATATTTCACATATCTGCATCCTCATCCTCTATTCTTCTTGACTAATTTTCAGACTGTCTGAATTTGCATTTCACATGGTAGCTGATTAGGAGATGCCGAGTGCAGCAGTGAAGCCTCAGCAGGCGGTTTCCATGGTGACCTTCAGCAGGATTTTAATGATGATGCCACTAGTGGTTCGTTGAAGTTGGCCTGCCTGCAGGGCTACTTCACTGCAGCTAAGTGTGAAGATGGATATGCGGATTCCCAGCCAAGGGGCAAATATCAAAGTCTGGCCCAGATAGAAGGTCTGAGAGTTTGGATGGGGAAAGAGATTCCATCTTTTACTTACATGTGAGGTTTCTAGTATTGAAAACAGATGCAGAGCACACAACATGCTATGTTTTCTCTATTTCAAAGCAGACACATACTTCTCCTCCTTGGATAAACCAGTTATTTGCAAAATGTACAAGTTATTTTAAAACATGAGAGAATCAGAATGATGATAGGTAAGGTAAGGAGAAAGTTTTGAAAATGGTTACTTAAAAGAACTAATCAATTTTGGAGATTGTAGTGGGGACATTTTTAGGTTTTGGTATGAAGACTTGCGTCTTCACTAAGGTAGAAGGAAAAATAAATATCTTTTTTTTAGTTGTTGCACTGAATTATATCTTTTTTTTACTTGCATGAAAATAACACTGTGCTGGGATGAACTGTAAAAAATATAACAGGTAACACTTGTTTGTTTATTAAGTTACTGTCCTAAATGTTTCATCTCTACCGGAAATGTAGAGATCAAACTTTTGACCAGGTTGGAAGCACATTCACTGAGTAGTAAAGATCAGGGATCACTGAACAGTAAAAACCACTTCATATTTTATAGCAAAGAATTTTAGGAAAAAAAAATTACTGAGTATTGATCTCTACATCCTCTAATATAGGAGTGTGAATACTTTTGTTATAAAATACAACACGAGATTTTTTAGAGAAACTTTTTGTAAGGAGATTTTAATGGGTTTTAAGATGTGACAGTTTTCTAAGTTTTGAACTCTGTAAGGCTCATGTTTTAATAATGCATCACATCTATGTCTTCACTGAATAGTGTGGCAGAAGGATACACCTTAAGATAGATGGACAGGTGGAAATGTATTTTTTTTAAAAAACCCTTTGATTAGTAATTCTAATAGCCTAAAATGCATTTTCACAATCATCCTTCAGCAATAGTCATGAGCCAAATTTTCAAATACTGAACAACTTTGAATGTCTCAGTTTTTGAATATTCCTAAACGATGTCAGGTATTGAAGGGTTGCATACTCAGCATTTAGTGAAAGAGGTTCTGATTTAGGGAATTCAAATGGGGCTTCCTTGCCACCCCTAGTCAATACTCTTAAAATACTGTCAGCCAGTATTGGTATCGTGCTGTTTTCATGACAGATGAAGTTTTTCAATCTTTCCTTTCATTAAAGTGAATTTCTTCAAAAGTTGACAGCCAGGTTCTTGCGCAGGTGTGAAGCCTGACTGAGCCAACAGGGCTAGAATGGCAGTGTTAGTTGCCAGCAGAAGGGCTTGAGAACAGCACTGGAAGAGTACTTCAATCAGGTCTCTTATTCAGTTTAAGAAGAGTTTGGGGTTTTTTCTCTATCCAAAATTTCTTGTAAGAAGTTTTTGCTTTTTCAGCTGGCTAGCATTGCCAAGTACTTGCCTGTCATAGTTCTCTTTCCACCCCTCCTCCTGACTTGAGTGATAGTTATTTATTTCATAGCTGAAAAACCTGCTAAAGTTAAGAAAGTGTGTCCTACTGCTCCGATGTCAGGCTAAGCTCCAGGCTAAAGACAGTGATTGTGCTAAGTGCACAGAGGAGGTTAAAAACAATAAACAGCTGAAGAAGTTTGCAGCTTGGGGATGCAACAGGAGACCCCTCCATCTCAGTCACAAGTCTGCTCTGCCTGTTGACCCTTTTGTGCCAGATAATAAAAAAATTATCTCTAATGAATGTCTGACTTTAGAATCCCAGTGCCTTTTCCCGTGATACTGTTGAGCTCTTCTGCTACATTAGAAATTTTATTATACTAGAGGGGCTGACAAATGGATTTCAGGTTTATTGAAATGAATATTCCTGTAGGAGTTAGAGGAATATTGGTATAACCAAGTACTAACATCCAACATGGTCCCAGCTTCAGTCCTGAAAGGCTGTCTTCCTGTGTAACTGTTTTCATCCTATAGAGCAGAATTAATTTGCCTTCTCCCAATGATTTGCTGTTCAATAGCAATTTCAAAATCCTTGAGCTCTTCTGAGCCTTGCTTAGGATCTGTACCATTGTTATGCAGTGTCCCAAGCATTGTCAGGTCAAGCGTTCCTGCATTACAACTGAGATTCTGGACATGGGAGGAGGGGAGGAGATTTTTGCAGTAGTAGCAGTGACCAATATTTAAATGCTAAAACTCATAACCAGAAGAGATCTGTGACTCTAGTTTATTTTATTACAGTAAGCGAAGGTTACTCTTGCACTGTGTTGGGAAGGGAATTTCTGAGTACACTGATAAAGTCACCATCCCTTATTGTGAACACAATCTTGTAGAACCTTTCTTGCATCCTAACAGTATTAGCTACATATATGTTTTGGTTAGAGCGAAAAATAAGAAGCTGTGAAATGCCACCAGTCAAGACATCATGTGGGTGAATAGATTTTGCAAGTGTACTTACAGGGATTAATAGGACCTAAAGCCTTCCATGCATTTAGACCTTTTAGTAATGACTATGTTTTGCTACAGTGGCTTTCTTAGTAAGGAATCTTCTTGGTCATTTTATTGAATCTTTGAATTTTAATATGCTGTAACAAGTAACAATGTAACTCGAACGGAAGGTCTTCTCTTTAATGACTTAACAGTTTGAGCCTGAAATTGATTTTAACATGATAAATTTCAGTTTAGAAAAAAAAAACCCCGCAGGCCAGGATTGAAAAGACATGGAGTAGCCTACTGCAGGTAAATGAGGCTTCTCATGCTTTTCGCAGGTAAATTTTTCGAAAGTCTGCTTCTGCTATTGTACCCACAGTCAAGTTATCAGTGTACAGCTGGTAAAAACAGGAGAAAGAATGCATGTTTCCCCTCTGATGATAGCTTTATAGGTGTCAATCTTTGAAGTCTTCTAGTAAGACTTCATGTACTGTATACAGTTCTGTTGAATGGGTGTATACACACAGGATGCTATGTCATATTCTCCAGATAAATTACACTTGTATTCTCTTTGCAAAATGTTCACTTCTTTGAGTCTAATTTCAGGTTTGGGTTTTTTGGATATTCGTTAGTCTTTCCTGTTTTCCGTGCAGGCTGCCTGAGATGTTGCATAGCAAGGTGCTCTCATCTCTGCTAATAAATTGTACCTGTTCCTTACACTGTGTCCCACCTTATTCTTCTACAGGAGATTGTTTTGCTTTGCTTATTTGTATTACACATTGGCAATTATTATTACTTACAGTAGTTCATGATATCCAGCATTCTGTTCTATATATGATTGGGAGTAATTACAGGCTTGGAGTTTTTCCTGACAGTGGTATTGTGTTTTATTTATTGGCTACCAGAAGCAATATGATGGCTTTTATAACTCCTTTAGTCAAAATATACTTAGCATATTTAGGATTCAAATAGCAAGTCTGTTACAGGTCATTTTGATTTAATGTTTCTTTTCAGTCCAGCAATCTGACCACTACGTTCAGAATTCATGATCTCATTTTTCAATATTAAGCTCTCCTTGCTAAAGAAAGGAGATGTCTACTGACTTAGGTTTTGTACCGTTAAATATGAAAAAATGATGGATTGTATACAATTTACAATGTTTCTGCAAGGGCTAATGGACAAGGCTTTGAATAGTAATATACAATGATTCTTGCTTAACTTATGGTGTTCCTGTTTCTGTGCATTTAAATTAATCTTCTGAAAAGTTGAAGGAGTGTAATTATAATTTAAAATCCTTCTTGGTCTTTCTATTAAAATCAGGAAAGAAACTCTCAGATGGCAGATTTGAATAGGCTATCTATGTTACTTTTGAATAATCATCGCTCTGCTAGTTGTGATGATCACAGAATTTTTCAATAGCCACGCCTAATTGTACTGGAAGGGAGACTCAATCAAATTTGACTATTGCCATGGAAGGGCAGACTGCAAGGTGTTGGCTTTTTTTTTTGCGTTTTTTTCCCCTCCCAATGCCATAAGAGATTCAGAAGGATTTCACAAAGCTGCTCAAAAGAAGCAAGAGCTGCAAGGTTGGTTAAGGTGCTCTTGCAAAGAATTGTAAGCATTTTAATACATTGTCATGTCCACGTTAACAAATGCTTAGGAGATATACACAGTTTAAAAAAGGTAACCCATCAGAAGGCTGTCCAGACTACGTTAAGTTCTAGTATCACCTCAGGCATATCAAGGGAAGAAGGTAAACCTGTAGTTGTTTTACCAGTTTGTGGGGGCAATGAGAAGTGTCCAAGTGGTGCAGAAGCTCTTTGGGGTTGCTTCTGCTGAGTATGTGCACTGTAGAAGGCCCAGTAAATTATGGTATTTGTGGATACATGGGATTTTCTAGTCATATTCGTTTGTTTATTCCTAGATAAAGGCTTCCATGAACATATTTATTGATTATGTGCTGCTTTCTATAAAGAAAAAAATCAGTAACCTAATCCCAAGAATGAGTACTGGGCCACGGACCAAAGGTTATTTATTCCAGTATCATGTTTCCAACTTTAGGCAAGTGGACTAACAGGGCCAGCATAATGTGATACTTCCCCAGAACGCTTTCCCAGCTTCCAGGTTTGGGTTGGACGTTTTCCTTAGAGGTAGAGGCTTTATATTAAATAGTCCTCAGTGGGTTTATTTTGCTCAGTTGTTTTCTGCCTCTGCATGTATCGGTAGCTTCTAGTGGGAGAAGGTTCTTCAGGTTAACTGTGTAATACAAGGAGAGTCGCTGTCTTTTGTTTACTGGAACCTGTTATGCAGCAGTGCTGTTTATTGCCAGCTAACTCTTGTATCGGGAGAGAATGAGCAAGCAATCCCCATTTACCTTCTGGGTACAAAACCACAGAAATTTTCATTTAAATGATGTATATTGGGACTAAATGCATGTCTAAAGTTGTATGTTAAAAGGATTAGAATTTAAATCTTCTCCTCAGTTTTTTTTGTACAACAGTGCAAACTAAAAAAATCCTGGGAGTATGTTGCATAAACGCTTGCATAGAACTGTGAGCAGTGTGCGTCGAGAGAGGGTGGGCTAAGTGTGTGTGTTTATGCAGATTTGCTATGTTTAGCTAATGTTTGCCACTCTAATTAATTTGAATTTGATAATACTCAAATACTAATTTACAGGATTGTTGGCTTTCTTACATGTTATTTTCCTTTCCTAGCTGCGACAGTTAGTTAATATGTGCATCAACCCGGATCCAGAGAAGCGACCAGACATAACCTATGTCTATGATGTAGCGAAACGTATGCATGCACACACCGCGAACAGCTAAACAGACATCAGGTCCTGAAGAATAAAGCAGAGATAACCAAGTATTTTAAGTAAATCAGCCCACCTCTGTGTGTGTTACTGAAATGTAATTATTTGAAGCTTACTGTTGTGCTTTGAATTGTAAACCAATTTATATACAAGCTTTGTTGTTTTCTGTTAATTTGTTTTTTGTATTTTTACTAACTTGCAGTTCTACAACAGGTTTAAATATGTAAGGCATAACCTTGAAAGATACCAGGAACCACTGTTTTCCATGATAAGTGCGTTCAAGTATATTTTCTTTAATAATAAATTTGTGTTCAGTTGGGCCTCAGTTCTAAAACACAGTTGCACTTTTGCACACGATACAGATATTAGGCTTGTTATCCAGAAGCAAAATGTCTGAATCTCTCACCTTTGTAGTAATTTATGGAAAGTATGAATCAGCACAGTTAACTTTATTTTAATCTTTTTTTCTGAGAGGGACATAATTATTATAAAAGGTTATTGTATTTTATATTGAATTATAGCTTGCAGTTCTTACCATAAGAGTAGACAGTTGATTGGATTAGTTCTCTGCTTACCAAATGTGACAGGAAAATAGTTTTGGGAAAAATTATCATGCTTGAATTTTTGTAACATCCCTTTTTCTATTGCTATTCTGTCATAATGCACATTAAACATTTGTTGGAGGTTTTCTGGGAAAATCTGAGGTGTTGATTCTGCAGTCTGATCGTTTTCAATACACTTGTGCAGCGCTGCCCTGGGGCAATAGGAGTCTGCATAGTTAAGCCTTAAAACCATGCAGATGCTTCTTGTAGCAAGTGGGGTTCTTTTGAGGGTAGTGTTTATGAGAAATGAGATGCCCTGATTAAAAGATACGATCTTTAAGTCACAACTTCCCAATTGTTTATGTCACTGTTTGTAGATTTTTGTGTTGAAAAATAATTTGAATCACATTACAGTATATTTAATTTTAGATTCTTTAAAATACAGAAACGCTTTGTTAAAAATAGTGTAGTATAACACAAAACTTATTCTTCCTGAATATTTGGATTTTTATACCTATATCCTGAGAATTAGTTTTATATTTATCAAAAGTAAATACTAGCTTTTATATTTAAAAGAAAGTTGCCACTCCTTCATTTGGGAAATTAAAATATATATTTGCCAAATGTCTTACAAATACTTCATTAGTTGAAAAGGAAATTCAGAATATTCTTGTTAGGCCTTAATACCTTTTTGTGCATGCTTAAATAATATTTTTATTATTAAGGAAGGGAAAATGTCTTGGTTTTAGATGTGGTAAAAATGGAGAATAAACTGAAATTGCTTGTGTTTTAAAACTGAACTTTTTATACAGAACTGTCAAAACATAATTATTTCTGGTCATATTGGTAAGACACTATTACAGTCAGCAAAATCTTTTTTTTCCCCTTCTGTGAGTAAAAAGAAGTTAGGTTAAATAAAAGCAGTAGTATGTATGTACACATTCTTATATAGATCCTAGATGCAGTCTGTTCCCTGCACACTCAGAATTTTTTTTTTGTTGTTTCTCTGTGCAGTTTTAATTTTTGATTTCATACAATACTGAAGAATAAAAATCCAGCTATATGGTTTGTGAATGAAATCTTCAAGCTAGGCCAGGAGTTTTTCTCTTTTGTAATTTTTAAAACTACAAATACCATGGGAAATTGTGTTTGGCAAAATTCAAGTGTTTTAAAATATTATGTGTCAGATCAGAGCTTATCTTAATGCTTTTTTAAAAATTTTTGTTTCCAGATTTTGTAGGACAAATCCTTAGTTTTCCTTCTAGCTTCTGTAGGACTTCAGTGGGAAAAAAACCATAGGGAGGAAGTAGTTGAGAAACTTTGGTTTGTGTCTAGCAACCTCTAGATTTGTTTTCATGTATTATCTGATTATTGAGTTTTACAAATGGTTATATTCTGTAACAGTAGTTCATGTCTCATAGAATTTAGTGGTTTGTATTGGAAAAGGCAGCACAATACTTACTTGACTGCTAGGATTAGCTCTTAATATGCACAAGTACTCAAACAATTTTTTTTTTTCCTGAAATATACTAGAACATTTAAAAATTACTGAAAAAGTCCAGTGCAGTCAGTCTATTTGCATCTAATATTATGCATCAAGTATTGACCCTTTCCTGAAAGAAACCAAAAATAGATATTTTCCCACACACTTTCTGTCTAGAAGGATACATTGGGTAAAGAAATCATGAGTTAAGAGTCAGCAAAGGTGGATACTTAAGCATTTAAACTGTTATTGTTGTTTTAAGTATTTATTTTAAGCTATCGCATTACATGTTTATTTTCTTTAAAGTGATCATGTTACATTTCTAACCAAAATGTCTGACTAGCTCCTCCTTTAGTCTCAGTAATGCTGCAGTATTAACTTGCTTCATGAGTGAAATTTGTGCTTTGAAATACATTGCATAAAGTCTTTGTCTTGCCTTGAAAACTCCCTTGCTGTGCAGTAGTCTAATGGAAATAAACCATACAGATATCAAATAGAATGTAAAAATTGATAGTATTTCTATAGGGGTTTTTTTCATACTTTTTTGTTACATATATATATATATGTTACAGTAGATATTACCTATCTTGTGGACAATTTACTGCTTCCAGTAGTTGGTCATAGGTGAGTTTTCTTGACTATAACAAAAGAAAGTACATTCAAAAAATCTTTTTTGTATTATTTGTCAAAAAACCTCTAAAATACTTAATCAGATATAGTCACAATTAACCTAAATTTAATCTAAATTTTAATTTAATTTTAATCTAAAATCTAAACACAGATTATTTGCAAACCGTATGAAGATATCTATAAAGCATAAAAATAACAAAGAACTCCCATTATAGCCCCAGTGCTGTGAACTCTTGTTTATGCACAGGCTGGTTTGTATGTAGTTTTGAGCAAACCTCATTTATATGCAGGAATAAAAGGTAATCAGTAGCATATATAGAAGTGACATGCTCACTCACTTTTTACACTTTTTGTATGTCACTGATTTGGTAGCAGGGAATAATATGCTTCCCCCCTTCTTCTGTTGCACTCTAATGATCCAGTTATCAGCTGTATGAGCAGGCAATAGAAGTAACTCGTCGTTTTGTAATGAGCAGAAACTTTAAAAACATGCCAATGTACTGGATGATGAAATACAGTATTGGAAGTGTCAGAGAAAGCTGGTGTTTGCTTACGATTAAGAAAGCCATAGAGTATAATTCTTGACAGAGGCTTGGAAATGGAGGACTTCTTATGCCAGTTGTTCTTAGATATCTCTGATTGGGACCTAAAATTGCAGTACGTTTGTTTTCAACAATCTGTCCACTTAATCTCTGTCTTTGCTGTTATGCAGCAAGATGAGAATCTTAAAGGATGAATTTGAATGCTGATTGTGAATGCTGCATTAGGTGTGTGAGCTTCTAGGACCAGGTGGTTGATGTGAAGTCAGCAAAGGCCTTCAAGTGTTGCTTTGTGGAGAGTTAATTAAATCTTGGCAGTAAAGGTGCTGGTTAGTAGCATTCACTTCTGCTTCATCATTTTTAACACTTTAGCAGCTGAAAGTTTTTCCAACCTTGCCATACCCCCCACGCCATCTAGCCAGTGGCAGTGCTGGTCTTCTGAATTTCTGATCCTTAATTTGGTCTGAGTGAACAGCTAAACCTTCCTGCCAAAATGTCCCAAGGAGACACAGGTGCTGGGCCTACCCAGTGAGGTGTTACTTATGTTTCCAAACATGACTCAAATACAGATTTTTAAAGTTCCTTTTCAAACTTCTGTTCCCTTCTGTGAACCCTGTTGTTCAGTTGATGCTTTTAAAAAATGGTTTCCCTTTCATATTCATTTCTAAAGTCCTGTGATTCCTGTCTTCCACAGCTTCTGCTTCATCTGCCCTGTTGTCTGCTCTACCCTCTTCGTGACTTGAAGTCCTCTGTCTAGTTTTCCTAGTGGTCATTAGTTTGCTGCTTTCTTTGTGGTTTTGCTAAACTCAACCCATTTCTGTCTTATCAAATTTTATCCCCCACCACGGTCAAGCCCTACCTTTATTTCCCCCGATAAGTACTTAATTCTGTTGTTCTTCATTCTGTTTTCCAGCCTGATACCTTTGATTTCTAGTTTTAGACAGATTTTCTCACTGCCTCAATCATTCCTGTGACCTTGTCTTTACTAAATACTGTACACTTTATTATCTCTCATTTCTAAATTCCCTTTCTCTGATCACTACCTGCTCTCTTTCAGCTTATCTGTCGTTCTCTCTACTCTCTCCTGTCACTCACTCCTTTTGGGATCTCCTGTCTATTAACCTTTCTGACTCCTTTCTTCATTGGCCTTACTTCATTGACTCGCTGGTCTTTATTTTCATCTCTCTCCAGTTTTCTTATATGTGACTTCTTTGGTTGCTTCTCCACTACCCTGCCTCCATTCCTCTCCCCAGACATTTTTGGGTTTGTATTTTCTTAATTTCCATTCCTGCCTTTCCAAGTATCTCTGAAGACTATGTCAGGACAAAACAGGTTTGGACCCAGCTCTGCCTTGCCTCTTAATTCTCCTTCCAAATGGACTTTTTAGCAACCTTTATCCCACTTTTTGTTTCCTTTCCTGCATATGTACTGTTCTTTTTAGTTCTCTGTTTATTCTTGATACAAAATGTGCCTTCATAACCAATCCTGATTTTTACATGATGATATCCTTTTCAAAATTGTTCTACTTGTCAGAAACTATTTCTAAACTGGACATTTGTGCCTCATAAGGGACAGGAGATTGCCCCTTTTATTTCTGTATCTTTTATGTTTCTCTTCTTTCAATGAATTACTTATTTAAAGCCTCCTCTCCTTTCCTTCATTAGCAACCATGTGTCTCTTTCCTCTGTCTCAAAGGGGTTGGTACATGTCATCCTAATTGGTTCTATTTTTTTTAAAAAAACTTTGCTCCTTACTCCCTGTTTGTCATCCCCTAATTTCAGGTACCTGAGTATCCTCCCTTAAGTTTGTATTCAAGTTTTTAGATTTTCGCTTTTAATTGAATGCAAAACCTCCCAGTGCTTCCTTCCCCAGTTTAGATCTTGCAGAGTTCTATCTCCAGATGATTCCTTGAGTATCCTGCCACAGCCTCAGACCTCTTCAGGTTCAAAGATTCAGTTTTTATTCCTAACTCCTCTAGACTATTTTCTAACATCCCTGACATTTTACTTGCCTGCTTTCCAGATCTGCAACCTTTCTGTCTCTGACACTTCTCCCATGCTTGTGTATCAAATGTCTCAGTGTTATTAGTACCAAATTCCAGCCCTCTTCACTATCTGTGTTCTTTTATCTTCACTGTTTTAACCTCTGTGTCATTTTGACTTCTTTTCAAGTATCAAAATTGACAAGACTAAACACTGTCTTTGGGCTTTAGCTGTTTCATGTGCTGAAGAAGGAACTTCTCCAAATGACTACTTTTTTTAAATTTGTTTTTAAGACACTTGAGTCCCACAGATTTGGTCTTATTTCAGGACTATAGTGCTGGAGTAGATTCTGTTCCTTTAAGTACTTCAATGGTCCTTGAATTTGGGTCTTGATTTAGTTTTCTGCTGCTTCAGAAACAAAGTTTTTATCCTTCATTTCTTTGTATTTACTGTATATAACTTTCTCTTGTCTTGTTTCTGCACTCACAGCTAACACTTGTTATAGCAACTTGATTTCAGGGCTTTTATTGGTTGAATTAAGAATGTACTTAAGAGCTTCACTGGCTGGAACCAGTGTGTTGTGCACTTTGTTACTATCCTACCCTTATGTTGACTTGTTTTTTTTTTTTTGCTGTCCTCTGTATCTTGCTTAAGTGAAGATACACTATCCTACACTGTGGGGTAGTTTAGATACAGTGGAGCCAGCTGAAAACAAGGTAGCTTGTATACTTGCTGCTGTATTGCAAGTTCTTATCAGCAGCCAAATAGTTTTTTTGTCCTTCAGGTCTAGAGCTGTGCTCTGTGCTGTACTACTCTATCCATGCTACCCTAATGTAAAGCCAAATCAGATCTGCCTGCATGGTGGACCATGTGTCTTTTTGTGTAGGTGCACTATTTGACTTCCCAATTCTAGCAGTCTTTCAGATTTGAAAGACAAATGTTTCAGAGATTCAGTGTTGGTCAACTTGTCTGACCTTTGACTGCTCTTAATTATCTTTATGTCTATGTTAAGATTGAAATGCAAAATTCTCCATAAACAAAGTTTGGGGACTGTAGGACGTAGAGGTGAACATCAGATTCAGTTTGTGTGTGAGTGAGCACATTTTTGTGAGCACATTTAATTGCTGTTTATTTGTGGCAGAATAATTCTTTTCCCTTAGCTGCTTGTTGGCACAAAACAAAGACTTTTACAGTATTTTTTAGGATTAATATTTACTTTTTGTTGCCAATTTATATCACATCATGCCATTAATTAATTTGTTGCTCTACAATTGCCTTAATGATAAGTAGAGGCCTTATAACTTTTGTCTAATTGAAATTTTCTGTTCATGTGGAAATAAGTTAAGAAATCAGGTGCATTGAGTCCTTCTTCATAGTTCTGCTTGCTTTGCATTTAAATCCTGGCAACAGAAAGAGGTCTCAAACTGGACAGAAACAGAGATGTTTTGGGGTTCTTTGCTTCCTCTCCTCTTCCTAGCTCTTCATTCTTTGGCTTCTCTGGTGCACTTGGTGGGAGCATGGCACTGCCAGTGTATTGAGGGCTAATAGAAGCTTGGAAATTAAAGTGTTTACCACCTTGCTTGTCTTCCTGTCATGTCCTTTTTCAGTGTGAATTGGAAATCTCCTATTTAAAAATGACTAGGAGGATCTTTGGTATTGTTATACAGTCATTTATTGCTCTTTACACATTTGGCATTAAAAATGTGTGTTTGCTGTTACGAAGAGAATTTTAAATCATGCAAAGGCTTTTAATTTGCCTTTTAATGTGGTGTTGGTACTCTTCTGTACACTTCATTTGCTGGTTATTTCTTTGATATCAGTGGTGCTGGACAGTTGATTCTTAAAGATGAATATTGCATTTTCTCATAAGATTTTGTTGAGAGACGGGAAGAAGGGAAGCATTCATTGATTTGTTTGAATTTGACTGCTGATTTCACTTGAATGAAACTGTAGAATCATTCAGTTTGGAAAGGACCTTGAGAGGGGTTTGCTGTCCAGTCTTTTTCTGAGGGCAGAATCAATGCTGGATTCAGACCAGGCTCGGAGCTTCAGCCAGCTGGATCTTGAAAACCTCTAGGGTAGAGATTGTGCAGCTTCTCTGGGCAGCCTGTTCCAATGTTTAGCTGGCTTCACTGCAAACCTTGTTTTCCTTCTGTTCAGTCAGAAACTTCTCAGTTACAAATTATCACTTTGTTTGTTCTCCTGACACTCCTCCCAATGTTCTTTGTATTGCAAAAAAGGTAAGTGAAATATTGAAACAAGCAGAGAACATATGATGTTTTATTTTTCTGAAACTGTTGTTATGAACACATAAATGTTTCTGTACTTCTGCATCCTGTAAGACATGTACACTTCGTCCATTTACTACTTGAGTTTAAAATAAAATTTTTGGCAGTAAAACTTGATTTAGAAGTTCTGTGATCTTTATGGCCTGGGTGGTCTCTGTTACCTTTTAAATCTGCTAGTTGTCTCCTGGTGGGATATAATTCTACACACCTTGTTGCGGCAGAGAAATAAGGGTCCTAAACTTATCTTTGCACTTCTGTCTTCTGGAACCTACCTTAAGGAAGGTAGCTTACCACTAGGGATGGAATGTGAAGGAACCTAATGTGCATTAGATTAAATGGTGGTTATGTGATTGTACTTTTAAACTCTCATGTACTGGGGGAAACTTGTCAAATGAGATTTATCAAAACTGAGATTTGAGGAGGAAAATGACTAGTGGGGGGAAGTGAGGAGACAGTTGTCAGAGCAGTAATAGGTTTTGGTACATTTTCTCATGGGTTTAATCAGAGCTCAAAATTTCAGAATTCTGACCACAAACTTCTTGGAAGTAAATAAAGAATATGATGAGTAAATTCAGGTCCAAATTCGTCAGAAATTCAGTCTTGTCAGACAATTCTCATACACCAAGAATAGCTTCTTGATCTTATAAAAAAACCTTTAGCTGTTACTGATCTGGCAGTGTGGTGGTGGATGTGCATAATTTTTGTACTGAAGCTTTTACAAGGCATGTGTTTCCCTTGGTGTCACAGCTGTCCGAGCTGTCTGGCAGCTGGAATCCTTTGCCTGCCTCATTCCACATTAGTGCTCAACAGGCAGCAGAGGGAATGTGGTGACAGTGTATGCCTTGTGCAGAATTCACTTCCAAGCAGGTCCTGGCACAAGGTTGAGCTGCACATGCTGCTCCATTCTCGTGCTTCCCAGCACCAGCCATCTAGGTCAGACCCTCTGGTGCCAGGAAAAAGGAAAGTTAAAGATACTGTATAAATCCACATCTCTTATGTACATCAAATCCACTGTGGCAGAACTTCTGATTTTCATTAATATTAATGACTTAATATAATTCAAAAGTTTAAAGAAAAAGAGTTGCAAATGATTCAAAGCTTTTACTCTTGCAAGGTAATTTCATTTTGTAGGATTGAATATGCATTCTTAGCAATGATTTTTGTTACTTACTCGAAAAAAGTAATTATTTGTGTGTGATTTCTCCATACTGTGATATGTTAGGACTAAAATTCTTCCTGCTATACTATTCCTCACTGGATAGGAGGAATTTGAAGCTTGTTTTCAGAAGCACAGGAAGAGCCAATGCAGTTGCACCAATTTCAACCCCCTAAACGAGGACTTGCGCTTGAGTCCAGTGTGAGCAACTGCAATTCTTCCACTTGTAGCTGAGAGGGAATTCCCCCAAAGCAGAAGTTCTGCTATAGTCACAGACAGCTTTCTGAGGACGATCTGAAAAAGTTTTAACAAGTTTGCAAGGAAGAAAGGGATCTTAAAGCATTGTTATTATTACTATTATTATGAAGAGCGTTTTTAATGCTGTGGCCTCCGTGACAGGTTTTGGAAATATGGGGATCTCCAGCTGGAGTATGAGCTAGGCTGAATCCAGAGGAAATAGTTTACCAAATCACAGAATCACTAGGTTGGTAAAGACCCACCAGATCATCGAGTCCAACCATTCCCATCGATCACTAAACCATGCACCTCTGCACCTCATCCACCTGCCCCTTAAACACCTCCAGGGATGGTGACTCGACCAGATCCCTGGGCAGCCTGTGCCAGTGTCCAAAGGCCCTTTCCATGAAGATTTTTTTTCCGATGTCCAGCCTGGTGGAGCTTGAGGCCATTCCCCCTTGTTCTGTCCCCTTTCACTTGGGAAAAGAGGCCAGCACCCTTCTCTCTATAAACTCCTTCGAGGCACTTGTAGACAGCAATAAGGTCTCCCCTCAGCCTTCTCTAGACTAAACAACCCCAACTCTCTCAGCCAGTCCTCATAATGCTTGTGCTCCAACCCCTTCACCAGCTTTGTTGCTCAAACGAAAGTCTATTTGTCTTTTCTCCATTAGCTGAGAGAACTGTGCTGTGTTTTGGGGGGCTAAATCATTGTCTGGCTGAAAAATCCTGCCTCAGGTGGGAGAGTCGCTGTATATAGTTTGCATGGAATATCCAATAATATAGTAAGTCAGTACTTTGAATAAATATTTACATATGTGGTTTTTTTCTGTAATTTAGTTGTTCCATAACAGAACTTGCATGGATATGAAGATAACTTCTATGACTCTGTCCTTGTATAATAGCAGAAGTAGGACAGGTTGCCCTGTATTGTTTTGGTATTTTCCTGTGGTGTATTTTTGTTGTTGGTTGCTATTTTTTGATGGTTTTTGGTTTGTTTGCTAAAGATGTCTTATCTTTAAAAGTGTAATAAAAAAATCCCAAATATATGAACAATAATCTTATATACATTTTAATATATATATTAGCAAGGCATACAAAACAGTGCATGCTGCTTTATAGGTAATGTTTGTAAATTGTTCTTTGCTCATGCTGAGGTACCTGCTACTAGCTGCCCTTAACTGTTGTGTTGCATTGTTTTGAATGTGAATGCGTTCTCTTTGTTAAAAGACTGATCCAATGAAAATAAAATGCAAACTGTACACCTTTAAAGAAAAAAAAAGCTTCTGCATACTGCAAAATAAGGCAATTATTTGGTCTTTCCAGAACCCTGTTTCCTGTGTGTGGGTATCAGTGGTAAGTGTGGCCGTTAGCAAGGCTGGTGCTGGTTTGAACATCATTAAATAGAAGCCTGCTGACATTGGCCATTGATCCAACAGCCAGCACAGGGCCTCTAGGCCACAGTATTTCCTCCCTCATCTCTTACTTCTCTCTGGGGATAACCAATTGGAAGAAATGACCCACTTGCCTGGAGTTTTATGAAGCAGTGGGCAATTCAATATGAATTGTTAGCTCTGGCTAGAAGGGCAAAGGATCATGCAGTTGACCCTTATCTGTTGTTGGCGTTCTATTCTGGTAACACTTGGCCATCCCTCACAATGTCACAAATCCCGGGAAGACCTTGTGAAACTCCACCAATGCAGTATTTGGGAAGCTGTTATTTCTTAAAGATGTTCTGATACAAAAAGGTGATGATTGTTCCAAGAGATAACACATAAAAAAAAAATTCTACCTATTTAGTAATGAAATGTTTATGATGCTAAGCAATCTGTTTATAGAACTATTTTTTTTGACAATTGCTTTATTTTCTATTCTCTGAGAATGCGTAAGTTGACAATGGTCTGAAATGGGCAGAAATGTATGACGTTCAGGTAATATACACAAAATTAGGCATGCTACTCATAGACAGCATATTATTTTATTTGTTGGTGTTTTCACTCTTGAATGTGTTCTTTAAATGGCATTAGTAGTTCTCAAAATTACCACAAGCTTTATAATTATAAAGACAGCTAAGGTATTCTATTATGGTGTTCTATGAGAACTTTGCATATATTTTGTGATTAATGATTTATGTGTCTTTTCTGTAAGAACTTCAAATTAGTTGTAGTATGATTTTGTTATTAGAGCAGTATCCAAGTGCGATAATCACTATCAGAATCCCATTGTAACTTACTGGTGCATCTATTGGAGAATATACTCTCTTTTGCATATAGTCTGTCATCTCATTAAATAAACTTTTGCAGTAAGTTGCCTCACAGGTTGGTTTGGAATGCTGGCAGTGATTTGCCTGCAGCAAAGTGCCGTCCAAATGTGTAAGTTCTGCCCGCTTCGTGAGGCTCCTGTTGGAGTTTAGCCTTTTTATTTCCTCCTGATTTTTAATTTTGGTCTATGTATGGGACCATCAAGCTGCAGGAAGAACTGTAGATCATAGTTGTAATTTATTTCACAGTAATTGAGCATAAAACTCTATGCTTAACATGCAGTCTTAAAACACAGCTTCCTTTTATATCAGATACTCTTTGGTTCTGTCATAATAAGGTCAGTGTTACATCTTTACATAACTTCCTAATTTTACATAATGAAAACCTGAAAAAGAATTCTTTTTGTTTGACTGCATAAAGAGCCTTAGAATTGAAATAGCAAAGAAAATTGTGTTCTTCAGACCTCTCCATAATTGCCTTTATATTCATTCTTTAAGGTCCTAACTAAGTTGAAATACAATATTTCATTCCTGACATTTAATCCATGAAACTGTCCTTGGAGATGTATTATTCCCTTAAAATAATTTACGTGTACCCTACAACGAACATGTGCTGCTGGAGGAGTAGCAGAGTCATTTTTGCACTGTCTAAGCACACTTACCTGACCATTTGGTGCATTAAGAACAAGGTAGTGTCAGCTTAGTGGAATAAAGCTGACTTGCATGTGTGCTAGCATTTATTACTGAATGAGTAAGGTTGTGGTCCTATTTCATTGTTCTCAACTCATTTGTATGCTGAGTATAGCCAGTATTACCAAAGTGAGTGAGCATATCTAGCATGGAGTCATCTTTATAGGAGTTACTCAATGACTGGAGCTTTCTGCATCCAGAACACTATTAAAAACCACAATAACTCATCACTTAGGACTCATATGCTTCCTGTACACCTCTGCCCATACTTATGTGAATCAATATTTTTTCCTACTAGTTAAGAAAGAAGAATGAACCAAGAATTATTTCTATCATGATAGTGCCTCTACTTTATATTTGTAAAGTAGCTAAAGATCTTAAAGACATATGGTATAGGGATATCTATTCTACTGACTTCTAAGGGTGTCCATCTTTGGACACCACAAAGGGACTTTATTTACGTGAAATGAGCATTTATTACGTAGATGTAAGCATCATAGATGCTTTTAAACTGGATATCTTTGACTGTTATTAAAAAGTCTGATCTCCTACTTAGTATAGAGAAACATGGCACGCTTTCTACCTTAATGACCCTGAGTGTACAGGTTGACCCTAATTATATGTCTGTTTCCATTTTATTTTTCCATGCAACTTGCTCTATATGGGTTTCCATCATGTGCCAGACAGGTGTTCCCAGGCAGAATAATTCATAACAAATTGTGTAAGTGAGCAGGAGTCCTAGAGGAGTTCAGCAACTTTGGAGCAGCATGCAAACCTCACAACTTCTGCCCTCCTCTTGTATATTTGTACCTCTGGTTTCTGCTCTTTTTCTGAAGTGTAGCGAGTTCCTACAGTGCTTCTGGCCTTTTTTTAGCATTCCCACTTTCTGTGGGATTCTGCATTTCACACCATGCTTAGCTCTCAGTTCTGCTTTTTACCTCTTAGCTCTGCTCCATTCTGTGATTTTCTTTGCTTTGAGAATCTTTCCTTTCAGTTATGCCCTTTTCACAGCATCTCGCTTGGTAACCTTCTACTTCTCTTATTCTCCTAGTAATTTTGTGCTTGCTTTCTCATGTACTTCTGCTGCGATTTGAGGATGAGAATGTTTTGTGGTTTCTTTCCCTTCTCCCTACCAGGACATTAAAATCCCTTTCCATTCTGAGAATCTTGTAACATCGTGAACTACTTTGCTACAGCCCCAGTTACGCAGAAGTTGGACTAGGAGACTCTGAGCAGGCTTTGTGTTAGTTCTGTGGATCGCAAAGGATACATTACAAAACATAATTTGCACATGACAGCTATTGAGAAAATTAAGAGGCGACAGTATGCAGGATTTTGAAGGAAAACGTTTGTCTGAGAGGAGATCTCAAGTAGTGCTCCCTATAGTACTGGATTAGATCTTTAACAAATACTCTTTCTAAGAGTAGTTGTGCAGCGTCACAAGTAACAAAACAATTACACAAAGTGTAGCAGCTTTTGAAATGATTGCCGTAATTTGGCAAGTACTGGTCAACTTGCTGCTTTCTCTGTCTGTATTGTGCCCATTAATATTCACTGCAGAGCAAAGGAAATAGTGATTTTTTTTCCTTTTTTTTTTTTTAAAACCAATTTTGTTGATAGATGTGGACTGTATAAAAATGAAGGAATTTTCTGTGACTGCATAACAAATAGACTTCTTTTTGATTCAGCACTAAACTTAAAGAACAAGAGGGCTTTTTTTTTTTAAAAAAAAATCTTTTTAAGGACAGTTGCTTCTGTTGTTGCCAGAAAAAATAACTACATGTTTGATTATGTTCCATAGCATTGTTTTTAATTAAAACTTTCAGTTGCTTTACCTTTTCTTTCATCACAAGATATGCTATCCTTAAAGAAAAGTATGAAGAACAGCAGTGTTTTGCAGAATCATATATGTTCTGAGATGGATGTTGTCTTCCACATAGCTCTTAATGCAAAAATACTGAAATGCCTTGAAATCCTTGAATCTACCCATGAGATTGATACCTACATTACTCATAGTCACTCACTTTTGTAGTTCAATATTTCTTGGTCTATTTGCTAATACAAAATGGCTTTCTATTTTTGGCTAAAATGTGGGGTTTTTTTTTTTCTTTTCCCAGTTTCTAGCAAATTGCTTCTTTTGATTTCTCGGGCTTGATGGGCCACTGGCATTGGCAGGTGGTGGAATGACACAATGCAATATGATATGCCAAAGTAGCTGGGCATCACTTGTCATCTTGTAGACAAGTGAGGCAGAGGAAATAAGAGAATACATGAGTCTCTCAAATATGCAGGCACAAAAAATGACATTTTCCATAGGATAGAAGTCTTTTTCTGTAACTGCCTCTTTCTATCTCATCGCCAGAGTGGTTCAGTTTCTCATGCTATTTGGTCTACACCATATTTAAAGGATTGTAAGTGAGTATGTGAAATGTTTTACCTGTAATAAGTACCTCTATGTATAATTTCACGTCTTTTAAGATTCTTGCTTGCTCTCTGTAGTGCAAATATGAAGCCATTAAAGGTAGTAAAGATATAAATAATGATCTTTAGTGTTATGGCAAACAAATCTTTAGTGTTAAATGCAAAGTGTATAAGCATACACACTTGCTATAAAGTGCTGCTCAGTTCAGTGTGATTTCATAGTGATAGCTTGGGGTTTTTTTTTTACCACACAGGATTATTCTCTTTGTTTCAGGCAGAGGCATACTTAAATTCATCAAATTGTGCAAAAACACAAATGCTTTTGCATGGATTTAAGGGGGAAGCTATATATGAACACATTTCTCTATTTTTGATCATGGTGACAAGTAATTAGCAAATTTGCCCTTCAGATTATCTGTTTTTGCTGACATTTGGAATCTACCAAAGCTTTACTAAATCCATTATGAAATACAAAGAATGAGATAGTTGGAAGAACAGATTTTGTTGGTTTTTTGCCTACCCCTGAAGATGTGCTGTGGTGCTCTTCTTGTGTATGCATGCAACAAGGATGAGCAAAGAAGCAAACGCAAGGTTAGTAAATCCTGTGAAGTAATAGCGTAACTAATTCAGCTCATTCTGAAAACTTTCCACAGATCCAAAGGACCTCTTCCTCATCTTGTGAGCTGCTCAGCTGTATAGCTCCTCTTTTGGATGCTCCAAAGACCTACAGCAGAGGTTCCCTTCCTAGTTGTGAAGGGAGATTATTATCTTCTCCCAGGTTAAGGAAAATACAGTTATGGTGTTGAAGGAAAGGAGTGGCCCAGTTTGGATGGGGAGTTTCCTTAAAATCCTTTGTGCTGCAAGCAGATAAACTTCCCGGATGATTTTGACAGTGAGCATTACAAAGGTCGCTCTATTAGTTGGTGTATAACTTTTTCTCCTAACTGCCTCACTTTCAGATTAAACACACTAAGTTTGGTGTTTGAGTTTGGTCACGATCAGTGTCTTCCAGATTGTCTCCGTATTGCTCAAACTGCAGCCTGGCTCCTTTATTGGATCTTCCTTTGAGTAATGCAGGAGTTTAATACTTCTAAGTATCTGTGTGCAGGTTTGTCTGCTTCTGTAGTTAATTTATAACAAATTTCAAAACAAACTTAATTTGAAAGGGCAAAAAGGATGCTTTCCATTATTTTTACTATAGTGCGTGATCTTGTGTTTGACCATAGTGAAAAATCATCAGCTATTTGCTTCCTTTTGGTAAATGAATTTTGCAGTTCTTTCTAGTTTTCTCCAAGCTTGAGAGTTCTTAATAAATCTGTAATAGGCAAATACTTCAGCCTATTTTAATTACAAACAATACTTGCACAAAAGCTTAGTATTCATTCCAGGTTTGCTGTTTGTTACATGCTATCTGATCCTGTAGTTGCTTTATGCTTTGGAATAGTGCTAATTTAGAGAGAGGTAAATGCAGTGCCCACTGCCATTCCAGCTACTGGGTAGTCACTAAGGCATCCTCGCCTAGTTCCAGTTTTCTTTTCAAAAATAATTCCCAGAAGTAGCAGGTGTTACTTCCATGTACAGGGGACAGCCATCATGCAGCAATATAGGTATGTGTAAGAGCGAGGCAATTTTTAAGAGATTTTTTTTTCTTTGTGGTTCATTTTCTTTTTTTAGCGAAGCTTGGTTACAAATAGTTTGTAACAGGATGGATGTGTGTTGGGTTGTTGTGACTGAGTGACTCTTAATGCTGCTTGAATATTGACAAGGTTGGAGTTTTTTTTACAGCTCATTTAGTATCAAATTATAAAACTTTACTGGCTTCTTTTGACCTGAAGTTAAGTTTCCAGTATAGCTTTAGCAGTAGTGTTAGGGCAGAAGGAGTTGGGACATGATAGTCTCTATCTAGTTTTGTATCCTTGGTTCTCTTTTGCTCGCACAGGAGGGCAGAACATCCCATACCATCAGCTGCCAGGCTCTCTCCTACACTGGCAGACAAGTGTGCAAATTTTAAATGTGTTTTGATTACCACAAAGTTTTCTCTGGTTTCCTTGCTGGCCTCATTTTCTCCTTAGCTGCCTAATGTCTCATCTATATCTATCCACATTTATCCCTTTCCGATAAGGATTTGGTAAGAGACAACCTTTATATATGTGTATACTGTCCCTGCTGAAAATTAATGCTAAAAATACTCTGAAAAAATTACAAGCAAATGGAGGATTTCTAAGGTATTCTTGAAGTAAGCTATGAGTCAAGAGTTAGAAAACCCTATGGCCTGGTAAGAAATGGTTTTTGTGGGTTTTCTGTACTGTTAAAATTTCTTTTGGAAATGAACTCCCAAATACCATAGCATTTTACAAGTTTCAAGAAGATGAAAATGTTACCAGATGTTAAGTTCAAGGAGCAAGTTAGCTACTGTTGTCAGATGTAACAGCTTTTGCTGTTGTGCTGTTGGTCTTCTCCTTACATTTTATCCTTCTCTTCCCTTACCCTCTTGATTCACTTAGTCATGGCTGCTACCAAACTGCCCATCCCTTCTGCAAATAAAACTGTGTTTCACTCATATGGGTGAAGGGAAAAGTCTGTGTTTGTACAGGGTCTGTAATGAAGTTTAAGGTTGATGGAATGACCAAAGTCTTTTATTGAAATGATTATCAAACTTAAGTGCTGTAGTTAAATATAGTTTACTATCAAATTCATATTCAATAAGCAAAAAAGTCAGTATGAACTCTTTTCATCATGGCAAAAATCTGTTATGGGCACATGAAGAGGATTGCTAATATCAGGCAGGCTCACCTCGTGCTGCTACAATGCTGCTATTTTTGCCATAATGTGCTTTTTCTGTGGTACAATTCAACTATATAAAAGGTTTATGGATTTGAAGCACATCAGAAGTAATTTCCTCCTGTGACTCGCTAATCAGCTCTGATGCTTTCATACATATACAGCAGGAACTTGCAGACAAAGGTAAGATTAGTAGCTAACCAGACAAAGAGAAAATGGAGGAAAATAATAGTAGTGGTTAGTACATGCATCAAGTAAGTGTGGCCCAATATTTTTATGGCCTTTTTGATAGATTGCTTTGGATGCTTCCAGGCAACATTGAATGCAGCATTTTTTTTTATCTCTATCCCAGAAGGATTATTCCAATGCTTCACCTTAGATTCCGCACAGAATATTACTTTGATACTGTAATAGCTTTGGAAACGCTCTCCTTTGATGTCAAGAGCTGTATGGAACTGTTCTTTTGATTAAGAAACACTTACACACTTGAAAAACCTAATAATAGATTAAAAAAAAGGAAAGAAAAAAAAATGATCATCAATTGTGCTTTATTAAACTGGGTCTGTGGGAGAGATGCAGAACATGTGAGCATCTGTATCTTCTGTCTTGGTCTGTTATCTTTCTGTTGGAAACCCTCACAGTATGTCTGTCTCTGTCTTGAATAGCTCAGGAGCCTATTTCTTTTTTTCCCCTCTCTTCATTCTAGGACTCCCTCTTTTCTTGTGCCATTGAATGCTTGCAGACTGAACAACCTGGCTGGCAGTTGGATTATTATATCCCCCCCACTTCTGTCATCCTTGATTGAATGTCAGAGTTTTATTGCATACAATCTCAGTTTGAAACCTAGCTTAGTACATACCAGGAATATTTCTTTTTACTAGCAAAGGGCAGGATTGAACTAGTGGCCAACAATTTAACTTTGTTTTCTCATTTGCAATCAGTGCAACTTTAGGGAAATAAATTGCATACAGTCATGTGAAGATGCTCAGCTGATGTTGGCTGTGTCTGCAGCTCAGGGTGAATGTCTGACACAGTTCAAGGCTTATAGAAAAACTACTTTGCTGCAGTATGACTGTATGATGTCGTGTCAATACAGCAGTGGTTTTTAGGTCAAAGTCATTTTACACAAGAGTTTAGGAGGTACTAAGTTAATTTGGCTGATGAATGTGTGATGAAATTTGCTCTGAAAACATGGATTAAGGCTGTTTTAATGCTTTACATTAATATATTTACTTTGAGTTTTGAAATGTCTTTGCCCCATATTTAGACTTGGAATGTATTGCTCTGTTTATGCAAGTTGATCTCTTAATTACTTTGAGATAAACTTTTAAGGAAACTTACTGATCCTGCATTGGTGGTAAAGGAGGGAGACTGCTCCACTCTTAAGCAAGAAAACCTATTTTTTAGTTGTGTACCCTGCAAGCATTCTTTTGTTTGTGAGTTGCTTTTACATTAAATCGAGAGTCACTGCCTGAAGATGGTTAAGTAACTGGGTGAACATTTGCATATTAGACGTAGGAACATACTGTACATCGAAGAGTGCAATTTTGGTCATTTTAACTAAGGAAAAAAGAGCTGTATGGAAATAATATTCTCAAGCATATGAAATGCTTCTCAGCAGAGCAAAATTGAGGTGGCAAATGTGGCAGTGGACATGGGACAATATATTGACATGAGATATGGGTTAGGAACAAAAGAGGATTTGGGCTTTTGCTGAGTGCAAAATGGAGAGGAAGAAGAGTAGAGAGGACTAGTGAAATAATTATATTTTGTTTTCGATTTCAAACTTTACATGCCTATCAGAGACAGTTTCAGCTATTCAGGCTAAAACTGATGCTTTGCAAGCTGTTAGATCCCTGCTGCTTCTTGTGGAAAGCTTTGGGTGAGAGGAGGAAATTCAGAACATGGGTTTATATCTTCACAAGAGATGATGTGATTATTTGACTGCCTCCTCGTCCTTGTTCATGGGGCAAACCTCTCAGAGAGCCTTCACCATTCCATTCGAGTCCTTTGTATCTAGTACAGATGTCTTTCCAGACTTTGAGGTGGATGTGCATCATTCACCCCAGTTTTGGAACTGTGAAGTAGACTGAATTCAGGCTTTCCCTGGTGGATAACTGTCGGGGATAATCAGATGCTATATTCTCAAACACCCAAATTTGCCCTAAGCAGTGTCTGGGGCTTCACTGAACACCAGACAGCAAAGGAGGATTACATATCTTGAGAGTCTGCTATCAGGAAATATATTTTGCAATGCTTTCTTTGCAGCATTTGGAGGAGTTTTTGATGAGCTCGATGATTATTTCTGCAAAGATTTGCGTTCTCTGAAAAGAACAACTTTAGGTTAGAAACTATATGTTTTTTCTTCCTGGTATGTAGCGCATACTGGATTTTTAATTTGGTTTTAATTTATTGGGTGTTTTTTGAGAATAGTATGATACAACATACCAGGGAAAAATTTGAAGGGGTTTCCTATTCTGTTGGTACTTTACTTTTGCAGGCACTGTTAATCGTTCATATGGCTAAAAGAACATCCTTTAAATCTTCGGATAGAGATTGCTTTTGCTCACAGTTGACAAGAAGAAACAAAGCGAGAATTGAAAAAAATTATTAGGAAATAAATATCAAGAGACTGTAAGATATTAATCCTGGCCTAAAGGAGGTGTAACATAAAATGGAAGAATGATGTGAAGGAGACCAGGAAAGACATAAGGCTTTTGAAAGATCGAATAAGTTTGAAGATAGTAGCAGGCCAAAAAGAGTAATTTAGTAGCCTGTATTGGTATATATGATAGGTGATCCCAAAATGGTCACCAAGAAATGAAGCAGACATAAGTCTAGAAGATAAAATATGAAAACATATTTGCTTAGGAGACATTTAGCCAATAACTTGAAGACTGACAAAATTGGAGGTAGGAACTGATTGGCTGCTTTATCTCTTTGGATTTTATGCATACAAAATGTCAGGGATTCAAGATCTGTAGGTCTAAGAGATCACCTGTAGCCTCAAAGCACTGTCGTGTTTGTTTAGCCTTGCCTGAAGATACTACTTTTTGCAGAAGTCATAATTTTGTGAAGAGTAGAGTATGTATTTACATACTCATATGCTGTCAACTGGTGATGGAAGTGGGATTGGCTCTGCTTTGGTGCTCGGAAGTGGAGAAACATCCTGTGAAGTGCTCCTGTCTCAAGGTTTATTGCAGTTTTATGTGCAAGACAATATGTGACATTTTGCTGTTTGTGATGTGTCTTCCTGCTGCCCCTCCTTCTAAATCTGGTTGTGAACTCGCAGCATTTAAGAAATGCTTGGTATTAAGAATGTGATGGAAGACTTGTCAGCAGCTTTTATTTCAAATATAAATGTATGCTTCATCCTTCCTCCTTTGGCTGGTCCTGAGGCTTATCTGTCAAAACCTACTGTCACATCAACATTAATTAATACTCCATTTAGAATATTAATTTGGTACGCATTTAAGTGGTATTTTTTAATTGCTAAATATTTTCTTCTTGCCAAAAGTGTATGTATTGACAAGCATCAGCCCTAAGCTTGCACTATGACGGAGATGAGTGAAGCTGAACTAGATCTGTGTCTGATGGGATGAGAATTAACTGGGACAAGGGTCCTGCCAGGAACCAAGTGTTTTGGGGGGAACAAGGGAGTTATCCTGATTTGGGTGCCAAAATTAGCAAATGAAGTTTGGTATGTTTTGGCTGTGTAGGCTTCCCAGAAAACAAGGTACGATACCCTCTTAAGCACATCACTAGTGAGTAACAACCTCAAGTCCCCACTCCTGCTTACTGCAAGGTATTAGCTGTGGTGTCTTATCTAACTTTCTTTTCTATTTTCTCTGTGCATTCAGGATAACTCTTTTGTTCCATTTTCAACCCACACGCTGACACAGCTCTCTCCCTCTCTCTCTTTCCCCTTACACTGTTGTTTAAGCATGCTGTAAACTTATTCATTCCCTAAAGGCAAGAACAGCTATCTGAGCAACACTTTGTCAGCATAATACATTTACAGAATGCATATTTATGAACCTTTGAGCCTTTATTGTTCCAGAGGGCAAATAAAAAACATGAAAAGTAGCAATATACTGTTTCAAAGGTCCCTCAAGGAAAACAAAAGTAGTTGGAAATAAATTTAGGGGGAAAAAAAGTTCTTCTCCAGAAGAGAACCTTGAATTAGCACGTAGAAGATATGGGCTGCGTAAGACAATCCTTTTCCTCCACCTATCACAGACTCTCCTAATCCAAGTTTTAAGAAATTTTAAACTTGAAAAACAGTTTTAAGCTTTGCAAAATAGAATACATAGCATAGATAAGACATACATAGTAGTAAACTAGAGATATTTAACGCAACATGTTTTTCTAGATCATAGTAAAGTAAATAGGGCTCTTAAATGGAAATCATCAGCTTCCTTGAAAACTTCCAGATCAGTGTGGTGTGAGGCACAAAATTCCTACAGACAAAAAGTAGCTGGAAGATGCTGAAAAATCAGTAAAATGCCCTAATTGTTAGTTTAATTGACTCTAGGTTCTTATTAACTTTATAGTGTATATATTAACTTTTAAAATAAATGGGTTGCTACTCATTATTGCTGATAATAAACTAAAGCTAGTTATCCAGTGTTTATGTTCTTAGATGTGTCCATTAGCTCAATTTCAATTAAAAAGTTATACCGGTTGTCCTAGATTATGCAGTCTAAAAATTAAAACTTGTAGTGTAATCTCCCTGCATTAACAGTATCATATTTTAAAATGAGAGGTGTGAGTGTGGCTGCCTGTAGCTTTCATCCAAAGCAAAGACTGGAGTGTGCGCCCAACAACAGAGCTCATGCAAGTTCAGCTTAAACACAATCTGAGGTACTAAAAGAATGTAAATGGCTTCAGCAAGCAGGATAAAATAGATTAAAGTTCCAAATACTCAAAAAATAAAATAAATTTGATTTATATCTCATCAACAGTCATGGAACTAGAGGGATTTGTATGTTTTCCTTCTGGGATAAGAGTTGGTAATTGTGCTTTGTGCTGTAAAGACTTGAAAGACAAGCACAATGGGACACTTGAGTGGGCTAGATCTCTATTACTTTTTGCTGGCCCAAATTAGGGAAGGACACCCATGGAACTCTCCATGGAATGAGGCAGAACCCTACTGACAGCAAATCCAGCCCTTGGGGTGAGCCAGAAATTGTAGCACCTCTGCCTTATGGTACCAGATGATTTGTGTGGAGGGACCAGGCAGGGGTAGAGGGAAGGTTTGTTTCCTGAATCTGTACAATCTCACTAGGGGAAACTTTCTTCCAAAAGGGGTGGTGATGAGTGGCCATAATGGCTTTCCCCAGTGCTCACAGGAACACTCTAAAGGGTTGGGTGGCTCTGATAAGTGAGGGGTCCTGCTATGTTTGCATGATGTGCTTTTTCTTTGAGCAGGACCTCTGATCTAGGCAGTTTCTGTTGAGTTTTTTGGGTTTTTTTATTTTTCCAGAGGTAATGTCCCCTTTACAATGGCACAAAAAAGGGGAAGTGGTTCCCATGTGAAAATTCAGCATTGTATAGAGGAGGCAACTTTAACTTTTATGTATGTGTTTAGTTATTTTTCCATAGTCAAGACGAATGGAATTCACAAATTTCTCCAGTGCCTCCAAAACTGTATTTTAAACCATTATTTACAAATTACAGATTTTATTCCCTTCTTTCCTCAGAATGACTCTGTTCTACTTTGTGTGATTCCTGGACACTGAGACACTCATGCCCCTGAATATAATTTTCCAGTAGCTGTTTGTAAAACATAACATGAGAACAGCTTAAGATCACTCAGAAGTAACTGCATGGGCGAATCCTCACCTACCACAGTGCAATGACTTTAAAAAGAAAAAAAATGGAATTGCTATTTAATTGATTTATGACATCTTAGGTGTCACTGACAATTTTTCTTTGCAGTAAGACATTGGATATATCAAATGGTTATTAAAAAAATATGGAAGAAACCAAAATTAACTTCTTCCAAGTTCTACAAACACGTTTGCCTCTGCCGCATTGCTTATGACACAGGCAGGATTCATGCTGCCAGGTTTCTCCTAGCCTTATACCCCTCTGTAAAGGACAATGTCCTTCAAGGATGTGTAACCTCATTTATGAATGTGCTGTTAGCTGATGCTTGATACCCAAAGAGCCACTTCTCTTTTTGTCTTTTAACAAGCTAAGAAAAGCAGTGTGATGTTGTCTACCCCAACACATACCTGTCCCTCAGCAAACTGGGCTCATGCATCTGCCTTTGCAAAAGTCCTTGTGCTGTGTGGGCAGTGCTAGTGTCCAGAGCTTTTGCAGGTCTGCCCTCTAAATATTTCAGTGGAAATAATTACATGTACATAATTTTCTGCAGAGTACAAATTAAAGTTTTGGAAAGCAGTATGGATTGTGAGCCAAGGGAGGCAGAAGGAAGTGCAAGCAGAAGGAGCTGTCTGTGCAGATCATCATGATGTAGAGAGTAGAATTAAGCCCCTCTAGCCCTGTGGCACTTGTCAGGCCTCCCTCCCATGGTGTGGAGGCCTGGATACCATGTTCAGAATGGGCTTAGCAGCACCTACTGTCCCCAAACTCCATGCAGAGCAGCTCCATCAGAGAAGGTAGTAATGAGGGACAGAAGGAAAACCTTCAGCAGACATGTATTGAAACAAGATGTTATCAACTATCAGTGTTCCAAACATGGCTTACCTTCAGTGGGGTTATGTGACACAGAGAGGGAACTCAAGTGAGGTGCATACCCAGTTCCTGTTGTCACTCAGATTCCCATAGACCCCTTAAAAAACCCAAACAAAAAGCCCCAAACCCATAGCCATCATGCTTTAGTTAACTGCAGGACTGGGAACTTTCTACTCAGTCTTGCTGTTTTTAATCCCCAACATGACTGTATCTGATTTAGCAAAAGAGGAAGCTCCTAGAAAACAAATGCTGTGAGCTTTCAAACCTTCCTACTATATTGAAAAATCATCTGAAGTCATCAAGATTATTAAATAAAATATAAGAAAAAAACCTTAGTTTTCTGTTTTCTAAGAGCTTTCAAAGTTCGCTTCACCAATGTGAAATCAAACATAGATTATTTACATTCTCGATTTATTGTATGAAAAAGACTGATATACAAAAAGATCCACAAGCTGAAAACCTATACGTGACTACACTGTCATCTTTAAATTCTTTATACATAATGCAAGTGGCAGGATGCAAATATGAGGTATTCTAGATCAAAGCAGTAAAAATATGAAGATATTATTATCCACAAAATATACAGTGAGTGATATTAGCGATAAATATTTCAAATTCAGTGAAAGGAAAAATCTATAGGAATCTGTCTGTTTCAGTAGGACTTGTACAGTGTGTTTTCAGAGTTCCTGATTACACAAAGTTTTGTTATAATTAGAGGTCTTTGACACTGAAAAAATGGAAATAAAGCATGTTACATTATTTCTAGGTACTAAAGAAAGGGAGAGATTGTCATCATCTTCATTGTTATGATTTCCTTTTCATAAAAGAATAGCAAAAGTATGCAAAAAGAGCCACATTGTCACTGCAAATCAGATTTGGCCTAGTATGTTTTCTTATGTACTGTTTGCAAAAGTTTGGGGTTGGGGGCAGGGTTAATATTTGTCTACCTTTCCAGGTCAGATTTTATTTAAATGATTAAAGAAAATGAGATCTTGAATATTGTACTGGAAAGTGAGGGTTGAGTCCAAGCTGCAGAGGCCAAAAAAGCAGAAATTGAGTTGGGATAAGTCAAGCCTTCTAATTTTCCTAGAATTTGTTTTGAGAGCTGCTACATTATGACTGTATTTAAAATCTTGTACTGTTAATATTGTACCACACTTGATAATTTAACTGGTACCTTAAAAAAAAGCTTCTTAAACTTCTCACATATGATTGCTTGTAAAATTCCTGTTATCCTGAATGAGTGGCGGAGTCTGCCCCTAGTCCTGGTGTCTGGATCTTGAATATGACCCATGAGATCAGCACTTTGCTCTCAGCCTGTCCTGAGCTGTGGTTCATGATGCTCTCCCGTTTCCTAGTTCTGACTGTATGAGTAAGCTGAAAACTGAATCTTTTCAAATGGTTGTTTCCTACATCCAGTCCCTGCCAAAAAGGCATATTCCCTTTTAAAAAGATAGTTTCTCTCTGTTCATAATTTGACTATCTATCAGTGGCTCTGCTGTAAAAACAACTAAGAAAGAGATTGATATGAGAGACCAAGTCGTAACACTGCCTACTTGTGCATAAGTAACAAGTTAAAATATTCTTTTTGAATGATATGTTCCTATTCAAGAGAGAGTTGTGTTTTGGAGACATGTTATCTCCAGTTGCTGCTCTTCAGGCTGGATCCGGCTTCACTGCTCCCTTATTTAGAGCCATTTGGAAGAACCAAGATCTGGACTAGTATTAACAAGGATTTGCTGGAGACTGTATGCCAAATTAAAGGGGAGAAATAAGAAAATTAGTTTAGAGAGAACATATTTATTTGAAAGAGACTGTAGTTTTTGTCTTTGCTGAGGACATGGTAACATGAATAGTAAGAGTCTAAGCTTTAAATAGGTTATGTGTCTGAGACATTAGAGTCTCTAAGTGCATCCAGCCTTAAAAAATAATTTTCCTAGTGGAGCTGGTACCAAGATAAATGACAGCTTTAAGTGCATGTCAGCTCTGTGGGCTCAGTTCTCTGGAGTGCAGGTGGAACTGCCGCACCAGGAGGTTGATTATTGTCAATAGTCTCTGCTGTGCATCTTGCTTTTTTTGGTGATTGTTGCTTTTCTTCCCCCCGGTTAGGTCAGTGCCTGCCTTTTTGTCCCCTTCCTTCTCTGTTCCTCATTTGTGCACTGTAGGGATACATATTGAATGAACTGAGGAAAAACAAGGAAGAAAATCAGTAATCTTGACTAATATCCCCAGAGTATCACCAACAGGTTAGCCAACTTCTGTGTTAGGGGATCTTAGGGAGTTATTGTGAACTGGTTGCTTTTACATATCCTTTATATTTTTAAGTTGGATTAGATGTAAATATGGAGATTAACATTCACTGGTTTTGTTTTGGGGAGGGTTCACCGATTTAGCTTCTTAGGAGCAGAATGTGTTTGGTTAGAGGGTAGAAAGCCTTTTGTTGCAAGATTTCCATGAGCAGGTCAGTAATACTACCCATAGGCTAAACCAAAAGCATCATGCTACTTGGTTAATAATTAAATGAACTCCTCGTTTCAGTCACAGTATCTAACAGAAGCTAAATCCTGTGAGCCCACCAGCTGTGTGCTTTCTCGTAGAAAGTTACTGCTATGATGTTGTACTGAATTTCTCCCAGTCATCCCAGTCTTATTAATGCCTTAGTGTGGCATAAAGCTTCATTCATTATTCATAATAATCCAGTCAGAGGGCACTCTGAGACCTGATAAATTCTCACCTAAATGACAACAGCTGACAGGGCCTAGGGTTTTATAGCCTTTCTCTTGCCATAGCAAGGTGCTGTGGGCAAAGGTCCAGAATGATCCTCTACTAATGACCAGTGTGATATATGAGCAGCTGCTGATTTTCTGACATGAAGTCTACTCTGCTGAGCATCCAGCCCGCCAGCCGTGAGTAGTGGATGAATATCTGACAGGCAATATACTTCAAGAACAGGTCACAAAAAAAAAAATCTGTCTCAGGTGGGAGGGAATAAAGGGTTAATCCTGTGCTGGAACACTGCAACATCAACAACATAAGTATGCTGGGGGAAAAAAAATAAATTCAGAAGTCTGTAAATTCTGGCCATGCTGATGTGCAAATAAGAATATGATTCCTACTTCTGAAAACTCTTCCTTTCTGGCACCCAGAGGGTAGACTAATGATAACTTAAGAAGCCTGTAAACTGCTCTGTAAAAATCAATAATCATCTGCTGAAGGATATTAATTGTGCTTTTTCACAAAGGAAAAAAAGCTTCATAATTTTTTATTGGTTTTTAATGAGCTCTCTGATGCCACAGGAGGTAAGTGAAAAGCCTCTTTCTTTTGTTCAGGCACAGACTTAGCCTTTCAAAGGTAGGTACCTATTTGAGTTTTAACTTCTCCCTTGTGTTGTGGATTCAAATTGAAAGCAGGTGGAGTCCTCTTATTTAGCCCTTCTGTTTTACTTTCAACAGCGATTGATTCTCTACTCTATCATCTTACCTTTCCAAAGTTATGTTGATAAATGTATTTTCCTGTTTCATTGCCATGCAAATTTAGGGGTTAATTCTGGAAGTTTGACTTTGAGATATAGCATAAAAATGATGCTCCAGGAGCTTTGAAACAATTCTGGACTAACAGGGTAGTCTGATATTTGTTGTTTCTTGAAACAAGTGTAGAGAGTAATCATTTTTTAGGGTATCCTATCCTTGGTTTGGGAGAAGGAGCCTTTGAGGCTCTTCAGAGTTGCTGTTATAGTGTTTTCTACATCCACAGCATGTTGGGTCTTTAGGCCAGGAGGACAAGCGGTTTGTTCTGCATACAGGTTTTACTCACTATGGATTTCTGTCTGCTCCATTTAGCACCACTCAAGTGGCAACAACAGGTTCCCCTGGCCTGAAATCGTAGACAGATGGGGATGAAAAGGTAGTCCTTGCATGACTAACATCAAAGGTTGGAAATTATATTTGTTCAATGCTGCGTTTTGACCTTGTTCTTTGGAGTATTTGTGCTACAGTAACAGAGAGATCCATGAGATCAATGAGAATGTTTTTCCCTCTTCCGTCCCACTGATGCCTTCTTGTTAAAGAAATCGATTCTGCCTGGTTCCCAAATTGAACCAGTAGATAGGGTACCATAAGGCAAAAGTTGAGATGGGTCAAGTCCTCCACTGATTCTCATGCTCATGCTATGTATAATACATTGTGGCTGTAGGAATAATTCAAGACTCAATTATTGGTGCTAATTCCATCATTCTAGTGCTGCAGCTCTGGGATTTGCTTTTGGGGCCTGACTTTCAAGTCTGAGGGCTGCAGAAATCCAATATCTACTGGAATTATGGGAAGACTTGATTTTCCTGACTGAGTAATTCTGACAGCCTTATTTGGATTTGTTTTGAGAACCAATATTTCTATTAAAAGTGACACAGACTATTTGCAAATGAGGTGTGCCTGATCTATATGAAACCTAAACATATTCCAGACAAGTTTAGGCTTTGTTATGTGCAAGAGCAGGCTGAAAGCATTCCTGGAATCTCCCATGGTTGCCAGAGCAACCTGTAACTGTAACCAAAACATTTGTCACTCTTGCTGGGTTCCTCTGTTGGCCTCCTAGACTCTTCTTCCATCTTTCACATATTTTCCTGTAGAAATAAACAAAATATGACATTTGCTTAGAGTGACCTGCACCACTCAGAATACTGACTTATTGAACACAGCCTGATGTGCAATCTGTCAGGCCAAGCTGCTCGATTTTGTAGTCCTCGCCTTCTATTGTCTCCACTGATGTCTTGGTTCCTCCTTCTTGTTGCTGCTCCCCTGGATGAATGCAGTTGGCCGATAAGTTCTTTGCTTTGAGCATTAGGAAATGATAAGAAAATGTTCTAACGGATGTGGTAGATTAAAGAGGACTTTTTATTTTTGTGGTTGAAGTAGGCTAGAAAGATATATCATTAATACTCATGGACATGGTGAATCGCTTGTTTGATTTTTGTTGACTCTGCAGGTTAGGTTGCCTCTCTCACTCAAATGTTCATCAACACCTCCTGAGTTTCCAACAACTCCTCCTTTTGTCTGATTTACTATTACGATTTTTCAAATGTTTTTCTACTGGAGTGTGAAGATGGTGGTTTTCTTTGTGTTTTTAGTTTCAGGTTTTTATTGTTTAGTTTGGTGTTCTGCTTTTTGTAGAATGTTCCATTCCATCTACTTGAAGGACCTGGACATCACTTTTGTATGGTTAACTCAAAATTTCCCTCCTCTGTGAAAGCAAGAGTAGACAAAATATGGACCTGTTCTACAAAATACTCTAAAAACACAACTAGAAAATATGGCAAAAATAACTTTAATAGAAGGTAAATCTGGGTTTGTAAATCCATTAATTGTAACCTGTCCCTGTGAAAATCAAGCTATGTATTTAAATGTGAGCATTGTGTTCTATTGTTAAAAACTTTGTCGAAAGTTTTCATGTAAAGTAATTTAATAAAAATGAATGAAGGAAAGCAGAGACGAATTTACACCCATCAAAGGTGTACTCAGAGGGAGAACACAGTTCCATCTTTAGTGCTTCCTTCAGAGTGAAGATTTTAGTCATGTCCTGCAGACATCTTGTATACCATGGTGCAGGAAATAACTGACTTTAATCCTCTTGTTTTTTAATTCCTTATTTATGGTAGGAGTCACTGCACAGATTTAATAGTAAATATTTAACAAGAAGACCTCCTCCTTTCTTTCTACTATCTCATATTTTGTAAACTGATTAATTTAGTAAGGAAAATGTTTCCCTTTGGTTAAGGCCCTCAGTTCCTCACAAATGGGAGTTCTGTTCCTCAGCTGATTACCTGACAGCGCTCTCCCAGTTGGCAGTGGAAGACAAACCATTTATTTAACAGGAAGTGTCTTTCACTACTAGCGGTCTTACAGTTAAAGCGATAAAAATGGCTACTTTAACATGCTGCAGACAATACTTTTAGCTTTATTCAGTTGTAGAGCTCCTGCAAGACTACTCTGCCAACTAACACAGTTCTGTAATGTGCCTGTGGAATTAACTCAATGGTTGCCATCTTTACAAGCTGTCAGTAAACCCAGGTAAATACAATGCAGCACCTGATAGCATTGCATCACTACTAATCTTCATATAAATTGAAACATTTGAGCGAGGCTGCCATGCTATGAGAGAAATCAAGTGTTTCTGGGATGTCCCTGGGTATCCTTTTCCCTGTACAGACTCCCCATGTGGATTTTTGTGTTGGAGGGATGAAGTTAGGAGCTTCTAATATGTGTTCCCAAACACACACTGCAGGGAAAGCTCCAGCTTTCTCATATTGGTAGTTAAAAGTTGTAGCTAGTTAAGAGAACAGAGAAACTCTTGGCACTCATAGACACCTGTTGCCATTTAAAAAAGCACCTATGTTGGTGTGCATTTTTTTTTTTTGTTTTCTGAGAAGCCATTGCACAACCTTCATGCCCAAACTCTGCTGAGCTGAGCATTTTAAGGATGTGACAAACATGTTGCTTCCAGCTTATTGTGGTGTGCAAGCACTAGCCTGTACCCTCAGCCCACGTGGATCCATGTGTGCTGGTGGACAGAGAGCTTACACCAGGCTAAGCTCAAGCTGCAACACCCATAAAAGAATTGATCACACATGGATGAAAGCATTGCTCACGTATGGATGACACATACTTGGTGAATACCATATTCTTCTCTACCATATGGAAGAAAATATGAAATAAATACTCAGTTCAGTAGAATTGCCCTAGATTGAAACCTAGTCAGTCTGAATGGGTTCTTCCCTGGCTCTTGGTCATTAGCAGAGATGGAGTTGCTTAAAGTTAGGCTCTATGATATCACAGAGTGCAACATAGTATATTTGCCCATTGGATATAGCAGTGTCTCCCTTGGGTGCTTTTTGGGGGGGAGTTGCTTGTCTTGTTTTCTGTAGCATGGTACTGCACAGTACTGTGATTGCCAAGCTGTATTTTTTGTGCTGTGGGTGAATGGGGACTTATCATTTTGAATTCAAGGTTCTGGGAGATAAAAAGGAGAGTGTTTTTTGACAGTTCTGTGGTTTGTCTCTAGGCACATTGGGTGCTGATTTTTATTCCAGTACATCAAGGCAACTGTCTGAACTACAATCCAAATATAAATTCCTTCAACAACAAACCACTAATATCACATGTAGTTCCAGTTGTTCACACTTTCTTGTGCTCTGTCTTTCCATGAAATCTCACTTCCCCAGCCCACTGCCTTGGGCTAATAGTTTGTAACAAAGCTCAATCTCTAAAATGTCCTATATAAATGGAGAAGGGAAGATCATAAAAGAGAAAGATGAAAACATTTACCACTCCAGCTCCCACACTCTGAGTCTCTCTTGAGTTTCCTGATTCATCAGCTAGTTATGAGGGCATGCAGTCACCCATGCTGCCTGGCTGCTGTTGCTCTCTCCGATGCTACTGGGTACCATTCATCACAGCCTGCTAGCTGAAGGATACAATGTCAATGCTGGTAATTGATCCAAGAAAACCTGCACATGTTATTGTACCTCACTAAGGGCCCTCTTCCTTGTCTGCTTTTTCCTGTAACTGAAAAATTAACCCATGAGGTTTTTTTCTGTTGAGGTTGGAACAGTGAAAATAATATCTATAGGAGAAGGAAACATTCTGTGCTCATTCCATCCCTATGCCCTAGTCTTTATTTGAGGCTGTAAATTAGGGCAAATAAAGAATATTTGCCCTCTTCTAGCGTATCTGATTCAGAAGAAAGGGGATCTGTGGGGATTATCAGCTTGTAACAGTTTGTATTCATATGATGAATCTGAATTACCCAGAAGACAAAAGGAACATTGGAGATACAGCATTCATCTTTTGTATCACCATGTGAATTAATGTTGTTACACCTTGGGGCAAATGCCAGGCAAGGGCTAGCTGGAGAGAGGGGAGGAAATCTTGCTTTTTCTAGATCAGCAATCCTAGATGTAATTATTGTTCTCACTAACATGCTGTGCAGTAAGATCACTCATTCAGACCTGTAAGGATATTAATGATGTAAAATTCTATTAAACAGAGGCTCGCACTTTGACCAGAGCTGTATTTGGAAATTTGTGAGAGAGAAAGGAAGGCTCCATTGGTAATTTGGACTCCCTTAGAGAGAGGATAGGAAATATGGAAGCAGACAGTCTATAAGGCACCAGTTTAAGTCCACTCCAAGTCAACCATATCAATGCACATTTTGATGTCCATTGACTGAGGTATACGCTTACTTCCAAGTCATTTGCTGAATCAAGACTATAGGCAGTGTCCACACACTGATCCCATAAGGTACAATGTAAAAGCAGGAAGTTAGGCAATTTTGAGCGGTTTTCTTTATAGGAAACTTTATTTTTATAGGCCTTTTCATTTAAAAATCTCAGCAAGCTAAGCTACAGTGATTAATTAAATTTTATAGCTACCCCATGCACTAAGTAAACACTGCATTATTATTTTTTGCTTTAATAAGGAGCAAATGCAGGATGCAGAAAGGAAAGGATTTTGAAGTGTGCCCAATCAGCTAGGGTGGCTCCTTCCCTCATTTGTAATCGCCCCTCTGACGCCTGGTAGGATCAGTATTGCTTTTTTTCATAAATAGAGTCAGATGGACAGTTTCATCTTCAATGTGCAGTACATCAGAGATAAATTCCGGGAAGACAATCGAAAACATGTATAAATCCAACCTAAAAAGTACCTTTGTAAATTTAAAGATATTCTTAGTTTGACTTTTCTGTCCTGGTCTCCCTAAAATGAGATTTTTGAGTGCATGACTATTTGGCTCCAAGGATACAGACCTGTGTAGCAGATACTGGGGAAGCCTTTGTGCCTTGCTGGACCTAGACTGTACCTAACTATAATCTTCCCTTGCTACTTCTTTAAAAGAAATGGGATATCCTTTCTTGCCTGCCTGAGTTCAGGGCATGAAAGGTACACGAGACAGCTCCCACATAAAGCATGTCAGAAGGAGGGTAGACATGGGGCTTCTTTTTCTCAGCAGATTCTATGCATACAAGTCCTTGAATAGCGTATGTTCCTCCCATCTTGGAGAGAATATAGGAGAATTAAAAAAAATACAAAAGAACAGTAGTGAATATTTCAGAAATAGAACTTTTGCAATAAGACAAGTGTACAAGGTTGGAAACCTGTTCTAACTGTGGGAACAGTTCCTGTACTTTGTGCTCTTTTGTGTGATTCATCAGGAAAACAGCAGATACTCTAAATGAGCACAATGATTCTGGAATGGGTGGGTATCTAGTGATGGGTATCAAAAATTTGCTTGGTGTTGGTGAGGGGCTGGACACAATGGTGGAAGAAAGCATCACTAAAGGCTATTGAAAGAAAGGGCACAAAGGATGCTTAAAGAAAAAGAAAGTTTGGCCCTTCATCTGACCAGATACTATTGTTCTTTGCATACATAGACAATATTCTGTACCTTGTAGTGGACTCTGTAAAGACCTTGCTTCCTTGAAGGAAGAATTGTATTTTTAGTTTAATCATTGTAATGAACAACTTGATCTGAACTTACATGACAGAGAGGGGCCAGTGTAGTGGAGCTTCTTCACTTTTTTATTTACTAGCTGCCATTCCCTCCTGCTGACTCTTTATGAGATGATGAAAACAGGAGAAAGGCAAGGTTCTGCCCCAACATGTGCTCTTAACTCAGCTGCAGTGACCTTTTGATTGACTTTAGTCTTTGAGGAAGCAGGCGCCTTGCTGGACGTGATCAACCCTCATCTAGTCACTTTCTCCCTAGGTCTGTGCTGCAAATTGTCACCCCTAATGCTGTTTGTGGGATGTTGGTGTTTTGCAGATGGCATTTTCCTCTGTCAGCCAGAGGGAAACCTCTCCTGACTGAGCCAGAAGAGCTGTGTGAAGTGTGTCATAGCTGGAAGCTGTTCTTGGCATTATTTACATTTAGCTCATTGAAACAGCTTACCTGTCATTGGGGGAAGTTTCTGTGAAACTCTCTATCATGTCTGTTCATAACCAGACCAGCCTGGCCTCTCCAGATTGGCTCCTTTCTTCCACTGTGCCTACAGGGTTTTACCCCATTTGTTGGACTTTGATGTACTTCCAGAAAGCCCTATGTACCATGCTAGAGAGGGACATGGAAAGATGCAAATGAATTTTACAGAGTATAAGAAAGGTAGGTCCTTTATCACAGTTGAATTCAGCTTTGTCAGTGTGTGGAAAGTTGGCTTTATTCAAAGTCTTGGCAACTCTTACGGTTGCATGTTAATTGAAGTAATGGAAATATATAGGGTATGGCAGTGGTTCAAATGGAACTCGGGGCTGCAGTCATCTTTTAGGCAGACTGGAGACAGAGGGGAGGGGGACACTCGCAGCTGGCTGTGAGAGAGAGGCTTTCGGGCGTGACTGTGGGGTAGAGAGGCAATAAGGAGTAAAGATCTGGAGTCAGATCCTAGTTTCCATGGGGCGCAGGTGTGTGGAGGCTCCTGGTTCTGCTTGGTTTTTTCCGCAGCAGAAGTGAGGGGTTGGTGTGATCATGGGCACCCGGATGAGCATCCCCCAGCTGGCAAAGGACCAAGTGATACTGCAAGTGGGAGCAGTTGGTAAAATCAAATTGGAGTTACAATTCTCATTTGTCAGAGCCCTGTAACTGAACAGCTGGAATTTAGAATGACTGTGGAAATGCAGACTAAAATGTGAAAGAAGGTTGGAAATGCAAAGTCCAGCTGTTAGGTTTGACTATCAAGACTGCTTTTTGTGAGGGGAGGGAATTTTTCAAATTCACTGAGGTCCTCCTGGCCATGATTTAGTATCTCAAATTTACCTGAGAGATTATTTTCCACTTTAGTTTATTATGCTCTTATTCATCCAGCGTCTTAGTAGAGGTTTTGAGGCTGAATTTTGCTAATATTTGTCCCCAAGGTAACTGATGCTTAGAACCAAATAGAACGAGACAGTCCTTTGCATTTTCAATAGGAATTGTGAGTCTTAATTACTTGAACCTAGAAAATGTCACAGAAATGCATATTAAAAATTGTGTATGAAATGAAAGATGATTCTCAGAGTACTGGTAGCGTTTCTCTCCTGTTTGTCTTCAGTTCACGTGCTACTTTGGGAAAGTGACTGCCCATAAGTTTCACTGCTTGCGGGCACTGCAGGACTGAACCTGGAGAGACGCGTTCGCTATCACAAGACCGTGGGACCTATGTGATTTTTGGATCCAGCTTTTCTGGGCAGCCTTTGGAATGCCACACTGAATTGTTATACTTGTTTTGAATTGGCTTTGGTGGCTCGGAGCCTGGTATGTGGTGCCATCTGCCTTGCTTATTGAATGTGTGAAGGTGTATTAGCCTCTCTGGGAAAAAGGGACATATGGAAAATGATAGTTGGTGTATCCCGAGAAAGAAAAGTCACGGGAAACCACCTAATTACTAAGGCTTAATAGCCAGTGAATCGGCAGTAAGGAGCTTGGTCCTGAGGTTCCGTGGCATAAATGTGTGATTAAGTTAACGCCCCACTGCTACTGGGATACTTTTGTGTTTACCCAGCTTTCTCTGTTATTGCTAGAGGCCTTCAAATCCCAGATAGTCAAAATCTCTATTCAGTGCTGCCTGCTGGGCGTTTAACAAGGGTCCTTGTAACGGGACCCAGTACAAGTACAAACATGAATGAAGAGTGCAGGGGCCACCATAGCACCACAGGCTGCAAGGTAGCCAAATGGAGGCAGCCGCAGAAAAGCAGGAAAAAGTAGACAATGACCCTCGGCGCCTCAAGGCATTGCTTCAAAAGGTGTCAACACCAATTAAATTGTAAAGGCTCTGTCAGCTTCTGAAAAGTTATCTAGGCAGGGACAGAAAGTACAGAATCAAAGGGGCTGCAGTGCGGTTTTGTGTGTCTCGCAGCAGAGTGGGTGTACACATGCTCCTGACAGTTTGGGATCCGGCTGGGGGCCTCCTGAAGGCTCACAGCCATGCTTGGAGTGGAAAAGAGGCAAGACAGCTAGCGTGGGGTCTCCTGAGCCACCGGTTTTTATCAACAGCAGGGGGAGTGTTTATTAACACAGAACCAGGGTTGGTTAAAGAAGCAGCTTAACGTTCCTCCCCCATCTCAGTCAGGGGTTAATAGATTTGAGAACTGGATGCAATGTTTTCCCCAATAAATTTACTTTCTGTGTACTCTCAGCATTTTTAATTTCCATGTAATAAATAGCAGCTCTCAAATTTACTTTATTCATTGCTGTATAAAATTGCTCGTTAGAAAAGGAAGTGGTGTTTTGGTAGCTAATTTCTTTTGTGGTATGTGTAACAATGACATTCTTGTGCTATCTTTCCCCTTTACTCTAGGGACTGTGATAGAATCTCATCCCATTTTTTGAGGAGATTAGAATGGTTGGAGGTTCATGGGTACACATAGTTCTCTGTGCCTTATGGTTGTTGTGATGCACGCAAATGAGTATCAAGGTCTTTCTGATGCGAAGGTCAAGCTGTGGAGTCTGAACACAGAATAAAAGGCATTGAATGCTAAGTATGGTGCTCATACGTGGTGGGGGGGAGAAGCCTGTGTCTTGTGTATTGCCTAAATTTCCATGCATAATGGTAAACTGCTTCATATAAAATAGATCAAATGTTTCATACTAGAAGAAAGTGTCTAAATATAATGTTTATTCTCCTCTGTTGCTCATTAAAAAGCTGCAAAAGGGAGTTTTTTCTTTTTTTTTTTTTAAAAAAAACCCAACTAAATGCTAATTAAAACAAGGAATTGAAATTGTTGCTTGTAGTCTTACAGTTTGCTCACAAAACATTATTATGGCAATTCAGATGACCGAGTGATGTTCATATGAAGTCATCTTTTTGATTTGCTGTGCGTGCCTACAGAGGTCACTCATGGGTTTTGTACAATGAGACATAAATACTGTATTTTGCCAAATCTCCCTTGGTATCATAACAAATTACTTAATAAAAAATCAGCTTGGGTTGAGGAATCTGATTTAGAAGATTTGAGAAAGCTGTTTAAGTCAGCTGTTTGAATGTTAAAGGCTCAGAAATATTCTGTCTCTTTTCTTGAGAAGCAACTCAATCTAGCAAATGTAACATTCTTAAGCACTAGCGTAAAAGTACTTTAATGGAGGAGAAAAAAAAGCCCAGAAATGGGGCTGTGTGTGGTGGTAGAGAACCGGCTGTGTGTGGTGGTAGAGCAAGGATGCTGAGCATACTGATCTTGCCTGGCCGAAGACACACACTGCCTGACATCTGAGAGGGCAGCATGTGTATCCTTTATCATTCATGAGGATGATTTCATGAATGTTTTTGGGCTGTCAGCTGTGCCCTGCAGCTGTCCCAGCTGTGCCAGTGGTGAGCAGCAGCCAGATGGCCCACATGAGCAGCCAGGTGGGCTAAGGCAGAATTCTCCAGCTGATCTCTAAACAATATCACTGAGCAGACCTGAGCGAGGGGAAGAGCCCATTTCTTTACTTGGTCTTAGGGAAGAGCAGGTAGGGGAACATGGACTCAGTGGCAGGTTCCTCTCTGTGTGAGGATTTCTAGGCTATGCAGAGGAGTCAGGGCAAGCTTTTGGGACTAGCACCACAGTGCACCTGAGGTAGTGCCTGATCCTGGAAGCAAAAGATATTGTCTAATACAATCCAGGCCAGTTGGAAGGCACACACAGTGAGCAACAGTGTGAGTACACATATAGATATATATACAGCAAGGAGGCTGGGAGGAAAATAGAAGCATACTCAGAGAGCTGCTGATTAGTGTTTCTCCACAGATGATGATGAAAGACTGGACTGTGGCTGTGCTTTGGATTGGGAGTGGAAGAGAGCAAATGTGCCAGAGCTGCCATGTCTGCACTCATCAAAGGTGCTGCTGGTGAGATGCTCCCCACAGGTGTAACTCAATCAGAAGTGATAGAGAAGGGGGATAATCACGTGAGCTGCAGCTCACTACCAATTTCATCCTATGCATTTGTCAACTGTTGCTAGGTAGCTGCCTGGTGGGAGTGGAGAAGTGGGAATTTTTTTTTCCACCCTTAAAACAGCTTATTGCAAATTGCTGTCCTTCTGTGCAAATGAGGAGAATACCTCCCAGTGCTGCTCTGCTGCCAGCTGAAAGAAAGTGTGGCTATGAGCAGGGCTGTGCTCCTGTTGGCCTCTGTGCGTGGGAGACAGCACAGATGCTGCAGCTCCTGTTCAAACAGCCCATAAACAACTCGTGGTAGGCTTCTCCAATTTACAGGGGAAAGGTGTGCAGAGAGCCACCTGATTATGGCAGAAGAGAAAAAATCAGCCAGGTTTTATTGTGGTTTGGGGCAGAGTTTCTCAATCTAATGCTGATTTGTTTTTTACTGATTCAATTTTCATATAGAACAAAAGAGCTCAGAAAAAAAAGGATATAATTTCCACATTATGTTTTACTCTATGAAGCAAAAGAACTGAAGAATTGTGAGCATAATTTCTATGGGTAAATAATAACACAATCAGCAGTACAATTCTTGCCCTTCTGTGTTCATCAAAACAAACTATGCTAATAGATCGTGATTCTACTGCAAAAAAATTTTTTTTCTTCTTTAAAAGAATATTACAGTGCAGGCATTCCTCAAGACTGAGCAAAATTCACAGAGCTCTTTCTGTCCAGAGAGAGGAGAAACGTGACCATGTGTTTTTCTGTCACCTGTGAGTGGGTAGGGACTCTTGGATGTCTGAATGTTGCTTTGACTCTGCCCTGTCTTTGTGCGGGCGTACAACACAGAGGAGATTTTACATGGCTGAATGTATTGTAAACTCTGTCACTTCAGGGTATCACCCACTTAAACAACATCCTCATCATTTTTCTTAGGAAATGATCTGAGACAAAATATTGAATTATTTAGAGTACCACTGGGAGAGGGAATTGATTCCTTGCTGTATCAGAGAGAAATAGCTGCTCTTTCGAGGCTTGATCCAAAGCCTGAGAAGTCAATGAGAATCTTTCCATTGATTTTAATAGGCTTTAGATCATGCTCTTATTCACTCATCAACTATTTCTCTTTAGCTGGAACAAAACAATGCATGCTTTCATTGTATAATACTCAGTTTGCTGTACCTAAGAGAAATACTTTCTGTCCCTTTCTACTGAATATAAAATCATTTACGGCCCACTGAAAAAAAAGTGGCAAACACCTTTTTAGCATCACTGAAATTTAGATTTAGCCCCTATGCATTTGAAATTCTCATAGCATGTGTGTAGCTACCTGCATACATACATTTTAAACTCAATTTATGAATTCAGGATACTATCTCCTTTCTTTGCAAGTAATCTTTGGAATAAAAAGATGCATCCTACTTCTTATCTTTCTCAGCTTTCAGATGTGTTCTTTGCTGCCAAATATAGTACACTTTCATTAATTACCAATTCCTATTCTGTTCCTGGGAAAGTCAAAGTGCAACATCTGTGTTGGACATATATTGCATTTTGACACTGTGTCTGCAATGATAAGGCAAACTAGGCAGGGATTCTGCAACTGCTAGCAGCTTTTCCAACAATTTCTTTTAAAAAGAGATGTAAAAGTTATTGTCTTGAATGTCTGACTTATGTCTTCTCTTTCCTTGTGCCATGCACATTTAAAGAAAATGTAGCCGTATGTAAACAACATTGCTCCTACATGTACATTCACGGAGAAGCCTGAGAGCAGATCGTTAACCCAGTCACAGCTTGCTATCTTTATAAAATGACTCAAAAAAGGACATAACACAAGTACTGCACTCAACTTTTGACCTCTTAGGTTGCATTTGAGTGTGGAGCAAGGCAAAGTCATTCTTCAGCACCAAGATGTTTCTGAGTTCAGGCTGTAGGATACAACCACTTGCTCTTCAGAGTTGATGGAAATACAGTTTAGTGTAATTCAGATTAAGAGAAGATTGCATTCCTGGTACATGGCTCAGTATGGAGTGTGTAGGGATTATGTATAGGTACCAGTTTTTAACTTTAATATGTTGTGGAGCATCATCTGCCCATGATCTCCTAGGTGCTGTAGTCAGCTGCAAAGACATCAGACTGGCTGGGGACTGTGGTGTGCTGGAACTGCAGAGTGCTTGCAGGCAATCTGGCTTGGACATCTCCCTGAGGAAACCTTAACCCCAGAGAGGGAGTGACACCTCTGGCCAATGTGGGCTTTGTAGCAAAAGCCATGTATTCTAGAATTATATTTGTTGTATAATTCAATGATAAATTACAAACTTGCCACGTAGCTTCCTGTTAGAGAGGGGTTATTGTTACGCCCTGTTTTTCAGTAAGGCAATCTTTTTCACTTTAATAATTTAATATTTTTAGTACATTTTGCTACCTATCTTGAAGGAAGTATTTTCAGCTAAATAGTTATTCAGTCATCCAGAGGGACTTCTAAACAGCAAATTTATAGTAGTCTCAGTAATGTGATTCAGAAAATTGGTTGTTTCAAATTGTAAACATTTCAAAATGTTAGTAAATGATGAAAGCAAGATGAGATTATCACAGCAGGGACAGGGACAGCATGCTAAAGTGCCACCTGTGAAAACTGCTGCTCTTGTGAGCTATCTCCACAGTCAAAGGCTGATAAAGGGTTATGGAACCCTTAAAATAAAAAAATGAAATATTGTTTATATTGCCCTATGATGCCTATCTACAAGTGGACTAATGGAAAGACTGGACTGGATTGAGGTCATTTTTGCTTTTAAGATGACTGAGACAAGTTGAAAGAAGAGAAGCAGAGTGTGGTTCCAGAAAAATACCACTCTGTTTTCATAGCCAGTGTATTTCTGTCTGGGAAAAGAAGGAATTATAGCTTATATAAAATTCTGATATATTATAGATATCTATTAGTACCAAAATATCTACCAGAATCAATTACAGAATCAGTAACAGAAGCATATTTAAATCTTGATGTAACTTCTCCCAAAGGGAATCTGATTGCTTGCATTGATTTTGGGAAGTATGAGTGTGATCAAGATTTTGTGAAAGGTTTTGCAAAAGAAACCAAGAGATTCTAACTAGGAACCTTTCAGCTCCACAGTCACAGGACAAAGTACAAAGACCATCATACCAGGAGACCCTGCTGAGAAATTACAATAGCCATTTTCTGTGGAATTTATCAGCTTCTTTTACCACTGAATTTAATCCCTCACATTAGAGGTAGAAGAGAATTTGTATCTTATTTCAAATGGGATTTGGTGCTGCAAAGACTGGGTTATAGGCTACTAGTAAGATATAAACATGTTGATATCTTACCTGTCTACCAATATGAGACGAAAGTGTTCTTGAGGTGAATGAATCATCTTTGGGTAGAACAATTAATCTTTGAAAACCTAAAGCCAGGATGTCATTATTTAAGTGAACGAAGCAAGCAGGATATAAACTGTTAAGTACCACGATAATGCTATGGAAGGTTTAATTATCTATGTTTTTAACTAAAATAACTCTGAACTAAACACTTCACTTTTTTTTTAATTCTTTGGTGTTTGGGAAGATTATTTCTACTCAAAGCTCTGCACACTTTATGATAACTCTTTAAAATTTTAAAATTACCGGCATGAATCCTTGTGGGTTTTGTAGCTGCTTAAATCTGCTTTCTGTTTAAGTATGTAGCAGTTTAGTGGATTTTAAGAGGCAGAGTTTCTTTCCATGAGCAAGGACAAGAACAGTTATTCCACACACTGGTGGGTTTATTTTCCTGCCCTATTCCTATGTAAGAAATCTCTTTCTCCCCTTGCGTTTCAGTAGAGGTTAAAGAAAGCAGAAAAACTTTAAAATCAGGCTGAGAAACCTGATATCAAAAGCAGGCTACCTTTATTCTGAGATTTATTTTCCACCAATCAATTGTCTTTTAGTAAGAATTTTTTGTCAATGCTGCTGACTAAAATTTACAGTGTTTGAGTGAAGTACATAGATGATTAAGTAAGCTAAGTTCAGAACAAGATAGTTCTAATTATCTTGATTTATTATTTATTTGAAATATTAGGGTAAGAAGAAGACTACAAGATCTAAAAACTTGGAGATGTGCATGTATGTGTGTATAACTTTTAGGGAGTCAAGTTGAATTTACTAGGAATCATCAGGTTGACTGAGATTGAGTAAGTTTGGTGCTACCAGCTCTGCTGAGATTTCCTCTTTGGATAAAAACTTGCAGGTCTGGGTTGTTAAGTGTCTTGACGGCACAAGGTCAGTTCCCTGATTTCTCTGCTTATAAATTGTCTCCTTCCAAAACAAAAAGTTCAGAGCATTTGGTGAGGTTGAAAATCCATTAGTGATATTTCTGTAAATATGGGGGGAAAAGGTACTATAAGACTCAGTGATGCATTTTGTCTTAAGTTTTTTTCCTTGTCTGTATTATAAACTTTAGTAAAACTGTGATTAGCCCTGGCTAGATGCCTGTTGTGACAACTATAGATAGATACCTTATTATCCATTAAAATATTTAATAAATGAGCTGAAAATTAGGTATTTATGTTATTAGTGACTACTTTATCTTTATAATTGGTAAGATGGAAAGCTATGGGTTGGGGTTTTTTTTGCCTTTTATTTTCACTTGTATTTCTAGTAAAGTGTTCCTCCCTGTATTTACAGAAATTAATTCATTTGGTTACCATTCTGATTTTAAAAGGAAATAGTGCTAGTCAATCCAATAGGAATTTTGATAGGGATGCCATTACCTTTAGTTCCTCCCTTCCCATAGAGTTAAATTTTACTAGCATGAATATTCTCTTAAAGTTGTAAGTATTGTTTTGAATATAGAAAAGAAGAAAACCCCCTCCTTGAATAGATATTTGATGCTTCGCAATTAACAGCCACGATTTTACCTGTGAACAATGGTTAGAGAGCTGAATTGTGATTATTGTCATTCGAATATTTTTTGCTCAGTCTTCTGTTTCCCTTTGTTGCTTTGTATGCAATCATTGTTATTGGAATCTAAAAGCAGATAATAAGTGTGCTCAGTTGAGATTACAGTCTTGGAAAATATTTCATAATTACAAATAGGCAATTACCCCCCATCCCTGGCAAGCTCAGTTTACAATTTTTCATCATTATTTGTTGATAAATAATATTCAGATTAGGTTGGGTCAACACTGCTGATTTGGATCCACTGCAGTTTTCATAAATATGACTATGAAATTTTTACTACTGCAGTCCATTTCTGGAAACACAACTAGATCATTAGCTGGCGTGAAATGGCATAGGTACATTGAAAAAAATTTTGTTAATTGATTATCTGGCTGATTCAATTTCCAGTCTTGGCTCTCACTTGGACCAGATGTGATATTATCTCTCAAAATATAACTCATGGTTAAATTTTACTGAAATGATATTCCTAAGAAATGCCTATTTGTGCAACAGATTTAGTATTTAACCCTCTATCTTATTAAAATCTAAAATAAATTGGGGCAATCCCATCCCACATTCAGAAAAGTGTCCTATTTTTGGTCTCCATGCCAACTCTCTGGAGAATTGTCTACTATTTTGTACCATCATTACAAGTACATTCTCTTGTTATGGATAATAAACCTGCTTTCCTTTCTATCGCCCTAGTCTACTCATTTAAAAATTGTTTCATTTTTACAACACTAATGTTATTCTCACCAGCTTGGCAACCCTGGGATAATAGCATAAATCAGCGAATCACTATTTTTGTTTAAGGCATTTCTAATTTTTAATTAAAAAGAAAAGTCAGACTCTTGCTGATCACCTACAGGATTGTGGCTCTCCATGGTTACCTGTCACTCAAAGAGATCTAGCTCTAAGGAATGCTAATTAGCACTGTTAAAGCACTGGTAATTGAACTGTGGAGACAGCCTGCAGAAGGAGGCTGTTTGCATTCAGCACTGCTTTACCATTTAAATGGACTAGCACCATCATGAAGGTACAGTGGATAAAGGCAGAAAAATCACCCAGGCTGTAATTTTTAATTTTCACTTCATAGTTGTTTACCAAAGTGTTTGCTGGAAATAAGTGCCTGTACCAAAAAAAGTACAGATTCACTGAATCACAGAATCACTAGATTGGAAAAGACCCACAAAGACCCGCAGAGTCCAACCATTCCTATCTACCACTGAACCATGCCCCTCAGCACCTCGTCCACCTGTCCCTTAAACACCTCCAGGGAAGGTTAATCAACCACCTCCCTGGGCAGCCTGTTCCAGTGCCCGATGACCCTTTCTGTGAAAAATATTTTTCTGATGTCAAGCCTGAACCTCCCCTGGTGGAGCTTGAGGCCATTCCCTCTCGTCCTGGCCCCTGTCACTTGGGAGAAGAGGCCAGCACTCTCCTCTCCACAACCTCACGTCAGGTAGTTGTAGAGACCATTAAGGTCTCCCCTCAGACTCCTCAAGGCTAAACAACCTCAGCTGTCTCAGTCGCTCCTTATAAAACTTGTTCTCCAACCCCTTCACCAGTTTTGTTGCTCTTCTCTGGACTCACTCCAGAGCCTCAACATCCTTCTTGTGGTGAAGAACACAGAACTGAACACAGGATTCAAGGAGTGGTCTCACCAGTGCCAAGTACAGAGGGAGAATAACCTCCCTGGACCTGCTGGTCACACCATTTCTGATCCAAGCCAAGACGTCATTGGCCTTCTTGGCCAATTGGGCACACTGCTGGCTCATGGTCAGTCGACTGTCAACCAACACCCCCCAGGTCCTTCTCCTCCTGACAGCTTTCCAGCCAGGCTTCTCCCAGTCTGTAGCTCTGCATGGGGTTGTTGTGCCCCAAGTGCAGGACCTGGCATTTGGCTGTGTTAAACCTCATGCCATTGGACTCTGCCCATTGGCCCAGCCTGTTCAGGTCCCTTTGCAGAGCCTCCCTACCCTCCAGCAGATCAACCCTTCCACCCAGCTTAGTATCCTCTGCAAACTTGCTAAGGGAGCACTCGATGCCTTCATCCAGGTCATTGATGAAGACACTGAACAGGACTGGACCCAGCACTGAACCCTGGGGAACCTCTCTTGTCACTGGCCTCCAGCTGGCTTTAACACCATTTCCCACCACTCTCTGGGCCCAGTCATCCAACCAGTTTTCCCCCCAGGAGAGTGTGCGCCTGTCCAGACCCGAGGCTGACAGTTTCCGTAGCAGAATGCTGTGAGAAACTGTGTCAAAGGCTTTACTGAAGGCCAAGCAGATACATCCACAGCCTTTCCCTCATCCAGCAGCCAAGTCACTTTGTCATAGAAGGTGATCAGGGTAGTTTGGCAAGACCTGCCTTTTGTGAACCTGTGTTGAGTGGGCCTGATCCCCCGGTTCTCTTGCAAATGCTTCATGATAGCACTCAAGATCACCTGTTCCATGACTTTCCATGTTCCATGACTGGTACTGAGGTCAGAGTGACAGTCCTCGTAGCTTCTTGGGTCCTCCTTCTGACCCTTCTTGTAGATGGGCACAACATCAGCCAACCTCTTGTCAAGTCATTTTTTCTCTGTGCAATCTCACTTCCCTCCTGTAGTCCACACAAGACACCTGTCCCTTCTTCCAAAGCTCATAGACATTCCTCTTCTTTTTGATGGCCCTCAAGATCTCCCTACTCAACCAAGCTGTTTTTTTCCCCTGTTGGCAACTTTTCTGGGACATGGGGATGGCTTTCTCCTGAGCTGCTAGGATTTCCTTTTTGAAGAGCTCCCAGACCTTGTGGGCTCCCTTGCCTTTATGGACTGTATCCTGTGCGACTTTGCCAACCAGCCTTCTAAACAGTCCAAAGCTTGCCCTCTGGAAGCTTAATGTGACTGTTCTGCTAATACCCCGCCTCACCTCACCTAGAATTAAAAAAACTATCATCTCATGATCGCTTTGTCCTAGGTGTCCTCCAGCTGTCACATCCCCCACAAGGCCTTCTCTGTTGACAAACAGCAGGTCCAGGAGGACACCTTGCCTTGTTGGTTCATTCACCAGTTGTGTGAAGAAGTTGTCTTCCATGCACTCCAGGAACCTCCTAGACTGCTTCATTTCTCCTGTATTGTACTTCCAGCAGGCATCCAGAAGACTGATGGCTCCCACAAGGATGAGAAGTAATGATCTTGAGACTACTCCGAGTTGTTTATAGAAGAGCTCATCAGCTGCTCCTTCTTGGCTGGGTGGTCTGTAACAGACTCCCATCACAATATCTGCCTTCATGTCGGCTCCTCTGATTTTAACCCACAGGCACTTGATCCCATCATCAGCTTCACTGACAACCCACACCTAAAAAGAGCACAATATCCTTCATCTCTTACTTTTCTTGTTGCCTGGAACACTCTTAGCAATGCAGCTCAAGATGCTGCCCTGGATGACCTACACCACTCCCTGCTCAGTGTTGGGGTACCAAGGAAAATATTAAAACTTGAAGGAAGAACCACATTTAAAACAAGCTGAAAGAAAGCCATAAAGAAAACTAGTGTTCTCACTGTGGTTAATTACTGTCTTCCAGATATTTATCTGATGCTGTGAAATCCATGTGCCCTACAATAAAACACCTTGCAATTCAGTATTTTACAGGTTTTCTGAAGTGAGGTAGAAAGTCTCTTGGCACAGTGGAAGTGAAACCCAAGACTTCTATCACAAGGGCAACCTTCTTATCTGATGCCTTCAGATGGGCTTGAGTTTTTCTGAAGGTAAATATTCGGCATTTCCTGAAGACCTAGTACTTTTCTTAAAAGTACCCCTAAAATGTGATAGCCATATCAGGCTGAACTAACATGTCTTTGTTATCTTTTTGATTGCGCAATCTCTTTTCTTAGTGTACAGTTTAATGTCTCAAATTATTCCACATGCCTTCAAAGGGTAGCATAATTGTTCAGTTTAGCTAATATGTGCAAGATTATTCCCAGCTATGGAGCTGAACAGTTACCTTGGTCCTTAGATCATGATGTGATGCATACACAAGTCATACTTTTACATACTCTGAGAATAATGAATGCTGATTTTAAAAGACATTCATCAGCCAATGGATGAAAAAATGGATTTTTTCCCATTTATCACATAAATGTGTGCACATTTTAGCACCTGTAAGATCCTGAATTGATTATTGATTACGTAAATGAAATGTTTGCAGCACATAACATCCATACATTATTCAGCTGTCAATATTTGAGAGGTGATAACTTAAGCATTTTGGGATACTGCTGACTTTTTTGTTTAAACATGAAGATATTAAAATGCAGAAAGTGTCAAAAAGTTATCTTTATTGGTGAGTTAAACTTGAAACTTAAACTTCTCTTATGTATAAGGCTGCCACCTATTCTGAATGGATAAAACTCTAAATCTCAATGTGTCCAGGACTTCATGCAGACATTTCAGTGTGTAAGGCTAAGTTTTTCTTGAGTTGCATGCAAGTCCTATCTTTATGTATATTCACCTTACTGTTTATTTAGCCAACATTGTTCTCATGTGAGATATTCCCATGTTTTTTCATTCTCACTCTTTGTGAAGAACAGTAAGGATGGAAATTTTCCATGTTATGAGAAAAAAAGGGTCAATAGTTTCATGTTCCTGAAAGATTTTGATGACAGTTGAAATTTAACACTTTCCAGATCATATTATATCTGAAGAATAATAAAGTTGACCTGAAGGATTGTGTGCTAGCATGTTTCCACCTTGCTCCATTCTTTCTAATGGGACACACTGACACGTTTACCACATTTCATTTCTCTTTTGCAGGATGTATCATCTGTCTGAGCCTCTTGACCACGGCCAGTGCTGGAGAAGGACCCATGTAGCTTTCCACACGATTTACACTTTCTTATTCAAAAATACTAGAGGCAAAATTTATATCCCAAGGTGCTCACAGGAGTACAATGGCACATCCCCGGCTTTTAATCTGAATTATCTCAGACTACTGTCTTGGGAGCTCTGGCTTTTTTCACTTATTTGCAGGTTGGGTTTGGAGGGGAACTGTCTTTCTCTCGTTTATGTCAAGCTGTTTAGCTTTCATGTTCCTGGTGACTTTTTGTCTCTGAAATGCTTCCTGCATGCCAGGAAACACAGGTAGCTGCAGTGTGTAGTCAGTGTAGGGCATCATGCAGGATCCAGAGCCAAAGTGGAGGGCAAAGGGCAGCCATACTCTTGACAGAGCATTTGCAGCATAGTGAAGTGCCAGGGTGGTAGAGACATGGCTTTGGTGGTGTTTTGAGGTGCTGAGGGGAATGGTTTAGTGATTGATAGGAATGGTTGGACTTAATGATCCAGTGGGTCTTTTCCAACCTAGTGATTCAGTGATTCTGTGTCAGGCTGACCTGTCCCCACTGTGGAGCTCCCTGCCCAGCATGCCTCACAGGTACCACGGAGACAAAAAGGTGCTGTTTTTTTTCCTTCTCGCTGGGGCTGGGCATCTGCTGGATTCTCCAGCAACTGTACCCACATCCCTGTGTGCTAGCAGGCACCTGAAAATAAGAAGGAAGATTGTCCCTAGCTCCCACCTGTCAGTTAAGCAAGCAAAGAAAATCAACCTCAGCAAAGGAGACTCTGACTTAGCTACCCCAAAGGAAGCCTGGAGTGATTTTGACAGTCCAGGCAGCATCCAGCCCTTGAATACATGACATTATTGATCCTCTACCTTTGAAAGCCTACTAGTTAAGGCCTGCACAGTATGCTGAAGAAGTGAGGGGCAGCATACACACCGGAGTGATTTATTCTCCTCATAGCTGACTATATTTTTGCTTTTCTGCCCCAAGCACAGTGGCCCATCCCAGACCATCAGACTGCTGTACTGCACCAGCTTAGTGCTAACAGAGCCTGAAAGAGGGCAGAAGGAGAAGCACCTCTCACCGATGCCTATGGAGACCACATGAAGACTTTATTGGGGACATGGAGCTGTGGCAGAGGCTGATAAATGAGTGGGAGACACTGCACTGGGGTCTCCAGAGGTGCATGGGTTCCCATGACCTAATGCCTGGCTGGGAGGTGCTGCTGTTTCTGCAGCAACCCATCATGCTCTGGAGCAGTGGCACATCGCAGCTCTTTGGTCACACTTGAGTCTTTTAAATACACAAGGGTGGTTTTTGACCTATCAACAAAGAGACTTTAAGGTTATTTAAACCAGATAGTGGATCTGCCATGTGTCCCATTTGTCTACTGGGTGAGACAGTGTTGTAGGATCTAGTTTTGAACATTTGAGATGGCAGTTGCCACAGTATATCCCTGCAGCACTGCAGGTAAAACACCACACCAAAACACAGAACTTCTTTCTCTGTGGCTTCAGAGGAAGTTTTTTCAAATGCCCTTGCTCTTCCTCACCTGTCTCTGGAGAATTACAGCAGTTAGATTCACACAGAAGTGCTCAGTTTTGAGCTTGACTGATTGTTTCTGAATATGCAAACTTTTTACAAGTGTGGGGACTGAATATGTTGAACAGAGGAGTCATATTTATGTGGGGACTGTGGTAATGTGGAACACTGGAGCAATAGTTATTTTGGTTTATTTTAGTTAGTGTTAAGAACAAAAAGTATCAGAGTTGGGGAAATTAAACACTGACTGTATTAAACTGTCATTTCTCCTCTGTTGACATGCCAGAAAAAATACCGGTGCTACCAATAAACTCAAGGCCAAGAAGAACAAGTGACTTACCTGATGTCACTCATAGCATGTGAAAACCAGAGATTAGATACCAGTTGTCTTGAAACTATGCTGCCTTCATCAGCCCAAACTACCTGACACATGGGCTGTTAGGAGATACAGGTAATCAGAAGAAGAAAAAGTCTGAAGGTATATTATCTGTATCTGCCTAGTGCTTTCCAGGGCAGAAAAACCTTTCACTTCTTAGAAGCTGTCTGCAAAGGGATATTTCTTTTATGATACATCAGAATAATAATTATATTGCATTCAAACCAATTTAATCTGAACTGCAAATAAGTACTTTAGTACTAAGGAGTGTGATTAGTGTGACCATAGAGATTTAGTGCACAGTTGCAGCAGAATAATTGCTTCAGTCTGTCCTCTCTAGGCAAACCCTTGGATAAGCAGAGCAGTACAGATTTCCCATAAGTAGGCATGTTTCAGAACACTGACTTGCCCTCAGTGCCAATGACATTGAGATTTGGATTTTCGGAGCAGGGGTAGATGCAGAGATGCTCAAAGGAACATATGGCTAAATTTTATACCCAGTGTGTTGTGTATGATCGGGAGCATTCTTTCATGAATCAGGCCAAGAAAATGTGTAAAATATGCTCTAAAAGAAGAGTCAGTACAAAGGCACAGCTGGTTTTGGATCAGCAGTGGATTTTCAGTATTTTCTATACCAGTCTATCCTCTTTGAGACTAAAGGTTATAGTGTGTCCATTTTAATTTGGAAACACAGAGCGCCCTGGAACCTTTGCTCTGTAAATGAGCTTTGCACCTTCTCTTCTGTGCAGTTGAGTTGTGCTGTCACCTGATGTTTGTTTTAGTTCTATGGCAAGAAAGCTATAAAAGCCTTCTACTTTTGCAAATGAACAATAAGTAACCATACCAATCAAAAATAACTTAATTAAAACACTAAGAAAACTTTCTCTGCTAATTGTAAACAAATCTAGGTTTGCCCATTTATATTGTGAATATATTTATATTCCTTTAGTGTTGGAAACAAGATGAACTGGATTTCAGTGTCTGCACAGCCTATGCTGAGCTGCTGCACACAACAATACCCCACAGGTACAACCTGAATATCTGTATCACATCTGGCTGATGCCTACCAGGCTCCAGAGTGGTGCATCTCTCTGAGTTTGGAGGTTTATTTCCAGCTTGATGGAAATCTTTACTTTGTTCTAATTGAGTCTGCTCCAGCAGTGAGGAGAAAAGTGCAATCTTTAGGGCTGTCATGTCCCTTAAACTACTGCTTTTAGAGGTCTCCATGAAATAGTGTTGGGTAAATGTTGCCTGGTGGATTATCTCACTGGAGCCTGTTGGGCAGCTGGAGTGCTAGGGGCTGTGTGCTGCAGCAAGGTTGCTGCTCACCTTGTGCATGGCTCACTGCAGCATATAATGCTGTGTGGGGTTCCCATGATGTGCTGGGAGACGGATGCCAACCCCAGCCCCTGGTTATCTGTCCCCCAGATGCTCCCCTACAACCTTATTGCCTATCAAAGTCAGCAGGTAGAAACATATGACTTCAGCAGGTGCTGGACCATGCACAGCTTCTCTGCACTGGGATATTTTCATTACATTCGTCATTTTATTAGAACAGATCTCCTCCCATCACCTTTACTACTGAAAATTTTACCCATTTGATTTGAATATCATGTTTCCTCTTCTGATTGTCAAGCTGTTTCAAAAACAGACTTGGCAACCAATTTGCAGTTTTGTCCCTGGGGCACTCACTCTGGTAGTGGGACAAGAGGCTTTGTGTCAAAGAAAGATGTCTACTTCCAGCACCAGGTTCAAATCGAAAATGAGAATAATACGCTTTTAAGAATATATTTCACAGTTTATCCTTAGTGTGAATTGCTTCTTACCCAGTGAACTTTTTGGACCACAGGGCTGAGAATTTTCCTTTGAGTCCATTTTGGGTTACAACCAATACAGGTCTCCCTACAGAGATGGCAAAGCTTGTGCTCTGAACTCCAGAGAATGTGAAAATGGAGTTCTAATGAGGGTCTGTCCTGTGACAGCTTTCCCACCAAAACAACAAACAGGCCATACTCCGAGCACTAGAAACCCTCAGGGGATGGTAATGTGTCATGTACTCACTTCCTGATTAACTCTACCTGCTGAAAAAAGCGGTTTTTGTTCTCAAGTTCTTATGAATTGCTCCAGTCTGAAGGCTTACATTACAGAGCAGTTCATGAGTATGGCATTTCCTGGAACATATTTAAAGAAATATGGTGCAAGTGCATATATTGGCATACAATCTTTAACCTTCCTGTAAATGAATTATTACGAAACCCAGAAAACAACTCTTACCAGCCAGAAACCTCCCAAGCATTAAGGGTCCGTGAGATGTTTAAAACTAGGTGTGGACTATGAAATAAAGTGCATTTTGTTAGTATAATACTTGGAGATCACTCCTGAAATCTGAATTCAAATTGCTGTTATACAGTTACATATCTTCTTGGTTAATGCTGACATTAGCTCAACGTAACATTTGAGGAATGATTCTTTGCAACAAGATACAGAATGTAGACAGATTATCCACATCTCCATGGCTGCACAGTTTGAAAGTGTCCACGCCTCTCAGGCTGAATTCACGAGGCTGTGGTATTAACATGTGGTACTGCTCCACAGCCCAGGTACACTTTGTAATGTATTTTATTGCACTAGTAGATGGATGCAAACCCTGCAGAGGTTAGGGGGATTCATGTCCATCATCTTCTGCAGCTGGTGGGATGAATTCAGGCCTGGATCTGCTGCCAGGTGACTTCTTTCCTCTTGCACGTTGTGGAGTCCTGCAAGGGGAGGTCCAGAAAATTACAGGTGGCTGCAGCGGCAACGGGAAAGTGAGGTATGAGAAGGGCCCTGAAAGGACAGTGCATTTCAGAGCAGGGACTGCAAGATGGAGAACTTGAAGGGATACTTTTTCAGATTTTAGCTACAACTCAAAATCGATAAGAAAGCTTTGGAGAGGTCTGGAGAGGAAAATGCTGTTCACAAAGAAATATCCTTGGTAATTTTAAAGTGATTAAATAGAAGACTGGTGTGAGTTTGATGTAAAGACCATGTTGTTCACAACCAGATAGGAGATAAATTGCAATACCTATCTGATTAATTTGGCCTTGTTTTCTTCATATGAAATATTAATAAAAATTCACACACATCGCGTTTACATTTTTCAAATAAAATTCTCCCTGAATTACTTATCTCTGCTTGTAAGGGCTGAACAGCAAGCAGTGCTTACAGTGAAAATATTGTTTCAGGCTTGAGATCTGATAATACAGAAGCTGTCTAAACATCAGCCAGCTGCAGGTACACAGAAAACTGGAAATATCAGCAGTTAGGAGAACTATAGATTTGTGCTAAAGGCACATTTTTCTGTGATAAGGAACATGGGATAGCAGTGTATAGCAGAAGGGTGGTGCCAGACTTTCAGCTGCCCTGTAGGAGCAGCAGCCATGCAGAGGCAGCAAGGCAGCAGGCACACACTTGGGATAGATTAAAGCTTTATTTTGATTGCCAGCTTAAACCTACCTTTTCTGGATAAACAGAATTCCTCATGATATCTTACTAATACACCGTAGCATAAATAATGTTAATTTTCCTAAGCCATGCTGAATGGAGTATTATTCTCCTTTTAAAAAGCTGTTTTTAAAAAAGATTTTATTCAACTTGAAGCTGGGAGAAAATTGCATAGAAAACCCTGCTTGGTGAAGAGAAACGTATATGGGGAAACTATCTCATATTGATAATAAGTGTGAATGAATTACATAAATCTATTAGTATTTCTACTGGCCACTTTCTCCTTGCTATTGAATTGTGTAATGCGAACTCCTCCTATTCCCTCTTTTTTTCATTTTCCTGTTATTTGAGCAGAACAGCAATGATGGGTTTCTGTATTTCAGATTGACTAGCAAGCAGGTGGTGGCTCTTGTGTCGTAACTTATTCTTCTGTTATAAGCCAGCACAGGAGACTGCTTTAGTGGAGACATTGCAAATGGCCTATCAACATTTTGGCGCCAATTAAGGATCATTTCTAGCACTGGTGGGGGTTAGAGGCCTCAGGTTTTAATTAAGACCCCACAGTCCTTGATATCACATGAACATAAGCTAGTGTTTAGCTGTTGCATGAGCACAGCCTTGTATCCATGGAGAGCATCAGTGGTATGGAGGAAACTCCTTGTAAGACCAGAGCTTTGGCAAAGGGACACTAGCAACAGGACTACGCTAATTGTTTGCAACTTTTCCTACCCTAATGTTTTTAATCTAAATAAATAACAAGGAGAAATTGAGAATAGAACTGTTTGGAAAATCGAGCACAGAGAGACTGCCCATTAATGTAGTTAGTTACTATTATTGTTGCTCCCATTTTACAGGTAGGAGACAAAAAAACCCCAAGTAAATTTTCAAGATTAAAATTACAATGTCACTGACAATGCTGAGAGCTGACTACAAGATTTCTGAGCTTTCTGAGCTTTGTTCCAACCCAAGAGATGGTCTGGAGAGGTAGGGTGGTAGTGGATTCACACCAGCAGGAAGAAGCATACAGAGGTATAAAGTGAGCTGCATTCAGTATTCCCATGTATTACTGCATCAAAAGTAACAAGGGAAGTCCTAAATCTACAGCCAGCCTGAAACACTACCCCCCAGCTGTATTTCTTACTCAGTATAATGAAGGAGGAAGTTGCTATAATTGGATTTTCAGCTTACTTACTGAGACTTTGAAACGTTGCTGATCACTCTTGCACAAGCATTTAGACTGTTCCCAGCACAAACAGAATATCAAGGTTTACATTTTCCATCTGACTTACACCAGGGATTTGGGCCAAGGTGCCTCCGTGTCAGCCTGGGAGGACACGATAGCTAGCACACTGCTAAAGACTGACCAGATCAGTTCAGTTTTCTCTGTTCACACTCTTTCCTTCTCTGTGGAACACTTAATTTTTCTGGCACTAGGGCTGGAACCAAGGTTGTACCTTTCAGGTGAAAACTGTAAATCTCTCATTCCCATATTCCCAGCCAAAAATGTTTTACTGGTCCATGTAAACTGGAAGAACATCCAGAGGAAAAGATGCTCAGGTGCCAAGCACCTCGTTGCAGTAATTTGGGCACACTGTTGGAAGGGCAGGCATGAGTTCTAGATCTCTCCCATCCCTCAGAAGAACAGCGTAATTACCGAGTTAGCAATGTTTAAGTGGCCTACATAACCTCCTTCAATTTATAGCAAGCAATTATTTTCCTTTCTTATTACAACCATTTGGAAGAGAATTATGTTATTTCAGCAGGAGGGCCGGCAGGAGTTACTTTTGTGTGCAGAAAGAGTGAAAAAAAAGCTGGACTCCAAGCAATTCTACTGCTGTTTTCCAGTCCAGATTTCAGACTGGAAAACAGGCTGAAAAGTGTGTGTGAATCCAGAAAAAAAGTTGTATGGCCTGTGATTCTTATAAAAGTGGCAACTGGTTTTCCATGTTTTCCCTGGTACAGGCAGTGAGACCTCCACAGGGACTTGCTCCAGGTCCTTCCCTGTGCCTCTAGCAGGTGTCGCAGGGGAGCCTGGAATATCCTGAGCCCAGGGGATGATTTAATTCCTTGATTCTGCACTGTTATTTAATCTCCGTTGTTCTGCCTTTTCCCTGTGAATGTGGTTTCTGACAGTATGTTTGCTGACTTCTCTGTCAAGCTGACTTGTGCCTTGCTCTAGGGACAAGTGACATAAAGCCCTTCTTGCTCAACAAGCGAGGCCCCTTGTGCTGCCATTACAGAGCTCTGACTGAATGCAAAACCCAAGCTGGTATTGCTCATACTTAATCAATTGTGTCACTGCCTATAGTATTGGTAATTCCTGAGTTGTGTCTGCTAGGCAGACTGGGAAAATAATAAGCAATGGTTAGGAAAACTTCACGACAACCAAACATGTAGAGCCCAAGGTGGTAAAAATTTACATCTCCTCGGGCCTGAAACTAGAAGACTCCATGCAATGCAAGGTAGGCTCATCTTTTTGCTGTTGTGCTGCTTTCCTTTCTGAAATTTAAACATCAGAGTTTTCAATTTTGTGCCATGGGTGTAACTATTGATTGAACTCTCTCTTCTGTTGGCAAAATTTCTCTGCCCTGAATGGTAGAGCTATTGCATCTCAGACCAATACTTCTGTTACTGCAGATTTTAATTACTGCTCATTGAGAACAAGATAGATGGAGCTTGAAGTCCATAGCATTAAAGCTATCCATGGACAACCTAACTGTGCCTATTACTGTGCTTAGATGATGTCAGCAGCATACTATTTACTTAACCTATAAATGTCACTGATGTGATTTGTGCTGCTGAAGAAGATTTGGGGAGCAATTCTAACACACAGCAAAAGAAAGAAACCTTTTAAGGAACAGATGGACAGGCAGGATTTTCACACTCACTATTTAGATGTAAGAGCATGGAGAGCCCATATTTAAGGCAGCAGATTTTTGTGGGGGGTGAGCACATCTTGCACACCACTTGGCATGTGTGCAGGAACACACCTTCTCTCTGTACTTCACACCCACCAGTGAAGCCCTGCAGGAGTCCAGTGGGCGTGAAGAGGTACTGGGTGGTTGCCAGCTCCATGCCTGTCAAAATAGTTATCCTGTGTGCAGGTTAGGATGAGGGTGGCTGGGCCAGGAGAAAAGTAAACACCCAGTTACACTGAACTGCTCCTTTGAACAGAGCTTGCCTCCTGGCAAGTGTGCACGGTAGGCAGCAAGGCACTGCTGTGGAGTTGCTGGCTCCCGCTGTGTTCCATCAGGGATGTAGGGCACTGGTGAGGGAGAGGGTGAACCTGCATCTACCAGCCTTTGGATCACAAGTATAAATTTTGCTATTTGGGTGGAAGAAAAAATGTCTCAAACTCTTCTCCATCTGTCTGCTCTCAGCCTTAAAGTTGCCAGCAGCCTGTGGTTAGCTTGGATGGACTCATGGATTCCCTCACTTGCGTTTGTACATATGCTGCAGTAGTAGAGCTAAAGGGGGTTTTACCGTGGAGCAGGAGCTCAAGGTGACACTTTCCCAAGGCCAATTTGACCTCTGGGGCTGGATCTGCAACCTTGCCTGCCAGCTTCTCCTCCAAGCTCCCCGCTGGCCTGCTCCTGGGTTCTCCTTACAGCCAGGGAGACCTTCTGCTCAGGTGAGCTATTGTCCAGAGCAAGAGGAGGACAGAGGAAAAGGGTTTTGTTTCTGGGTGTTTTTTTTTTAAACACTCATAGGAGGTCATGAGACAACGTAGGTCAGTGACAGGGCAAGGCTGGAGACCCTTTAGGTAAAGCTGCTCTTTGTGCACTGGTGCGTAACACAGCGTCCTCCGCTGCTGGTTCTATTTTTGGAGGGATGGAATGGGGAGAAGGTTACGCCCTCTGAATTTAATTCCTGATTTATTTGTGTCAAGTTGGGTGTATGATTTTTTCCTCCTTTACCCTTCTTATTTTTTTTTTTTTGGGGGGGGGGGGGAATAGGTGGAGAAATTGTACATCTTGCTGGTGACCATGCCGTTTGATGAATTTATGGTGCCATCTACTGATTTAGAGCTGGAATGAGCACTGAGTTCTAGTAGGGGATAGCATTCTGTACTAGCTATTTTAAAATAAAATTTAATAGTGTAATTAAACAACGATTTTAAACGTGGAAAGCACTGAATACTTGGGGTTCCCCCTCCTCAAAGATCTCAATACCTCCTAAATCCCTAAATCACTTTGACTACTCTGAGATATGTGGTGCACTCTAAAGAAAGCTCAATAATAGTGGGTTTGAAACCTCACCCCGAATATACAGCAGAGCTGCAAGGATTTCTCCTTCCCTCTCTGCTCAAAGCATTTGTATACCTCTGCCGCATGTCCTCCACACAAAATGAGAAACAAGTTATAAAAATCCTTCGAGCTTTTTGGAAAACTCAAAGATATTTTTCTCTTCTTAAAAAAAAAGAGTAATAACCAAAAAAAGCCAACAAGAGATAAAAATGTTCTGGTTTGAGTTTTTGTGAAGCAGGCAAATTCTTGCATTGTTTATCTAGAATCAGTTGTTACGCAATCTGATCACATGGCCAAATCTGCAATTAAAACAAATAAACAAACAAACCAGTGAACAAGTGAGAATTGATCTCCGCTCTCTTTATGAATGATTATTCTGGATTTCAAAAAACCACAGAGATTTTGATTAGAAAATAAAGAAATGATTTGGCAAATAATTCCCTGGTTCTGCTGGTGGTATGTGGACTGAGAGGAGCTTTGTTCCAGTAGATCTCTCTTCCATCTAACTAATATCTCACGTTATTGTCTTTTCCATGCTGAATGCTCCTCTCTCATTATACATATTTCTCCCAAGGCACACTATTCTTCAGGAGTCTGTTTCCCATCCTCAGGCAGATGTACAGCATCACCAACAGAGGAACCTGGCAGTCAACCTGAAAAAACAGAGTATGGGGCTAGAGGTAGAGATCAAGGACATCTTCATCCCCAGGTGGCTCTTGCTTTTTAAAGCACACTCTCTGAGAAATGAGCAACAGAAAATGTGTGGGAAAAACACAAGCAAGCAGAAATATCTTTAAAAAAAACATATGAGTACTTCACATCGAATGCAAAACTGCTGAGAGGTGTAATTGAGATACATTAGCTGTGCTTCTGAAATATCTAGTTCTTTTTCCTTTGGAAGAAAATGCAAAATGTATCCTAAAAGACAACCAGTTTCCACACACACCATTAAAGCACAGTCCGTTTTCTGTCTGAATGCCTCTAATAGCTTGGCATTGATCCTCAGGTCAATAGATAAAATAGGTAAGAGATTATAGTGTTCCATGTAGTGGCACTTTAGGGAATACTGTGAATATTGAGGGAACTGGGATGTCTGTAGGGGCAGGGAATCACCTAAAGGACTCAAGGTAAGACTAGAAATGCTGAGCTGCAGATCTCAAGAATACTTGGTAAGAGTCAGAACTAGAGGCCACTGGATCATTTTGTCTTGAAATACTGAGTCAAAGAAATAATAGCACAGGACTAGAGTACCCATTATTTCCAATACCTGATTACTGTATAGATATCACTATTTAAATAAGATTAGCCAGCAGTAATGGCAAAGCAGTATACCCTTTCATTCTTTGTGTTTCTGGTAGTTTGCCTACCAGCAGTGCAGTGGCATGTGTAGAGAGAGGGATACTATAGTTGCTGTATAGACACTATATAGGACAGCCAGTATATAGTCATATATATATACATAATATATATGAACATATAATGTATGAATACATATCATTCATCTTATATTAGTTCAAATGTAAGATTGAGGGGTCAGAATTACCTGCTGCTGCTTATTTTAAAAGGCTAATACCTCAGTTCAGCCTGCCCTCCTTTGCAACCTAAGCTGATTTTAGCAAATATTTTGTTCAAATTATAAATGAATTGATACAGCTGTATCAATTGCTGTTGATGTAAGCAGACTGTAAACAATTGTTGCATGATAATTCAGGAAAGTCAGATTCACATGTGCCATAGGGGAAAACGCACTGAATATGTTCATTGGCACCTGAACATGTGTGGAAAATTTGCAAACCAGCTCAAGGCAGGGATTACTGTTCCTCAGTTTGCATAAGGCCTGGCAAAACACTCTACAAACTCTGTTGTTTAATAGTAATAGTTTGTGTTTAGCAATTCCTGACCACCAAAGTCATGGAGCAGGACTGTAGTGAGGGTGGGACTCAGAGCTGAGGTCGTTTCCCATCTGTTTTTTTATTTTTTTTTTTCCCATTTGAGTTTGTAGCAAAACTAGAGGCTGGCAGATGTCATGCCCATCTATAAGAAGGAGCACAAGGCGGATCTGGGGAACTACAGGCCTGTCAGTCTGACCTCAGTGCCAGGGAAGGTCATGGAACAGGTGATCTTGAGTGCTATCATGAAGCACTTGCAAGAGAACCAGGTGATCAGGCCCAGTCAACATGGGTTCACAAAAGGCAGGTCTTGCCAAACTAACCTGATTGCCTTCTATGACAAAGTGACTCGGCTGATGGATGAGGGAAAGACTGTGGTCTTCTTGGACTTTAGTAAAGCCTTTGACACAGTTTCTCACAGCATTCTGCTACAGAAACTGTCAGCCTCTGGCCTGGACAGGTGCACACTCTCCTGGGTAGAAAACTGGTTGGATGGCTGGGCCCAGAGAGTGGTGGGAAATGGAGTTAAATCCAGCTGGAGGCCGGTTGCAAGTGGGGTTCCCCAGGGCTCAGTGCTGTGTCCAGCCTTGTTCGATGTCTTCATCAATGATCTGGATGAAGGCATTGAGTGCTCTCTTAGCAAGTTTGCAGAGGATACTAAGCTGGGTGCAAGTGTCGATCTGCTAGAGGGTAGGGAGGCTCTACAAAGGGACCTGAACAGGCTGGGCCAATGGGCAGAGTCCAATGGCATGAGGTTTAATACTGCCAAATACCGGGTCCTGCACTTGGGGCACAACAACCCTATGCAGAGCTACAGACTGGGAAAAGCCTGGCTGGAAAGCTCCCAGGAGGAGAAGGACCTGGGGGTGTTGGTTGACAGCTGACTGACCATGAGCCAGCAGTGTGCCCAGGTAGCCAAGAAGGCCGATGACATCTTGACCTGTATCAGAATGGTGTGACCAGTAGCTCCAAGGAGGCTATTCTCCCTCTGCACTTGGCACTGGTGAGACTGCTCCTTGAATCCTGTGTTCAGTTCTGGGTTCTTCACCACAAGAAGGATGTTGAGGTTCTGGAGCAAGTCCAGAGAAAAGCAACAAAGCTGGTGAAGGGGCTGGAGAACAAGTCTTATAAAGAGCGACTGAGAGAGCTGGTGTTGTATAGCCTTGAGAAGAGGAGTCTGAGGGGAGACCTTATTGCTCTCTACAGTTACCTGACGTGAGGTTGTGGAGAGGAGGGAACTGACCTCTTCTCCCAAGTGACTGGGGGTAGGACAAGAGGGAATGGCCTCAAGCTCTACCAGGGGTGCTTCAGGCTTGACACAAGGGAAAAATTTTTCACAGAAATGTTCATTAGGCACTGGAACAGGCTGCCTGGGGAGGTGGTTGACTTGTCTTCCCTGGAGGTGTTTAAGGCACATGTGGATGAGGTACTGAGGGGCATGGTTTAGAGATTGGTGGGAATGGTTGGAGTTGATTATCCAGTGGGTCTCTTCCAATCTTTCCAACCAATGATGATCCAGTGGGTCTCTCCCAACCAATCATTCTATGATTCTATGTCAGCAGATGAATAGGGATATGAGAGAAAAAAGAAGTCATTGAGAGTTTATTAGGTAATATGATAGTCAGTAGCCTCACAATACAATTTAGTTTATAGTTGCCATCCTCTTGGGGCAGGATGTGTGCCAAAATAAAGCTTCTTGTGAGGAATCTGGAGAAAGAAAATGAAGTGTGTCTATGAGAAATTCCTATTAGAAAAGGGAAAGGTCCAGGAAAAATCACGAAGATACTGATTTTAAAAAGTAATTTGAGGAAGCCGGATCTGTAAAGTACTAGGAGATTAAGGAAGTTATAGTAGGAATAAATTAGGATACACAGAAGTAAAGAAAAACTGTTTGCATTTGATGTGAGGCAAAGTGTTGGCCTGATGAGTAAGAGACCACAAAAGTTTTGGGAGTTTTATGTTTTTGGTTTTCTTCATTCTTCACAATGACTTTAGTGGCTGGGAGAAAGAAATTAACACTAAAGCAATTAATTTGGCAACTGTACTTAGTGAGACTGATAGGTTTAATTTCAGTAGGGATCCTGTGAAAGGAAGATGAATCTGGAATTATGAAGTGTTGACTACAAGTCCTTCAGTCATGGCAACATCTCTGTGTGGTATTTGGAAAACAGACCTCTGCCTCACAGAACAAATTCATAAAACATATGGGATACCCCAATAGTGGTGAAATTCTGTGCAGCATAGAGGACCTGGATATTGCAACTCTAGTCATTTCTTTAGGGGATTAGCCTGAGGTTTTAAGTTGAGAACTGGACCTCTTACAAACCCGCACTGTCAGAGTGTGCTTCCTTTTGTTTATAGGTCTCTGTTAAGATTGCTCATTCAGTTCCCAGCTTTTTCACAGACATGCTGAAGTCTGAACTCCAGTAGCAGCCTATAAGGTTGGCAAATGCTTGTGCATGTACTACTAATGCTTTTCCTATGCAAACATTTGAAACTGATGTGCTAGTTTATTGGTTGACTTCTGAACTTGGTTCCTGTCAGTACTCTACAAGACTACAGCCTCACAAGAGTAGCTGAGTGGAATCAAGGTAGTGAAACACAAACTCAGATATGCTTTGCACCTTCAAACTGACCTTCACCTCTCACAGACCTGAAGTTTACAAGGCAAAAGAATAGTTACAAGAGTTGGAACAAGTCGCAGGGGGGTGAGAAAACAGAGAGGCTCATTAAACTTTATGCCTGCATCTCACCTATAAAGAGCAAAGTGCAGTTTTGTTAATGCTTTAAATTTTGATTACACAGTGCCTTAACTAGTAAGTATCTAATCTTGTATTCTTCTACCTAGTATCAGAGAATGAATCTCAAGTTTAATTTGAAAACTGCACAAGATTTTGAGGAATGCTGCAGTATGTGTTTTTGTGCAGGTTACAAGTTTGCTTGCCATTTCAAGGAAAGATATTTTCATTTTGAAGCACATTAGGGACTTGATTTTACTAACCACAAAGCAATTAATAATGTATTAGTATATATGACTGCATTCAGTGTTTGCTGACAAGTCCACATGCTTCTGTACAGAACATATTTTCTTCTGAATATGACATCTTTCTTAACCACCATAGAGTATAAATATTGGTCTTAGTGCCTGAACGACTCACATTGCAAATGTGTGAATCACATTTTTAAAGCACCGAGCTATATTATAGAACTACTGAATTTCTGTACAGATCAAAGCTGACAAATTTTCCTGCTGCCTTGATCATGGCTATATCCATATCCGTATCCATATCCATTTGTTCTGTCCAACCAGACAGTATTTAATGGGGTATAGCTACACCCTCCCTTTTAAAAGTTATTGTCATTGAAATTAATACAGCATCATAATTTAACTGAAAAACTTTTCATGGAATATTTTCTCTGAAAATGCCAGGTTTACTCAGTCACACTGCTACTTTGCAATTGTCTTTAATTCCCTGGTGTTCTTTGCAGCCTGTCTCACTGACAGCACACTAATTTGGGAATCAAAGTAACTGCACCCAGACCTAGCACAAACAGGACCATGCATGGTGTTCATATTCTTGTGTCTTCTTAGTCTAGCAGCTGTCTCCATCACAAAGTGTTCTTGTTATTGAATTCGGTGTCAGACAGGAGCAGTAGTGTCAGTGGAGCAGCAAAACTGCTGGGACATTATGGGACAGCACAGAGCAGTAAGTGCCAGAGGTATACACTGATAATATACTCAGAGATCTTCACAAAACTGAGCTGATTGCTGCTTTGTTGGTATCATCCAACTTACAGTGATTATCAGCAGCTGACAGTCAAGTATAAGTTGTTTTTCTCACAATAGTTCTACATCATGAGAAGTCTGGAAGGAATGTTTCCTGGAAACCTGTACTTGCTTTAGATAGTGTTCTCCTAGGTCAGGTCTAAAAACTTTTATGGTGAATATTGGCTATTTCTAACAATGATTAAGTGGCAACTGATGAATCATTTGGGCTTGAATTTGACACAAAGAGGTAGGAAAATAACGTTTTTAATTTTTTTTCCAGGCTAGATAAGTAATTATTGTCAAAACTACAAATAGAATTTATAATGAAAATTATGTCAACTTTTTTCATATAAAAGGTATACATTTGTGCACATACACACATGTATCTATAAGTAAAAATTGTTAGTCAGAATTAGAGTACTTACAGAGATGTGTGAAGATTCTGCAGATGATTTATCTTTGAGTAAATTATTGTTTTAATGGTACTTTTGTGGGTGACTCCAAAGGGTATTTGAGAAATTATATAGAAGAAAATCTGTTTTTAAATAAAGAAAAAAAAGGGTGCTGAATGTTAATTTACCTACTCCAGAGCTGAATGGAAAAGCCATTAGAGAAAATACACTGAACAGGTTTGGCAGCCTGTGCCACAAGAAACATTTCCCATAGCACATGCAGACAGAGCAGTTAAGCGTTAATAGGAAACAATGCTGTTTTTTTTCTTTGAAACTAAAATTAGAATATATGCTGTTAAGAAGTGTTAATCTGATATAAGACACAATTATTTCATTTATTAAAAATTCTTCATGACTGCTAACAGCTGGGAAACCATGAGTAAGAGGTAAAATACATCCTCCTGTTGCATGGGGAACCAGGGTTATTAAAGCAGGTTATGAAGTAGCACCTGAAGTTATTAGAAAGTCATGGTGTATGTTTCTGGGAGGATAGAAGAGTGTTGCTAGTGCGAGGTGGAGGGCAGCTGCTGGGTACATAGAAGGAGTGTAGATCAAAATTCATGGTAGGAGCAATTTCCAGAACCCATGGCGCCCTGGCAGATTCTCCTTACTGGTAGGTCTCACTTTCTGAGCTACCATGACACTTCACCTTTAGTTAATTTTAAGCACAAGTATGAAATATCCCACAACCAGTAATAGAACTGCTCATGTATTTGCATTGTATCCCATGGATAGGTCTGAAAGGAAAGAGGACTACCACAAAATTCTAGATTTATTTTCAAAGGTGACACAGAAATGGTTAAATTACATTTGTGTTGTATATCTGTTTTCATGTATCCATTTTCTACAATAAATCAGTACTACAGGACTGCAAAATAAATACTTACATGAAATATATAGAGGAGGTTTAGATAAATCAATTTATATTGACATTACTAATCACTTTTATATTGTTATTTATGACATTTGTTTGTTGCAAGTGAATTGAATTATAAATGCTGTGTTTCTTAAAGCAAAGTCTATTTAATAGCAAGTATTGAGGTAATTTTAACCGAACAAGCAGTTTTTGGAGCACAGCTCTTCCCCACATTTCTATATTTCAAAAAGTGTTATGGAAATTTGGTAGCATATTGGAGCCTGATGTACCTGTAAATAAATCAGATATCAGGAGCAAGAGGGACTTTCAGAAAACACCTTGGGTCATGTAATTCAGTTGTGGCATATCTTTCATAAAAGCCATGAGGAATCTCAGAAATTTAATAAGCTTGCAAGTCATCAGATTTTCCGCATGCAGTCATGTCCTGTAAGTGCAATAGAGTGTATTAATTGTACTCCAATGTAACATTTTCCAAGTGTTTTGTAGTAATACTGGCTGGGTCATGTACTTCTAAGAAGTGTTAATGTTCCTCAGGGAAGACTCAGGGTTTGAAGTGCCTTATACTACTGTAAAATGTGGAATAATCAAATCTGTGAATGACAGGCCACTGTGAACTTGGCAGGAATATGACACTTGTGTAACAGGCATTTCCTCTATTTTCATGATGAACTTGAGAATATAATGTTGAATTGTATGCACTGTATACATGAAGCAGAACATAACTTGACATAATATTCAAGTTTCTGACTTAAGAAACACATGAATGTAATGGGTTCCTGGAATGGAAGAGAACTGGAATTGCTGCTGTCACCCCAAAATCTTTGTCCAGTGTTCTTTCCTCCACTTATGTTTATTTTCAGTAATGCTTGGCTCCTCATTCAATCAGGGTATATTCTTTGTCCCATGGGTATGGAGGAGGTGATGATGAAATGCCACACAGATCTGATTCTCATGGGTTAGTCTCTTGGTGAGGACATCACAGATGACAAACCTGACAAGATTCTGATGAATTGTGTGTAGGTAACATTTGATTTATCTATGTGCTATTATTTGAGAAAAAATCCAAATCCTCAGTCGAAAGATGCAGCACACTTGTACAATTTTAGTTAAGAGTGATTACAGTCAAAGGTCTTCTCATTAGGTGGACCACAGAGGCAAGGGTCATTCTTTCTAAGAACTGCAAGTATTTCACAATAGCTTTATCTTCAATTGATGATTGCTCTGCCTGTCAATAAAGCTAATAGCTAATGTCACTGCAAATATTGGAAGGTATTGCTTAGTAGCCTAAAATCTTGTTTATATCTCATCCTCAGACTCAGTCTTAGGTGTCATCTTGCTTAGATATGTACCCAAAGTTCAACACAGCCCCTTGCTATAGGGATACTCAATACATCCTTACATGTAGACAATTTACCTGCATTGTCCGCAGTTAAGGATGCTTCTGCATGAGGCTGCTTGTAAAAACATGTATCTGCTGGTTCACATCTTCAGTGATCATATGTCATAGCAGGGTGCTTCTCTTCCTGTAGTTCCTGAATTCTGCAATAGCAGATCATCTCATCCCATCTTATAGAAAGACATTGCTCACAGGCCTTGAACTACAAAACCTTTTAAGCCATGGACCAAAATATTTTGTTCTGTAGAGACCTTCACATACACACTCATATCCTATACGTGATCATTTACAAGAATAACTTGTTTTAGAGATTATATAAACTTTCAAGTATATTTTAATATGGAGAAATAATTGATGCAACTATATATGAGGAATGAAATCTGATTTCAGTTAATATCATAATCCATGTAACAGATTAACATCTGGTTCTGACATACCAAATGATGGCTTCCAAATGCTTTAGAAATTAGTGTAAAAGTCAGTAGAAAGCCTCTGCATAGAGCATAGTATTAATTCTTCATGTCTGTTTCATTTTACTTTATTTAGACTTCAAAGATATTTTGTCTGACCTGCATGAGTTGACATATTTTCCCTCACCACCCATGAATGGCAATCACATCGCTACATCCTCACATATATTTTAACACAAAGGAGAATACTGGGGTAAGAAAGCCAGAGGAATTTAGCCCAAACCATGTCATGAGTTGTATTAAACAGTTCATGTGCTTTTCACTTGAGGTACTTTATTCAGTAGACGCTAGAATTTTGTTGTATAATACATCTCTTCTTTTTCAGGCATCAAAAGCCTTTTACCCTTCTCTTCCAAGTCAGAGGAGAATTTGGCCAAGCTAGGGAAGTACCCAAGTTTGTTGTTTCACTCCTATAGATCACACTCTGGGTGTTGTGCAGTTGCTTTTGATAGGATCAGACACAGACGTTGACTAATCTCCATTAATTTTATTGATTACCAATTTATTGATAATTAGAAGATACTAGCTGAAATATTGAAAGAGCTAATCACTGTTGCTGTGCACAGTTGTCACTGGATGTTGAAGGGGGAGGAAAATAGTTATTCTCTACAGAGTTTGGCTTCAAATGGCATGAAAAAAATCCCTCTATCTGAAATGGTGTCAAGGCCAGGTAAGGGAAGAGCATATCAGAAGAGGTGTAAACCTCCACTGGAGGTCTTCTGGCTAAGACACAGATTTCGGAAGTATTTGTGAAAAAAAGACTTACAAAGGTATGTGCACTGTCTATATGTGGCTTTCTATTTCTTAGATTTGCTTATGTTGTTATTTTTGAGATGCTGCCATTTTACTTGGCATTTACATCGGTACATTTTAGGTAAGACTAAGTCAAGGCACTGTGGGCTCCCTAGGGTTGGGATTGCTCCTCAGGGGCTGGCAGGGCAGAACCTGGCAGCCAGGGCCCATCCCATCCCATCCCATCCTGGGAGTGGGATGGGCAAGGGGCAGCACTGGGTATTCCCTGGGGACTAAGATGGGCTGGAGACAGGCTGGGAACATGAGCCATGGTGACAAAGAGGTCATAAGGGGAAAAGGACTATGTAGTCAGGGCCTTTAAAGACATCATTGAACTGAGTGGTTAGTCCCTGAGGGCTTGTTTTGCCCAAGGGTGATCTAACCAGACAGTTGTATTCATCCACTGTAGGTAACTGCTAATACAGAGTAAGCATTTTTACTTTTTATGCATTTGAGAACATTTTGAAATAAAATATCATTGCTTCTTTTATTTCTTTTTTCTTTTACGTGGAATGATTATTTGTCATTATCCCGCATATATTAATGTCACATGCAAGATATTTTGTACACTTGCAAATTCAGTAGGCATTTTCTTGGCATCTCAATATTGCATTGATGCAGCTGGTACTTTACATTCTTCATTTAAAAAACCTTCAATATCTTGCCAAATTACATGAAGTATAATTTGGCCTTTACCTCTGTACAGCTAAAGGTGGTATAACCATCCTGTCCTTGTCCAGAGGTAGGAATGAATGCAGAAGAGAGCAAATGGTCATGTATGCAATGGCAATATGCAAATTAAAGAAAATGTTTCTGTCCGGGTAAATAAAAATGGTGACCTCGTATCAATAGACAAGGAGAAGACTGAGGTACTCAACAACTTTTTTTGCCTTAGTCTCCACTGGCAACTGCTCTCATCACCATTCCTGGCTCAATGGACAATGAAATGGGGACCAGGGGTAAAGCTTCTCCCACTGTAGAAAGAGGATCAGGTTCCTGACTACCTGAGGAACCTGAACATATATAAATCTATGGCACCTGATGAGATGCATCCCGGAGTCCTGAGGGAATTGGCTGATGTGGTTTCCAAGACACTTTCCATGATATCTGAAAAGTTAAGGCAGTCAGAGGAAGGCCCTGGTGAATGGGAAAAGGGTAATATTATGCCCACTTTTAAAAAGGGTGGAAAGGATGACCCTGGGAATTACTGACCTGTCAGCCTCACTTCTGTGCCTGGGAAGATCATGCAACAGATCCTCCTAAAAGCTACACTGGAGGACAGGAAGATGTTTGAGATAGCCAGCATGGCTTCAGCAAGAGCAAATCCTGCCTGACCAACTTAGTGGCTTTCTATGATGGCGCAACTATAGCAGAGGACATTGAAAAAGCAATGCATGTAAAGTACCTGGACTTCTGCAAGGTCTTACACTTGGGTTGGGCAATCCCTGATTTCTGTGCAGGATTGGGGATGATGTGATTGTCAGGAGCCCAGCAGAGAAGGACTTGAAAATGCCGGTTGATGAGAAGCTTGATGTGCGCTCTCAGCTCAGTAGGCCAACCGTATCCTGGGCTGCATCAGAAGTGGCTTTGCCAGCAGGTCAAGGTCTTCCCCCATACTCCTTTTTTCTAAGACTTCATCTGGAGTACTGTGTCCAGTTCCGGAATCCCCAGCATAAGAAGGATATGGAACTGTTGGAATGGGTCCAGAGGAGGGCTGAAAATATGATGAGAGGGCTGAAGCACCTCCCATGCAAGGATAGCGTGATAGAGTTGTTTAGCCTAAAGAAGAGAAGGCTCTAGGGAGACATTACAGCTACCTTCCAATGCATGAAAGGGCTGTGCAAGAAAGCTGAGGAGGGATGTTTTATGAGGGTATGTACTGATAGGATGAGGGGGAAAGGTTTTAAATTGGAAAGGGAAAGATTTAGATTATATATTAATTATATTAATTTATTACATTAATTATTATGAATTTAGATTATATATTATATATTCTTCATAATGAGGGTGGTGAAGCACTGGATCAGGTTGCCCAAGGTAGTTGTGGATGCCCTGTGCCTGGAAGTCTTCATGGCCAAGTTGCATGGGTCCTTGAACAGCCTAGTCTAGTGGAAATTGCTTGTGGCAGGGTGGTTGGAATGGGATAATCGTTAAGGTCCTTTCCATCCCAAACCATTCTATGAAATGCACAGTGTGCTCAAACCTCTCTGGTTTATATCTCTCAAGATCAAAGAGCTAAAATCAAATCCATTCCTTTTTCATGAGCAGTAGCTCCTCATTCTGGCCATAATTCAAGAAAACAAACATGTTCAGAAAGTTTGAGTACTTAAGACCCAATCTGCATCTGAGGTATGCAGGTGATAACAAAGGTACAGGCAGGTAATTGTTATGGTTGCAGTGCAGTGCCATTGCCTGAGAGATGACACAGCTGCACCATCCCCTCTAGGCAGTGCTGGTCCATGCTGCCTGTGACTTCCACATCACCATGTGCTCTTTTTTTTCCTTTGTCAAGAAGAGTGTGTTCATGGGCTAATGTATTTTAAAAAATACTTAAATAAGAGATGTGTTTGTGACTGTTAGGACCAGAAGGGTAGAGAGCAGCCAGAAACTTTGCAAGAAGCTTGTGCAGTTGGTAACAGAAGATAAATGTTAGCAACAATGAGGGAAAGGGGGAATGCCATGAAAAGAAGTAGGGCAATGCAGGGGGGGCAAGGCTTTATTTCACATAATCTGTGTGGCTGGCTTCCTGAGAAGCTGCAGCTCTAGTTTGCTGCCACTGTGCTGTGGCAATTCTGCTCTCACTGTGTAGTGGTGCATATTATTCTATACAGCTGGCAACTCCACTGCTTTAGTTCTGCAGCTGAACCTGCAATGTTTCTGTATGTTTAGAAGTGGAAAGGGTGTTGAGGTAGCCCAGAAGTGAAAAAGGAGCAGTCCTGATAAATGCAGCTAGTTCTTGTGACGGATTAGTATCTACCTTGGTGACTGTTTAAGTTTACAGAAATTATGTGCAATTGTAGCCATGAATCAAACTGGAGGCATGTTTGCTTGGGCAGTGAGGCAATCTTGACTGTCCCATGCCCTGCAGGAGGGTGCCTGCATTGGCTTGTGCACATAGACTGGGACTGGAGTTCCTTCATCCCTCCAGTAAATCAAAGCCTATCACAACTTGATTCAAAGCATTCCTAAATAAAAGAGCCTTTCAGCTGATGTCAATAGGATTTCTAGTCTCTTTCCTGTTCCTTGGCATTCTTGCATCCCCAGAGAATATAATCAAGCACAGAAGACTGAAACAATCAGGGCTTGGAGATTATGTAGCGTCCAGGCACAGCCTTGAGGAGTCATGTTTGCTGACATTAAGTTGACTACAGCTTTACGGTCATTTTACACATGACAGCATGTCAGCTGTGTAAACCTCACTGGAACAGGAGATTGCCTATGACTAGTTGCTGTGAAATTGAAATTATTTGTCTGTGTCTACGTGGTCTGAAAATCCTGGTTATTGTTTGCTAGTCACTGCAGTTTCTGAAGCTTCTTTTCTAATTCAGTGTAAATCTGTAGTGGAGACAAGGCATTAAGCGCGTTCATGAGCCAGGAGTGTGCCAAAATCCTACTTCATGATTGCCTCCTATAATATGTGATGGTCCTGTCCTTGAAAGCACCAGGTCATATTGGATTTTCCTAACTTCAGCAGAGTTTATTCCAAGGGAAATCTGTGTCATTGCAGAGAGAATTTTTACTCAAGGTTGTTTGAGGTAACAGAACTGAGCTCTGATATGATTTTTATGAGCAACCTCTGGATTATGGCACTATTTAACATAGTTGGTATATAGTTTGAGCCCATGAATTGCTGTGTTTCCATGTAAGTGCATTTCAAGTGCTAGTATGCCCCTTGTACCAAATCAATTTCATGAATAATGATTGCTCCTGTTCTCATTTTTCAGGCTTATCAAAGGTATATGATGTTTGTGGCAGAGTTAAACAGGACAATATTTGACTACACCTTTTGAACATAATTCTGTACAAGTCAGTTATATTTCCCTCTAAATTAACATAAAAATTGAAAATGTTTTGACCCACTCTTTTTGACCAACAGGTACAGAGTTCCCATGTGTTCCATAACCTGACCATTCTACATGTCACAAAGAAACCAGAAATTATTTATTTTGAGTTTTCCCGATACTCTGTTTCACACGACTTGAAGTACAATAAAGGCTGGGGTAAACAGACTTTATGCAACACCACATCCTACTGTAGAACATTTTAGAGGAGAAAAGGAATAAAGACCCTCACTGAAGAGCTGCTAATGTCAAATAATCATTTATTCTACTGTTGTTGACTTGCCCCTGTCTAAATGACAAGGGCTTAGCTACCAACAGGAAGCAGCGTTCCTGCAAATGCCTATGAAATCCTGTATAATTGTTTTCACATCAAGTGTCTGTGTGGAACCATGTGCTTTTGTCTTTAGCATTCTTTTTATTCTCACACAAACAGAAAAAAGAGGAAATATTTATGCTTATGAAGAAAGCAAGCTACTTTTTACAAAACACCTTTTCCCAGCACATCAATGGATCTTAAAATGCATGTCTGAAGTTTGGATGAACTTCAGGGTTGATGTCACATATTGTATTCAAAAGCTTTTTCATTATGCTCTCCATGTTCTTGTGGTAGCTGCTTGTGAGGTTTCGCACAGTTTCTGTTGTTTGCTCTTCTATTTTAGCAGAAAGGTTACCTTGGGAGCCCATTACCTGAAAAGCAGAAGTCCTCTGAGCAAAATCAAGGCTTATATATGACTATGTTTATTGTACTTTTCTTCACCATCTAGCATAAACATAAAGCAAATATGTCATGGTGATTCCTAACAGTAAGAGTATGATCGAGGTTGAACTCTATGCATGAAACAGGATTAAAGGGAACTCTTTCATATGCTCATTGGCAATGGGAATCTTCCCAAGTAATGAAAGTTTCCTAGCTCACTGTGGGAACAACATTGTATATGTTTTGTCTTTTATATAGCTCATTTTAATTTGTTTTCTATTTTAATGACTAGTCAACTAAGTTTTATCACGAGTGTGCTTTGTTTGGCCTCACCAAGAATGAATGTGAGCATGGCTAAGAAGCAAAACATGGGGAAGCCTTCTTGACAATGCGTAATTACCATTTCAGAGTACTTGAAACGTCTTCAGCAGTTAGTGATGTATAACCTTCAACAGCCCTCAGACAAGGTCTTTCAATGTTACATTTTCTTATCTGGCGAAATACCAGACAGCTTCTGGCACAGCTAATATCAGGACATTCGTTTAGAATTTAATTGACTCTAGATTTGCTGAACTTTTTAGCAAGGTTACATTATAAACAGATGCACAAGTTCCAAATCCATGACTTTGCTCCCTCCTCCCCTGTTGCCCCAACATCCCTGAAATTCTTCCCTTATGGAAAAGTCCTTCAGATACCAGCAGAGAAACTGGTTTCCAGTAAAGAATTCCATAGTGGAGAGCACAAGACATTTCTGCATGTTGACAGACTAAGAAAGGAATAAGTAACATATTCTTCTTGTTCCTGCCATGGTTCTCTGGGGTGGACTAGTAGCTGAGGTTAACTAGTGATGTTAGTGGGGTACCCAGAGGATGACCAGAAACAAGAGACTAGTTATTACTTTTATTTTTCATGTGATTTCAGACTAACCTTGTCCCTAAAAGAAGAGAAAGCAGCTGAGTTAAGATCTTTTGCACAAATTACCTTTGCAATTCTGTTTATCAGTACTTGGCAATGTAGTAAGAAATCTGTGCATAATCCAGATGTAAAACACATTCCAATTTGGAAGAAATACAAAATGTAACATAATTGTAAATATTGGGAAAAGATTATAGTTTTCTATAGTAACTATTTTTTGCTAGCATTTTATTTTAGCTTGTAGATAAATTGGAAGGGTCTCATGGGAGAGATTGTACAGCTTAGACCAGATTTATGAAGCTGATTTTTTCTACTGCAGAAAATAGCTTTCTAGAGATCCCAGATGTTTGCATGCTATCCAGCTACTAAATACTTTTGAAAAAAACTTCAAGGAAAGTATAATTCCAAGAAGACCCTCTGTAGACTGAGAACCTGCTCTGTCAGTTCATGTTAATACTGTAATTGGAGAGAGCAGATTCTCACTCTTCTACATGTATTTATTTTTTCCTTTTTCTGCTTCCAAATTTGAAGACCTTTTTCTTGTCAGAATAAGACAATGCTTGGCTTAGTCTGTGATTTCTGCTGACATTTTAGGGTCTGTCACTTATTGTGCCCATACTGTTTTTATGGTAGTGTTATTTCAAAGCCATTGAAATGTTACATTGGTTTAGAAGCCACCAAATTCAGAACTAGGCTGCATGTCTCCACAGTTTGGTGATCTCAGATCTTGAGTACACACACCACAGACAATAGCAAAATTGGTTTGAGATCTGGCCTTGAATAGTGTATATTTTGGAAAAAAGTCATTAGAATGATAATATATTACTCTAACCTCAAATTAATCATTATTTGGAGTTGTTACTTTTGTTCTGGACTAATGTGGGACATCTCATATTATGAGAAAATTTACCCTACTCTGGATACAGAAACACAAAGTAAGAGGAGGAATAGCATTAAATGAGATTGTGACAAAGAATTAAAGCTAATTGTGTTTGAATACCTGAGCCAGTAAACTGAACTGGGTATCAGATTTTGTTCTGCATTGGCTTAGCTAGAGCTGCTGTCAGGCACAGGTTAGTAATGATGACATTTGTCTGGGTAGATAAACGTTCGACATAATGGGGTCAGGGAACGTGAAGGAGGACAACAATGATCTTGTACAACACGCTGTCATTTGAGGAGCAATATGTGCTCTGTCCTGGTTGTGTAAACTGTTCAGCTGGCAGAGAGTGGCCTTTCCCTACAGCTTTAATTTTGTTTGTGATGAAAGAATTGAGTTCACCTCAAAGAAGACATTTTTTCTTCTGCTATTTCAGACCTAAAACAAGAAGTCTGGCTTGACTGAAAAGGTGAACAAATTTTACAGGGGTTTTTACTTTATTTCATTGTCAGTAAATATCTGATATTATACATATGAGACAATTCCACCTTGTGTGGCAGTGTGTCTGGGAGCTGGCAGTTTATGTTACAGACTGTGCATGTATCTATTCCTATGGCTTGTGATCTCTGCTGGAAAATGTCTTACGTGAAGTGTGACTGAAATGACAGGTTTGTAAAGCAGTTTTTATTTGACCTCTTCGGCTTTTTTTGAGGCTGCTTTTGCACATGTAGTTTCCTTGCCTTTGCACAAAACAAGCAGGAGAAAAAAAAAAAGAACAAAAATGTAAGAGGAAGGTCACCAAGTAAAAAGAAAAAGGTTTGTGAACGTTCATGAAAATACCTGAGAAACCTGCAAGATGGCATAAATGTATAAAATGTACTGTCATTCAGATATGAGAATATCAGCCAGACCACTTTTACTATGAACCATAGTTAAAACCACCAAAATTTTGGTAATTTCAATTCACCAAAAATGCAACTTTGTATGTGGTAAAAAAACGTTAGCTAAAAGGGAACAGAAATGGAGAGAAATATTTTAAATCTTTGCTTTTACTGAAACATCCACCTCACTGAAACCTTCACTTTTAAGACAGGAATGAGGACTGTTTGGAACTAAAGTAAGAGGACCTAGAGGTCTTATCCTGAAACAAATCTTTGAAGGATGAGCATGAACCAAATAGAGAATCTGGACAATTTTAGTGCTTAAAGTCCACAATACCTTCTCCAGATGTATTCAAAGCCTCTGAAGAAGTCAAAATGAAGCACAGACACATCAGAGGTGGTATCTCTGTTCTTAATTAGGATAATATGGTTTGCAGAAGTCTCCATACAACACTGTTTGAAGCAATTTGTTTTACCACTGAGCACACTGACACTGCGGAAGAACATGTGCAGTTTTTTTACTTACATTTGTTTGTTTGTTTCTAAATTCCTTCTCCCTCTGTAACCGGTAATGGTCTATCTCAGCCATGGCTTCTTCTTTAGCCTGCTTCAGCCTCTTTCCCTTTCCTAGTGGGGGAAGAAAAAGAGATTTACTTCACACTTGCCACTGTATCCCAGATGATGAATCTCCCTAAACTAGAGGTATTTTACACATGGCATAGTGAAATGGACAAAGCTTCAAGCAAAGTCAGCAGAAGACTGCAAAGAGACCATTCTATTTGCACAAGAGTGGTCGGAAGACTGAAGGTGATTTAGGTAGGGTACTCTAATTGAAAGCCAGTCACACAGTTACCAATCTTATGATATGAACTCCCTCTACAAAAGCATACATCAAATTAAAATCTTATTGGTTTATTAAGAGCAGAATTCTTTTTGCAACTACACATTTTCTCATCACATGAATACTTTTACTTTATTTTTTTTTTTAATCACAGTTTGGTGTTTAAATAAATATCTGTCTTTCCTTCATCTGCAATAGTAACAGCCAGATAACAGATTTTAGTTGTCACTGATGGGAAAAGTCATTATCCTATAAGATTTGCTGTATTGTTTGGTTGCCAGCATCCCTTCATCCCACACCAACTGGATTGTGCTTAGATCTGGCAGATTTCCAAAATACAGCAAGATACATCTTAACCACTACCAAACTGAGTTGCGACCTTCAGGCTTTGTCCTCTTCTCCTCCAACCTTCTCTCCTAATATATGATAAAAGCAGAGATGAGTGATTAAGAAAAAGAAAGAGGTATTCTCTACCAAAGTGTAGAAAATGCAAAAGTAAGTAAAAAGTCCTCTTTTTATTTTTCTTTTTCAACAGGAATATGATCTGTAAGGTGGCATTTTAGGCTGTAGTAGAAACTACAGCCTTCCTTCTGAACAGGTTTTTTTCACTTATGTAATTTTGCTCATTGTGAATAGTTACTTTTTCTTAGGTAAAATGTTGCAGGTTTGTCAAATCACGCCCACACAGGGCATTGCAGGACTGGGCATAAATAAGGTAGTTCCTGGGTCTAGCAGGTTTACTGTGTAAAGGGTAGGAATTAAAGGATAAACAAGAATGTTATGCTTAAGTTTTTACATGAAGAGAGTTGGTATAGCACAGATCTCCATGGGTTTCTGCTATACTATTTTTCTGTGAGGAAAACAACAGATTTCTAACTGATGGGGTTGTAAACCTGTTGTATTGAAAGCTGAAACATCAGGTTTGAGATACCTGGGTTGATGCTGATTTTTGGGTTTTCTTTCTGCTGTACAGCTAGAATTTTATATGTGGGAGGGGATAGGTTTCCTCCTTTTTGTTAATGGGAGAAACACCTTTGATGGCTGAAAAAGCTTAGTTGCTTAGACTAGGGTATCACAAGAATGAGAGAGGCAACTGGAAGACCTCTTGATCTAATGTGTAAAACTCTATTTATTTATTTACTTATTGTAAACCCCTACTTAACATCACTGATTAATGTGAATACTCTTGTAGGTTTAGATTTTTTTTTTTATTTTTTACATGTTTCAATTCAAGTAAGACAGTTGAAAACAATACCTTTAATGAAATCCTAAGGAGCATTTTCCAGCTAGGTTCGAAAGATCAGCAGTAGTATTTCTAGTTTATTTTCCTCAGGCTGCCACATGGGATTTGTTACACCTCTGTTGTGCTTCTGAAACCTTGCCAGGTGTGTCATACAGTGATTTGCTTCCACCAAGTGTGGCATGATGAGAAAGCTGAAGCTTGAGAGGAAAAAACTTGGTTTTGATGCATCTGAGGTTCAACAACAGCCTGGATAAAATGCTCAATCCACCAGTAATTATTTGTAGAGTTGACACCTTCTTCTGAAGTCATTGTCTGCAGATTGGTGAGTAGAAGCAGTGAGATGCCTGTAATGTGTTTTTCCTTTAAAAGTCTTGATTTCTGGACTATTTGATTTTGTGAGTGAGCTTATTGTGCACCTTGAGTGATTGTATAAAGGCTTTTTACAGGAAGAAGCAACTTGGTGAGGGACTAGACAGCTTTACGGACATTCATCAATGTAGTGCTTGCTTCTGTTGGTTAATTATATTGCTCAGAGTCCTTCTGCCACTGAGGCACCATGCTTACTAATAAAGGGGCAGAAAGGCAGTTTGAAACCTAGTGTGTACTTTCCCATAGTTTGTTTGATAAGGGCTTATCCCCTTAGCTTCTGCCACTCACTGTATGAAGTCTTGGGACTAGCATGCATGAACTGACAGATTTGTGTAAGAGCCTGGCATCAGCTGGAAAAACAAAATTCAGAACCAGGTTTAGGTCTATATTTTGTAGGTTCCCTTCTTATCTTTTGCAAATTTGGAGCTGATCAGGCTTTAATAAAGTTTTCCTCTAGGAGCAGAGCTGGGGGTTGATTTGCTGGAAGTCGGGTGGGAGTGACTGCAGGGAAGCTCTGCCAATATCACCAGCTGAGGAACTGGATCTCTATAGCAAATTATTTCAAAATCAGTGGGATTTTAATTTCAAATTCCATCTGGGGGGCCATCTGCAGTAAATATGTTGCATATTTGGCCACCAGATAGATAAAGAAATCCATTTAAAAAGCACAAAATGGAAAAAGATTAACTGTGAAACTACAGTTCATTTGCCTCTGACAATGTAGCTAGTGAACCAAGAAGTATATATATACATACATGTCAGCTCTTGACAGTGCACTGGAGTAAGCACAATACATAGAGTGTCACTGTAAGGTTGCAGCCGTTTCATTTTTCCATTTTGCCTTTAGGATTGACACAGCAGGAACCTGCTGCTTCCTATTTAATTAAGTGGAAAAGCTGTGAGTAAATTACTGCTAGTTCAACAACGTTGTGGACAGAATCAGTAACTGCCAACATATGTGATAGTGCATATGCTGCACCTGATTAAGTTAAGCAGAAACTCGAGCTTAACCTGCTGTTTCACTAGAGGCAAACCAAAATTAATTAATCAGTCTGTTATTAACCACTTGTCTGCTACTTTAGTTGGGCAGTACAGGATTGCCTTTTCAAAGTCTTACTGATCTTCTGGATGGAATTCTCTGCAGAGCACAGCTGAAGTGGAATCAAATCTTACAGACTGAAGGGTGGCAGAGCATTGAAATCCAGAAAAAAATCCCAAACATGCAAAAAGAGGGAAAGAAATACAAGATGGGCGAACACACCTAACTCTATGAAATTTTCTCTAGGATGAGAAGGGTGAGGTGCAGAAAGCTCCAAGTTTGATAAGACTTTTGCCCCTAAGGATGTGCTGTGGGGGCCAGGTTTGCTATTACCCTTTCGTCTCTCCTTCCCATCCTTGAAGCCCAGCTGCTTTGCTACACCTGGTTTCCTCATTTGCTGTTGCCCGTGATTATAGTAGCTGACAGCCTATAAATTTCCAGTCACCATATTAAATTGGCCAAATCCTAACTACATTACTGTATCAGATTTTCTTACCTAACAAGGCATTATTAGCGTGGAGAAACACTACTAGGTATTTCTGTGATGTTAATGAATTAACTAGCTTTGGTAAGGTTTTTGTGGTTGTTGGGATTTTTTAATTCTTGCGAGTAAAAGACAGTGAAAGTAAAAATGTTGCATTCTCACTTGCTCAAAGACTGTTATCGTAATTTCAAAAAACTACCGTGCCAAGACTGGCTTTCTGTTTTCAAATGTATGAACTAGTCTTCTAGATGAATTTTTGCATAGAAATAATGTCATATAAAGAAGTTGCCAAATATGAATCCCATTTTCTTTAAATAGGACCATTTCAGTTGTCTTCAAGAGTGTTAAAATGTATGCAAAATGGAATTAAGGGAGGCTCATTTTTGAGAATAGTGTTTTACACTTTTAATAAAATACAATAGAAGTAGCTGATCAGTATTTATAGCTTTTTCAGTAGGTAAAATCTGTCCTGGATATTATCCAAGACAGCACCATGGATATTATTCTGTTTACAATATCTTAGTTTCATTAACATTGGTTTCTAATCTGATTTCCTGAAACCTTTCATCTGAGTTTTAATTTTATTAGGCACTTGAAATTCAAACCCTAAAAAACTAGTTTTGCCAAACCCAATGTTTATGACACATTCGTCTCCGTTATTTTACCCAAAAGGATTTTCATTAATTGATGTCTTGGCTCTGACAATCCTTAGCTATTTCTGGGATCCAAATTATGCTTAAAGCAAAAATGATAGATAAAACAGTGCTGTGTTTAAAAGGCTGAAGGATTGTAGATTGTTTTGGTTTGTCTTTAATTAGATAAGGAGTTTCAGCCTTGAATGTGTGCAGTTACCAACAAATTATTAATAATTTGTCAGATACGACTGTCATCAGCCAATGATACAGTAAAGATATTGCAAGTAAGGACAAAGGTTATTGAACAAGAAGTATAGAAAAGCATGTACAGAGAAGTTTTAGCACTGTATTTTTGCTTTGCTTCACATCTATAAATATGATTTCATTTCTTTGCTAACTTTTCGGCTATCCAAAGTGGATTTTGCATTACAAACAGCTACACATATGTCGTCAAAACCTAGGTCCATTATCTGTTTATATACAATATTATGCATATTTATGCTACATTTTTATCTGATTATTTGAGTATCAACTGTAAATACTGAAGGGTTTGCGTAAGAGTAGTTTTACTAAACTCATTTCCTTGAAAATGACAGGTTGTGTCCCACAATCTGCCTTTCATTCTTCTCACCTTGCAATGTAAATAGAATAGCTGGACTTGTTTGTACAGTGGTGTTGTGCAATGGCTGTTTGTGGTGACAAAGGGGATGATGTGTACAGTTCAGCAGGGATAGGACTGCGTTAGTACTTTGTGGATGGGCTCATTGCTTTCCCTTGCAGCCTGTATCTGCAGAGTACCAGACCTTGAGCGGAAGTTGCTGATTCCAACTGGTACCGGGTGGATCTGTGCTGGTGTTTCCTGGAGTGAGCACAATGCCCTTGCTTTGTTTCTCCTAACTGTGTGTGCACAGGTTAATTTATTACACTGGCTATATTGGTTGCATTTCATGACTTTCCTTTTGTTTTAGTTTACGTGCCCAGAGACAAATGATGCAATCTTTTATGCTGATCTAGCTACAGAATCACTCTGGGCAAGAGACTGTTTGAGTAATTTTGACTTTGCATAACCAGATTAGGCACAAAAAGAAACCCTTTTGTCCTTGTCCAGTAGTTTTAAAATTATGCTGGTGTGGTTAGGTACCTGAGGTGTTGTAATGGCATTGCTATGAAAGTTATTGAAATTAAGGACAACATGGAAAATTTTAAATTTTTATTTTGCAACTTCACTACAAACCATTGTAATACTGAAAATAATTTTCCAGGTATAATTATTTTGTTACATTAGCTGTAATTCTTTAAAGTTTGCCTTTAAGAGTAATAGAGAAGAAAAGGCATATAAGTGAAATATTTTTTTACTCTAAATAATTTTACTGGTAACATAATTCTTAATAGCTGTTTTTCTGTAGCTGCTGAATACCTCCTGCCTCAACACTAATACACTGGTATGTGTAGTTGGTGGTTTAAGCCAAGTTTTTTGACTCACAAGTGTCTAGAAGATACTGTAAAAAGCCCTGTACTTATCACAAGCACACTGTGAGGGGCTGAGATGATGACAAGTTTTTTTTTGCAGGGAAGAGTAAATGCACTTGTAATCTTGTCCAGATTCCACAAGACACTTGTCTTTAGTCACTACTTTCTTGTTATAGTGATGCTTTTCATTTTTTGAGTATCTCAATTTATGAAACTAATGTTTAACTGGCTATTTTAGGAAAAGCCAATCTGACTTTTCTGGCCTTACAAGCAAAAGCAAACTGAACAAAACCAAAAACTCCCACAAACCCAAATATAAAGGCAAATGAACATGGAACCATGGTAGCTAGAGGCCTGATTCTGCAGCCTGGGTTCAGACCAAACCCCCCTCCCTCTACTGGGGGCTGTGCCGTATGCTTTCTTCCTTCTTGCTCGAGGGAACAGTAAGTTTTCTCTACCCTACTGAGAAGGGAAGAACAATCCCACTGAGAGCACCTTGTTGAATCACTTAATTATTCTTGCTTTCAGGCTGGGAGCAGCATTCCCAAACATCTTCTTTTGTGCATTTGAATGACTGGGAGATGAATGCAGAAAATAAAGGAAATGGGTAATAAAGACTGCCAGGAGAATTACCTTTTAATTGAAATTACTCTAGAAGAAATAGTTTTATTTTCATCGTTATTACTTTGTGGTTTATACTTGACCAGAATAAAAATATATTAATTTATTATTGTACATCTACACATGGTTTGCTCTGGGCATTTAGGCATTCAGCAAACAATATATTTATTTTAACTTGAACATTTTATCACTTGCTGTCTTAATAAGACTTACAAGAATGACCTATCATAATAATAACAGTTATTGTGATATTACTATTATCTTCCTTACTGTTGTTGTGCTTAAGTCTCCCTTTGTTTTAACATAGTTTTTTTGAAGAAGCTAAGATTAGAAGTCAATCTACTAGATTTCATCAGTAAGGAGGAACACTGAAAAATTTATACAAGACCTATAAAAAGAAATAGAGGGTTTGGAGACTGGTCCTCCAGAGGTTTGTAGGCTTCTAGTTTAAATACGTAAGGAAGGATGTAATGACATTATTGGTATTGAGATAAAGCAAGAATACATCTAGCTGACAGGATGAATATAACAAAGAAAACCTTATTTAACGTAATAGGGCACATATGTGCACGCAGAGTTATGTGCAGACTCCGAATGCTCAGGTTTGGTTAAATGTCTGACTAGTCAAGGCACCGGCACTAATGGAAGTGAGAATAAAGACTAGGAGCAGCACAGCTGTGATGCAAACAGATCACAGAATCACAGAACAACCAGGTTGGAAGGGACCCATCCGATCTTCTAGTCCAACCATTCCTATCTAACACTAAACCAAGTCCCTCAAGACCTCATCCACCCGTGCCTTAAACACCTCCAGGGAAGGTGAATCAACCACCTCCCTGGGCAGCCTATTCCAATGCCCAATCACCCTCTGTGTGAAAAACCTCCTCCTAATCTCCAGCCTAAATCTACCCTGGCGGAGCTTGAGGCCATTCCCTCTCGTCCTGTCCCCTGTCACTTGGGAGAAGAGGACAGCTCTCTCCTCTCCACAACCACCTTTCAGGTACTTGTAGAGAGTAATGAGGTCTCCTCTCAGCCTCCTCTTCTCCAGGCTAAACAACCCCAGCTCTCTCAGCCACTCCTCATAGGATCTGTTCTCCAGCCCCTTCACCAGCTTTGTTGCTCTTCTCTGGACTTGCTCCAGAGCCTCAACATCCTTCTTGTGGTGAGGGGCCCAGAACTGGACACAGTATTCGAGGAGCGGCCTCACCAGTGCTGAATACAGAGGGAGAATCACCTCCCTGGACCTGCTAGTCACACCATTTCTGATACAAGCCAGGATGCTTTGGCCTTCTTGGCCACCTGGGCACACTGTTGTTTCTCTGTAAGTCACTGTAATTCTGAAAAGCTTACAGCAGAAAGCTACACTAACACCAGGCCAGCTACTCACTTTTTTTGGCTTCATCCAGTTTGTCCTTGGCACGTTTTTCTGCCTGCAGAAGCTGCTGGATTCCCTGAGACTGGCTGGTCATGCTGATTGCTGAGGTTGGTGCACGTCTGCAGAGACTGGAGCTGAGAGGGAGTTTTATACAGCTGCCAGGCTCTTCCTTATACTTTTTGTTCTGTCTGCTACTACAACAGCTTTCCAGATTGCACCAAACCAGCTGGCTGAGTCCGGATTGCTGCTGGGCAAAAAGGCCTGCTAGTGTAATCAGAAAAACACAGCAGTGAGGTTGAAAGGAATGTTCTCCCCTCCTCAGGGTCACCGAAGAGCTGAAGTATCTGATTAACACATTGGGGAAAGGAGAGAAGAGCACTCCAAGTGGCTTGTAGCTTAATGGGGATTTTTTTTTTCTTTAACGTTCTGTTGGCGAAGCAGAAAATACTTAATCTTGTCAGAGGAACTGAGGAAAAATCTTCCTGTATTTTTTTTTATTTTTATTTTTTTAACAAAATTTATTATCAATGTGAAGAATCAGACTGAGTCACCAAAAAATTTGGTTCAACATGTGAACCGGTTGTAGATTTCTGTTTGGTGTTTCTCAGTGTTACTCACTTTTTTTTTTTTTAAAATAATCTTAATTGCAAATGAATTCCATTAGAGACTAAGATTTAAAAAGCCACATGGCAGTTTAGGTGTGCTCTCGGTTTTAATATGCCATGAGGGAGGTGCATGGGAAGATGTGGTATTAGCTCTAAAATACAGTCTGTAGGAAGCTGCGAGTAGTGGTCTAAGTCTTAGTTTCATGTTCTACTAACACACACACACCCACCCCCCCCAGATAAATGAGACCGTGAATGTGGCTGTAGATGCACATCTGGTTCCCTAAAGTAAGAGTTTCTTGTGAGCTACTGCATGAATAAGCAGCACGTTCATATTTTGAATCCTCATTAAAAACACAACAAATCCCACTGTCGAAGGGACTCTGGCCATTGCACAGCAGGAGGTCATGTTAAGTTGCATAATTAAAATAGGTTTTACTTTTAAATACTCCATACTATGAGTAAAGCATATTCATTGCAAGTGTTTCTGACACAGTTGTGTCAGGACAAGAGATCACCTTCTGATGTGTGTTTTTCTGGCTGCAATTTTGAATATAGATAAATATTTATACAAATATATGATTTCTGCATATATACTATAAAATATATATATACAAAATTACCTTGTGCTCTCTGCTAATACCCCTTGCCGTAGGGTCTTTTGTGGGGCTTCCTAGAGCAGCTGTGCCATGCTACTTGCTTACTGCAAGACTGTTACCTGATCCTAATGAGGTAACGGGTACTGTTGCTGTGAAGTTGCTGTCTTTTTTCTTTCCCCCAAATAGCTGCAGGCTTGAGGGAAAATGGAGAAAGAAGTCTCTTGCTCTGTTACTGTACTAAGCTGTGCTCTGAATGACAGTAGCATTTTGACTTTGAAAGGGAAGTTTTTTTATTTTCTGATTTGTGGTCTCAGAAAGTCAAATTCCACCCATGCTTCCTCTTGGGAAAATGCCTACTTCTCACAACATGTTAGTCACTCAGCTTCTCCCTTAGTCCAGAAACTGCGAGATGCCTCCTCATTTCCAGCACTGAAATCAAGAGATCTGCTCTAGCTGGAAGAGAGCAGATGTGGTACTATTTTTAGAAAATTTTAATGCATAGCCTTGAAGTTTATCCTATTCAAACATATAAGAGGAAGCGAAGATCAATTGTACAGAAAATGTGGAAACTGTAGGGTTAGGAAGCTTGTTGTGCCATTGGGGCTCAGCTCCAAATGATCTGACTGGCAAAGAAAAGCAGAAGTAGAAAATGAAAGTAAAAAATGAAGAGATTTGGTTTACTTGGGGCAGGAAACGTGGTCTCAGAACTTTAAAGCAGTAGCTACTTAAAAATTAAATAGGAAGCGGAAATGTCAGGCTTGTCTCAGACATCAAAAGTATATTTCAGGCAAAGGGTCTCGTCAAGCAAATCTCATAGCTACAAGATATGTTACAAAACTGCTAGGAAACTAAACTCTTCTCCAGTTTCTGAACTTGGCTGAAAGCATCAGGGTCAGACTCTTTGATTTTTTTCAGAGCAGTTCTCAGTGCTGTATTTGTTATGTGGGCCTCAGTAATGATCTGAATTTTGGTATTTACAATCTGCTAATTTTAATTAAATTTCACAGAAAATAGTTGTATGAGATGATTTTTTTTTTCTGGGGGAGGGGGAGCCACTCTTGAACAGATTGCAAACCTCTTCAATTATTTAAAAAGTCACTTCTTTAACTGATCATTGGAGTTGCGATTGTTACAGTTTACATATTTCACTGTTTTTCTGACTTAAAAACTAATCTCAGTTTATAATTTTCCTTGTAGTTAATTCATATAGTGTGTGATGGCATGCTGTGCTGTTGCTCTGTGCAGTGTCAGGCAGGTACTGGTACGCCTCTGCAGGGGAGTAAGTGGTAATTTATTTTGGCTGGTGTGTATACTAATTTCAAAGCTTACTTGTTGATGATGGTGATGATCTCAGACTATGTTGACATGGCACCTCTGTTTATCCCATTTCACGGGATAAATTCTTTAAAATGAAGTAGGTTAAGCCACCAACTGGTCAAACAGGCTCCTACTTCATCTCACAAGTTTATAAGAAATTTCTCTGTGTGGTAGTCACTGGCTTTCTTTCCAAATCAGCTCCAGACTCATTTAATTAAAGAAGAGAAGCTGATGTGGTGGTCAGTGATGGGAAGGAGGAGAGATGTTACCACAGGGAGAGTGAGCAGAGAGAAGTGGATGTTGTGTGGTTTTTTTTTTTTTTTTTTTTTAAATGACTCCTCCCCCTTTTTTATCAGCATTTCATCCAGCTGTCTTGGTACCCAGAATTTCCTGAACCTTTTCTAGTTATCCACACTGAGAAAAAGAGAAAAATGGGCTCAATTCTGGCATTCTTGGTCCCCCAAAACAAAGCTGTGGAGCAAGGAAATGAAAAGTCTTACAAGGGATGGGAGAGTCTGCTGAGCTCCCCCCTGTTTATCCACAGCATAACTGGCAGAAACACTCTAAATCAGACATGTCTAGCTCAAACAGAGGCTGTGCAGCTCCTGCCCTCTATCTGCAGAGGGAAGGTCAGGACCAGTGGGCAAGTTCAGCCCAGGTAGTTCAGATTATTTTATTTGGAAAAAAGTCTTCTTGCTTTTACTCAGATTGGGCTTTACCTAGCATGAATATAACAGTTTCTCTGTCTGTCTCCCACTGAGCAATAAAGGCATTGCTGTGGCATCCTTTTATTGTGGTTTCAGTGAGCACAGGCTCTGCTCTGTGTAGGAGGGCAACAGGCAGATTTTCCACCGAACTGTGTTTAAGAACTCCCATTCTTTGCCTCTCTAGTTGTATTTCCCAAAGCACAAACATTTTTAATCACTTTTTTAAATTATTAAAAGATATTCCTTCCAAACGAGTTGCTACAACTACTAGGTAGTGCATTTTATTCAGGTTACAGCTTCAAATCAGCAGCACTGACTTGATAAAGCATTAAAATCAGCACACCACATCAGGCAAGGTAGCTGGTGCAGATGTTTTTTGTGTGTCAATGTGTGTCCTGTGTTTTGTTGCTCTAGAAAGGCCTATGTAGGGAAAAACAGGGCACGCACCTGCACAGCTTCCTACATGACAGTGGGGACTGCTTTTCTGATGAAAATAGAGCACATTTAAAATGGAGTGAATTTCTCATGCTGAGAAAGAGTAGTGGGCTCCTGTCAGCATTAATGTCAAAAGGTCCTTGTGGAGAAATTCAGATGTATGCAGTGAAAAGCATCACATTTCTCAAAATCATGGCCTCTTCTCCCTGAACTCAACAATGTTTGCTTCTACTAAAAGAAAAGCTGTTACGATCTTTTTACTGAAGTTGTAACTCAGTCTGCAAAACTAGGGTTCTCACTAGAGCATTTTCTGATGGTGGCATTCTTGCTCTGTTGACATCAGTGCAGTTGACCTCAGCAGCCTGAATTTCACCCAGAAGCCTGAAAAATATGGGAACAAATAGGTAAGCAAAGATAAATAAATATGAAAACATTGCCAGAGGCGGGTTACTGCCATACTGTCTGAGTGAGCTTGTTGACTGCTGGCCAAGTCTGTTGACACAACTCCAACTTCAGCTGGCATAGCAGTCTGCTTACTCTATATTGAACACCTATTAGTAAACCAAATCATATTTTTCCTGAAATTTGGCTTGTGTCTTGATATAAGTTTTTATGTTTCAAATTAGAGTGGATTTAGCATTCGGACAGCTACTGTGAGCCGTATACATTTTTATTTCCTAAATATCCCTCCAACTCCCAGGAGAAAAATTAACAAAAACAAATGTATCCCCTTTTTTCACTACCAATACGATAGATCAGGTAGAGTAAATAATAAAAAAGATGTGGAAAAAAGGCAAAGAAGGACCATAGTCTCTAGAACTTCAAAGTTTATTTAGAACTTGACTGTCAGTATGATTATGATTATTCTCTATTCTTTGATGTACAGTGTACATCACCTCAGCCAGCCGGTAAAGCCCTCAGCCAGTGAGTAAATTGTCACCCCGCAGATTGCTCACTCCTTCACAGAGTCACAGGGGAGAGAATCAGAAGAGCAAAAGCAAGAAAACTTATGGGTCAAGGTAGAAACAACTTAGAAAATGAGAGGAAGGAGTGGGGGGAGGTGAAGTGCTGTCAAGTGCCAGTCAAGCAGTGACTAATTTGGAAATACCATATCCCTAGTTTTATTGCTAAGCCTGGCATTCTGTGGCATACAGTTTCCCATTGGTCTGTCCACACTGTTGTCCTGGCTGTGTCCCCTCCCAGCCTCTTGCCCACCCCATTGTGCATGCTGGAGGGGCAGAGTGAGGAAAAGAGAAAGCTTTGACACCCTGCATGTGCTCTTCAGCAACGCTGAAAATATCAGTGTGCTATCAACACAATTTTAGTCACAAACCCACAATGTACTAGCTGTAATTAAACGATTAACCCTATCCCAGCCAGACCCAGTACACCATGTTTCATTTAAAATAATGTTTCCTCTTTTAAAATTATTTTTATTATTTTTCCCCTCATTGCAGTGATTTTTCAAGCTTCTTTCCCACCCTTCAGCACAAAGAACTTATCTCTTCCCTTATTACATCCTCAGAACAACCTTTAATGTTGCTACCTTCCCCCAAAGAAGTTTGCAGCCTCACCAAGTGTACGTGTGCAGGCGGGTGGGGAGAGGAAGGGAAGTGGGGAATCTGTAAGTATATTTTGAACTATGTAGGCTAACCAACAAAGTACATCCATGTCACAGCTCAGCATTCACTTGAAGAAAACCAAGTGTAGTACATCAGAAAACTCTTTCAAATTACCAAGATAAAAAAAGATACCATGAAGAAAATAGTTCAACTTTGCAGCCTAGAGGAACTGAACCTGTAGTCCTCTGTGCTGTGCTTATGTGCTGCTGCTTTGTGTCAGTTCAAGGTAATTTAACCGATTTGCTGACCTTTGACAAAATCTTAATTTTCTACTTGAGTATTTCATTGTGTCTCTTTCCAGCTCTGAGCAACACCAACTTAAACTCGAAGTGAATGAAAGAGTAAGAAGAATTTTATTTCTTCTAGTGGAAATATAATTTTTTGTCTTCATAAAGCAAGTGATTATTTGGAATGGTAAGAGAGCAAACCCGAGATGAAAAAAATGACAAATACTGGCAATCTGTATTTAAGATCATAGTAGATGCTGACTTAAATAAGCTAGTCCCTGTAAAATATTCCAGTTACAATTATGAAGGTGATGGGGGTGTTTTTCTCTTTATTTTATGACCTGCTTTTGAATTAGTGTTCCTAAAACAGCGAACAAATACAGGCATTTGTACATGTACATGCACACAAATGTGTTTGTGCATTAAGATTTAAAGTCTCTATTTCTTCACTTTCCAGTGCATTCTAGGATTTTTGTTTTAAGAAAAAACCCCCAAACATACTTACCCTCCCTTCATAAAAGAAATCAGAAAATTAACTAATTTTAACCTATGCATCACTTTACGTCACATCTCTGGTACTTCTGTTCTCTGTTTCTCTTGCTCCTCATGTGGCTGCAAGGGTAGCAAGTCTTGCGTGTCAGGCAGTTCCTTGTCTTAGAGTGGGAAGGACTGGTCCTCTCAAGCCTCTTCCAGGCAGTAAACACAATTTTTTCTCTACCTCTTTTTAGCCAATCTGTCAGTAACTCATGGGATTTTGAGTTTTGCTTTGCAGAAAGCGATTCTGCTGATAAAGATCTCTGTATGCTTTATGTAAAACATTTGTTCCTCTTATAGATGTGGGAAAAAGGTTGAAACTGAACATTAGTGAGTGTCGAAACACTTCACTTGCAAGTAATTTCAGAGCTTAGCTAAACAAGCACAGCTATAGCACATTGAATGTGTCCTGGCTTATAATGTCAGACAGTTTTAAAAAGCTAGTTGATCTATGCTGCTGCATGCAAAGTGTAAAAAAATACCAGCGTGTCTGTGTGCAGTACACTTCATATTTTCCTATTTTATCCAGCAAGGAAACATATCTGAAGTCTTCTTCATAGCTTTTCCTTATATTTGCAGGGATGCCACTGCAAAAATCTCATTGAATAATTTTCTCCAAGCCAGCTTTGATCAATATTTTGTGGAAGGACATAATGTGTCCACACAATAATCAGAGTTTCTAACCCAGGACTATTATTTTTAAAGCATTACTTCATGCCTATAGTACTCTCTAATATGCAATTACTAAGGCAGAACTTGTGAAGGAAAATGTGGGAACTGCAGTCGGAGGCTTTGAGCTGACTAATGCCTACAGCTGACAGAAAAGCAGCACTGCACAAGGGTGCAAGGCTTTCCACATTGCAGGAAACTGTTGCCACCAGATCCGAAGGCCACCACATAGATTAAGTGCTCTTGGTTAAACATGGGAGAAAACTAGTTCCACATTACAGCCTGGGGCTCAACAAAGCCCTCCTTCTCCTTATGCCTCCCACAAGGCTGTTGCTGGACAGCTGGATAGTCATGCAGCGAGCTGCCATCCTGCCAGCCCAGTTGGGAGCAAGATATGAGGGAGCAAGATGTGGGATAACAGGTTTGGCTTGAGTTAGTGAGTTTGATAGGAAGAGGAGATTGGTGGGAGCTAGCTGCAGAGAAGCTGGGGCCCTCATAACAACTTTTCAGAGGAAGAGTGATACACGTCTCTAAGCTTCTTTTTTGACCCTGTGTTTTTTGAGATTGCTCTTTGTGTAGGATGGAAAATAACAGAAGCAGTGATCCAGAGACAGGTCAAAGACTATGTGTATTTTTTGTCCTGAAAGTACAACAGGCTGAAAAGGTGTATTTCTGTCAGGAACTGTGCTTTTAATGGTGGATCTTGGAGCAGAGGCCACCACAAAAGGGCTCATAGTGTGCCTCACTCACAGCTCCTGTGTAGAGACGTTTGCTGTGTGTTTCTGTGGTAATTGCACAGAAGTTTTATTAGTCAAACTGCCTAGGAGATGCAAAGAACAAAGAGCAACAGAGCATTTTAGAGTAGGAATGTTTTGGAAGCTCCTTACCTATCTACAGGGAATGTTTTCTGGCCCTGTGGAGAACCATGAGATATCTAGTATCACGTAGCATTTAAAGGGGAATGTGTGACGACCACTCTGTGCTGTTTTGAAGTCATCACAAGTGCAAGGTGAATGACTTTAATTAAAAATTAAATATAAAATGGAATATTGTTAACTTATATGATTAACATTAATATGATTTTTTCTAGTTAATATATATTTCAGACAGAACCTGCTAGAAATGAAAATACAGACAAAGTATTATCAATAATTATTTCATTATTATTGAAGAAATTATTATAGGACTGAATAGCTGTCTAATTTAGCTGTAAGAAAATGAATTAGGCAGCTGCTGGAGAAAGAATTGGGATTAGACTACTATGAATGCAGGAAACAATTCTCTATTTCTGTCTGAGGATATTGTGAATATTTGCATTGCACTTTTTTTTGATGCTATGGGTAACAGAAGAAGCAATGTGGATTACATGTCTTATAGAGCATGGTATAGGCTATAATAGAAGTGTCTCAAAAGAAAAAGTCATTGCTTTGAGAAACCTGAAAAGATACTTTAAAAAAAAAGAAGCCTCATGCTTATGGTAAGGTAACCCTTGATAAAAGGCTACACAGCATTGGCTCTCAAAACCCTCTTGAAATGAAATTAAATCCATTGAAGTTCTTAGTAAAGACCTAACAAGTAATAGCTTTTATTCTGTCAGTGTGCCCTATCGGATCTTTTCCTTCCAAGCTACCTTTCTCTTAATAGCAGAAGTGATTGTAGAAATGTCTCCTAGAATTCAGAATATTACATTAGTTCAGCTGTCCGTTTCACTTTTCCAACTTTTTTTAGGTAGGGGTGAACACTTTATGCCAGTCTACTGAGAATATCAGAAATTATTCTTTTTCTACCTCTTTATGGCCACTTGTTTCCTCCTTGCCTTCAGAAAAAAAAAAAACCCAAAACAGCTCTGGCTTGATGTAATAACCTGTGATAGTATGGAGAGGAGTGCCTGCATTTTGTAGGTACCAGTGGCTTCCTCTCAGCGCTGGCAGTTCAGCCTCATGTTTATTCTGACATTCAGGCAGGCTTCTGCATCAATCTGCATGTGCAGCACTGCCAACTCACTTGGTTGCTCCTATAGCTCTGTTTTTATGACTCTCATCTGGGAAGAAGAGGGATAGAAGTGGTGATAGATATGTTTTCTCCTTGTGAGCTGCAGTGTGGTGAGGAGGGAAGCACTCACTTGCATTCATCAAATAACTGCACTGTGTTACAGTGTCAAGCTTTTTGGATGTTGTACAAACTGACTAATAGCAGCAGGTATTTTTCATAATGTGCGCACTATGTCCTAAATACTGCAGGAAAAAAACCCCAGGAATATATGTTATCACACTGGGGAATGCTTTGAAGCATTACAGGTACAACATTGTATTTTCCCTGTAATTTCCCAGTATAAATTACCTCCTCTCATTGTAATGTCTTTGATAGTAGTGTTTTCTCCTGACCCTCTCACAATTCTGTTTTTGTAGTTCTGCCAAATGTGGAATGCTTGTTATCACAGCAGTGATGATAATGAAAAAATAACAAGGCTCTACAGCATAGAAAGTTGTGTCAATAGGTATGTGAATTAAAGGGTGGGAGGGAAACTAGTGGTAAGAATTTCAGAAGCCTGACACTTTACAGTAACTTTGACTTCCTCTCTCTATTTCTGCTGTTTTGAAGTCTGCAGATTAAAAATACAAAGGGATGACTTGGTTATGGGAACTTTCTCCCTCCCCAGACAGCATCTGATAAGCTTGTTGCCAATAAACTAAATGTCTATGTGAAACTGTATTCGTGCCTATCACTAGATTTATGTTGTGCTGTTATTGGGCTCGCAAATCTTAATAACATCTTAGTACATTCGCTTGTCAAAGAATCTACATTTATTTTAGAAAACTGACCTGAAAAATAATTTTGCAGGAGGAAACTTAAGAGTTCTCTACAGGAACATAACTTGGGCATATTGAGTCCTGCTGGTATTTGAGAATAAGGATGCTTTAATTCCGCATCTTCTAGCAGTCTGCATGAGCTCCAATAGGAGCAGATTAGTGGTGCAGCAATGAGGCATCCTCAGCTTCCAGAGGCTAGAACTACGGGTGCTGTGGAACTACAGGACCTCTACTAAACAGCCTACAGACAGCCCATGTGTGTTCTGGTCTAGAGAGGATACAGAGATGACCCAGTCCTTTCCCATACTGCATGATGTATTTCAAGGTTGCCTAAGAGCTGTAGGCAGCAGTGGGCAACAAGCAGTGCATCCATGTTACTTTAATGAGTAAAGTTTCATTTCTAGCAATCGTTCAAGGGATGTGAAGGGGGAAACCTGCTGCCTAGATCCAGGCTCTAAATACTTCCCAGAGCCATAGTTCTCTAGCATGCACTAATATCCAAATGGGAAAATGGTGAAGCCCCAGAAGCTGTATATCCTGCTATGAAATCACCAAGAGTTCAGCTAAATGTTTTCAGGCCTATGGTTTTCAGTAATGTTACTAAATCACAGCTTCTGCATAAAAAATCTTGCAGTGGCAGACTTTAAAGTCTAGGAAATGGCTGGAACGTTTCATTGTATTTACTGCATTCATTACACAGACTCCTAATGCTCGCAGTTTTAGTAGCTGGCTAGTGGCAGGAGGCACTGCCTTTGGAGGAAATCTTCACTTTAAAAAAAGAAAGTTTCAAAGCACAAAAATTTCAGATTCTCATAAGAATGGAATTATGGGGGAGAAAGGGGTAGGAGAAGACAGTGTCATTCCGTAATAGCATAAATGAAAGCATTTGCTTCACTTTTGAAATAATAAAAAGAAAAATTACTTCTCCATAGACTGTTCCTTCCTGAGGGATATTTTGTTCTTCTTGTTTATTTTGCAATGAAATACCACAAAAACGGATTTTCCAGAAGTTTCAGTATGAAGCACACATAGGTCTCTATCAGTGATTGATACTGACATTAAAGATCATTTTACTTATCTTTAATCTCCCTAAAATTTGATTATTGTATTGGGCTGTTATCTTAAATCATATGCCCAGTTTAAGAGATTAGTTTGGAAAGCTTTTTTTTCCCTACTGCATAGTCCACAATACCTTGAAGTTCCTCTGCTGTCCTTGTGTTATCATCTATGGTATCAGAAATATGTACTTATATTTTTTGAAGCAAAAAAAGCACTGGAAATATTTTGATCTCCAAGACATCATATCGGACAGAGGAAATATCTGAATCTATCTATGCAAAACCAAAAATAGATATTGACATTTAAGACAAGAAAATTAAAAGCATGGTATTAATTATGGAGGACTCCTTAAAAAAAAGGTGCCCCAAATGCACATCATATACAATTCCATGAAATGCTTTCAGTCATAGCTCTATATGTAATTCTAGACATTCTAGATATTAAAAGAAAGCCTGGTGATTTATTGATTCATAACAATCAGAATTCCCTATCCAACTGTCCACAAGAAGAAATGTAACTTTAGAGTCATAGTCCATTTCAGAGATAACTTCTTAATTATGCACAGAACAATTAGGAGACATTGATATATGTAATATTCTTTTCTATGTAGATATTTGCAAATACGGAACCTTAATATTCTTTCATAGTGTTTCTCTGCTGGGCATGATGTATAGGAAAATGGATTCTTGTATTTTTGTTCTTCAAATACACAACATGACTTTAGAAAGTATGACATATTCAGTTACTGTAATTGATTTAGTGAGAACTAGCTGGTGGTTTGTAGTATTTTATGTTGTTTAAGAAAGTTTTAGAAGTTAATTACATTTTTAATTAATTAAAATTTCATAGTTACTGAAGGAGGTGAATGGGAATGAGTGCAGATGTAGACTTACCTTACTTCTTAGGTGTTCTTACCACATTGCAAAGCATTGCTAGATTAAAATATAAAACAACTTATTGTGTGTAGGCTGAACAATGTAACTGTGTTTACTCTAGTGGGAAGGGATTCTTGTACAGCAGTTCTGTAGATTTAATCACAAGAATAGCAGACGCTTGTTCTACCATGTTTTGCAGTGCGGAATTTCTTTCAGTCCTCATTGGTAGTTGCAGCTCACGGAAGAATCTTCTCTGGAAGTGTGGTGGCTTCTGTGTGTGCATGTGCATGCACACGTTGATGAAAAACTACCTATTCTGCTCCGTGCTGCAAAAATGAAGACTCTCCCTTTCTCCTGGAAGCATCTTAAGACTAATTCCAGAGATAATGAGAAACATAAATGTGAGATGCAGAAGGTAGAAGCATTAATGTTTAAACGAGAAGGGTGGGAGGGAAAGTGTTTTTAAAAGAAATAATTAAAATAAATGCAACGATGACTTTGAGCTGGCTAACTAGACACTATTGCTTATATTTAATCTTTTTCCTACACTCTTCTTCCTGAAATATAGTTTTAATACGTTGACCAAATTGATTTGAAACATGCATCAGATGATAGGATACTATCTCAGAAAACTATTAGCTAATACCAAACAATATGTAGGTTTCAGTGTATTATGATTAAAAATAAGAAGTTGTAGGCTTTTTAATCTGGATAGCTGTATTTGGAATAAAGTTTGTGTGTATACATGTGCAAATATGTGTCTGCGCTCATATAGATGGTTATATAATTGTCAAAAATGGCATGAAAATTTCAAAGCTGCTCAAATACACTGTAACACATCTCTAGTGTTTATTGGGTGCATTTTAAATGCAGTTTTTCTTTCCATATGGACTGCATTTTCAAGCTCTTTTTCTTTCTACTTTCAGCTCGCTAGAGTATTCATTTTCTTAGTGCAAAATACCAGCAGGAGGTCTGTAAAATGACCTTTTTTTTTTTCCTTAGTAAGGACTACAGGATTTGGCCTATAGTTTTACTGTAGATGAAAGAAATAATGGATTTCTTTGAAAACACAATGAATATCAGGGCCATTTTGTTCAATACTACACCACTGTTTCCAGTAATTGCCTTGTACAGTTTGCAAGTCTTTCCACTTTATGTAAATACATTAACTTCTGCAAAAATCCCTTATAGCTGTGAGGTGGGGCCTTTTGAAGGAGACATTCTTTTGAAGGTTCATAGGTCTTTTAAACACACATCTTTTCTTCAAAGTAAATCTTGTAGACTCCCTGTCACAAATCTTTCTTGTTAGGAATTCTGCTTGAAGAACTGTATGAATTTCAATATTTGGTATTTCAAACAAATACATCTAATGCTTCAATACATTTTTCCTATGGTCAGTCAGTGGCCCTAAATAAGAAAGAGAATCTCTGGTAATTTGAAATGTATTCCTACCAAGAGGTTGAAGACAAAAAAAAAAAGTAAAAATCTGAATTTTTTTATAGTTATGCCTGGAAATTAAGAAAGGGAAAGTAACTGTGAAATAAATGTTCAAATTTTCAAGCTGTTGTAAAAACCAAAGAAAACTCCGGTCCCCCAACTCACCCCCCAAATTCCAGAAACTAACTCCTTACCCCTATGATTTGGTGAAACTTTGTATAAATATGAACCTGAAATGGTGTTTCAGCATGACTTGGGCTAGCAAAGTTCTCAGGACATCACTGAATTATAACACCCATTGCGATTTCCCAAGTGCCTGTAAAGACAAGTTAAAGCATGACAACCTGACTGTAGATGTAGTTGGATAGAGTTAAGCGTATTGTGCTTAACTGCTCGTGCTTTCTCTGCTGAGATTATTACCAGCATCTTGCTTACATCTGTAGTGCTCTGATTGATTGCTACTTCTTACCTCATGATCTACTTTTCTCTTCTGCTTTTCTCCTCCCTCTTCCTTCCCACGCACATTTGCATTGTTTGTCCAGAACATGTGCTGTATGGAGCTGGATTATTCAAGGTTTGCATTTCCCTGAAGAGTTAGGGGACATCTGGTCAAAAAAGATGCTGTACCTGTCCATAGCTTAGGAGAAGGACAACATAGATGTCTGCATTAGTAATATACTATGTCTTCCAAAGATGAAAATATTCAAAGTATTCTTTAGAATGTTGCAGGAATGGCCACAAAGCAACAGCCATGGCTTTCTAAACACAGAAAATCCAACCTCACATTTGAGTAGCTAGATAAGGGAAGAAGGAGAGAATTAGCAATTTTGTACACATCTGGAAGATTTAAATTTGTGGTTAGAATACAAACTAAAACACACTGAGACATAATGTACATCCCATTGCATGTATTGCTGAGAAAGGGTATCAGGGAGGACTGTCTAATGGAGTGTTTTGTTCCAAACAACGTGCAAGTCCTGTCTTGTCAAATGGAAGCCATCAACAGGCTGAAAGGATGGCCAGAGGCCAGGCAGAAGGAGAGACATGCTCTCAGCACATGGACTGGACAGAACTTCAAATTTCTGCACACTTCTGCAACCCCTCCACTGCCCCAGAGCAGGATTTGTTGGTCCTGCAGGACCTGGGAGTCAGTGTCACATATGCTTTAGTTCCGTGCAAACTTCAAATCACCCAATGTATCATGACAAGAGCTAAGAAACCAGCTTATCAATTTAGAACAACCTGAGGCAAATGACTGAAAAAGTTTTGCTGAATCTTTAAAGCAGTTTCTTAGGTGAGAATTTGGGTAGTACTTATCTCTGACTGTACTTTTCTCCTTCCAACAGGAAAGTGCTGGCTTCTGTGGCACCTCAAATACAAAGCCAGACTGGTGACAAGGAACTCGGTACCTGTGATGTACAAAATGACATCTGAGATATTAATTAGATCATCCCCAAAGGACCTATCTTTTCATCCAAACTGTCCAAGGGTAAGAAGCCATGTGCTGACAGAAAAGATTTCAGTATCTTAAGCTGAGTCTGGGGACTGAAGGGATGGATATCAACGCTGCTGTTTTCAGCACCCAGAGTAATTCTTAATTTCACGGACTTGCAGTGGACTGCATCAAAAATGTCTGAGTTTATCTCCAGAAGGTCTGTCTTCCAAGAGATCTACCAAGGACAACAAGAGTGGCATCGTGACTTCATTGATATAGCTTTCATGTTGCTTAACTGTAAAAGAAGGTTATATTCAAGCCCTTGGTTATGAATTTTGCCACTCTGCCTCATTGCAGGGCAGGAACTAGAAAGTGAAACCAACTTGGAAAGCTGAGAGCAGCATCGCTTTGCAGGCCAAGCTAAGGCAAAACCAAAAAGCAGCAGTTGGGAGTTTTCATTGTTTTTCAGTTGTTTCAATTTCAGTTGTAGCTTTTCTTGCACTAATGGTCTTATCTGACAGTTTTGAAAAGACTGTTGCTGATCTTTCATGGCATACTTGACACAAAATTCATTAAAGGATTCTGATGTGGTAAAACAAAACTTGCTCCCAGTAACTGAACTATTGATGAAAATATAAAAAGTAATATCAACAGTAAAGTATCTTAAATGGGTATTGTATTCAAGACAGATAATCTGTCAGGACTTTTAGGTTTTGTTTTTCCTTTTGAGATTTTACTTGATCAATAAGCAATTTTAAGAGGTTCTTGAAGATTGTAGATAATTTACTGAATGAATTTTACACAATTTATCTATTAGAGATTATGCAAAGCAAAATATTCTTTTCTTAATTTGAATGTTAATGAAAACACAAAACTCTTGAGGTAAAGATGCATGGCCTTAAAAGAATTCATGTGGTTGGATGATTGTACAGAAAAACATACATTTTCCACCTGCTCGACTTTACAACACTGAGTTAGGACATATATAAAAAGAAGACTTTCTCAAAACCAGTTTTTCTACTTCCTATTACCCCTTGGAGCAGAGCACAGGCTGCTCTGGAAACTGCAGAGAAAAGTTATTCCCACCTCATTTTGGTACTTCTCTTTTCTCAGGCTGCTTGTCTTCCTCATTTAGACAAAAGGGTATAAGACTGAACTCCCCACCTTGCTCCAGACTCCCCAAATTCAAGGATTTGATTGAAGCAGAACTAGCATTTGGCACTCTCATCGTCCGAATATTGTAGTAGTATGTGAAAGATGTTATTTCCAGCTAGAAGGAAGTATAAGTCTGACCTTAAACTTTTATGGTCTAAGAAGGTGAGCTATCTGTGAACAGCAGAGGGAGAATTTAGATGTTGGTAGATATTTTTTCAGGCTAATGTGAGAAACTTGGAGAAAGGAAGGTTCCAAGGGCAAGGAATATCTCAACCGATTTTCTGGGTCAAAGACAGTGGAAGGTATGCTGGTCTTATTTAGTTCATTATCATTATCTGTCTTTAAATAATGTTCCTGGTTAGAGTAGAAGAAGGAAAGGAAAATGAACAGATTCATTGATTCATTGCTTTTCTTAGGACATCTTTGTTGTGAATCTGTATTTTTCCATAGTATATATTCTTTTCCACCTAAAATGACAGTGTGCTTGCTGGATAAAGGGATAAAATCTGCCAGAAATTTTACCCCTCCAGAATGCATCTCCCTTGGTCAGTATGGGGCAACTTGCTGAACACTGGCAAACTTCAAAAAATAAAGCTGAGATGTCAAACTGAAATGAGGTTGATATCTTTCTCAGTATACCTTTGTCTGAAGGAAAACTTTTTTTTTTTTTTTTTCCACCCCCTCTCTCTCAAGTTTACTGGCTGAATAGTGACTTTACTCTAGAAACTGGCAAGGTTTAGCTAACAAGTTCTTCCTGGTTCACAGAAGCCAGTTTTAAATAATACCTCCTTATTTTACCCAGAATTTCATAAATCCAAAATGGGTCTTCTTAGGAGAAGAAGACAACAGACAGAGCCTCTTGATGAATAATTGTTACATGGAGTTTCATCTTCTGTGATATTTCTTAGCTTACTACTGATAGGAAATAACACTCGCTATAGGGCAAAAAGAGGATGTGCAAATATTTTATGCTGATCTTGAGAAGGGGAAAGCGCATTAACTTAGTATGTCACCCTGAGCTAGATATCAGAAAAAAAATCTTTCAATAACAAATTTTATATTGCTATGTATTTATATTACCACTTTTAAAATCAAACTGAAGAAATAGTAGTGATTCTAGGCTTTCTGTTGTTGTTATGGAGACTAGATTTGTGGCACACAGCACAAAACATAAAATTAGCTGTTGTCAAATTGAGGTATTTCTTTTTGAGACAATTGAAAGGCTGGTTTGTTTTTTTTTTGAAATAAAGGAATCTGATACTGTTTTACTCCTGTTGTGATTCAGTTTACAGACTCCGAGAATTCCAGGTGTTTTGGAAATATCATAGCATAGACTGCTTCAGCATGATAGATTACAAAGTTTCCCTCCTTTCCCTCTGTCAGCCTCATTTGCCTGGTTTTGGCTATTCCTTTGAATTGTATCTTTGTGTACTTATTACAAAATATTTACAGTGAAACAGAATAAGCTATAAAACAAAAGTCATGAAAAAAATATTTTCCTTTCAGACTGTTTAATTTCTCTGTCTTGTCTTTTAACTGTCTTAAAATAAATCAAGTATTTACTTGGCTTTCTGCCACAATTTGCATCTTGCACAAAAGCCTACTGTTTACCTGTCTTTAAAAGTGTGCATTTCTAACATTTCTGTACCTGTTAGCTGACTCTAATTATTCCCATTAACAAGAAGTGAAAGAGAGGCTTTTGAACTTGCATAAATGACTTTATATAGCATTCGTTAGAATAATTTCAATGAAATGGAAATGCTAAATTGAGTTTTTCTCACTTCTACTCAGATTTACCTTCAGGAATTTTCACTCAGACCAGACACCAATCTACCCAACTAGATCAATTTTCATCAAACTTTCTGAATATTATAGAAGTTTGGAAAAGTCCAAATGAATATGTGATCTAAAACTATGAATAATGAATATATGATCAGCCAGGTTCTCTTAAATTTGGTAGGTCCTAACTACAGATCTCACTTTTCCTGAATAACTTAATATTGCCTTCAGTTTCTCTCTTCCATTGTCATTTTTAATCTGCAGCAAGTGTTTTCTATGTCCCAGGACAAATTACATTCTTGATTAAAAGAAAGGATAAAATCTCTATGGAGGTAGCAGAGAAAATGAGAAGGTTGATAGTTTGTTAAGTCTGGATTTAATGTAACTATTATTGGGAACAAGTAATCCATTTGAAATAGTTTGAGCAAGAAGTATAGTTAACACACAGCAAGTAACCTTCTTTCCATGCTGCTGCAATGCATCTCAAGTATTTTTCACTTCTCTCATCCACCCTTCCCCCATTTCTTACCTGCATTGTGGTTGTTATTTTTTTTTTTTTCAATACTGACTCCATTTATGTCAGACAAGGAAAAGGAGTGGTAATGTCAGATCTTTCAGCACTTCTAAATATTTCTAGATTTTCAGAAGACTAAATAGAATATGTTTCTGGGGCAATACTTAAAAATATATATTTCAAAAGTGCTTGTTCCAGGATGTAGCTTTATGGGATTTTCAGTATTGCAGAAACCTTTTTATGTTACAGAAACTTCTTAGAAAATTTTGTCTCCACTTATAGTGAACAATTCATCAATGTCTGCTTCTGGTTTTGATAATCCTTCTCTTTCAAGAATCTTTGAATTTACTGCACGTGCCAATGACTTTGTTGTTTTTATAGTGTGAGAATAAACAAAGATAACCAGCATATCTTTAGACAGACTTTTCCTGAGTATCAGCATTACAAACTTGCCACATTTGAAGATGGCTTATTGTGTGAAACTTGCGTGTGTGAAACTTAGAAATTGAAGAGCTTAAAGGCAAGAAAACTGAGGGAGATAGATGTGATGTGCAAGCTAAGTCTGTGGAATCATTTTTGTTCCCTAACTGTTTCTAGTTCAAAGATGGGTATTATGAGTTAATATTATAGAAGTTTTCTGGACTTCTTTGGCTTTATAGTAGTAGTTTCTTGACAAGCCACTGAGGAAGAAGTAATGCCTGCCACATGCTTATCTTTGGAGACATCTGTCTAACCTATTTGGACAGCCCCAGAGAGAACATTCATGTCAAAATGGGGGGAAGTGTAAGAGATGGGCTGTCAGAAGATGATCGACATCACTTACAGCATCACTGTAAGCAGATCATCCTTCTAGGTAAATACATATGGTTTAGGCTTGTACATACTTTGCTTTGAGACATATTTTGCTTCTGTACCATAATGACTACAATCATCTACAGGAACAGATTTCCATCCAAATAGAATGATAGTCTGGATGTTAGGAAAGCATTTAGTATCAAGATATTCAATATCTTCCTAGAAAAATGAACACAAATTCTCTTGGATATAAGCACTGTCATCTGGCAGCAAGATACTGGGAGGACTTGCAGACCACGGCTAATAGTGTAAGACAACGAATATGGCATCCTAGGTGGGAAGCAGAACACTGTGCTAGAAGCAAACAACATGTAAGTTAATATCTCAGAAGATACCTACTTGAGAAAACCTGAAGAATTGATAGAGTGCTTAGAGAAAGCAAAATTGTTTAATCATTTACAACATAGACTAACCAGCAGTTAGCTCACAAGTACCATACTGTAGAAAGACAGCCCAAAACCACAGGTTTAGCCCACCCTGGCACTGGTCCTGGCTTGATTCAGTTTAAGTTGTATTTTAAAGAAAAACAACCAACCAACTCATCCTGTTTAGTTATTTCAAGCACTAGCTTCACTGTAAACAGAGATGTCCAAGTATGCTACAGAACACACAGTAAACTATGTCAAAGAGATAAAGGAGTGTTCAATGAATTACAATGACATAAGTGAGTGCTATTTTGAAACCAGGCTGGAAATACTTTGAGAAAGATTTTTTTTCTGTAGTCATTTTCTCCTTTTTTTGCATGGGCATTTTTTTGTGTTGACTTGTGTTACTATTGCTGGACTCAGGTTCTGTCAGGACTTCTGCAAATATGGCATAATTATCACTGTCTGTGTGGTGCAGGTGAGACAGCATTTACTGTGGAGCGTCACATAGTTTTGTACAATTTGGGACAACAATCTAGCAGTCACAGATTAGCTAATAGGAAGCAATCAGCAAGAAAGCTGCTAGTTTTGCCAAAGGCAGTATGGATTTGGTGAAGCTAATAGGGGGAATCCTGTAAAGAGGGAGCTTATTTAGCACATCTAGCTGTGATAGTCCTTTTGAGTTTCGCTGTGATTGTGCAGAGCACAGCTCCTGTCCTGGCATTTAGCTCATTGCTCTTAAAACTGTGGTTATTCATTTGCTGACACAAAGTCATATAAGTGTCTATAAGAATCTAGGGGTTAGTACTAAGGGAAATAAATCTAAAACAAAAAAAAAAGAAAGAAAATTGGACTAAGAGAAGGAAGAATCTGCTACCGTTGTAGATATTTTTCCAAATGAGAGTCCAACAAGGAGTGGTACATGGGTAGAAAAAATTGAAATAAATGTTGTCACTGCTTTTCTTTTTCTCTTTCAAACTTGATGATAAAAGGATGATGGGTGGATGTGAAGAAAAGACACTGTGGATAAAAATGTTATTTGATATTTTGTAATGAGAAATGAATTAATTCCTTGCACAGCGTTTGAATGCCATATACAAAGCTGTCAAAGGGTAGCAAATTCTAAGGGGGTATGTTAAACAGAGCCATTCAAGAACACCCATTTTACAATAAGTCTTTCTAGTGTCATCCTGGAATGATTTTATGTGTAAGCAGGAATGAAATGCTTGAGAACTTATTGTAGAATTATTGCTCATTTTGGGCCATGTTGTGTATAGTGCCTCAGGGGTACCAAAATATGATCTGTGTCCTAAACAGGTACAACACAGATCACGCAGGCAACATGTGAAGTGAAGATGTCAAACCACCATTGCCTGAGGGTTGATTGCAGCGCAGCAATGTTCCTGCACAAACAGCTGTATTGTTTACTCCTGATCTTAAAACAATTTGATCCAATATGACATATTAAGTAAAAATGTTTTCTTTCTTCAAGAAATAGTTCTTGGCAATTGCAAACAAGCCTGAAAATGTATATGCAAAATAAATTCCTTAGCAAATAGTCAACATAAATTCGAGAGCATTATAACATATTCTTTAGCATAAACAATGTTTTCACAGTAAAGCTGTCACATTAATTTTACAGGATGAAATTCATTGTGGAGATACCTCCCTTGATTTAAACAGAATTGCCCTTGGGATGAATTTATCCTGTGTCCATTAGTGTTTGCTAAGGTGTGTGCCTTCAGATTTGTGGAACTGTTTAATTCTGATGTGCAGTCATGGTGAACATCAATGTAACTGAGCTATGTCATAAGAGCTGACTTCCATGCAAGGAAAATTATGCAAAACAAAGAAAGTGTGCATAGCTTTAAAACCAAGCTACGTATGGAATATATAAAGAATTTAATTTTATTGAACTACATGCTCTGTACTTTATTCTTTCAAGGCCTCTTGACAAAATGAAATCCAAGGCATCTTGGTGAAAACTAATTTATAGAACATTTTGTAAAAACATGAACACAAAACAGCATCAGGTTTATATGTACCAGTGGAGAGCACTATTTCTTGAATTAAAAACAAAACAAACATGCCCCCCCTCCCCAAAATACAAACCAATTAAAATTCTTTGTGATGAATACCAAAGTGACATCATGTTGATTTGAGAGCTGGGTGAGAAAGATGAATGCCCCATTGTCATTTTGGCTAAACTCACTGGAAATGAGCACATGGTAAAACCAAGCAGCATGAAATCATATGAAGAGAGAACAAAAATGATGCAGTCTCACTGGCATCTTTTAGTCACAGTTCCTATGACATGGAACACAGCAATGACCAGGAATGATTGCTTTTGGGCGACATGGACCCTGTAGGTGGTTGTGTGCAGACTAAATGTGCTGATTGTTTGATAAGTTCTTTTGAGGGCAATCCATAACTGTACAACTTGAGACACAAATTATGGCTGTATGAAAATGCTGCTCAGACCCTGGTTACTACTACTCTGGCTTTCCCTTCATCTTCATTTCCCTTCATTCCCTTCATAGGCACTAGAATGGGCTGCCCAGGGAGGTGGTTGACTCGCCTTCCCTGGAGGTGTTTAAGGTGTGGGTGGATGAGGTACTGAGAGGCATGGTTTAGAGATTGGTGGGAATGGTTGGACTTGATGATCCGGTGTGTCTCTTCCAAACTGGTGATTCTATGATTCTATGATCTTTCCAGTCTGTTTCTTCCCAGCTCTGTGGTACTAGGCAGAGATAGGGAATGTCTTTTGGAACACTCAGTGAGGTGCAAGAGAGGAGTCTCAAAGTCACTTGCATGGATGAAGAATTCACGCTGTCCCTTCCTCTAGGGTGAATAGTAGTCATTTTTATGGCTGTTCTGTACATTCCCATATGCTTCATTGGGAAAGGAACCTTGTCCTCCCTGAAGGATAGTAAGGGATTGTTTTCGCTGCTTTATCATATGATGGAGTTATTCAAGAATGGAGGTGCCCATGTATTCACTCTCTTGTGTGCACAAATGCATCACTGTTTCTTGAAGGGGGGGAATAAGGCAGAAATTTGTATTAGAAAGAGCAAGATGCCACATAATCTGAACTTCCTCTTAGTAAAGCTATTGTAGAGTTGGAGCTATGGAGAAGCATTTATCTGACCTAGATGAGCACCTTTTTACTCTACAGTTGTTGCTTGTCCTTCCTGTTTCTTAGATATATTTGAAATTGCTGTAGCTTCTTTTGCAGGTTTCCCACTTGAGTTCAATTGCTTTCATGGGTGATTTTTTTCCCTGTAAGCTCCTGCAAGAGAAGCCACAACCCAGGCTGTCCACTTGGTTTTGTTTGAAAGCCGGTGAAATATCCTGGCACGGGAAATCTTCTTAACCACAGAATCAAGCACATTCAGATGAATTTTCCCTTCTTCTGCCTTGCTTTTGCCTGCACAGTGTGATAAGACCTGGCCAGGAAGGACCGCTGCTAAGTAACGATACCTTCAAAAGCAAAAAAAAGTGAAATGCTTTATGTAGTAGTATTTGAGGACCACACCGTGCCCGGTACACTCTGTAATCTGATGCCTTTGTGCAGCACAACTTACAAAACAGACCTGCAGAAATGCCTTCTGGTAGAAAGGAAGTTGACAGCGACTGTGGAGGCTGTTAGAGATCTTGGTCTCTCTCAGCAGGCTCTAAGACTGTTTAGCATCTGGGCAGAGCTTTTGCACTATTAGAATCAGTCACTGAGCAAATAAAGCATTTTTGCCTGATGTGTTATGAGAGATTGTGCAGGAGGATCACAACTCCTTGCTCTGATGCTGTAGTATCATCACAGGGAGAGAATCGGACTTTCCACCTAGCTTAACCAGGGGTACAGTTCACTAGGTCTATGGCTAAGATTCAGCCTTAGGAACACGAATAGCTGCCCTGCCCTCTGCATCCCCCCCCCCCTCCCCCCCCGCCTTCCATTTAGGGAAACAGTTTAGACCTGGCATTGAAAAGTCCATATGTGCTGAGACTCATCTTTCCATCTAACTCGAGTCACTCTGCCAAGGTCAGTGGATATGTGGTTAGGAGGGAACTGCCCCCCCGCCAGGGAGTTGCACTCATATCATATGCTGTGAGCATTTATTAGACCTCATCAAGGACTATAGAAGTGGGAGAGAAAGAGAAATGGGAATGAGGGTTGATGATATCTTTATCAACATCTCATTCAACAGTTATTATTCTCATGTGGGACACTTAGGCCACATGTGAATCAATGCAAACCAAAACCAGGGGCAATATTCTTTGCCTCTTTCCATAGAGCAATTTGAATTTCCTCCCTGCTTACATCAACTATTTCAGAACACTTTTGCAAGGATAGAGTATCTGAATATACAGTATCTTAACAGTATGTTTCTTTGAGGCTTAATTTCACTCTCACAGTAGACCCAAACTTTTTGACTGTTGTCAGTCAAACCCAATTGTTGTGTATTTTAGGTGTTGAAGCTGAATGTAGAATGCACGTATTCCCGTAAACTATTAGCTAGTTCTGAAGTGTAGCTTGTTTTGTTTCTGTTTTTTCTGGTGAGTTTTTTTAATTTGTTGTTTGCCTTTCCAAATATTTTTTAAGCTTTAGGCTATATTTGGGATGGTTAATTTGTCTGAAAAAATTGCCGCTTCAGCACAGAAATATTTTCAAATGGAATAATCGGTGTCATATAACAAACACATGTCATAAATCACTTTAATTGGTACAGAATGAATCTAATTATAATTATTATTTCATTATTATTTATGTGGAATACTTAATAACAGTATTTCCAACTCAACTGGAGTAAGAACATATTGCTTTAATTCTTTCATGTTTGAAGTCTCTCTCTTTTCTGTATCTTTCAAAGTCTGTATTATTTAAATTTTTGTTACGAAGCAGGAGACATGTATTTGTGATATTTTTCAAAGTCTTTAGATTTATATCAGATTTTATTGGAAGGAAACCTGATTGTTATTGTCACATCATATTTTTAGAATTTTATTTCAGTTGTATTATAATTGCCTTTTGAGCTGGAGTTTAACTGCACAGAATTGGGAGACATTCTGGGTAATTTAACAAATGTCTGTATTGTGAGATAGGTGAATCAGACAAGGGAAGACATGTTTCTTACAGTTTTGTTGTTGTTACTTCATTTTGGGAATTTCATCTCTTTTCAGAATGTACTAAAGACAGAGACTTAAAAAAAAAAAAGGGTAGCTTAAGCACCTACATATTTTTTAATGTAATTTCAGAAATCCTTAGTAGTACAAGTTGATGGTTCTGGTTTTTGATTCTTTCCAGTGCAGGGGAAGTATACATCTATAGTTACATACTGACATAATAATTTGGCTAATTAAAAATGAAAACTGTGTCCTGAGAAAGGATTTTAATAGTCCATTGCTTAATCTGCAAGTAGAATAAAATAATGAATTTCCACTCTCCCAGAAGTATTTTATTGTGTTGATTGTTAGGAAGAAGACTGCAGTTTATGTTTGGGAAGACTTTGTGTCTTCTAATAGCCTTAAACACATTTGTGATTAATTCTGGCTGAACCATGAGTAGGAAATAATATATGGGATGCCAGTACAGTAGTGTAGCCGTAATATATCAGTTTCTAGAAAGTGGCAGACTGAACTAATGTGATATGGAGTTTTCTGTAAGACAATGGGTGTAAAGTATAGCATCTTTATAGCTTTCAGGACAGGACTGAATCACACTAGAACTGAAATTTCCATACGTTGTAGACTGTTCTTTGGCATGCTCACATTGCAGTGATCTTTCCTAGCAAAACTGAGCAATCTCTTTGACACATGTGTAAAGGAGAAGAGTTTATATCCTGGCCATCAGCCAACCCTACAGTGTAGGAATATCCCCTTCAAACCCTCTTCTTCTCTTCCTTTGTTCTGGAGCAATTGGTTTTATGGAACAGGTTTTCCACTCAGCTTGTCTACAACAACCATTCCCTGACCTTACCTGTGGCTGAGAGTAACTAAATTGCCCTATTTTGTTCATCAGTAGAGCCAAGATTGCTCTGTCAGTTCTGAAGTCCTCCAATATACACAGCTTTATACACAGTGACATTCAAGTTTTTTTGACTAATGAGAATATTAGCAGAGTATAATGATTCCCTTTAGCAGGTTCTATGTTTTTTTGCCTAAATCTGAACTTTCTTTTCTGTTACTACTAGCTTTGTATGTGTGCTTGATAATTACCTACTTTCAAAGTCTTATTTTGAGGGGAGAAATCTTGATAGAGTTTGTTTCTTGTCACACACTTCTTCCTTCCTTCTTGGGCCAAATCTGTAGCTGTGTTGAAGACATAGTGAATAAAATGCACATTTTCTCTCAGTAAAAATATTTGCTTCTTAATTAGCGTCTCTGAAAAGCCAGTGTTTCAGTACCACCATATCCTTTATTTTTTCCTTAGTTGTCTGTATAGACAAAAGTCAAAAAGACATACTGATGAGATTTGTATTTCAAATACATTGCAAACAGGTGGAATATTAAAACATCTCAGACTAATATGAAATCAAAGATACTATGTAATTTCTGTGAAGGTGTTGCCTTTTAGTTATAGGGCAGTGGTTCATTGCCAGAAAACGGGCATTGAAATAACTTGCTGATTGAAGCATCTGCTCTTGAGAAGAGACATTTTACTTCTTATCATTTCACTGAGACTTCTGAGATATGGTTTGAGTCTCTGAATCCTCCATGAGTTTCATTTGTATATTTGGGCAGTAATTTTAACAGTTGATGGTTTATGATTTCTCAAATGTTTAATGAATGTGACAAAATTATACTCAAATGGTATGACAGCTAGAATGTGTGATGTTATCACTAAATAATATGTAATATACGTAATATGTTGCAGCACTTAAGTGTTATGGAGACTATAAATATCACACAACCAGAAAAGGTCCACTGTACAGGAATTTGCCTTCATGGAACAGCTTGAAAAATTGAGCAGAAGTTGTGTAAAGCTGCTGAAGGAGGTCAGGGAGAAATAGGTCCTGCTTCTTCTTGAAAGCCTTTATGTGAAATTCTCCATGGGATTTCATGCACTATATTCATCAGATGGCAAACTTCAGCCCTTCTGTTAGACTGGTTTTGTCTATGATAACAGGGTCTAACAAGTCAGTGCTGCAGACAATGTATGATTACAGTCCAATTTGCAACAACTCCAGAATTATTTACAGTTATTTTCTATCAAAGTTGGAGTCTCTGGGGTGTCAGAGTGATATCACTATGTCAGTTTTCTGCATACATTTATAATTTAGGTTTTATTGCAATCAGTTTGTATAGAGACATATGAATTAATGGAAGGAAAGATTTTAGCCTGTGTTATGAGACCTGACTGAGAATTGTACATGTGGAGCTGGACTTAATCTCATGAGGAGTTTTATTCACTTGTCACCTGTGAATTATTATGTGAATTAGTTCAGTTTTTTCTTGTATGATGTTTAGGAAGTCTCTGAGAAACTTATGATAGGAAGAATAAGCACAAATATATCCTCTTCTCTTCTTTATCTGTCTTATGACAGATAAAGAATTCTGCTGGTTCTTTCAAAACCTTTGAAACCTACAGTAAGAGAAGTAAACCTAACACTTATTCTCTTTGTAATCTACTGCATAATAGGCATTTGTTATCAAGTTGTTGAACACTATCTCAGTGCATGCAGTGAGGGAAAACATCGTTGGTGTGCCTTGCTTCAAGTCCAGGAAAGGGACTGCAGTTCTCTGGCACTACCACGGTAAATAATTTCATTGAGCTAATTCGGTACTGAACATTACAGAAAACAGAAGTAGACTGCCTCTGTCTGTTTGTTATGCATTACTGTCATACCTAGAATTGCATCCTTGTGAAAAGATTCAGAAATATATCCCATCTTTAAAAAGGGTTTTCATTTAACCAGTAGCGATGTAACTTGAGGATGCATCTTTTTATGAAGAGTCTTGTTACCAGTATAAGGGTTTTGTTGACTGATAGTTTGGGTTTCTTTTTCTCTTAATAGAAATCTCAAGAAAGATCCATAAAGTAGAAGGGACTCAGTGAATGTATGAAATAGAAAAGTGAATATCAAGAGAAAGAATAACAGTTAAATTAGTCCTTTGAAAAGTTAAGTCTCCTCAGTAGAAAGAAATGGCAGAAAATAATCTATTTTATTTGAATTAAGGAAGCTGAGCATAACTACAGCAACTTAAGAAAGACCCTTTTGACTTCCTGGAAACCGAAAGAGTTTTTTTAAGAAGTAATAGTCTCTGACATCACTGAACTGCATAGTGAGTTTGCAAGTGGTTAGTTTGGGGTAGCAGAGGAAGCAACTCCTTTACAGATAAGCAAGCAGTGCAATGTACGCGTCCAGTTATTCTCCTTTTTAGTTCAAGTTTTGTTGAGAAATTCTTTTGCAGACAGATAACACTTATTTTGCTTTCCAGAGAGAGACACATGCTGTTTCATAAGGATACGCCTGATTTCCAGAAATAACCATGTTTTTGTGGCTTAAACTCTTAGCATTTGGTGTTGCATTTCTGAGACAGGATGCTTTTGCCGGAGGTAGGTAGCAACTAATTATTTCTTTACCTCATTTTGATCCCTTAATATCCTCTGGAGAAGTAAAACAAATTAAGTGTTTTGTGAAGTGGGGAAATCATATCTTTGTTCAGAAACTAGGATACAGTTGTATGCAATGGTGTCAGAACCTAGATGAGGAAGATTGACGCTTAATGTACAAGGCTAAAATGTCTTCCTTATGGTCATACATGAGAAAAGTAGGAACCATTAAAAAAAAAAGGAAGACTTGTTACTGTATTTGAAAAAGAATACATTTTTATCTCTTATGGGAAACTGTTCAATATAGTCTTTATGTCCGGTTTCAATTAATGATGTAGTACTTTGTTTTCTGTATTTAAACTCTTGAAGAAAAAAAAATCTTCCCATCCATTTTAGACACTCCCTGATCTTAGAATCTGCTTACAATTCTGAGGATTTTGAGCTTATACTGCTGTAGGTTTAGTAAACTTAGTCAGTTTATCCTCACAGTTGGAAAATTACTTATTGTAAATTAATGTTATAAAATATAATTTATTAATTTAATCTATTAAAATGCTGCCGAAATAGTCTTTAAAATTTCAGTCTAATTATCCCATGGTAGGTGAATTTCATGCTTGACTTTTTGGTACTTTTGTAAGTGGAAGATAAAATCCAAGAGGCTGATCTTGCAAAACGTACTAGATATCACAAATAATGCTAGCCATGGGAAAAACATTTAATTTTGAGGTGATTCTTTATAAAAGGCAAAAATGGATCTATATTTAATAAAATATATTCTTGAAAAGAACATGCAAACATGCAACACTCAATGTATATGTACCTCAAGTTTGTTTATCTAGTTGACATAATTTGGGATAGTTGATGTCAGACACAAAAAATTTTCTCTAAAGTAATGTTCACCCTAAAAATTGAAACCTATATTCTGAAATGGCAAAAATTATAGGCAGAGCTGAAGCCACTTTATACATACTTTGAATTTATACATGTTTCTTTTGTCATGTCACTATAATAACTCCAGGTTAATACTGTAAGCAAGTAAATGATCTGCCTTTACTTGATAACCAGCAAAGAAGACTATTTAAGCCTGAACATCACTTCTCTTGTCCTTCAAAGTCTCTGAAGAGAGACATCATTGAATAAATCCAGTGGATAGCTATTGGATATTGTAAGAAAACAAGTGAGTGCTGTACTGTAGAGGAAAGGAACAAAATCTCTTGCTTTTCCTGTATTTTTCTTTTTTTTTAATCTGCTGTCCTACTTTCCATTTTATAAGCCCTTCTGAGGCTTCCCACAGCTCCCTTTTCTCAAGAAAGGGCACATTACTGTCTGGTCTCTCAGCCACCTCCACAGTCAGTCAATGTGTTAGCTAACAGAGGGGGCTGGAAGACAGAAAGAGGAGTAGCAGTATTTTATTTCAAGAAATAGTTATTTTCTCTGTCCACACACAGTAGCCCAGCTTGAGCCAGTTCCTCTCAACATACTTCCACTAAACAGAAGAACCTCAAAGAAATTATAAGTTTCAACTTCTCTTCAGTACACTAAAAGCCATTAACAGTCTTTTACTCTAGTATCTGTTATTAAACCCCATTGAACTTGGTTTTAGCAAGGAGTTTGGCAGAGACTGATTCTCCTCTCAGGGTGGCAGAAGCGTTATACCTCATCTCTACTATGCATATCTATCTGCCTCAGAGCTTTGAGTGACCTGGTAGTATTCCAGGGAGGTGTTTTTTAATGGAGGAGCAACATTTGGAAAAGGTCATGCAGGTTTTGATTTTATTTTTTTTGGTAAGAACAATTTTCAGGCACGTTTTAGCATTGGGTGGGATTTGGGACTTTGTTTATTATTGCTATCATTATTATTCTCCAAAATGCTATTGCACCTGGTGATGTTAAAGACCCAGCAGGAGAAATTTTATGGTTGTCTGACTTCCACCACAAGCACAGATATTCTATAAAACATCTTTATTTTCCTATAATCACCAAGCTACTTTTAAGAGCATCAAACTACGTTAAAACAACAACAAAACATGTTAGGAATAGCTAAAGTTTGCACAAAGACTTTTTCACTATATGAATCCCCCCACCAAAAGACATGTATCTAGCTGGTTATCCTCGTAAGAAGCAGATGAGTAATGGTATTTGTGAATGTTCACAACCATACCAGCATATGGTACTAATAAACACCAAACCTGGAACTTGATCTGTACTTGTAAACATTTGTACTGCTTAAACAACCATTAAATAATCAGTATTTTGTACACTATTGGTTAGTCTTTTATCTCTATCTACACGGAATATCTAGCTTTATGGAAATCTTTGTTGCCAGGTGTGGACTTTTTAAAATTTCTAAATTTCTAGTGTAAGCTTGATAACAGAACACTTTCTAATATCAGACAGAGCACTGCAACAGGCTTCCAAGAGAGGTTGTGGAGTCTCCTTTTTGGGAGACATTCAAACCCCACCTAGACACAGTCCAATGCAGCCTGTTCCAGGTGACCCTGCTTTAGCAGGAGATTTGGATTGGATGTTCTCCTAAGGTCCTGAAGTATCCTGTGATTCTAACATACCTGATACAATGCATCAATACCTGTTTATGCAGCCCCCACCCCACAAAAAATCCCCAAACAACCAAAACCACAGCCCAAAGCAAAAAAAAGAAGCAGAAAATCCCCATTGCTTCCATTTAGGAAAAAAAAAACCCAAAACCAGACAGACATGCTTGCAGGTTAAGCACTATTTTTTCCATTAGACCATTAATTCAAGTTCTTCCCCCACCCTTCAGAAAAGTGTTAGCAATCTGACAGCTTTCAAAAGGCTTCACCCAGTTCTGAGCCACTTCCTTTGTTTCAGGAAACCAAATAATTGCTTGGTAGTTTTGGGTGTGACGTTTTTAATTTTTGAAGTTAAAAGTATAAAGCTTCGGCAGGCACATGAAATCTGGGGCCATGCAGTCTCCGTGCCCAACAGCTGTGGAGGTTTCCATCTGGAAGTGTTAGATTTACTTCATCCAGTCATCTGCGTCAGTATAGCTCATCCTAGGGCTTTGACTCTCTGTGAAAAACTTTTCCACAGACTGGTCCTTTCCTTTGGAAGAAGCTTGGCAGAACTAAATTTCAGCAGTGGAACATAGAAATATTGGTTCATTTTATATGTAGGATGAAGGATAAGGGCAATTATGCTTGCAGGAGAATAGTTATTAAGACAGAAGAAAGTGAAGTGAAGGCTTTAGTACTTTTTTCCTGTTATGGATGCTACCCTGAAGGTTCTGTTTAGGACTTTACCATATTGATAGAAGAGGAAATGGTCTAAGGTTGTGCCACAGGAGTTTTAGACTAGGGAAAATCACTGAAGGGTTTGTCAAACATTGGAATGGCCTGCCCAGAGAGGTGTTTGGGTCACCATTCCTGGAAGTATTTAAAAGACATGTAGAAGTTGTGCTTAGTAGTGAACTTGGCAGTGTTAGATTTATGGTTGATGATCTTATAGGCCTTTTCCAACCTAAAAATTTATACGATTCTATTTTTTAATTTTTGCTGTGCACTTAAGACTTTGTGAAATGCATACTGTAGTGTCCTGCACTCAGAGACCTCTTAATAATTTGAAACAAAGTTCCTGCTTTTCACATCTTGCACAATTCCGATATTTATTCAGAGAGAACTGAGATGCAGAGTGCAGGCAGTCCTGTTCACTTGGTTGGACATAAGCCAGTTCTAAACTAAAAGCTGTTCCATTTTATTGTAGTGTGTACTTAAGCAGGACATGCGTTAATCAGAGCACAGCAGCATACTAGCACAGCTATATGGATTCTGGACTAGAATTAGCTACTGATTTGGACCAAACATGCAATTTTCTTTACTCATTCACCTAGACCTGTGCAAATATAAGGAGCAGATGACTGGCTTGCATACATGGTATATTGATTATAGCTGCAGATAGGGCAAGAGGCATTGATTCTGTGATAATGAGTCTTTGTTATATAGTATGGAAAGACATTTCCTAGTCATTCTGTATTTACTCACATCAGTATATTGACGTATTGTGAAAATGTTTTACCAGTATAGACCTAAGGCTGCAAAGCTGCCATGCAGAGACCAGTTCTAAGCAAAATCTAGCTCTTGTTGGCATGGCATGTTGGAACCACTTCCTGTGCTTTTAATTTGGTGAACTTACTTTTACATATTTAAGTTCTGAAGAACAAATCAACAGTGAGTGGGTTAAAAACATTGCACATAGAATGAGATAGAGCAGAAGAAGTATGGGGAGAAACAGGATGCAAGGAAGTTTTCAAAATGTTTTTAGTATCAGGAATCAAGCTCTGTTTTTCTGACTTCTATGACCTATCTGCAGAACTGTCTACCTCCCTGGGAGCATGTGTATCCATTAAACAAGTAAGCAATCTCCACACTGAAATTGTGAATGCATTGTACATAGTGCATGAATATTATCCTGCATTCTTTCCCTGTGCAACTACATTGTGGTATATACTGTACCATGCTGGGAGCAAAGAAAGGAGAACAGCAGGCCATGAAAATGTTCTGTCCTCTGTTTACATTCTTGATCTAGTTTTAAGAGTTAATATTCATAAGCATACATCTAGCCCACCAGGAAGGCAGAGCAAATTAGCCCACAATGAACTCTTAGCTGTCATGGTTTGACTTTTCTTCATGCTCATTCAACTACCTCATTTACAGTTAGCTTGAATGTTTCTGCATTACCTTGTGTTTTGCAGCAGAGACTTGCCTGGGTATTGCCACTGTCATTCCCTTTCGTTTGAGTGACCGTGCCTCCTGTGCTTCCAGCCCCAGGGGTGAGGACCACAGAGGAGTGCAATGCAGAGTTTGGCATCCAAGGCAGCAAGAGGCACTGTAGGAAGATGTTATTTGCTGCAAAAGGCTTGCTAGCAAGAGTTCAGCTCTTTGCAATTGTGATGGAATTCTTTTCAAACCCAGAAAGAACATATTTCATGGAAAGGGTCATTGGGCACTGGAACAGGCTGCCCAGGGAGGTGGTTGAGTCACCTTCCCTGGAGGTGCTTAAGGGACGGGTGGACAAGGTGCTGAGGGGCACGGTTTAGTGTTTGATAGGAATGGTTGCACTTGATGATCCGGTGGGTCTTTTCCAACCTGGTGATTCTATGATTTTAAGATATACATTACAGGAATGTAACAGCTTAGGGCAGGACTGGATGTCTGTGTCCTGCTTGGGACTGACATGCTCTCTGAGCTGGCTGTCAGGGCTGCGACTGCCACACCTGCCTGGAAGACCACAATTGGCCCTGAGATCCATTTCCTGCATAGTGCAGAGATTTCATTGTTCACGTTTACTCATCTTTAATCATTCATAACTGGAAATCCATCAGTTGCTTCTTTCAGGCAAGAAATTACTTATGCAGCACAAAAAATCCAATATATCTCAAGGGCAGAGGGGAGAACTATGGACAGATGAGTTTACTCTGTTCAAAGCTCAGTTTAGACCCTGAGGTACCTCTGTGCAAAAAAAGGTAAAAAATTTTAAAGTTGTAAAATCCTGACTTCCTCCTGTAAATATCAAGATTAAAATTACAGGTATAGTTATGAAAGGTAGTTTATTCCCTGCCACTTTACTCTCTCTCAGACTGTTGTATTGTGTGTCCTGATGCATTTCCAGGCTGTCCATATACTTGCAAACAGTTTTTGTTCACTGGTCTTTCTGTAACTGTTACAGCATTTTATCCATTTCCAGGCTTCTTTCCCTTTCAAGTAAAGCAGTTTGGGGCCTTCAGTGCCAGGATTTTAGAAACTAGCTGTGAGCACTTTAGTGCCAGCTTATATTACCCACAGTGTTGTATAGCTAACAAGATCCACTTCTTTTCTTTTCTTTTATACCACTACTTTGCAGTACTGTTCTTCCAGTTATTCCCTGTGTGTCAGTGCCTCCTCAGCTAGCCTGCTTGCTTAGGTTTCTATTCTCTAGTTTCAAAGACTTCTTTTACAATCTGTCTGTTCTTCATTCACAAACCTACCGCTCTGCACAGAGCTCTAGAGGTATCTTTTGTTGTGCATGAATGACTTTTCTGTTGTTGCAAAAATGTGGACTCCATGGAGCAATATTTTTAATTGCCTTTTGAAATATATTCTTTTCCTGACAAAAAGAGAAATAATCAAACTGCCTGTCTAACAGAAAAATGAAGCCATACAATGAATTTTTCTCTATGAAATATATGGAAATAACAGTTCATGAAATGAAGCATATATATCCTATATGAGCCAAAAATTTTACACTCAAGGAAATGTAGTACAATACAGAGACTCAGCTGGGATTGTACACACATCTCTAGCAAAGCCTTTCCAGCTAATCATATAAATTGCAGAAGCTGTGAATGGCATATTTACTGTTGTATTATATGCCAAACTGTTTCTGAATGCTTATGAGTTAAGATATATGTAGGTGTAAAAAAAGGGTAAGATAAATGACAGGGCATAGACAAGCTTCTAGAATAAGATCTAAGAGATAGAAGTCAGGTGCAGTCTAAGCTGTTTCAGAAATTCATGGTGTGAAGTGTTAAATCATTTTCATTTCTCCAGATCTCAGTTTCATCATCAGTTAAGTTGAAGGTAGTAATGCTTACCTTATTGAATTATGTCATAATTCCTTAAATCTTCTGAAGGATGCTTGTTTCTTGCAACCTACAAACTATCACGAATTAATGTGAAGCAACTGTTTAGAATATTTTGATCAGTATATCTGAGCAAAGAAAATGAAAAGTATGGAACAAATGACTTGTGCATAAATTTCTACCTTATTCTGAGTCCTAAAGCACAGGTGTTGTCGATGGGGAGCAGATACTTCTGTGCTTAGTAAGAACAATCCATACTATGCTTAACCAGCAAATATGCAGTTCTCTAAAACACGATAGCATCAACAGTAGTCTCTGTTCTAAGCAACGTGGGGTGGAATAATTGAATTTGGTCAATGAGTCCTGGTGAGGTACAAGAACAGGATAACTTTTTATTTCCCCTGTCTGTGGATGAGATGAGAAGGTCGGCTAAATGGATGATAGCTGAAAAAGTCTTCATGTTACAAAGTGTCCTGCACACTTAGAGGTAAATACAGTAGTGAGCCTATCCAGTAAATTGGGGTGCTTTAGGAGTCTTGGTGTTATCATTTACAAATGTAAACAAACTGTACCAGAGAAATGCAGGCAAAGCTGACTCTGAGAGCATATGATTTAAAGTCATGCTTACATTATCGAAGGAAAGATGAGCAGTGTTTCTACTGCAGCAATTTTGTCGATCTTGCTGAGATAACCCTCAGATATTTAAAATTAATTCAGAACCACATACCTTAGAGAAACCTTCTGGTTTTAATGAGTTTTGGATAGAGTATCTAGAGGATTTCTTTATTTATATCACTCTTTCTTGGAAGAATTTAAATGATAATGTGTATTTTTAAAATTGTGTAGTTTTTTTCACTTGGTCCCTGATGTTAGTGAAAGATTGTAGACCTATGTCTCTTGTGAGCAAGATACAAGTTCCCTCATCCCCAAATAATGTGTGTGAATGTGCATGCCTGTGCCATGTACCTGTGCGTGTTTCAGTATAACATTCATGATACTTGAGACTGCCCAGCAAGTACACAACAATACCCAGTTCTGTGCTCAACTGTGCTACCTCAACAGAACTGAAAGACTTTTCTACATTCTGCACATATCTGCAGTCTACTGTGTTAGTTTTTATTATGAATGTGTTTGAGGTTTGAGGGAAACATGTGAAACAGCAGTAAGAAAATGCATTACTACAACTTTGTAACATTTTGATTTTGCTGTCCTAGTCTGCTAATCTAATGATTTAGAAAGAAATGTTTCTGAGAGCTGCCAAATACACACAATCTCACTTTCAGAAAAAGTTAGGAATAATAACAGCTTAATGCAGTGTCAGTTTACATATGTAGATATCAGGAGGTTTACTGTGGAAAGTTGCTTACTAAAAGGGAGACCGTTAAGGAAATGAATGTGCAATCTATAGTTATTTATCTTTTATATTAATGCATCAAAGTTTTATAATACTTGGAGATGACATTTTCATAAAATACAATAATGTTTGTCCTCCTGAATTTAACCCTTTATACTTTTCTGAAGATTGACTAGTCTGGCCATGAGGATTTAGAAGTGATATAATAGAGAAGTTTTAATAGATAGTAAAATAGTATTTATAGATGCACAGTGCTTATGGAAATTCACTTACAGATGCCAATACAGGATGTATTAAGTTCACTGGAAATCACAGAAGAGTTCAGGAGAAAAGGTTCCACAAAAATTCCAACATTTGAGGTCAGATTATTCCGAAAGCTAATATTAAAACAGCAACTGCATTTGTCTTCCTGCTGTGATTAATGCTAGGCTTAAGGGCCAGTTAAGATGCCATATTGCACCTCTGTGAATAAACACACAAGTGTTTGGTGCAGTAGCTTGTTTAAGTTTTTGTGATAATGTTGGGAAGAGAGCAATTTACAATGTGGAAGTGGTTCTGTTCCAGGCATGTCAACAAGTGTGTTGTCATTGCAGCAGCATGTTTTAAATGGCAAGGGAAGGATTGCTTGGAAACCACAGATTCTAAAAAACACCTTCACTGAGCAATGAAGGCATTTTAATAACACCAAACATGTCAGAGATGTTATTTTTGGCTGCTCTCTCTGCAGTTGGTACTCTCTGTTTCTCTTTGCAACTGAATTGCTGCTCACCTAAGACTCATTTCAGTGGTGACATCAGTGGAACATCTGAAAGAGCTTTCAAGTGTCTTACATGATTTATTTAATCTTTGTGTGTATTTTTTTTACTACATATTACTGAATTTTCTTTGGCTTTATATTTGAATAGGAAAATAAAGTCAACTTTCTTTTTTGTTGTTGTTTAATATACTGAGGGGTCTTCCAATTCAAAGTTCTGCTTTCCTGTTAGACACCCTGAGAAAGCCGTTTGGAGGAGACGTGCCCAGTTTTGAATATAAGCTCAAAAATACTTAAGAACAGTTTTTTCAGAAGACCTTCTTTTGCTGGAGGATGTGAAAAACTGGAGTGTGCAGCTGCAAATTAGTCTTTTCTGAAACTTTTTCTGAAGTTGTGCCCACTGAGCACTTGGTACATCAGGAAGGATCTGCTCCTGTATATATATATGACACTGTCTGACCTGTGTGTACAGCAGGCGTAATGGCCACATCATTCAAGTATTCTTGTTAGGCCAAGTGCTGTGCAAATGCAGAATGAAATATGATCTTGTTCTCAAATGATTTATGATTGGATTCTGGATAGCACAGACAATTCTGGACACTTCTTAAGGAATAGTATAGAGGGAAGAGGAAAGATAGATAAGGGAAAAAGTAATAATAGCATATGTGTCCTGCCAAAGAGCTATCATAATCCTCTGTGCTATTCATTTCCTTTTCTGAGAAAGAGACAAACAAGGTTTTATTCAAAGCACCACACAATTGAATAAATTATTCCCATTCACTCTTATGCATGGAAGAGCATATAATCTCACCTCTCTGATTCTCAATTATTGTAGCAAATTATCTGTAGGAGATGAGGTAATGTGAACAGCATCTCTATATGAAAGAGAAGGACCATATTCAGTTCAGAAAATTTTTACATTACATTTAGCATTCTCTTAGGTAAGTGCTTATAAATAGTAACGACAACAAATATTAATTTTGACCTATATTTGATCTAAAATTTTTATTTAGACTGAAAAAACCCAACCACACTATAACTCTCTTCTCTTGAAAAAAAAACAAGGCAAAAGAAATGGAGAACTTAACTTCAGGGTTGCAGAGGATGACATCATGTTTCCTGAATGTCAGATGGTGAACTCTGCAGACACAAGCTTTGGGAGTTGCCCACAATTAATTCAGGTGTGACCTGGACCCATTTTGTAATATGGAATAATTTTTGAAACATTTATTGAACTCTCTAGAGGAGTTCTTTTTGTGGAATCGGTTGTGATTGATTTGCTGTGATTGACTCCAGGGTCATAAAGACTTTTGGGTTCTAGATGGCTGCAAGTTTGAGAGAAGAGAGTTTGTTGTGAATTACTAAGGGATTGAAATGGCTGTATCTGCTACTACAGTAGTTGGTCATAAGATAAATCTGTAAATAGAGTCTTGAATGGAATTAATGCATTACGTAATAACTGTTTAATAATATTTTCCTTCTGTAAAATCTGAGTTCTCTGCTATGTCAGCTTGTCCTTGTGGCAATGAGCAACCACAGACAGCAGGAAAGAGGTATGTAATCCTACATCTTTTAAAAAAAATCACTTAAAATCTCTATGGTTGTCTTTGAAAAGTACTGCAGTCACTGATCACAGAGTCATTTAATTTGGAAAAGATGTTTAAGAGCATTAAGTACACCCTGAACCTAACACTGCCAAGTTCACCACTAAACCATATCCCTAAGACTCACATCTACCCATCTCTTAAATACCTCCAGGGCTGGCGACTCTGTCACTTCCCTGGGCAGCCTGTTCCAGTGCCTGACAACCATTTTTGTGAAATATTTTTTCCTAATATCTAGCCTAAACCTTCCTTGGTACAACTTGAGCCCGTTTTCTCTGATCCTATCACTTGTTGCTTGGTAGAAGAGATTGAGACCCACCTCAATACAACCTCCTTTCAGCCTCCTCTTCTCCAGGTTAAACAATCTCGGTTCCCTCAGACCCCCATCATAAGACTGACAGAGTGATAAAGCTTATTTATAGCTAATGTCAGATCTTTACAATATTAGTGGATACAATTGGTATATTTGGTGAAATTTTCTGTAGTTTTTAGAATTAACATGCAGAAAGATGTTCGGATCAGATACGAAGCCAAATGAGGAGAGATTGTTGTCATGGGACAGGGAGTCAGGATATGATATCACAGCTATCACTACCTTAAAGCACCAGAGTAAGGATGGTGAAACTCTTATAGGAAAAGAGATTGGGTGCTGGAATAGAGATGGCAATTGGGAACAGATCTGAAACGTGGGAGAGAAAGACATGAAAAACTGATATAAAATCTCTAAGTCATGCTGCAAGACCTGAAATAGCAGCCAAAGTTTCTGAGTTTCACCACTCTCATGCTGTCATCAGATATCTGCAAAACTCATGATGAAAGTCTTCTAGCACTGTCCTGTGTAGAAGATGAAAGTGTCCTTATGCTATCAGTACTCTCATAACCCCAAGGTGCAGATATGAACAAGGAGACATACACAGCCCAGTCCTGCTGGCAAAGCATAGGGAGAGCAACATTGTGCCTTTTCATAGAGTTTCTGATATTTTTAGAGGGTGAAGCATGCTTTTAAAAATGAAGAAATCACATGGGCAGAGTAACATAAAGGTAGGAAAGATATTTCCCAGTTTTCAGGTATTGCATTGTTTCTATATCTTATGACAGTTTCTATAGGTCTAGTTCAATTCTCAGCAGAGACAAGTCTAAACCTAACCTAAAGCCTTACCCTAAGCCAAAGCCTAACCCTAAGGCTAATCCTGCCTCTACTGGCTCCTTGTGGAGTGTTGTTTGTTCCTGTTTTTTACTGAAATATCATTCTTTTCTTCTGCAGAATTCTCTGTGTAGAGAATAAAAATATATTTTGTGTCTGATTGTACATGTGCTGCTCAATGTATAGTTCAGGCCATATTTATGGAATTACTATTCAAAACTTTCTGCAGCTAGAAATATAAGTCTCTCCTTAGTCTTTTTTGTTGATGGTGTGCATCTTCTGTAACTAAGTGCTACACACATACAGATTCTCATATTTGTGATGGCATAATGATCCAAACAGAAAATCAATCTATTGATTCAGAAAGGTCAATTGGAGACAAGCACCATACTCTTTATAGCACCTTACTTCAGTTAATTTGCAGTTTTGAAATGTCACCAGTTCTTCAAATCAGACTGATGTAATTCAGATAAGTACCTGGTAAATGCAGACCAATTAACGACTATAGTATGGAAAGCAAGTATAAGTAGACTTTGTAGCGTTCTATAAGAATTTTGTGAAGAGAGGTGAAATATAATCCTGTTACCTAAACCAGCATTTTAATACTTAGTTGTGAGATGTCTTTTTTTTTATATGGTCCCCTGCCTGCTAACTCAGTGGTTCATACACAAAATTAGATCTGCAGTCAAAAGATATCTTTACTGCATGTTCTGGACCATTTCTGTGCTGGATCAAATGAGCAGTCTGTGATCACAGAATGAAATATATTGGTGAATGGATGTTAAGTATTAGGAAAGGAAAATAACTAAGGTTTTGCACTGGCAATACAGGTGGACACTTGTTAACTCTTTAATAATTAACTTTGCTCGACAGAGAATGTCTTTTGGAACAGCTTATGTATGATTTTATTCTTAAAACAGTGGTACATTTTGAGTGTTAAGAGTATCTGAGACTTCCCTTGTTGTAGTTCTGTGCTGAAGTTCTTTCTTCAACAAAGCAAATCAAGATTTTTCATAGCTACTCTTCCAACATTCAGAGCAGAATTAAAGAACTAATACAAGGATTGTAGGGGGTTTTGTGTGTTGATGTGGTTTTTTTTTTTCTTGTTTGTTTGTTTTGTAGATGTTAAAACACCTAATGACGTCTAGTTAAACATTCTCTTTGCTGTAATGTAGTGCCAAACTTGCCACATTCTTGCACCTCTTATCCAAGGGCAATACATTAGTAGTTGTGTTTCCTACTTATTTCTAAGATTTACTATTTTCTCTGTTGTATTTATGCCCATGACAGTGAAGTGTATTGTTAGTGTTATCATCATTGTTTTCAATTATTAGAGTCAGAATTGACATTGCATTTGTTAATGTTATTTCTTTGACAAAGGGTTTTAAATGCTGTTTCATTAGCTGTTCCTGCTTCTTGCAAAAAGGAGTAAAACGTTTTAAAGCAGATTACTAGAATTTTGATAATGTTTATAACAATCTCCACTGGTCTGCGTAGTGTCGGGAAAAGCGGAGTTATGAATTTTTGGTTGCATGAGGAATAAATTCCCATTTAATAGAGCATAGAATTGAGATGGAAGTAGAAGGAAGACACTACTGAAAAACCATCCCATTATATCTGTTTTTAGCTCTAGTCTTTCTTTTTATATCTTTAATTAACAATGACATTTGCAAATTGGATGTTGGAAGGAAATTTAAGTGTAAAACCTTATATGGAAATACTTGACATCTTTGCTTAGATGGAAGAGATTTTTGAGGAGGAAAAAATCCCTGAATTACTGACTATTTCAAGTCTTTCTAAGTTAAGAGACCAAGTAAATGTTGTGCTAGTGCTGTAATGCCAAGATAAGAATTAAGTATTAAAAAAAAAATTTTTTTTCTCTCTCTGGGTCACGTTAGGATCCCCACAGCACATACTGATTTCAGTCTTTCTGATAGCTCCAAGAATAGAGCAGATCTTAGCTAGGTAGCCATTACCAAAAACTTGCTGCTTGATCCCTGGTCTCCTGTCACAATCTCCAAAGCCAGGTAAGAGCTGCACTGGGGGCCCACGGTAGAAGAAGCTGTGGAACCTAATAAGATTGTAATTCTGAGCACATTTGTAGTCATGGAAATAATGTCCTTCATTTTCTAAGTGACTATACCTGATTCATTTTCAGGGAGAAGCACTAACACTTTTGAACTGATTCATCAAGATAGGTAGCATCTTTTTTTCTCTAGATGAGTATGGAAAATTACCTGACCTTTGATGGAGATTTTGATAAAAGAAGATACATAGACCTAGGCTGAGTTTCCAGGAAGTGTGGGTAGAATATTATCATTCTCCCACTTATAACAAAGATAAAAAGCAATTCTTAAATGTTATTGGAAGGATTTCTTGCTCAGAGAAGCCTCTGAGAATATCTCTCTTCTCTAGAGTATAAGCATATAATGCAGAATGAATGCAGATGGGAAGAAGCAATGTTTAATTAAGAAAAATACATTCTTTTTCCAGTCAGAAAGGCATATAATTAATATCTTAATAATGGTTAGATCTGCATTACTGAAATGATTATAGTGTCCCTTCAGAAAATTCTCACCTGGAAAAGCTTTCAGACTTTATTTGTCAGAGTTTTGCCTGAGGGGAAAAAAAAAGCTGTCTTTAAAATAAATGTTACTAAGGTTTTACTGATTTCCCCTATTTAAATCTGTACTTTCAAGAAAGTGAAGAGTTATTAAGTAGTTTAAATTTGAACCATCGGTAGGAATCTTTATAGTGGAAGTAAAATACAACACTCTGGTTTGATCCCTTAGCCACCTTATAGACACCATTCAGGATTCCTGAACCATGAATGGGATGACAGCTCTTTATCTTGTCTGTAAATAGAAATACAATAACTCTTCCTAAATGCCAAAGGGTTTAGAAGGGATTTCTACATTCAGGAATGTACCTTAACCTTCATTATTTCATAAATGCATAGTTAGTTTTGAGTCAGTGATTGTCATTTTTATTTTCTATTTGAGACAAAGAAATGTAATTTCCTTAAAAAGCCTGTGGAATATTTTTCATTACAATATTAACTTGCAAAATACTTGTCATTAGAGGGAAAAGTATAAAATCAGACCATTTATTTATTTTAGTAAATGCTGCTAAATATTAATTATTAAAGGAAATGCAGACCAAAAGAACCTTGGGACACCTGTTAATCATAGCAAATTGTTACCTTGTAGAGGTTCATAAATGAACTTCAATGTACTTTCATAAACACCTTGCTGTTATATAGAGCTCAAAACACTTTAACAAAGAAATTCATTATTCCCAGGTTAAATGGAGACAGATCCAGAGACTAAATTTCTAAAAGTTTACCTGGGAGGTTGTTGGACAAAAAGAAATATCCTGGAACTTTTGCTGAGTAAGGAGCAAAAACAGGAGGGAAAACGAAGACAGAAGAAGGAGTATTTTTTAATTCAAACTTTTAAGTTGTTTGTGACTTTTATTTCATGAAGGAAGTCACATATTTTGTAGAAAAGTCAAACAAAAATTCATACTGAACAATGCAAAACGGGAGGGGAGTGTACCGTTGATTATTATGTAAAATCATTTAATGAGTTTGGGTGGTCCATCAGAAAGGTGATGGGAGGCCTGTGTATCACCTTAGCTAATTGCAGAAATCCTGGGCCAACTATCTGCATAAAGTACCTGTCACCCTATTGAAGGGTGGATGCAAGAACTTAATCTGATGTTCAGCAACGACCAATGGAGGAAGATAAGTTATTAATCCTTCTTCCTGGGAAAAGATCACTGTCAACTTCAAATGAAGATTTCTTCCTATTTCCAGGCAGGAGTATTAAACTGAAGCACAAACAGAAGACTTGCTTGGACAATTTTGTAAGACCAAAGGGTAGTACCTTTCGGATGTTCTAGAGCATGAGCAAGGACAAATTAGGAGCAGGGAAAATAATGATAATGCACCAGTAAGTGGTCAGTAGATTTGGCAGGGGCCATTACCTTTGGCAGCCGCATTTAATTTTATGATCTAGAATTATTGTCTCACTGCAAGAGGCAAAAGCAAATGAGAATTAACACGGTCAGGGCTATAATGATAGATCTTAGGCAGATTTCTATACTAGTTACTATCTACTCTCCTAAAAGAAATCCAATCCCAAAATCAAGAGTTCAGCCATACTGGTAATACAGACTCCTAATCTGTGTCTAAGGACAGAGTGACACATCTCTCTGAGTCCTCTTTCATCCTGTGTGCATATAATAGCCTTCTCACTGGAGGTGGAAGGTGTTGCAGAATTTATGTGGTTGTAGTGTTTGTGGAGTCATAGAGGTAGGTGAGTATTCTCACTACAGGAAATGTGACAGTTAGGGAAATGATCTGTCATGAAATTCATTGTAATGCTACATTTCAGAACAAAAAGTTCTTCAAAGCTTTTAGCTCAGAACCAACTCAAGCCCAGATCCCTATAACTTCTCAGACAGGAGTTTTCACTGGAAATGAAGAATGCTGGGAATGACTGACAGTGTGTGGTGTTGAGTATTTGAAGTGTTGGATGTTGATTTCTTCTTTGCACATTCCATCTAGAATCTTCACAATGCATTTGCTGGAGAAGAAACCAGTTTGTTTGCACAGAGTTCCTAGCTTGGTCTCTCTGCTTGTTATCTTTATGGTACACTTGCTTTTCATATGCCTGCTGTTGTTGTAATATTCAAAATGTTTTCTGTATATCAGTTCTCTGGTGATTCTTTGCTAAAAATAATTTGATTCAATATTACTGAAATATCCAGTGTTTACAATCTTGCTGGTGCATTTATTGCTTTTGATGCATTTAGTAGCATAATGATCAAACTGATAAACACTAGCCCAGTACTTGCATTCTTCATAGGTGAAGCTTTGCTATGTGGAAAATAGAGCAAGTCAAAAAGATTCCTTAGAGTTTCTTAATTCAGACAGGAGTTGTTGGCATGCTACAGACAATCCCTTCCCCTCAGGATTAAATATCATAAAGTACAAATTCTCCACATCTAGGGGAATTCAAAGGAATCTCTGGAAATGTAAGAATTATTCTTCTGCAAAACCCATTCCTGCCACCTTCTTGGATTATAAAGTCAAAGGCATTTCAAGGACACATCTAGGTCCGTAGTTTTGTAGTGTCAGCAGACTAATAATTAATTAGAATGATTTTTCTGTATTTCTTTATACAAATATACCTTTAATCCAGGGTAGGAACCCTTATTTTCAAATTGCATTTATGATTTGTTTATTAGGGCAAGTTTATTGAAATCAAGCAGTTTTTTGCTGTTCACCATTTCACAATTCTGTTAAACAGACAAAAAAGAAATACTTGGCTTTTAAAATTTATTTTTAAATTACAGAAACTGAGTTGATAGAAGTATTTTTCAAAAGCTTTTAATGCAAGCTATGACATAAAAATTCCTTAAGAAATTATAAGATAGGGAAGAAATGCAATGTGAAATGTCCAGGTGTAAACAACTTTGACTGGATCTGTTCTGTAGGTAGCAATATGCTCTAGGGATTCCCTACAACCTTTGCTCTCTAACTGCCCAGGGGCACATGCTGGCACATGTTGCTGTTTCCTTATGTGCTGCACATTTAGGCTTGCTTCATGCGGCAACTGGAGTATTGCAGATGGAGGTGCTTCCCCTTTGGTGTCTGGTATGCTTGATCTGGACCTGTAACCTTTGAAGAATTTTCAGGTTTGTTGTTGTTAGATGTCCATTTCTACTGATGCATTAAGGATGAAATCTGAGGCCAATTGGATGCCTCTGACCATACTGTGTCCAAACCTGCTAGAGGTTGTATAATTTTTCCAGTGCTTGCATTGCTCTCATTGCAGTGTCACCACTTTTTTATCTAAATACAGACTTAGTTTCATGTTATGTTGTAACTAATACTTTTTAAAAGATAATATATTCTACTTTGAGAAAAGCACACATAACAATATGCAGATACGATAATTTGTTTTTACACCTGTCAGTTTTAAATTTAATCTAAAAAATCCTTCTCCATGTCATTCCCAGTGCTTTGGAATTGCACATTAATAGAGTTTGTATTCTTTGTGAGAAAAGGGCACACATTCATAGGCTCTCATTGAAAACACTGCTGTTAGTCTGGAAAAAGGGCATACACTGAAACAAAGTTAATTCACTCAATTGCACCAAGCTCCCAGTATACCTAACCAAAGGACAACTTGCACAGTTTGAAGCCTTGGTAGAGATCTACCATGAAGAGCTCTTGTCTTATAACTATATATTTGGAGTCTTATGAAAAAATGTGCACTTTTGGTATTAGAAAGTGAGAGATGTAAAGATCACAGAATCATAGAATCACCAGGTTGGAAAAGACCCATCGGATCATCAAATCCAACCGTTTCTATCAATTACTAAACCATGCCCCTCACTGCCTCGTCCACCCATCCTTTAAACACCTCCAGGGAAGGCGACTCAACCACCTCCCTGCGCAGCCTGTTCCAGTGCCCAATGACCCTTTCTGTGAAAAAATTCTTTCTGATATCTAGTCTGAAACTCCCCTGGTGCAGAATGAGGCCATTCCCTCTCGTCCTGTCCCCTGTCATTTGGGAAAAGAGGCCAGCACCCTCTTCTCCACAACCTCCTTTCAGGTAGTTGTAGAGAGCAATGAGGTTTCCCCTCAGCCTCCACTTCTCCAGGACAAACACCCCCAGCTCTCTCAGACATTCCTCATAAGGCCTGTTCTCCAGCCCCTTCACCAGCTTCATTGCTCTTCTCTGGACTCGCTCCAGAGCCTCAACATCCTTTTTGTGGTGAGGAGCCCAGAACTGAATACAGGGTTCAAGGAGCGGTCTCACCAGTGCCGAGTCCAGAGGGAGAATAACCTCCCTGTACCTACCAGTCATGCTGTTTCTGATACAAGATACTATCTTCTAGATGTAATTTGAAAAGAGTAAAATCTACATCTCCACTGCAATCCCCAGTGCTGTTTCTGAAGAATATGGGCGCTAGTGCTCTCTGGGAAAAGTAGTGTTTGGAAGTTAGATCTAGGAAAAAGCATTTGCCAATGGACCGCAAGAAAATATAAGAAAAAAACACTGAAACCCTAGAATCCGTCAGGAAATTATATCAACACACTGTGCAAGTGTGCACCTGAGCCTAAATGGAAAGGGAGCTGTAAAGCCAGAGGAAAAAAAAAAAAAAAAGCTGGGTTATGGATGCTTTTTAAGGTATTATACTAGAGGTGTTCTTCTGAAACTGGAAATCCATCTGAAGTTATGTTGCCTAAAGATCATATCAACTGCTGTAGGTAAAATTCAACGTAATTATTATCAAAATGAAGAAGAAATTATTCAGGAAATAACAGAAATCATAATAAATTAACAAATTATTTCAGTACATGAGAAAAGCTGTGAATAACTCTGTGGGTCTGCTAGATTGTTAAACAGTAATAGGAGAAGTCAAACAGAAGACTAAAGCTGCCTTTTTACAAAGTTTCCATGCAGTTAGCTCCTGAGAGATTCCTGTTTGCTACTTTAAAGTCTAAAGCAATGTTAGAAACCAGGGCTGGCTAAAATCTGTTGGTGTGGGAAAGGGACACAGCAGTGTGGCAGCACAGGTCATTTGCTTCTGTGAGCAGTGAGGAAGAGAAGAAATAATGGGACCCATTGCCCTTTTTTTTTTTTTTTGTTTTTTTTTGGATACTAGTTTTTTCTTTTAGGAAAAACTCTGCATAAGACTTGTGAAAACTGACTTTAGGAATTAGGCTTCAGAGCTGAATGTTGTGGTGTTCACTCAAAATTTCTTGAAGGACTTATTAATATGAACTTAAAACAAAACTAAAAAACAACTCCCTAAGCATCAGTTGCTATAATGGAGACCATTAGTGTAGTAAAATAATCATCTTTTTAAAGGTGGTTATTTGGACTTTAAATCAATGAACATTACAAAAGTTCTTGATGAAGCAACAGTGGAGCTATAAAAGGAAAAAATAACTTTGTTGTAGGTACTGGGCACCTCAAATCATCCTAATCCAGGACCGTTACTGGATGCTCTGTGTATAGTGTAATGTTCCTGGACATAAACTATGAACAGTCCTACTTCTTAGATAACGTTTGTCCCATTCTGAGAAGTACAGTGAGGCTTGTGTCATTGCAGAGGCTGCTTATATAGTGCTTTGTAGCTGAAGAAGCATACTAAAAATTAAAGATGAATCATTAGGGCAACTACTCTTTCTGGTAGTTTATTTTTGCAAAATTGTATGTTTTCAAACAATGTAGGCAGAATTGTTAATATTTTTGTATATTGCTAGATTAATATTTTTGTATATTGCTAGAATTCACCTTAACTCAGTAAGGAAGTTTACTCATTTGCGGGCTGACAGGCAGCCTTGCCACAGGAACTGGAAGGCTCTAGCTTACAATGCAAGCTGAGAGCTTGTTTGCTAAGTATCGACCAGTGCTCTGCAAAATGGAGATAAAATTATGGCACCCACATCCTGTGACACCATGTAGTTCTTGCAGTCTGCCATTTACCAGGAAATTGAAAGAAGTCCATTAGTTCCAAACACTGTTAAAACTGCAAAATGAAAAAGTTATGCGTGATTTCCCTTATACTCTGTACAGCTGAAAGCATGTCATGTGAACTACATAATCTGCTGATGCAACTCAGCTTCTTCCTGTTGGTGTCAGAGGAGGAGTGAAAACCAGCTCTGGCTATTTGTCTGGCAAATGAACATGAGTACATTCCTGTAAATTTAGCTAACACAACTCTTCTTGTACATCTATAATCATTATTTACTGTCAGTTTCTGTGTCTCTTCTTATTTAAAAAGATGTTAAATATGAAGCCTTAAATTATTAAAAAAATTCAACTATATTCTGTTTCTGGGATGCCTATACATATTGGATGAGGTTAGACTACATCTAACTAGATAGAAATGGGTATTTTCTTTTTATACTTGTGTTTGGCAGGGGCAATTGTAGGAACTTAAATCTTTATTTATATGCAGCAATAAACAATTAAATTGAGCTGACCAGGTCTATTTTGGAAATTCCGCTGAAATGAGTAGGTTGTCATCTAAAAAGAAACATAAATTTTCATTAAGCTTGATCTTTCACCTGAAGTCCAACAGTGTTTACCCAGTGAAATCTGGTCAAGACCAGGAAGATAAACATAGCTCTATGGTCACGTGTCACAGGCTTACTGGGTAAGCAGATCTAAATTACTGCTTTTGTAGAAGACTGAACCAATCTCTTTGGTCTTGTCACCTCAGAGCCTCAGCATTTCTGATCAAATGAGCAGTGAGATAAGCTACTGAGGCATCCCAAAACAGTCGATCTGGATGGCAATTCTGAAGAAACTACAAGTCCGTAGTGACACTCTTGTGAAAGAAAGGGTCAATGTTTAGGCTATGGAGAGCGAACACATCTTCTAGATGGGGATATTTGTGCTGTGAAGGTATTACCAGAGTCAAGGACAGTTTCCTGCAGCATGACATAAGCAGATGCATGATGTTAAGATAACGAACAAAGCCAGGCAGGAAGAGATCAGCCCCTTGAACATGGTAAAATTGTAGTTTAGGGGTAGGCTGCTGAAACTGCTTGAGAAGAAGTTCAGAATCAGGAACTTGTAACCATCTGTGAAGGGAAATGGGGAAGACAAGAAGTAGCCAGTCACGTGTAGCTTTTGCAATTTTAGGCTTCCTAGTAGAAAGGAGCATTGCCTGGTGCATGTGCAGAAAACAGTGAAGCCCTGCAGGACCCGCAGCTAGCCCCAGACCTCTCTCTTAGCCCATTAATGTATCACAACTGTATCATAGGCTGTTTTAAGTGTCAACATTAATGCATAGCCAGGGAAGGAACACCTTAAGACATTTTCCTGGGTGAACTTACTACTAGAGACCAAACACATTTAATAGCAGTTTTGTAACTTCAAAACGTTCAAATAGTTCTTCTGCCCCTTCCTAGTGAGGTGGTTGATTGAAGTGGGTTTTATCTATTTTATGTGTTTTCTCTATATGTCTGCCAGTAAGCATATGAAGAATGAGCAAAACTTCAGGCTGACTAATGGGTAAACATCAACATTGACCTCTCAACTTTATCCCCTAAGCTCAAAAGGCAGAAACTTAACAAGCCAATGGGATCCTTCCCATGGTTAACCACTCAATTCTAAACTGAAGCTGATTTATACTGAAATAGGAGTTGGGCCATATAGCTGGTTAACTGTCATGACTCATAGACAAAAAGGGCGTGACCACAGGGTACAGTAAAGCAAGATGGAGAGGTCCCCGAACAAGCTCTAACAGAACTAGCTATAGAAGCAGGATTTCTACAACTACATTTTGTAGTGTGGTGTCAATGCGCATTAACATTGATAAGGTGAAAGATCACTTTCATTAGTAAATGCTGATACCTTAAAACTGAAAGACAAAACATGCTTGGCGATGAAGTCATTTTAGCATTGTGTACCTTTGCACAAGTAAAAGTACCTGTGTTCCTGGCTGGAATGCAGATACTCTGGCCAGAAGCCCATGTTCCTTTTTTACTGCAAGTTCTTGTTTCCCATGGAGAAAACCATGGTCGAATAGATTACCATTGTTCTAAACTGAGAAGTCTCCCGTGATACCAGGTGGGATCCCACTCGGCTGTCAACCACTCACCTCTGCAGAGCCAGCTCCTCCACTACAGCCAGTTTCACAGTCAATCACAATGGGAGGTTGCACAGGGGGGATGTCAGCTCACATAGGAGACGTTAGGGACCTTAGTGCTGTTTCACTGTATTCTTTGGAGACTGCTTTTTCAAAAAGTTCCGTTTCCATTCATGCTTCTTTGGGGCAGCATGTCTGCCACAGGTATCTGCCAAAATGAATTGACAGAAGAAAAATGCTGTAAAAGACAACTTGCTGTAGTCCTAGAGGACTGGCAACTTAGTCCCTAACAGAAACACATGATGTCCTGGGTAAGGAGTTCCATTCCCTGATAAATGTGTTCCTTGTTTTCCTGGGAGTTTACTGATCTTTGTAAATATTTTCTTTGTCCCTGTCAACTTAAAGGCTGGTGGTTTCCTGCTTTATCTCTCACTGCACTATTTCAGATTGCTTTACACCATCATTGCTGCATCTGCTGTTGGTCTGCCCTTAATTTCCTTGGGTTGGAGCAGGTTGCCTAGGGTGGTGGTAGATGCCCCATCCATGGAAACATTCAAGGTCGGGTTGGATGGGGCTCTGAGCAGACTGATCTGGTTGAAGATTTCCCTGCTCATGGCAGGGGGATTGAACTAAATGACCTTTTCCAACCCATATTTTTTCTGTGATTATATATTCATAGTTCAGTTTATGCAAGTACTCCTAACAGCATACACATTGGTGTAGAGCAGCCCATGGAAAGCCAGGTGATTCTACACTGGAGCTAGTCTACAAGAACCACGAGGTGGGCAGAAAAAAAGCTCATATGCCTTCCTGAGCAGAGATATGTGCTGCATTAAGCTCTGCCAGTCTGCACTTCCTATTTGTATTTTTTACTGGGTAATGTTTGGGATCTGCTACATGCTTATATGCCAGACTCTGCAGCAGTCCTGATTCAGAACATCATCTTAATTCAAATTATGGGCTAATTCCTTCTGAAATCAAGGATGAATTTGCATGCAGAAGTGCTTTCTTTAGTACCTAACTAAAACAGATATTTTTGTCTTTTTCTGGTTTGTTCATATTATCAAATCTGTTTGGCAAATGTATGAAATGCTGTATAGGTGCTGAAAAATACCTCCATGTGTCTTTAGCTACACAATTAAAAAAATTCTGATATATTACCTTAGTTAAAAATGCAAGAGCAACTAATTTTAACAGGTCACATGGTCATAAATTAATCATTTCAGCAAAATGCTGTTAAAGTATAGACTTTGAAAAAATATAATCTTATCCACATTTGCACATACTGAGTCTTTCTGCTTCAGTTTTTCCATCTGTCCTCACAGAAGACATTACACATGCTAATTCCAAACTGCTCTGTCTATGTGTATGTGTGTATACCAACTGATACTTGTTTTACATATCAAATTTGGTTTCTGACCTACTGCTTCCAAGTGGGAGTTGTTCTTTCTCTTGTGTAATGCCGCTATATGCATCTTTCTTATTATTAGAAAACAGAAATATTTACAGGTCTGAATTTCCTGCCTTGTGCATTGTTGTGCCTATACAAAGAGTGTAAAATTATTTGGAGCATGAAATTGAATGTTCTCTTAGGAAATGTCCTCAGGCCAAAGCTGAGTCCCTATACATTGAAAGGTCCATAAAATTATTTTCTTAAATAAATTATTGTCTAGTATCTTCAATTTTTACTTTTCATTCTCAGACTGCTTGCTTAGTATTTTTAAAATACTTAATTATAATATCAATGGGAAAAAGGAAACTATTTATGAAATGCTAGTGAGAATTTCTTGCCACATACAAGAGATGGAGGCATAGACTTTTCAAATTCCTTTTGACTTGAATTATTTAAAGCGATACCAAAATTAGTCTTGTTCAGTTCCTGAGGAAGTTGAGATTTAGATTTCTCAGGTTCTTTACTGGAATATGGGGCACTACCATCCCTATGACCAAAGTGGAGTCCTTCCCTTCTGAGCTTTTATTTTCACCTCCTGGAATGTTCAGCGTACATTGCTTTTCAGAAAAGTATGGTCAGGACAGAATTTAAAGTACAATCAGATGAACTACTTTACTCTTTTTTTGCTTATGATTATCAGACATTGTTACTTAAAATTAGGGCTCCCATCTCCTTTTTGCTATAATGAAAACAACAAACACAAAAAGAGAAAAAAGGACACATTTAAAGTGCAGATAACTGCCCAAAGCTGGGCAGGAAAATTGATGATCTGACTTTCAAGAGAAAAATAAAGAAGAAAATGGGAGTGAGAATCCACTTTCATTCCAATGTTTTATTGGATTTGGGAAGAGTTGTTTTTGCTTAGAACTCTTCTGAAATCTGTTCATCATTGCTTCTGGCATGACATAAAGTACTGGTTCTTTCTCGAAAACACTAGCTCAGCGTTCCTGAAGGGGCATAGCCCAGGTTTTGCAATCCAGATTTTGAGATAGCGAGAGGCTTTTATATGTGTGTGCATGGCATTTGGGGGATCTAGAGTTCTCGGAGTTTCTCTTTTTGCAGCCTACAACTGTTCCTGTTTATGCAGTCAGGCAGATGTGACCATACCATTTTTTAAAGCACTTTCAGATCCCTTGTCTGCAAACTTCATCATTGTTAGCAGATCCCTTGTCTGCAAAATTCATCATTGTTAGTGTATTTCTAATTGCAATATGCCAGTTTACTAGAATAGTGCCACTATCCCCACTTTTCAGGCGATGCTACAGAGATAGAGAGATGAAGCACACATCTGATCACTCACACAGTAGTGAAATAAGGAATCCCTGGGTAGGATTTGGTCATAGTTCTAACCTTCCTCATGATGGCTGCGTACAAGATGGTTTTCAGGTTATGTATCAAATATAGGAAATAGTTATAATGTAAATTCTGGTAACTTTTGCTTTTCTATTAAAAAAATGAATGATTCTGGATGAATTTATATGGGAAAGCTATATAAATAATTTTTAACAGGCATTTTTTCCTAAAAGTTATTGATATGCTTCAGTGAATGATTTACTCATCCATTGATTTTTGTATGAATAATGGTGGTAGAATCTGACCCTTAAATGTTTCTTATCAACATTTTCTGTGTGTATTTTACTGTGTTTTAAATTATACCCTAACAAGTATGCAGTTGACTTAGCTGTTGAACAGTAAACAATTTTTTTTTGTTACAGTTTTTTTATAAACAACAAAAATATTCAGTACCATATTTGATGAAAGATACTAAATTCTGATCATTTCTGACCTGAATATCTGGAGGAAAAGATAAAGTCGGCATAGTAACCAAGTAAAATCACTCCCTTGAAACAAAGAGAGTTTGCTGGCTGCAGCTGGCAGCCCCGGGAGGGTGCAGAAACTGCCCAGCAGGCAGAGTTGGTATGGGAACAGTTCACCACTGAGCTGGCTGATTATTTTTTCCCTCTGTACTCTCTATCCTTTTAAGAAACAGACGCTAGATGTCTATCAGCCAATGCTGGTTAGAATCTTCTCTCAGCGCTGGAAGAAATCTGGGTCATGGGAGATGACTGAGACTAGCAGGGTAGTTTAGAGCATTGCTGCTTGGAGATGTGAGGCTGGGACTTTGGCTCACAGAGCACAGGCACTGCTGAGGGTCCTGTTAAGCTCAGAGCAAGAAACTGTAGAAATACAGATGACAGATCACTGGAAAATGATATTTTTGTGGAAGATTTGCTATAACTACGTCTTTATTCTGATTTGTTCTGTAGTTAAGAATCTTTCAAGGGCTGGGGCTGTGCAGACAGAGTAACTGAGCACAGTAAAACCCAGAGCCGTGCACTGGAAGAACAATGGTACTTGCCTTACTCTGCTGTAGAATAAAGCAGTTAGTTTTCTTTAAGGCTGAACTGCCCAGTCATCAGAGAATTCAATTAAGCAGTCATTTCATTCCTGGGAGCAGATAAAGTCAGATCTTCTCTCTGATTCCAATGTGCTCATCAAAACCATGGGATCTATTCTCATCAAAGACGGCAGCTGACTACCCTCCCCACCCCCAGACTTCAGCTCTGTAACAGGGCAGCAAACATCACCACAGGCCTCACATCACCACTCCCGTGAACCACTTGGCATCTTCTGCATGTGTGAGAAATTTTGTAAACAGGGCATAATCTGAAATGTGTGATTTTTGTGGCAATACTGAATTACTGGGAGTTTTAACTTGTTGAGGGAAAGAACTGTCCTGTGGGAACAGTGCAGCTACTACCTGTACATTTTCCTGTGCCACTAAACCAGAGATATTCTCTTGTGGCAGCTTTGGAAAGATCTGTGGCGCTCTGGGCTGTTTCTGTCCCCAGCCTGTACTGGTAAGGGTCCCAGTGTCCAGGTGCTGTTGGAGAGTCAGAGCAGCCTCCAGAAATACCCCATTATACCTTTACAGTACTATTGAGTGTGGCTGTCTAGTGGGTTGTTGATCTGTGATTCATCACACTCTGCTTTTAGTGGCATGGACCTTCTTCTCACCACTCAGACCTGCTTGTCCTCCCCTCAGCACTTGGCTAAGATGAAGTCATGGCGCCCCTATGGTAACTTTATATGTTCTTTTTCATTAAAAATACTCCTCAATACATTAAAAAACAAAGAAGGCTTATGGTCCAACCCTTTGTGATAGTAAAAGGATGCACTTGTGAATTCACACTGTGCTAGACTGTTGTTTGGGAATCCTGTTTGTAAAGTGGACTTTTCCTAAGAATTTGTGAATGCCTTTCTCAAGTTTTATGGTTTATTTGTTTATTTTAATCAATATTCTGCTTTGTAACACTGAAAATGTTCCTTTGCTTTTCTCCATCTTGTTTGATTGAAATCTTTCCAGGCATAAATTGTCTTATACAGCATCTGTAGAACACAGCACCAAGCAGTTGCGTCTGGGATTGAGGAATACTGATATTTCTGCACTTTAAATAAAATTAAATTAAAAGAAAGCAACCTTACCTGGAAAGTGAGTCTTACACCTAGAAATCTTCAGTGGCTCATAATACAACATACATCTAAGGTTATAGGAAGAAAATGAGAAAAAAGATTAAAGGAAATGTTATGGTCTCTTATCAGAGCCTATGTGTTTTCTTTTGGATTTTTGATTGTGCTTCATTCCTATTTTGTAGGAAAGATAAGTATGTGCAAATCGAGGTGATATCAGTTTGAAACATAGATGTTCAGATCACCTAGATTATCGACTATTTCTCTCTGTTGCCTACATTTCTCCCTCAGCTACCCCAGTCCAGTTAGATTTTTTTGTTTGGGTCTTGCATAGCAACAGATCACAGAAAAATATTATTACAAAAAGCAAAAGCTCATAGGCAGATGTCACTTATTGAAAGAAATGTTAATTTCTTTTTAAAAATCACGGACTGTATCTTTTTGAAAAGCATTTGTTAGAGTCCCCACTGATATAATTCTCCCAGTAGGTACAGAAGTGTTGATCCACTTATTTCATGCTAGTAGAAGTGTACCAAATGGAAGACATTTGTGATTTCAACAGGCTTTATACCATCAATGGCTAAAATGTTGCCATTCATGTAGCACTAGACTGTTTATGGTTAGATATTTGAGATGAATAAAGATAGTTTAGAGAAATATTTCCAAGTTGTTTCCATTCTGCAGAGGAAAGGATTCACTTTCTATTGCTGGTAAAAATATGTAAACAGTAATGTGCAGTAAGGAAGAGATCTACAATACCACATAATGCTTTTAGATTGAAGGAACTCAGACTGAGACAGAGTAGCAGCTCAGACACTTAAATAAACCATGTTCCAGTAAGATAGACTGTGATGATGGAGTTTGCCCCTGCCTCACACTCAGTCAGTGAGTTCTAGGTTGCAGCATTCTTTTTTTGACCAAAATTCTTGATAAATGAACGCCCTTCAGCTGTGCTCAATAGCTCCCCAGGAGTGGTAGAGGTGGCAACTGCAAAAACAGGGGAGTAGGAATTAAGAGGAGAATGTAATAGTTGTGAGCTCTTTCCTCCTTCTGCTTGCTATAAACAGTACACATTCAGCAATTCCAAACCCACCCTGTTGGTATCATTTAGCAGAGCAATATGGGGCAAATGTTTCTTTCAGCTTATGGTAGACGAGGGAAAGTAAGACTAAGGGAGGCTCAGCAGGTCCAGAAAAGTCATAACTAAAGTTAGGGGCTGGTCCTTGACAGCAGACAAGTTTAACATGTTATCAACATGAGTCTGGCTTTGGACTTTATACATGTACCAACACTGAAAAGCATACAAAAGGTGAATCAAACATTAACACAGTTTTTCTTTTGCATGTAGCACAAAATTGATGAGCAAGTATCACAGCCAATACTCCATTTCTCTTATACAGGTGTTTCTTAGTGACCAAGGACAGTAGTCAGCATTTTGCAGTTGAAGTAGCTGTTACATCAGTGTTTCATGTTCTTCCCTCTCATAGACAGTTCACAGGCAACAACTACTGCCTGCAAAGCAGCCTGGACTGTATCCCAAAGATTGCCACATTCCACTGTATCATATTAATAAACCTGTACAACTGAAAATAATTACAAATGCAAATTTGGTGAAAAGGAGTTTAATAGGGAAATTTCACGACTGCACTAGAGAAGTTGTGGTTTAGTACTGAGATAGGTCTGATTGCTTGAGCATGTGGGTGCCATGGTAACTCAGTTTCACCATTTGGAAGCACTTAAGCTCTAAACCACAGTATGCTGCACCCTCTTCCTTTTGAGCAGGGTTCTGTAGAAGAAAAACTGAAGTAAACAGCATGAGAGAAACCACAGAGCAGCAAAGGCGTCATTAGCTGTAGTCATACAAGTGGGTTAGTGTAGATGAAGTCCTCCTATGAAGATGGAGGACGTCTTTTAAAGTGCAGTGCAATTGGTAGAAATGCCCTGTCTCTGCCTGCTAAGCACACAGTATTCCTGGATATTTGTTTGATGTTAGCAAGAACTGTGTATGTGGCAAAAAATATTTCACTTGCTGCTGTTAGATTTTGTTTTGTTAGTTTTTAGTTTTTGTTCTACCTCAAACTTATGGTTTTGAGAAATTCTAGATATCATTTGTAACAAATGTTGTTTCCATGGAATTACTGTTTCTTGAGGGAAATGTCTGTTTTTTTCTCTGTGTTTTGATTTTAGTCTGAACAAATTAAACTCCTAGATTTATTTTCATAATCAGAATTAGAAAATATCTTTGTCAGAAATATTTCATTACAGAATCACAGAATCCCAGAACAACCAGGTTGGAAGGGACCCATCGGATCTTCTAGTCCAACCATTCCTATCTAACACTAAACCAAGTCCCTCAAGACCTCATCCACCCGTGTCTTAAACACCTCCAGGGAAGGTGACTCAACCACCTCCCTGGGCAGCCTATTCCAATGCCCAATGACACTTTCTGTGAAAAACCTCCTCCTAATCTCCAGCCTAAATCTCCCCTGGTGGAGCTTGAGGCCATTCCCTCTTGTCCTGTCCCCTGTCACTTGGGAGAAGAGGCCAGCTCCCTCCTCTCCACAACCTCCTTTCAGGTAGCTGTAGAGAGTAATGAGGTCTCCTCTCAGCCTCCTCTTCTCCAGGATAAACAACCCCAGCTCTCTCAGCCGCTCCTCATACAGTCTGTTCTCTAGCCCCTTCACCAGCTTTGTTGCTCTTCTCTGGACTCGCTCCAGAGCCTCAACATCCTTCTTGTGGTAAGGGGCCCAGAACTGGACACAATATTCAAGGAGCGGCCTCACCAGTGCTGAATACAGAGGGAGAATCACCTCCCTGGACCTGCTGGTCACACCATTTCTGATCCAAGCCAGGATGCCATTGGCCTTCTTGGCCACCTGGGCACACTGCTGGCTCATGTTCAGTCGGCTGTCGACCAACACGCCCAGGTCCCTCTCCTCCTGGCAGTTTTCCAGCCAGGCTTCTCCCAGTCTGTAGCTCTGCATAGGGTTGTTGCAGGTGCAGGTGTTAAACCTCATGCTGTTGGACATTGCCCAGCGGTCCAGCCTGTCCAGGTCCCCCTGCAAAGCCTCCCTACCCTCCAGCAGATCAACACTTGCACACAGCTTTGTGTCATCTGCAAATTTGCTAAGGGTACCCTCAATGCCCTCATCCAGGTCATTGATGAAGACATTGAACAGGACTGGACCTAGCACTGAGCCCTGGGGAACCCCACTTGTCACTGGCCTCCAGCTGGACTTAACACCATTTCCCACCACTCTCTGGGCCTGGCCATCCAGCCAGTTTCCTACCCAGGAGAGTGTGTGCTTATCCAGGCCAGAGGCTGACAGTTTCCGTAGCAGAATGCTGTGAGAAACTGTGTCAAAGGCTTTACTGAAGTCCAGAAAGACCACATCTACAGCCTTTCCTTCATCCAGCAACTGAGTGACTTTGTCACAGAAGGCGATCAGGTTGGTTTGGCAGGACCTGCCTCTGGTAAACCCATGTTGACTGGGCCTGATCACCCGGTTCTCTTGTAAGTGCTTCATGATAGCACTCAAGATCACCTGTTCCATGACTTTCCCTGGCACTGAGGTCAGACTGACTGGCCTGTAGTTCCCCGGATCCTCCCTGCTACCCTTCTTGTAAATGGGAACTACATCAGCTAGTCTCCAGTCCAGAGGTACCTCCCCAGTCTTCCAGGACTGCTGGAAGATGATGGAAAGGGGTTTGGCCAATACATCCACCAGCTACCTCAAAACCCTAGATTTAAGGTTAGTGGAGAAAAGAAATATTTCAGTATTTTTCTTGTACTTTTCTTCTTACGCTTTCCTTAAGACAGAGTCTGTATATTAATATGTTGGTATTACTTTGTTTTTAGCTGATAAATATCAACAACCTTTGGTGTTTATACTTCCTCTGCCTTTCTAAGCCTGAAACATTGTATTTCTCCTTGTATCTGCCAGCTACAAATTCTTCTTTATTCCATCTATTTCTTATGGCTGCTACCCTTGTACTTGATTGGTGGTTAATTTGATTATGTTTTACCTTCTCCAATGCTGTAAATGCTGCCTGACACTTCCAGTTGACTCTGAAATTGAGAAAGACATAGACGACCTACTTGGAAGCTGGACAGCAAGGAGAATGTCATAGACATCGGGAACCAAGAACAAGAATTAATTTCAAAGGTCAATTTTCATTCAAAAAAATACTACGTCCCACCATATTTAGCTATAGTGTAGACAATCACTTATTTCTGAGATGTGATTTTCATGGAGACTATTTCTTCCACAATGCAATTTGGGTCTGAGCACTGAGGAGTCTCAGGAACGAAAAAGCATTTTGCTCCCCAGATACATACTCTAGCTGAAGATTAAAGGTCATAGGAAAGAAACATACAATCATTAAATCATAGAATTACCAGTCTGGAAAAAAACTTTTGCATAATTGACTCCAAATATTCATATCTGCCTCTAAAATATGTCCCTGAGCATCTCATCTATCCGTCTTTTAAATACCTCCAGGGACAGTGATTAAACCACCTACATGGGCAACCTGTGCTAGTGCCCAATGACCCTTTCTGTGAAAAAATTCTTTCTGATATTTCTGAGTTTACACTCTCACTACAGGCAATCTCTTTTGGTAACACTTAAATCTTAGTATATTTTAAGTAATGTTTTTCAGGATTAAGTTCTTTGCTCAAGCTTCTGTGCAGGTTTTCTGAATAACAGATCATAACTTCTTTTGAGTGATTAATGCTAAAAGAGTTGCAAACCAATCTGTACCTCTACATAAATCTCTTTCTAAAGGAAAGAATAGCTATACAAAACGAGGTAAATTTTGTTAATTTAGTGACATTGCACACTGTTCGGTTAGCTGTTCCACATTGTATGTAAGCTAAGAAAACACAATGGTTTATCATATAGTCATAAAAAAGTGGCATTCTGAAATCACAGAATCATGAAATCATAGGTTTGGAAAAAACTCTTGGATAATCAACTCCAAATATTCCTATCTGCCTCTAAAACATATCCCTGAGCACCTCATCTACCCATCTTTTAAATACCTCCAGGGAAGGTGAATTGACCACCTCCATGGGCAGCCTGTTCCAGTGTCCAATGACCCTTTCTGTGAAAAATTTCTTTCTGATATCTAGTCTGAAACTCCCCTGGTAAAGCTTGAGGCCATTCCATCTTGTCCTTTCCCCTGTCACTTGGGAAAAGAGGCCAGCTCCCTCCTCTCTACAACCTCCTGTCAGGTAGCTGTAGAGAGTAATGAGGTCTCCTCTCAGCCTCCTCTTCTCCAGGATAAACAACCCCAGCTCTCTCAGACGTTCCTCATAGGGCCTGTTCTCCAGCCCCTTCACCAGCTTAGTTGCTCTTCTCTGGACTTGCTCCAGAGCCTCAACATCCTTCTTGTGGTGAGGAACCCAGAACTGAACACAGGATTCAAGGAGCGGTCTCACCAGTACCGAGTCCAGAGGGAGAATAACCTCCCTGGACTTGCTGGTCACACCGTTACTGATACAAGCCAGGATGCCATTGGCCTTCTTGGCCACCTGGGCACACTGCTGGCTCATGGCTGTCAACCAGTACCCCCAGGTCCTTCTCCTCCAGGCAGCTTTCTAGACAGACTTCTCCTAGTCTGTAGCTCTGCATAGGGTTGTTGTACCCCAAGGCATTTGGCCTTGTTGAAACTCATGCCGTTGGTCTCAGCCCATGGATCCAGCCTGTTCAGATCCCTTTGCAGAGCCTCCCTACCCTCCAGCAGATCCACACTTCACTCAATACCTTCATCCACGTTGCTGATAAAGGTGTTCAACAGGGCTGGACCCAGAACTGAGCCCTGGGGAACCCCACTTGTAACTGACCTCCAGCTGGATTTAACACCATTTCCCATCACTCTCTGTGCCCGGCCATCCAACCAGTTTTCCACCCAGGGCAGTATGCATCTGTCCAGGCCAATGGCAGCCAGTTTCCTAAGCAGAATGCAGGATCTGGCTCTTAGGCAATGATTGAAGTGTCTGAAGGAGCCGCTATTGGAAGGTAATTATAGATGAACGTATATAAAAGAGAATATTTTGAGAAATGAAAATGGAAACATTTTATTATCATTTAGGAGAGTCAAAATTAATGTCACATCATGCTGCCAAAAGGAAATAATTGGCATTCCTCAATAAAAAATTCTGGAACTAGTGTTAAATTAATATTTACTCTTTCAATTTTTATTACTATTTTCCAGCGAAGATTAATAACGTAAATATTGCCTGTAGGAATAGAAATTCTAGTACGTAGTTTTAATTCATAGCTACAGTCCATTTATAACATTCTTATGATTGTTGTAGGTCTATGAAGATTTTTACCTATTAGATTTTCGATTACTTTGAAGTGATATAGTGGCTGCATCTTCAGTGACCAAAAGTGTAGGAATTTTTTAGGACCTTCTGAAGTGTCCCAGCTACCTGAGAAGTTTCTACAAGTTAAACTCAAATGAGTAATTTCAGAACAATCAAAGTTTCACAAATTTTTAATATGAACTTTATTTGGCATTCTTTTAATCAATTTTTAATAAGCAGCTGTTTGTCACAAACTGAAAACAGTATGGTGGGTTTTTTTTCTTCCCCAGAGTTAGTGATAAAGAATAACACATAATTCTACAGTCTGTGATTATGAAAGCTGTTCAGCAAACATGATTCTACTTATAAAATTTGAGGGGTCCTCTGTGGTATAGTATTAGTCAGATGTCTAAGTGTTTGCTAGCCTATTGATAGGTCTGCCCAGATTTATTCATGAAGTAGCAATGGATCCATTTATTTTGTGTCTGCAGCAAAAAGAATCAGAAACATCTCTGTCCCTGATGCTCATTTTACTGTAATGTCACTTTAGCTGGTTCTGGCAGCACAAGAGAACCTTAAAGTAGGTGTAAATCACATCCCATCCCACTTGAAGTTTAAAAATGAATCAAAGAAGGGTGGCTGGCAGCATTTTGTAAGGCACCTTGCCTTACTCACCCCTCACCTCCCACCAGGAAGTGTTCTTTTTTTGCAATTTAGTATTGGCTTACAGTGGAGCTGACTAATGTCTGTGCTGTTTGCTAGAAGACCCCCTCAAAGAGCTTTACTCCATCTGAACAAGTAGACCACATCCTGTTGCTTTCTGTGCACATGTGAAGAGCCCTGACCCTGCTGAAACAGTTCTGTTCAGCTGCAAAAAGAGGGAAGATAGAATGTGGACCTATGCTAGCTGCTTTGTGTGAAGCGCTGTTCTGTAGGGTTGCTGGGGTCTGTCCAATATACCGAAGGGTGGAGAGATCCCGGGAAAAGGGCAGCAGCTCTGCAGAATCACTAAGCATATTTTCCTGGCAAAAAATCATGATTGCCAATGTTTTTTTCAGACACATGTCTGTGAGAAAGGATTACTTCTCCTGTCCCCTCATCTAGTCTGGCAAATGCATGTGGTGTGCAGCTGGATGTGAAGAGCTATGCTAGATAAAACACCAGATGCACTATTAGCAGAAAGGGATCTCCCTTTCTATATTTCTCTGTGCTGTGTGCATCAAGTAGTGCAATGCTGCAGCAGTCCTCTGCTCAGAGAGGACAGCCTGGGCTACTGATATGCAAATATAGTCCCCTGCCCAGCCCAGCAGGAAATTCAAAACTAGGTCCGTTTTGCCTACAGTGCAAATTAAACAACAGAATGGATTTAAAAGACATTCAGTTATCAGTTTTGCACACAGAAACATGATAATGTTTTTAGGTTCTTCATGCAGATTCAAAAGATTCCATCTTATCAGCTGGAGTTTCCTTTAATGACACGTGCACACAGGAAACTATTCTGGCTTATTCTTCTGTTTGGGAAGATCAGAGTATGGACTAACTTGTAACACAGTGTCTTTTTAATGTATCCTAGGTTTGAGTTGTCTTCTTTTTGAGTTGCTTGGTCCTGCCAATTGGAGAGCATTTTCACTTTCTCCTGTCTTTCCTGAGAGGACAGAATTGAGTAGTAACTTCTCATATCAGTGCAACCACAGTTCAGTGCATTGAGCACAGTCACTACTGCATTGGTGATGTAGCAGCTATTGTATCTCCTAACGTAGCCCGTATAACCTACTGTACTCAGAATTTGAAATGTTTGGCTTTTTTTTTTCTTTTGTATGTGGCTTGGGTTGTTTCACAGTTTTCCCATTTATTCCTCTTACTGAACATTGAAAAGTTTCTTCAAAATATAGTAGTCCCGTGTTCACATCCAGGACCTGAAGGTCTTTGAGCTTTGAGGAGTAAGAGTGGTCAGCTCAACCATTTTAGGTGTTTTTCATTGACAGCCTGTCATTTCATCTGAAACCTTTCTCTCAAGCAACAGGTGCACTCTGCCTGCCAAATGGTAGCCAGAGAGGAAAGAGAAAGAAAGTAATCAGTTAAACTCCCATCAGTCTGTGGGATGTGTTGGTTGTATCTTTCTGCAGGGCACTTTACTAAGGCCAGACCTGCTCAAATACTACTGATTGACTGCAAATCTTTTGGATAAGTCGACAGGAACTGACTGATGGCCAAATCAAGAGAAGGGAAAGGGAAGCTCAGAAAGTTCCTTCCAAAGTAGGAGCTTTTTGTATACTTTAATTCTTCCATTTGGGTTAGCTGAACCTATTCTATGCATATAATCTTAAAAATGTCTTATGACTGGATGCAGTTTAAGATCTGAGAAAAGGTTTGGGATAGTTCCTATTTAAACCCAAACCAATTTGCTTAGTTAGTAATTGTCAGGTTTTCATACTGCACAGAGTGATTATTTGGGGTCAAACAATGTTTTTTTATTAAAGGTTAAATTATTTATTACTAAATGTTAAAGATATTCTTAATTTCAGCCTTCAAGATTCCAGAATTATGCTTTAGAACATAAATACGAGCATAAAGTTTTGAATTTGAGGTTAGCTAACCCAGGGTTAGCTCAGACATACTTATGAGAAATTTTGTGAAAAAAAGTAATTGTAGCAATATGCTTATTAATATTGGAGTAACAGTCTGGTTTGTTGGGACACTTTGTTTCCCTTCCGTTTACCTAATATCTCTTGATATAATTATATGGGGGAATGTATTTGCTTTTCTGCTTGAGAGGAATTTTTTTAGTGTTTTGGTGCCACCTACTGAATTCTCTTGAACTGTGTCCGATTCCATGGCTATAATAAATCATACACTAGAATAGAATCACAGAAGAGCAGGAAACCTTTAAAATACTTACAGGGACATAAAACTGACATGAAATTCTGTGAAATGCCAGTGCTTATTTTGAAGAAAAAAGTATGACCTAGTCCTATCATTTCCCAAACTGTTTTAAGAAGTGATCTGCTATAGTTGACATTCATCTGAGCTGGGCAGTTGGACCAGATGATCTTGAGATCACTTCCAACCTTGAGCTCTATGATCATGTGTAACTTTAATCATTGGTCAGCCTGTGTGAGCAATAAACCTCAAGGAATGTTTAAGTTAGTAGCATTATTCATACCTTTAAAAGGGGAAAGTTGGGGAAATTGATTTTCATGGGAATCTTAAAAATGTGAATGGGGCAGCAAGAAATATAACACTGTTACAAGCTTACGAGTTCTTTTTTCGCTCATGTTATCTTACTTAATTTGTAAGACTGAATTTTGAAACATATATTTTTTATCTCTACCATGTTCACATTAGACAGCAGTAAATAGCGCGTAAAGAATTCCTAAATGTTTCAGTACCCCTGAGCAGAGTTTCATCTAGGACTTTTCCTACAACGCATTTTATTAATTTCTTGAAACATGTTACTTAAGTGAAAAGCTGAACTGTGTATGTACTCACTGAAAGTTAATTTTGGGCTTGAGGCATATACAATGTACTAAACCAAAGTAAGAAGGAGGGAGATTAATTGATCTTCAGCTGATAAGCCAGTTGAAGAAAAATAATGTGCAATTTGGAGTGACCAACTGCCAGCTTTCAAGTAGTGAATTTCAGAAACATTGGAAGAAACATTTAAGATACATTGAAATGAATTGCTCATAGCAAATAGGAATAAATAAATATACTTGCTAGCTTTTATACAGTTTGTGGAAGTTTAATGTACACAAATGTACAAATTGCTGTTGATAAATATTCCAGTCCTTACCAGATATTTTATATGCTAAAGACAGTTCAAAAGATCATCTACATTTTTGTTTATTGTCTGTAATATCTCTGAGGTTGGGAAGCTTCACCTGCTAACATTTTGTAGCTTTGAAAAGAATGTGTGGTCCTGTGTTTCAGTGGAAATATATAGATATAAGGTTAACATATTTGAGCTGTTATTCAGTCCATGTTAGTATACTATGTTTTTTAAAAGTTATATTCTTACAGTTAAGAGTAATTTTGTTTTGACAGGTTCATACGATTTCAGACAAACTAGAAGCAGGCCTATATTCTAATGTCATGAACCAGATTCTAGGCAACACCCAACCCCACTTCCATAATGGATGAAGTAGCTAGCTCTGCTTTATGATTTTTAGCCAAGCTTCATTTGACTTCTGTTGATACTTTTTCTCGAAAATATCAGACTACTGGCTTTTTCCAAATTTTAATTTGTAGGAAGAGATTTTGAATAATGCATAGTCCACAACAAATTCAACTGCTCTCTAGGGAACTACTTAGCTTTTGATTACATTTATTTTAATATCATGGCTTATACACATTTCGTGACAGTTCTGAGCATAAAGAAATAGCTCAGTCTCCAGAGGTGGCTTTGTCATCAATGGCAGTGATTTTTAGTGGTTGTTCTCAGTCTTACGAACTATCCATAATATGTGCAGAGTCCATTATGGCTATAGAGCAGCCAACACATATAAACACATATATTTTTGGGTCAATGAGGAGAGAAGTCTTCATAGTTCCTGGAGTTCTGACTTAAGCATGACTCTGACACATTAACAGGGCAACAGATCATGTATCCTTCATAGCTACTGCAGTTTTTCACATAAACCTGGAGCTTTGTTTTAAAGACTGAAGGAGTTTATTTTCTGAAGAATAAACCTATAATGGTTTTGAAGTGCCATGTTGAGAAACTGAAGTGACAAAGAAATTATAAATAGTGAAGTAGTATCTGAGAAAACAACATCCCTCACCCCACCCCAAAACAAATCTGAGAAACACTATGGGAAAGAACTACTAGAAAAAGGGAGAGAAAGGAAAAGCCAAAAGCGGGGATGAAAATTTGTGGACAGCCTCAGCAAGGAATGTGTAAACAAATGGAAGTTCATCCCTTTCCAAAATTATAGCAGGCTATGTTAGAGAGAGTTGTCTTGAGGGAACAGACATATTTTAGTGATGGCTTTCAGGATTCTTATGTCCAAGTGGAAGCCTCTAATCCTTAAAATGAGTTAGAATTAGAGTTAGTATCTCTTCTTAGCAATAAACTGATTCTGCATTCAGTGAAAAATCCTGTACTCGAAATTACTTGTACCAGTATGTGCTACCATATGAAGACGATCAATGGTTTTTGGTTTTTGCTATTGCAAAATGCATTGTTAAAAATGAAAATATCTAAATATCCACCAGTCAAATCTATCCTGAGGAATGTTGTTCAGAGAAAGCCATACAAATTACTGGCCTTTTTTCTGCTATGGATGAACTTCTTACCTTCATGCATTGCCCACTTGTTGATGTTTTTACCCTGCTGTGCAGCAGGAGACAAAATTCTGGCAACAGCCAGCTTTTCCCCCTCTGTGTCACTTCCACCTGCACACTCCACACCATTCTCACCTCCAGGCACTGTTGAAGGTAATGGTGAATTTAGGGTCATGGCATTGCTGTTCTTCTCTTATTTTAGCTGAACTGGCATCTACTTCTATCACATGTTGGTTAACTCTGTCACTTTTAAAACAATCTGATGATTTATGTTGCCTGAGCTCAATTATATGTGATTGAGGACATAACTAGTTTTCTTATTTTAATTAAATCAAAGGTAGGGAATTGGAATAACTTTTCAAAGAAAGTGATTAACAGTCAAGCTATAACATCCAACTGTTATGAATTTCTGATATCCTTATAGAACCCTCTTCCCCTTGAGCTTTCAGACAAGAGTTTCAGGCTGAGCTGTCACAGTGGCACTCATACTGCAATCCATGCAGAGCACCTCAGGCACCACAGCAGTATATGAGGAGTGGGGGAAGAGGGTCCTATTTGGATCAACAACACAGAAAAAAATCTCTCCAATCAGTCTGAGATTTCTTGCAAGCTGCACTTAATTCAGCCTCTTTGGCTGGTATTTTCAAACGCCTGAAATCATTGTCCCCCCATACCTTGCTGAAGGGTGATCAAATCTCTTTGCCACAAAGACATCCCAGACAGTTTGGTAGGAATTTGGAATTAGTGGTCTTATAGACCCAATCATAAGCCATGTCTTTGCAATAAATGCAAGCAGGTGCGTTGCACAGCCTTTACAGGAACTGAAGAGCAATGTGAACATGTTCTTCTAGACTGAGATGGAGGGAGAAATATAATTCAGAGAGCAGCTGGTAGCTTGTCTGCTTGCAATGAGTTTCTCAATTCCATGCATTGCTCACAGGATGATTTTTTTTCTCCTCTATGCATCAGGAAATGAAAGTCTGGCAAACGCCAGCACTCCTTCACCTGCACGCTCCACATCACTCTCACCTCCAGGCACCACTGAAGGTAATGGTGAATTGAGGACTGCGACATTGCTACTCTTTTTTCAGCCAAACTGGCAGCCACCATGGCCTTGATGATGTTCCCTCCATCCCTCAGGCTGCACAGCACAGAAGGCTCAAGGAAAAGTGTTTTAACATGGATAATATTAGTCCACATATCATATGCTTGATATTTGGGGGGTTTGATTGTTGCTGCAAGTCACTAAATATCAATGAATAAGAATGTAAGAATGTAATTATACATAAGAATGTATAATTCCCTGGGAAAAGCTGATAGCTGGGAGGAAGGACTATTTCTTTTAATATTTTTGGCATATGATTGAGTTTGATTCCTTGAAATGTTTAATTCACACTTTCTCTCTCTTCCTCTTTTTAAGATTCCGTGTCATCGGGAACTACACCTGGTAAGAAACCTTTAATTTACATGACAGAACTGCATTGATTTTTTTTTCTGATAGTTTCTTCTTCCCTTTTGCTGTGTGTAGTTTTCTCGCAGTGTATAATGACCTTTCATTCAGCCCAACGAAATGAAAGACGCTGTCTTAAGAGGCAAGAAAATGAGGCAACTCTGGTTTTGAGTCATGAATTTGGGTATATATTAAACCACAACATTTAGCATGACAGAGGTGTAGCCAGCACTAAAAGAGATTATGGTTGTTCAGCTAGCACCTGTTGGACCCCCCTGACATTAAGCATTTGGTGTGCCTTTGCTTACTAACAAATTCACAGTGCCTGAGTACGAGAGTGCTCCGGCACAGCAGAGTCCTCTGTCATGTACAGCTTTGTGTCCCTCCATGACTGCACAATCTCCAAAGCATTAACAAAACCACTGTACCTCTCACCACAGGTATCTCTCCTGCAGACAGCACACACCTCTCCACGCACGCAGGCTCCGTCCCTGCCGTGGGACTCAGCAACTCACCACGCAACAGCACTGCTCCCCTTACCACACCCACTCCCATTGCCTTCAAGAATGCTTCATCAGGTTTGCTGTCTTGCTTGAGATGCTACTCACTAGTCTCTGAACTGTAGGGGAAAACTAGCTAATTCGTCCTCATAGTAGACTTTTCCAGCTTATGGTTCACCAAATAGAAGAGGTATCTGTAATTTGACATAGTGCCAATACCAGATATATTTCTGGGGTCTGGTATATAGTGCTATCAAAATGCCACCTGCTGTCAACGAGGTTGTTGCCAAAGCAAAAGCAATAGGAATGGACCTAAAAGAGAATGGAGAAGCCTGTCAGTGGTTTATAAGCAGGGAGATACAGTAAGTAATACAGTGAGTAAGGTATGTGATTTAGCAAATAAAAGCTACTGGACCACTTGTTTCTGAAAGAGTACAAGTACTTTTCCTAACAGAGTGTACTGTTAAGAACATGACACAATGATTTAGTTTTTCCCAGTTCATGACATGCTAATGTTGATTCTGTCCTGCATTATGCCTCAATAATGATAAAAAAATGTCTTTCACACTGTAAAATTCAACAGAAGGTAGCATATTTCTAAAAGATTGCTTTCTTTTAAAATGCTCATTTTCTGGTTTATTGAATGTATTAACAAGTTCTTTTTATTTCAGCACTCTTCTCTAAATTACAAATATTCCAGAATTAAAAAAAAAAATCAGAGAAGGGCTGTAGTATAGGACTTTTCTGATGACATATCTAGATGAAATAATTAATTTTAGTTTTAATGATGATTTGTTGTTTATCTCCTTACAGATGATTACAATTCAACATCCTTGCACAGCACCATCTCACCAGTCAGCATGCCAGCAAACACTGGAATCACCCCCTTTTACACAATCGGTGACAAACTTGCACACAGTTATCACAATTATGATACAGCAAGCACAGAAAATGTGTTAGAAATAATTAGTTTTGAATTTCTTTTCTGTAAATAAGCATAAAAATTAGGCCTACAAGTGCATTAAACTTATGGGTGTTTTTAGCATTCTTATTAATATTTAATAATATTAAAAACATTAAATTTGCTACTTGTCAAACAAGTAAAAAATAGAAATTATTTCCACAGTGGTATAGTAAGAAGATAAATTTCTCAATCATTGTGTCAGTACTCCTCTTGATATTCACAGAAATCTATCCAAGCAGCAAGATCATCTAGTCCAACTCCCCTGTAGGAACAGGGACATATTGAACTAGATATGGTTGTTCAGAGCCCCATCCAGCTTAAGCTCGAATGTTTCTGGGGATGGGGCCTCCACTACCTCCCTGGTAACCTGTTCCAACATTTCACTACCCACATTTTACCCAGTTCTTATACCCAGTCTAAATCTACTCTCCTCTAGTTTAAAACCACTGCTTCTTGTCCTCTCACAACAGACTTTGCCAAAACATCTGTCCCCATCTATCCTATAGGCCCACTTTAAGTACTGGAAGCTATACATTTAGAGATCTATGAGCTTCTGTGTTTTCCAGTGGCTTTTCTTTTGTTTCACTCAGCAGTACTATTTACTTCAGATCTAATATTATTACTCACATTAGTATTGCAATTGGACTGTAAGGAATTACTCAAGTCAGTAAAATACAAGTGTGCACTTGAGTAAACTACATCCAGGAGCTGGACTTTTATAATCTTTCTAACTGCTCTTCAAGTAGCTGTTGGCTGCTGTCAACTCTTTGACTGAACTTAGCTTTTACTTGTGGATTTTCTGCCTCTAATCATCTTAGTAAAATTCTGCTGGACCCTCTCAGTTTACGGTCTCACTACAGGCAATCTCTTTTGGTAATACTTAAATCTTAGTATATTTTAAGTAATGTTTTTCAGGATTAAGTTCTTTGCTCAAGCTTCTGTGCAGGTTTTCTGAATAATAGATCATAATTTCTTTTGAATGATTAATGCTAAAAGAGTTGTAAACCAATCTGTACCTCTACATAAATCTCTTTCTAAAGGAAAGAATAGCTATTCAAAAGGAGGTAAATTTTGTTAATTTAGTGACATTGCATACTGTTCGGTTAACTGTTCTACATTGTATGTAAGCTAAGAAAACACAATGGTTTATCATATAGTCATAAAAAAGTGGTATTCTGAAATCACAGAATCATGAAATCATAGGTTGGAAAAAACTCTTGGATAATCAACTCCAAATATTCCTATCTGCCTCTAAAACACATCCCTGAGCACCTCATCTACCCTTCTTTTAAATACCTCCAGGGAAGGTGAATTGACCACCTCCATGGGCAGCCTGTTCCAGTGTCCAATGACCCTTTCTGTGAAAAATTTCTTTCTGATATCTAGTCTGAAACTCCCCTGGTACAGCTTGAGGCCATTCCATCTTGTCCTTTCCCCTGTCACTTGGGAAAAGAGTCCAGCTCCCTCCTCTCTACAACCTCCTGTCAGGTAGCTGTAGAGAGTAATGAGATCTCCTCTCAGCCTCCTCTTCTCCAGGATAAACAACCTCAGCTCTCTCAGACGTTCCTCATAGGGCCTGTTCTCCAGCCCCTTCACCAGCTTAGTTGCTCTTCTCTGGACTTGCTCCAGAGCCTCAACACCCTTCTTGTGGTGAGGGGCCCACAACTGAACACAGGATTCAAGGAGCGGTCTCACCAGTGCCGAGTCCAGAGGGAAAATAACCTCCCTGGACTTGCTGGTCACACCGTTTCTGATCCAAGCCAGGATGCCACTGGCCTTCTTGGCCACCTGGACACACTGCTGACTTGTGTTCATTTGGCTGTCAACCAACACCCCCAGGTCCTTCTCCTCCTGCCAGCTCTCAAGATACTCTTCTCCTAGTCTGTAGCTCTGCATTGGGTTGTATCCCCAAGTGCAGGACCCAGTATTTGGCCGTGTTAAACCTCTTGCCGTTGGAGTCAGCCCAGCAGTCCAGCCTGTTCAGGTCCCTTTGCAGAGCCTCCCTACCCTCCAGCAGATCCAAGCTTCCACTCAGCTTAGTGTCATCTGCAAACTTGCTAAGGGAGTACTCAATGCCTTCATCCAGGTCATTGATGAAGACACTGAACAGGGTTGGACCCAGCACTGAGCCCTGGGGAACCCCACTTGTCACTGACCTCCAGCTGGCTTTAACACCATTTCTCACCACTCTCTGTGCCCGGCCATCCAACCAGTTTTCCACCTAGGAGTATGTGCGCCTGTCCAGGCCAATGGCAGCCAATTTCCAAAGCAGAATGCTGTGAAAAACTGTATCAAATACTTTACTGAAGTCCAAGAAAACTACATCCACAGCCTTTCCCTCAACCAGTAAGCCAGTCACCTTTTCATGGAAGACGATCAGGTTAGTTTGCAAGACCTGCCTTTTGTAAACCCATGTTGACTGGGTCTGATCACCCGATTCTATTGCATGTGCTTCACGATAGCACTCAAGATCACCTGTCCCATGACTTTCTCAGGCACCGAGGTCAGACTGACAAGTCTGTAGTCTCCTGCATCCTCCCTCTGACCCTTCTTATAAATGGGTGTAACGTCAGCCAACCTTCAGTCAAGTGGAACATCCCTAATCAGTCAGGAATGCTGGAAGATGATGGAAAGTGGTTTGGCAAGCACATCCACCAGCTCTCTTGATACTCTTGGGTGGATCCCATCTGGCCCCATAGACTTATGACTATGTAATTGGCCAAGCAAGTCTCTAACCACTTCATCTTGGATCCAGGGAATCATGTAATCATAGCATAGTTTAGGTTGGAAGGGACCTTAAAGATCATCTAGTTCCAACCCGCCTGCCATGGGCAGGGACATCTCACTAGATCAGGTTGCCCAAGGTTCCATCCAACCTGACCTTGAACACCTCCAGGGACTGGGCATCCACAACATCCCTGGGCACCTGTTCCAGTGTCTCACCACTCTCATGGTGAAGAAATTCTTCCTTATATCAAACCTAAATCTGCCCCTCTCCTGTTTTTATCCATTCCCCCTTGTGCTATGACTTCAAGACTTTGTGAATCGTCCCTCCAGACACTTCTTGTAGATCCCCTTTCAGGTACTAGAAGGTTTATATAAAATCTCCTTGGAGCCTTCTCTTCCCCAGGCTGAACACGCCCAACTCTCTCAGCCTGCCCTCTTATAGGAGGTGCTTCAGCCCTCGGATCATCTTCTTAGCCCTTCTCTGGGCCTGTTCCATCAGTTACATATCCTTCTTACATTGAGGATTCCAGAATAGGACACAGTACTCCAGATGAGGTCTCACAAGAGTGGAATAAAGGGGCAGAATCCTTCCCCTTGACCTGCTGGCCACACTTTTGATGCAGCCCAGGATACTGTTTGCCTTCTGGGCTGTGAGCACATACTGCCAGCTCACATCAAGCTTCTTATCAACCAGCATCCCCAAGCTTTTTTCTGCAGGGCAGCTCTCAATCACATTGTCGCCCATTCTGCACAGAAACTGGGAATTGCCCCAACCCAGGTGTAGGACCTTGCACTTGGCCTTGTTGAACCTCATAAGGTTCACACAGGCCCACTTCTCCAGCCCTTCCAGGTCCCTCTGGATGACATCTTGTCCTTCTGGCGTTGCAACTGCACTGCTCAGCTTGGTATCCTCTGCAAACTTACTGAACATGCACTCAATCTCACTGTCTCTATCCTTGATGAAGATATTAAACAGCACTGGTCTCAGTAAGGGACTTACTTGTCATGGATCCACTTGTCATGGATCTCTATCTGGACTTTGAGCCATTGACCACTACTCTCTGAATACAACCATCAAACCAGTTTCTTTTCCACTGAACAACCCACCCATCAATCCATATCTCTCCAATGTAGAGAGAAGTATGTTCTGGGGGACTGTGTCAAAGGCTTTACAGGATTCCAGGTAGATCACATCATTCAGTTTACCTGTGTCCACTACCGCTGTTACCCCATCATAGAAAGCCACTAAGTTGGTCATACAGGATTTGCCCCTGGTGAAGCTGTGCTGGCTGCTATTAATCACCTCCATGTCCTCCGTGTGCTTTAGCAGAGCTTCTAGGAGGATCTGTTCATGATCTTCCCAGGCATGGAGGTGAGGATAACAGATAGGTAGTTCCCAGGGTCATCTCTTCTACTCTTTTTAAAAATGGGCACAATATTACCCTTCTTCCAGTCACTAGGAACTTCTGATCGCCACAGATTTTCAAATATCATGGAGAATGGCTTGGCAACCACATCAGCCAATTCCCTCGGGACTCTGGGATGCATCTCATCAGGTCCCAAAGAAATATATATGTTCAGGTTCCTCAGGTGGTCGTGAACATGATCCTTCTCTACTGTGAGAGAAGATTTATCCCCCCTGGTCACCATCTTGTTGTCCCATGACCCAGGAAGGGTGAGGAAAGCAGTTATCAGTGAAGACTAAGGCAAAAATGTTAAGCACCTCAGCCTTCTCCTTGTCTTTTGATACAAGGTCACCATTTCCAACCATCAGTGGGGGTACGTTCTCTTTAACCTCCCTCTTCTGATTGTGTCCTTGTAGAAGCCCTTCTTGTCGGTCTTCACTTCCCTTGCCAAGTTCAGCTCCAGCTGCATCTTGGCCTTCCTGACTTCATCCCTACACAACTGGGCAGCGTCCCTATACACGTCCCAGGTTCCCTGTCCCTGCTTGCACTGCCTGTGCAGTTCCCCCTTCTTCTTTAGTTTAACCAGTAGGTCTCAACTCAGCCACATTGGTCTCTTCCCTTCCCTGCCTGATTTCCTACATATAGGGACTAAGTGCTCTTGTGCTTTATGGAAAGCATCCTTGAATATTTTCCAGTTCTGTTCCGCTTCCTTGTCTCAGAGGACTATGTCCAAGTGAATCCTATTGAGTAACTCCCTGAAGAGCTGGAATTCTGCTTTCCTGAAATTTAGGGTCCTGACTATACTCTTTGCTTGTCCCACATTCTTCTGGACCTTGAACTCCAGCAGTGTGTGATCGCTGCAGTCCAGGCTGCTTCCAATCCTAATGTCACTGATGAGTTCATTTGTATTGGTGACCATAAGGTCAAGAAATTATCTTCAATGCCCTCCAGGAATCTCCTGGATTGCCTACATCTTGCCATGCTACTTTTCCAGCATTTATCAGGGTGATTGAAGTCCCCGAGTAGGATGAGAGCTTCTGAGCATGAAACCTCCTGCAGCTGGAGGAAGAAGCCTTTGTTGGTTGACTGTCATGGATTGGGAGGCCTGTAGTATACACCAACCACAAGGTTCCCGTTGGCTCCTCTGTCTTTAATTCTGATCCACAAGCTTTCAACCTGTTTGTGGCTACTCTCCAATGACAGCTCTTCACATTCTATCCCTTTCCCAAGACAGAGAGCAACACTTCACCCCTCCTTCATGATCTGTCCCTTCTGAACAACCTGTAGCCATTGACAGCCACATTCCAGTCACGGGATTCATCCCACCAAGTTTCCATGATGTCAAGTAGATCATAGCTTTCTAGTAGCACAGTAGCTTTCAACTCCTGCTTGTTACCCAAGCTTGGTGTGTTTGTATGGAGGTACTTTAGCTGGGCTACCTGTTGCATCACATTCCTAGTAGAACCTTTATTACCTCTAAGGTGTTTTGGAGAAGTATCCTTGTGTAGCTTTGTATGCAGAAATGATATTAATAACTAGTTTGATTTGTAGTCAGTGATGTTATTGGAAAATGAAGAAAGACACATGATCCCTAAAACAATGAATTGAAAAAGGCTGTTATATGTAGCTAATTTCCTTTTAAAATGTGATTGCAGTACAATTTACAATTACTTTTACTGAATATATTGGATGAAGAGTTTGGGGCAGTACCAACCACCATCCTTCAATTTTCTGTGAAAAAAATCAATAATCCAACCTGCTAAGCTACATCTTCATTTTGTTTTCTTTTCTTACAGAACCTGTAACAGAAACAACTGTAGAACCTTGTGGTAAGAACCAAACCCCTTATTTTTCTTGTTCCTGAAATTTTACCAAATCGGTAAACTCAAAAACTGATAAGTAAAATTATCAGTTAGTTTCTTGTGTTATTTTCCAGTTCTGGAAGAGTAGGATAAAAGTTATTAGCCTTTCTGATTTTCTTATCTCTCTTTACAGTTCTGTTGAATTGCCCTGCTGCTGATATCTAAGCTGCTGATACCAGGGCTGCAGAAAAGTTGTCTTCATTCTACTAGACCCTTTCTAATTTGTCATGTTGATAATCAGATGCTGCAAATCGCAGTTCATAATTAGAGTAAAACCGATGTTTGGACACTGGTTTGTCTCTCTTCAGAAATTGAGACCTTTCCTTTCTGATTTTAAGGCATAAACTGTAGTGTAGCCACTGTTTACTAGATGATTATGAAATAGTTGGAATAAGAAAATCTGCAATTTATTTTCAAAAAATGATTCAATGTGTCAAAACAAGGTATTTCACTTCCAACTGACATTTTTAAATTAAAGAAAGCCTGGTTATGAAATGTTCATCTTTTTAATTCTGCAGTTCTCCTAGCTAGAGAATTATTTAGAAGACTATTTCCCTGAGGAAATTTTCTGTTTTGACTAAACGGTTTTTCAAAGTAAAAGACAAACAAAAACTGAAATTGAATAAGGAACATAGGATTTTGTTATATTTTGTGATTCTTAAAATGCATATGGTAGTGTCATAAAAAAAATAATGGTTCTTTAAAATTGTCATAAAATCATTGACTGCTACTTTTTCTTTCTCTTTTAGATGTTGTTTCTCCCAGCAATATAGCAAGTGTAAAAGATGAGAACAACATGGCTGAAGTTACACTGGAAAATCTCAGAAAAAACAGAGAATATGTTATTTTGAAGCCTGATGGGAACTTAATTGTATATTCCAGCAACAATACAATACAACTTCAGAGATGCATGCGATATACAGTTAAAACTGATAAATGCAAAGATAATTATCTTGCTATTCCACCTGGTAGGTGTAGAAAGGTTTTCGTATTTTTCTGTTTATTTGGTTTGCGGCTCTTGACACGCATTAATTCAGCTTTCCTGGATTTCTTAGACTATTCTTGTTTCTTTTCAGAGAATCAGATGAAAAGATTTTCATACTTTGGGCTTGGTTTGCAAGATATTTTGTATTTTGAAGTTGCAACTTAAAATCTCTCAATATTTCTTGAACTAGGATGTAAAGAAATGTATTTTTCTCATTGTAAAGTAATTCAGGGGACTTTACATAGGTTGTCTGTAGCATAGTTAGCAACAACAAGACCAACCAGCACAAGAAATCTATTTACAATACTCACTAAAGAGATGGTCGGATTAAAACTTTATTTTAGTATTTGAATGCCAGCATTGTCTTTATCTCACGTAGGCTTTTTCAGTTTTTGTTTTCCTTTTCATGTTAAATTCTTTGTATATTATTCTGTGCTATTTGTATCTTCATATTTACAGAATAAGTAAAAAGTATAAACGAACAAAATACTACTTAAAGTATCAATATAGCCAATGTCACAGTGATACATAATATTAATCCTTTACAGAGAGCAGTAAAAATCCTTTCAAAGTTGAGGATCAAACAAGCGAATCTGCAAAAATATGTTGGGAAAAATCATTGAACTGTACTAATGTGACCGTTAGCTGCAAAAGTAAGATATTTGAAAAGTTGATTATCTATCTGTCTGTCTGTCTGTTCTTAAAGGCAATGTTAATATTGACTTTCAATGAGATACTGGCAGATCTTTACGTTAATTGTGCCAGTTTGAGGGGGAGGCTGCTATTCAGAATTTCTGGGATTGCCAAGCTGGAGACTACTGCTCCTGGTTTATTTCCTGAGTTTACCAGCCTCGTACATTGCACTCTTCTGAAGATTTTTGAGGTCCTACTTGGTATTTTTATGGGGAGACAAGAGTCTGGAAATCCTGAACTCTGTGGGTCTGCTGTGAGCTGATCCTTTGCAGACTACTAGGGCAGCTGGCTCTGAAGGCTTCTGGATGAGGACAGTCCATGCAATCTTGGCTTGGTGGTGGTCAGCCTAAGGAGTCAGCAGCCAGTGTGGTAGGAAGATATGGATACAGGATGTCCTCATGTATTCCAGAAAAATGCACGATGAATGTCCAGGGCTGCACATTTCATGTTTTAGGGAGCTGAAGAGCTAAGAAACCACTCCAAAGTCCTACCAGATTCCCATGGAATCTTTTGATTGTACACTTTTCTGTTTGGAATATTATGAGAGTTTATTACAAATTATATTGAATAAATAAGATAGAGAAAATCCCAGTTAAAATGGTAGCAAATGCTTTTGGAGCTGTAAAAAATATTGCTGACTATTTTTGTGTCCACACCTTCATCAGACATTACAGAAATAATTCAAGATTGTAAAGAGCTGCACAATTTACAACCCAACCATAAGTACAAATGCGCTGGTACTGTACATTTCTTTGAACAAAACATTGTTAACCAGGAGTTCACTATAGAAACAGATTATCAGGGTAAGTCTAATATTTATTTTTGTTTTGTGTTACACATATTTCTGGAAAACCCAACTATGAATCCCACTATCTCTATTTCCTGGAACTAAAGAAGTGTTCTCAGCAGCATGACAGGCTACTCCTAGGTTCTCCTCCAGCTCCTCCTGCCTGATCTCCCGCCCATCTAGTTGTCCTTTGACTGTAATAACAGACTTCCTATTCCTCTCCAGCTCCAGTCTTAGTCTTCCAGTTTGATGCCTTCCTCTACTTCTCAGAGACTGTAATTTTTTTTGAGGATGAGTACATGGCCAAATGTAAGGAAGTTTGAATGAAGACCAAAAAGACTCAAACAAAACACAGGCCTAGTAAAAAACAGGTGTTAGATTCTCGATTTGACGAAAGATGTGATAGATCATTGCAAAGAATGTCTCCAGATAAAATAATGTGGTCTTCCAAAATATTGTCCCTGGAAACATCTTAGCCTGTTTTTCTGAATTAAAAGACAAATTGACCTAAATCAAATAACATACAAAGAAAAATGTAGGCCACATGTTTAAAGTTTCTTGAAACTGTAAGGAAATAAAAGAAAAAGTTTAATATTTTGAAATGCTGGACAGTTTTACTAATATGTTACATGACTGTATTTACCTTGTCCTGAATTAATTACATGTATGAAATTGCTCTAATATGATGCTGTTACCTACACTCAGTTTATACTTACATAAATTTCTTTGAATAAAGTAGACTATGAAAAATGTTACATGCTGCTGGTATCTTGCTTTAGTACCCAATGAAATTTAATTTAATCAAAATAGGCAAAAATAGGAATATTTTGCTTTTTCATTCAAATATTTCCTTCCATCGTTCCACCCCCTCACCCCTCCACCATTGTTTTTCTTTTATGACAGCTCCAGGAGCACCAGAAAACCTTACAGCAAATAGTAGTACCATAACTGTATCTGTTTCATGGGAGAAACCTAGTGACATTTTGGAGCGTCCGATTCATGGCTATGAGGTGAAATGCAATGGCAAAGGTAGGCATATGCCCCTTCAGTATTGAATAATTCATTGCATATTTTAATATTTATAGAACACCAAGCATGATGCACTGTCAAAGCTATCTCTTCAAACTGTGCAGATTTTTTTTTTTTTCAGAAATGTTTAAATTTCTCTCCTTTGAGGTTGTTCCAGTTGAACTCTGTGTGTGTGTGCATTCAGTATACCATTTCAGGACACAGCTCTGGCATGCTTCAGTTCTTGTCCTTCTTGTATTAAGAATAAATGGGCAAGATCATTAGTTGCCTAATTGGTTTGTAGCATCATGCTCTGTCTCAGAAAATGCTGCTCCAGCTGGTTAATAAATTCTCTGAGAAGACAGGAACCTGCCTTTTGAGTAACAACAATGTGTGCATAAGTCAGGGATCCTAAGTGGTAGTATTGCACAGTCATGTTTAGAAAGGTAAGCCAGATACTTCTTTTCTACCAAACCATCACTACTTGCAGATATGGTGGTTTAGACCACCTTGTATTTAGATGGATATGTCTGAATCAATCATACTGGGATCACATTTTCGAGGTGTGATCTTTTCTTCATAACAATGACTGGAAAATGAATCCAGGAACAGTATGTCAGGTTTAAGATAGTCTTGGGTTAGTTAATTCTTTCTGTTCACATACTGCACGTTTTGTAAAATCAGACTGCCATAAGAACTGAAGTCTGTCATACTCATAAGCTCCCCAGACACAAATAATCTCTCCCATTCTCCATGGTATGCGTTTGATCACTACCCAAAAGTGTGACAGCCCCATGCACCAGTGTCTCTGGCTGGTCTGGCTTGGCGAGTGCAGGGAACTGATGTACAATACTGGGATACATGACTGAAGCAGCCAGAAGGAAACATAGAAAGGCCGTTTATCCCCAGTTCCCCAAGCCACGAAAGCCCTACCTAAAGTGTGGGTAACAGCTTCTCTCGCAGTGCTTCTTGTGCAATTCCTTTCTGTCCAGCTTGCCACTACCAAAAGCACACGATGTCTCGTGTCACATCAGAACAGACTTGCCCAGTACACAGGGTGACTAACACCTGTCTACTAACACCTTCCCAAACGGAATGCAGAAGAAATTATCAACCTCTCTTTAAACGCTTTAAGCTAGTGTTTAATTACATCCCCTAAAATGGCATGCTGAGAAAGTAAAAACCAAAACAGAACAAAACCTCAATTTTCTACCTTTTTTACTCGGCAATGTATTTCTTTCTCTTCCTGAACCTTCACTTAGCTTTAGTAAGCATAACAAATCAACCAAGTACAAGGTAATTAAAATACAAGTACATGGCAATTGTTTCGTGTAGTTCTGATGAAGTGTAAGAATTCTAGTGCTTCTAACACAAATTTAATTAGTTTCATTAATTAATTTTTCTTTTTTTTTCTTGAAGAGGAAGAATTAGTCACTACAACTAGCTATACTTGTGACAGATTAAAACCTTATACCAATGGCTCTGTATCTGTGACTCCATATGTGAATAGCAAATATAAGAATAAAAAAATTAAGGGAGAAACCAGAAGATGCAATTTTAGAACAAAATCAGCAAGTAAGTTCCTTGGTTGTGAACTGTTATGAACAAAGCTGATACTAACACAGGGAATGTGTTCTTTCTTATTGTACATTATATTGTATATTTCGTTTTTACTACTTCATATTAACCTATGTTTATTATTCATGCAGTATTACTGTTATTGTTATTTGTACTATTTTTTTATTAAAAAATTGAATTTATTTGAAATTCTTGATAAGATTTTAGGCAGCATCATGTCCTAACCTAAAGAAAAGATTCAAATTAAACATAAGGAGAATGAAAACTTTCCTTTTTTTCTTTCTGGCATGAAAACTAAAAAGACATGGAAAATGTACCTTCTCTTCTGTCATTGCCTGTTAGCTCAAAGCAGATCTACAAGCTACAGCAATGCTGATGTCCATAGTAGGTTTTAGTTTGTACTTACACATACACAGTTGACTTCTGCAATTCCACATTAGGTTAAAACCCAACCTGCACCAACCTTTGTGCTGTCAGGAAGGTCATGAACCTTTTTGGGGCTATCCTGTCAAAGGCTTCCTTCTGTCATCTTGATTCTTTGTTTGCTATACGTGTTCAAGTGATAGAAAGACTAGAAAAGCTACAAAAAGCAAACCCCCAAACATAACATTTTGCAGATATTTTCCTGACACACACAAAGCATAATAGAGACACAGACCTTTCTATTTTTGGGGGCTTTCCCCCCTCCTTTTTAATCTTCAGATGTAGAGCTTCATACTATTTTAACTCCTTCTTTGAGGGGAAAAATCCCAAACCACCCCAAAGAAAACCAACCAAACCTTCCATGTTTATATAATTACTTCCAGTACTTTTTTAGCCCTAGTTTCACCATCTCCAGACTTGGTTAATATAGAGATGCACCTATAGGGAAACTATGATGGTTTAGACTTAGTAAGATACTAAATGTTTCCTTTAAATTCATTGAATAAGCTAAAGGCATTTTATTAGAGAAAAATAAATTATTTCTCTGCTAGTGAAGTAATGGTAAAGTGGGGATTTTTTTCCCCCTAATAGCAGGAATAATTAAATCTTTATTGCCTTTTAAACTCCCAAGAATTATGTAGAAATGGATATATAAGAACATTGAATCTGATTGTTGTTTTTACTTCATGAGTTTTTGTAGACCCTTGGGAAGTACAGGGGCCTCTAGCAGACTGTTCTTTTGAATTTGAATCCTATCTTTCTGTAGCATATACAGAGCTTTTGTATCCAGTTTTAAAGACAATTCATGAAAATATCGAATTTCTCTATTACTTGGGGTCATTGATCTAACAAATTTTAGCTTGTAATTGAAGAGTACATTATGAAAATTACCACCTGAAGTCTCATGAGAAAAAAAAAGCAGCTTATAAATTATTTGATTGATATTTTAAAACATTTGATCCAAGAGAACTGGAACAGAAATTGAAAAGTGTCTTTAATTTCTAGATAGCCCTTGTTTAAGCAAGGTCATGATTTTTCTCTTTATGATAATCTAGTTTGAGTATGTCATATTTTGGAGCTGCTGATATTTTAATAACTGATGAAGACTGCAGTCCACAGTACAAGTTTATGGGTCAATAAATTTATGGGTCACAATTTCAGTTCCTGGGGTTTTTTTTGAGAAAATAAGCAGTCAGTTTCCTTCATAAATTAATTATATTTATTAAACCTTCTCCAGCTTTTACAACAGCTGATAGTATGATCCAGCAGACTGGAGAAGTTTTATGGCTTCCTGAACAAGAGATCATGTCAGTGGAGCACAAATCCTTGGAAGCAGAAAAAGTCTTGCTTTCTGTAAAATATATTCTCATCTTCAACAAACACATTGCTTCCAGAGGTGTTTGCTTTTTCCTCATCACAGATCTTTCAGTAGTACACTGAATAAGAATCTAATGAATCTGCTTTGTAGATGTAAACAAGCAGAGACATAGTAATTGCACAGGCATCCAAGTAAAATATCCTACCACTCCCCACATGGGATATTTGATCTGCTCATGAAGCCTCACACATCTTAGCTCTTTTTTCTTTTCCAGTATGCCAGCTTGCAAATTGAAGTGATAGTTGAGCAAACTTCCATGGTCATGTTCCAGTGAAATGTGGCTAATGGAACTCCCTTACACAGAATGCTACTTTCTTTCTGGAAGATTTTCAAGCTCTTAATGGCAGGTCCCCCAACTGTGCCTCTGATCTGAAGCCCGTTTGCTACAACATACAAAATCAGAGTTACAAAACACAAATTAGACCTAGTAGATTCCTTATCATCAAAAAGGGGTTTTTTTGTGGTTTTTGGTCAGTTTTAAGACCATATGACGTTTAAGTAAGAGCATACTATTCCAAATATTAAAATACACAATCTGCTCCTGTTAGGATATTTAATTTACAGAAGTTTTGAAACATGCACTTGCAGAAACCTGCTTGTTCCCACTGTCTATCTGTTGTCCCATGTTCTTCAGATAAGAAAGTGATGTCAGATGCAAGAGTATGTTGCCATCACATTGACTTTGCAGCTTGAGTGTCAGTAAGGTGTTGACCTTCCCAATATTTTCAGTTCCACTTCACATCTTTTCCACTTCAGATAAGCCTATGGTTAACTAAAACTTGATTTTATTTATCTTGTTAAATTGGAACTGTAGTTTATAAAGAAGAAAGTGTATGGAATTATTTAGAGAGAAGATAACAGACACATGTGAAAATGTATAGCTGTTGAAATGTTTGGTTTGAAATGATGAGAATAGAACCAGTAACACTTCTTCTGTGAACAGAACCAGACCCTGTGAGTGACGTTAATGCAACATTGATAGACGATAATGTTGTAGAAATTACATGCAAAAGCCGGGGAGTGTATGGAGAAATGACAGAATTTGTATTGACAAATGAAAATGATGGAGAAACTGAGACCAGAAAAGATAACTGTAGTTTTAGAAAAAGAGATCTCTTGTACTTGACGAACTATACATTTTCGGTAAGTAGGCTTAATAAATTAAATATATAAAATATTCCTGTATTTTCATTGGGTAGCATATCATACTTGATTTTAGATAAAAAGGCATATATGGTGTCGAGTTAATCTATGGATCTGTAAGGCACGGAAGTAAAGAAGCAGCTATTACTTTGGAAATGCAATGCAAATATACCTAGTCCCTTGTGTATTATTGCACGCATGTTCTAACAGTATGAAAAATACAAGCCTTTCACGTGTCCTTGCAGAAGCCTTTTACAAGCCAGTCCTTTGTTTCCATACAATATATCTCACCATCTGTTTACAAGTTTCACATTCCTGAGGGCCTCTTACTATGTCGTCTTCTTTCAAGCATTTCACTCTTTTGGTATTTTTTTGTTTGGAGAACAATATTTCCTCTCAATAAAGTTTAGGTAAGAAAGTAATCAGTAGGAATGATAGTTATAATTACTTTCAGGAACTGGTTTCACTTATTTTCCACAGTCTTTACCTCTTTTCTCTGTTTTCCTGAGGAAACACACTATTAGAGAGCTTGAGTAGTCTAGGTTTTGTTCCAAGGTTTGGTCAGTATTTTTCTGACTGGTTCTGGTCAGAAACCTTTGTATTTGGAGAAGAAAAACAAGATCCTGTAGGAGCAGATGCTTGCATTGCTCCCATAGTACAAAACCCCTCCACCTGGGGGACAACAACCCTATTCAGCGCTACAGAAGTCTGTCTAGAAAGCTACCTGGAGGAGAGGGACCTGGGGGTGTTGGTTGACAGCCAACTGAACATGAGCCAGCAGTGTGCCCAGGTGGCCAAGAAGGCCAGTGGCATCCTGGCTTCTATCAGAAATGGTGTGACTAGCAGGTCCAGGAAGGTTATTCTCCCTCTGTACTCGGCACTGGTGAGACCGCTCCTTGAATCCTGTGTTCAGTTGTGAGCCCCTCACCACAAGAAGGGTGTTGAGGTTCTGGAGTGAGTCCAGAGAAGAGCAACAAAGCTGGTGAAGGGGCTGGAGAACAGACCCTATGAGGAACGTCTGAGAGAGCTGGGGTTGTTTATCCTGGAGGAGGCTGAGAGGAGACCTCATTGCTCTCTACAGCTACCTGACAGGAGGTTGTAGAGAGGAGGGAGCTGGACTCTTTTCCCAAGTGCCAGGGGAAAGGACAAGATGGAATGGACTCAAGCTGCACCAGGGGAGTTTCAGACTAGATATCAGATTTTTCACAGAAGGGGTCACTGGGCACTGGCACAGGCTGTGCAGGGAGGTGGTTGAGTCACCCAGTAGGTCTCTTCCAACCTAGTTATTCTGTGATTCTTAGCTTTTTGTACACCACTTGCAGTGTGCAGTTTCCCTTACAGAAGAAACTGGCCTCTGCCTGGCTTTAAACCCTTGTTTCAGCTTCATACTTATTATACCTTGTTTGGGGAAACAGAGAAAGCCTTATAGCCTTAACTGAAAGAATTCTGGGTCAAATTACAGAATTTCTGAGACAAACAACCAAGGCACCCATGAGAGCTGGTGGGTGTCGAGATTCCCATCTACCTGCACACTGAATTGTTTAGGGAATAAACTGGAGCAGCATGCCTTTTGGTTTAGTTGTGTTTGGACCTTGATGGCTGTATTAGATTTCTGGCTTTAATTATCTTTGAAGATTCTTTCTTATTTTCTCTGCCACCTCTGCTGCTCCTCCAGATGTTGCCATCTACCATGGCTTTCTTCCTAGGTCCAGAATTCAGAAACCACAAATCCCTGAACACATCAACTTTTTAGAGCAGAAGGTGCAAGCTGGGGCATAGTCCTCTATCTGGTGTGATTTTTCTTAAATGATTGGGTAGGTTCAGCAAGAACTCAGCCTGCAGCCAACAATCATGATGAAAGTCCTCCTCCTCCTCCCCTTTAGGATGATTTGCAGCAGGAGAATATTACTATTAAAAACACTATTTTTCAATTCTGTTAATATTCACTACTGTCTAGTATTAAGTCTTTAATAATAGGGCTAATTTTTCTTCAGAAGAGAAGTGTGAAATATTTGACCTACAAACTTTAAGCTACCTATTAGATCTGATTGAAATTTCTAAAAAGTAAATATAAAAGTTTGGCTAACTGTAAAATATATTATGAACTTAAAACACATCTAAACAAAGTCAGTATTTCATCACCAGATAAAGTACCTCAAGAAAGTAGCTTATTATAAAGTTTATTTTGGCTTCCATAATTTAACCTTTTATAAATTACTTCCCATACAGGAACTTGTATTAAAAATATTCAATTCAGTTGGCTATTTGTGAGTTTACTGTTGAAGCAAATAAAATAATGATGTTTTATTATATATTGCATGATTATTGTTAAGATTTAAGAGGTTTGATTTTAAGTTGATAAGAGAATTTTTTCCTTGAGATATACCTGATTTTGATTGTGTAAAACCTGTCTTCTGCTTCACAAACTTTTTTTCCCAGTCATGTACATGGTTGTGGATCTACATCTTGCTGTATCTTAGGTAGAAACCAGGGCTGCACTATGAATGGTTATACAAATACTGACAGCAGATGCCTCTGTCAGTGAGATTGATTCAGACAATATGGCTGCATTTTTAATATCCATTGTGCTTTGTTTTTTAAAACTATATCGTGCATAATTTTTTACTTGTTATATCTTAACATCTCTATTATTCTCATGTGCTGCATGCAGATCTTAGTGTTTAATGGAGAATATAAAGGACAGCCAGTAAAGAAGAGTATAAAAACCAGATGTAAGTGAACATACACAGCATTTTTACTTTTGGGCTAACATAGTACAGATTAATATTTTAAACTGTGAATTTTGTTGTGACTATTCCTATATAAATACCCAAACTTCCTGTTTTATAGTTAAATGTTGATCTGCATTTGAAAATATAACAATGCTGACAAGTCATCGACCATGGTTTATAATTATTACATAGCTGGAGTTTCTTCAGGAAATGGTCATAAGGAACTAGAAATTCATTTTGCCAATTAAATTATCCACGTTAGGATGATTCTCCTGCATTCAGATCCTGCTTTTCAGGAGATGAACATCAGTGACTTGTCAGTAATTCCCGGATCAAGAGAAGCTGAGAGCTCTACACAGCTCAGCTGTACAGGTCACAGAGCAAGAGACAACCATGGTAATGCTGAGCCACTGAATGAGTTGTAGCATTTTGATATGTGGGAATGGAGAGTTTAAGTGAAAGTGTTCTTAATGAAGAAATAAGCTCCTCTTCTGTGAGCTTACAAGTTTTTGGTACTTTGGAATAGCAAACTTAAACTAGCACATAAAAATAATTATTTAGTTTTTTTCACTAAAAAATCAATGACTCCTGGCTCTAGGAAGTATCAGATTTTTTTTTAAAAAAGGAAAAAACATGTAATTTTAAAATTCCATTATGTATTCAAGAAATAATAAATTTATTCTTTTTCTGTTGCTAGACAATTCTAGAGCACTTATTATATTCTTGGCATTCTTGATCATTGTGACATCAATTGCTTTACTACTGGTTCTGTACAAAATCTATGATCTTCATAAAAAAAAGCTTAGGTAAGTGTCATGTTTCTTTATCTCTCTTACATAAATGGGAGAGACTTTCTGTTTTTCCACAAGATTTCCCAACATGTAGTGCAGAAATGTTACGAGTTTAATAATTAATACTGGAAAAAAACATTCTCTCACCTTTTAATCCTTCCATAAAACCCCAATTTCAGGTGTTTTGTCTGGGAATGCAAATGTAAATAAGTAGATTTAAAATCTCTTTGCTATATCCTTTCTCGGGAAGTAGAAATGTTTACCTGGTAGAAAAAATGTTTTGTCATTAGTTTTGTGAAAAAATATTCACAAATATCTGGTAAACATTTCCTTCCTGCTTTAAGTTAAAGGTAATGACAATAATACACTTTCTTGGAACTCTTTCAAATGCTTGTTCGCCCATAACAATATTTCACAGAGAGTTTTTTTTGTTATAGTCATCTCTGCATGATTTGGTAGTTGTATGATAGTGGATAGTGATAGAAGAATGGTGATTGCTTTCCCTTAAGACTGTACCAGAGACCTGGAAAACCAGGCTGACTACTGCTATTGCTGTGAAGTGAGATGCTGCAATGTGTGAAGGGCATTTTCTGCTGGTAGAGAAAGGAGGAGTTACAGCAGCTTCTTCAGCAACCTCTCAGCCCTCTGGCAACAGCAGAACTTGGGGACTCATCTCTTCCAAGCCCTTCTCCCTGTACCCTGCCCCAGCTCTTCCCTTTAGGGGGTCAGGGAGCTGCTATTGCTCTAATAGGAAGCATACTTGGGGAAGTAAAATTAATATTTGCTTGTATAGCTCCAGAAAGTCTGGCTTGTTCATGGTTCCTGAGCATTTGAACTTAATTTCATTATATTTTTTATATGTGTTGGTTTATTGTCACTTATTTAGCAAGAGAAACAGGTAGTTTGAGCAGTCACTCCAACAACTCCAAATTAAAGACATGTTTGTGGCAGGTGATATGAACAAAATTATGCAAGTGATTAATTTTTTTTGATATGGTTTCCTTCTTTCTCCCTCTCAATAATGCTCACACTAGACAGACAAGGATCCCAACCACCTCTGTGCAGGACCTGTGAGTCCCAGTGGTAGCACTTGTGTTTCACAGAGAGCTTGTAATGTGGTCTATTGGCTAAGAACTGTCTTGATGTTCTCACACAAACCTGGCCTTATTTAAATCATTATCAAATACAGGTCTTACTGGTCAAAGCTTTTACAGTTGTTTTTTTTTGGTTTCTTACAGCAATTCTTCTGAAGGTACAAGCCTTGTTGAATGTAAGTATTTTCATATATTTAACAAGTAGAAATAAAACTGGTCATGTGTCTTGCTACCACCTTTTGGATTTTACACATTCTAGTCTGTATCTATATACATTATAGAGATCAACACAACAACACCTCATTTAGAGGAAAAAAAAGCTCAAAGCAATTTCAGTAAATGCATAGCAGAAGTATTTATACTTAAGTGAATGGAATTTTTCAGTAAACTGAAAGTGTCTGAAAAACTTTTGTTACCTAATTATGTACGAAATTTTGTTACCCAAGAATGAGGTTGCGATACATTTAACACTGAGAGTAAGTCCAGACTCAAATACAGCTTCAAGCAGAGTTTCCATTTCCTGTGCACCTTTTTTCAAAGCAAGTATTTAAATGTAAGCCAGTCATTTTTTATTGCAAAATTTCAAAAAGATGAAACCAAACTTTATGAGAAATTTTTTGCACAAGATTTCAAAACCTATGAAGAAAGACAGAATCACTCAATACCAGAAAACTTCAAGAAAAAAATAATTCATGGCCCACAAAAATTAACTAGATCAAATGGTGGCCATGACTGTGTTGATATTCAAATCCATTTGCTTAGGCACATGGTTGTTAAAAAAAAATCTATTCGATGTAAATAAAAAACAACTAAATGTTTAATTAGAAATGTTAAAACTTGTTCAATCATTACTTTATCTTTAAAGATATTACAAAATATTGCTTCTCAGAGTATAAATTGGAGAATGTGTGGAAAATGCAATAACATGTTGTACTACTGATGAGAAATGATCAGAATTGAAGTAGAGGGCAGGGCCATTTAAATGTTGTGGATGTTGGGGCTCTTCCTGTGACCTGAATGGGACAATTGCTACTTTGTACAAAAGCGCTTAACAGTCATGTCCTGGCAAGCGGTCTCCTCCTGAGGTGTCTCCTGTCAGACAGTAGAGCTGAACAACTTCTGTTATGCCCAGGGCCTGTTTGCCCACAGTTGACTCAGGTAACACCACTTTGTTTTAAAAAATAAACACGTTTATTTAAAATAAAGAGGTTTCCTTTTATTAATTCACCTGAAAATCTGAGAATCACATTTACTGAAATGTAACTTGCATTTTCCAAATCAGTAATGATAAATGTCCAACATATTTGCACAGTTAAAGATGATGACAAGCAACTTCTGAACATAGAGCCAATACCTGCTGAGCAATTGCTAGACACGTACAAGAGGAAGATTGCTGATGAAGGAAGACTTTTCTTGGATGAATTTCAGGTTTGACACTGCTCAAAATATACCACAGATTTGTAGCCACGGGGTTGGAAGAATCCTGTTTAAGAGCATGTTATAAATAAATAAAAACAATCTAGAAACTCAAGTGAATTCTCATCAAAGGTCAACCAGGTTTCAGTTAATTTTACTGTGAAGGTCTGTTCAGTATAAGAAGGTAGCACTTAATTTTGTTCTTGACAATGTTTTTCAGCTAATGTATAAAATACACAGTTTAATTAGTTGCCATTCTGAAGCACTTTTTAATGCATATTTTAATACTCTTATTGCATAGCCATATAGGTATGACAAATATGTAATTATGGAGACATGTTATTTATATGAAGGGAAAAGAAAATTGTTTGTCTTAGATATCAGTAATATATGAAGTAGTATTTTATGAAACAGAGTATTATCTTCCAGTCTCAGTAGAATCAAATTTCTTGCATATGCATTTGACTATAAGTAGAAGCCGTTTTAAATATACATTTACCTAATAAAAGAAACTTTGTATTTTACAGAGTATTCCTAGGGTTTTCAGTAAATTTTCAATAAAGGAGGCCAAGAAAAGCCATAATCAGAATAAAAATCGATACATTGATATCCTACCATGTGAGTATTTGTTACAAATTCTGCATGCTTTGTAAATATTTTTCTCAGCATCTTGAGAAAATATAAATATTTTGTTTTAAATTATTTAAACAGATGATGATAACCGTGTTGAACTCTCAGAAATCCCAGGAGACCCAGGATCAGACTATATCAATGCAAGCTATATTGATGTGAGTGACTTCTATGTCAAAAAAGTCTTAGGCGCTACTGAAGAAATTCTGCAGCCTGCATGTATCAAATATCACAATGGAATATTTCTGTTTGTGTTCTTTCCATCTTTATAATGTATTTGGTATTAACTATCTGTTGCCCATTGTATTTATTTGTAAAGTTGCAAACCTTTAAAACCATTCATACTTCCTTTTGAAAAGCTGACAATATTGTGCTTTTTATAGGGTTTCAAAGAACCAAGAAAATACATTGCTGCACAAGGTAATTTTTAGCCTTAGAAGAATGTGCCTTCTTTATTCACCCATTTTTTTTTTGCTAGAAAGTAATAACATAGTATTAGTAAATTTAAAGAAAAATTGAGACTCTGACATTTTGAAATTTAATATGAAAAAGTAGCCAGTGTGTTTTTCTTGGGGAATTTTGTGAAGATGAGTAAATTGTACTTCAAAAGAAGATGTCTCATAAATATAATTATACACCTAAAGTTTTCATATTTCACACCAATACAGTAAAGATATACATCAGACTTTTAAAATGTTGTAGCCTAAAGCCAGCGGTCATAATGAAATGAAGTGTGTGGCCGTTATTTGCATGATTTCTGGTTAGCTTTTCAGACTGTGTGGCTAAGCATGTTAATAAGGCAGGTGTTTTTTCATGTAGCTGCCCTCTTAAAAAAATTCCCTTCAAATACCTCCTGCCAGGCCCCAAGGATGAAACCATGGATGATTTCTGGAGAATGATCTGGGAACAGAAGGCAACAATTATTGTCATGGTGACTCGCTGTGAGGAAGGAAAGAGGGTAAGAAATATCCATCCACCCATCCTTCCATCCATCTTTCTATCCTTCTTTTGTCTGAAAACAGAATAGGTTGCTGTGCTGTGATGAATTACATCTTCTTCTGAGTACTTTGTTTTCATTCTTTTCTGTTGTCTCATTGTGGGAGAACCTATGTTGGAAAGTATGCCAAAACAGTCTTGCCTAGTGGAATTACCTGTCGTATCAGAAAATATCTCTTTAGTTACAGCTGTCAGTAGCAGAGGGTGAGCTTCCAAATTACAGCTAATAAATCCAGAAAAGGGCTCAAGGCAGAACTTTAGTTGCTCACTGACATGTCATAAATGGTTTATATTTTCTCCTTTCTATTATTTTCTGATATCCTGACAACACCCTCAGTAAATCCTGGACAGAATATTTATTTTTGTATCTATTGTCTTTGTTCTTCCTTTAACTGGAATGTTGGGAGCTACTGGCTTGCTTTTGTTCCTAATTCTAGGTACACTATGAAGAAAGTTTATTGCTTTTTTAACTACTTTTAAAGATGAAAAGAAAATGTTAGCAGCATGCAGATTTCAGGATCCCCAGCTTGGCATTAAAGGCAGACAGGAGCAATGTCTCTTACAAAAGACTGAAAAACAAGCCACGGAAGTAGCTACAAAATTTTCTGCATCCTTCAGGCAATAGCAGGTGTAGCTGTTCACTTTTTTAACTAGTGTGCAGGACTTTTTCCCCAACTTTATGTCCAAGCTAAATTCCCTGGGCATAAACCTCAGCTAAGAGACCTGAATTTTTAGATATTTGGAATTATTTAGCACTGACATTCTTAGCAGTGACAGCCTTTTCTCACACCTGTGAGAACCTGAAAAAAAAAATATGTGGAGTTGCCATCAGACTTTCGTCTAGTTCTCAGCTCTGCCACTTTGGTATTGTGCTGCTCACCTAGCTTCATATCTTCATAGAATAAATGTGCTCAGTACTGGCCAACAATGGAGAACGGCTCTGCAACATATGGGGACATCATTGTGAAGATCAATGAAAGTAAAACGTGTCCAGACTATGTCATTCAGAAACTACACATCACAAACGTAAGTTGATCCAAAAGTATAAGACTGACTGGAAATGGAATGTCTGTCTGGAATCTATAGGTATCATTGAGAGATCAGCTTAAGGGGAGAAGAGTCAGTTATCAATGGAATATGCTCTACTGTTTTTCCCTAAGCAAGATATAGTTTAAGAGAATAAATTCTTATATGTAGGTGTCATTTCTTACAAGAAATTTGAGTTAGTCGTATATTTCCAACATAAAAATGTATTTTCATTAGCACTCTGGAATCTATTTTTAAAAGGAAGCTTAATATCCTGTTAAGTATGGAAAATGCAATACACTATGGTTTCCTTAGATATTTAACTTGTTATTTATCACAGAAATTTTACTGGTTTATGCATATCTCAGCATAACCTTCTACAACTAAAATCAGTGTGACTCATAGAGCACCATCATCTACCCTCATGATAATTGTACCAGTAGAACAGTTACAAATTCTGATAATCTCAAGTGCATTTACAAACATAGGTGTTCTAAAGTTACCATTTGGCTATATGTACACTCATTAAGGCTTGTTAATGTCTCTCTTTTACACGTCTGAAATCACATTAGTTGCTTTGTGCATGACTGAGAATAAAGTTTGCCATCTGAGGATAAACGCTTCTCCCAGGCCCTTTCAAAAAAATATTTCAGTGAGAGCAAATGGAACATAAATTATAGCTAAAAGCATTAAGACTCAAAGAGTAAATCTGCTGACAGGTCTTCAACAAATAATCAAGCAACAGACTGACCATCATAATTACAGCTGGAAATTCCTATTCTGCTGTCTCATGTTGCATTAAAGTTTACTCAGGAAGCAGTGCGATTAAAACAAAGTTGTAGCTTAGTGTAGAGACAGTGAGAATATTGTAATGTTAATAGTTGTCTCTTAACAGAGACATCACTCTGCAACTAGAACTATCTGCATTAGAAATGAGAGATTGCTGCAGGTTGAGGACTGATACTTTTAGAACTGTCTGCACCCTATTCGGCTGACCTCATATCAACATAAATAGAACTGATATTGGTCGTGGAACTTAAAGAGTACTCCCTGGCAAGAAAGTGAAGACTTCTGTATTTCTGGTGTTATAATGATATACAGTTACTGAAACAATGGGAAATAACTGTATGAATAACTGTGCCCCAGCGGGATAATTCAACTTTGAATGAGAATTGGGGGGTTAATTATTGAGGAAATACCTGTATAACAATACTAACTCTTGGACAGTAAAAGAATGCCATTGAGATGTCTTTCTTATTTTGTGTTATAATCTTGGTTATCAAAATGTATATCCTCTCTTTTAATCTAGCAACAACATATGAAAGTAGGACTCAAAATCTGTTGTGATTTTAATCTTTAATTGAGTAGCTTAAGAGAATTGGTCTCATTGAAAATCGTAGGTTTTCTTGTATCTGTATTGAAATGGTAGGAGTCCAATTTACAGTTTAAATTTATTTATTTATTTTTTAAATCTGTTGTATCCCCAGCAGGCTACTCCTAGGAGGCATAAAAGTATTACCAACCTGTTTCCCTTGAAGTAATTCAAGTTATGCACTGGCAAAGATATTAATAAATAGAACAAGGAGACATATTATACTCTGGATCACAGGCTAACCTGAGAAAGAAGTATTTTAGCTTGTCCTCTGTTGGAGTCGTGTACTCTTGGTTCATGAATATATTTTAATTAAAATTTAATATGAAAAACATTATAACCTGAGAGGTCATTGGAATTACAGCATTACAGCATATTGTTTGAGATTTCTGTTTCAACATTTGATGAATGTTAGCCTTACTTTTCTTCTGCTTTGTATATCTCCTCTTGATTTTGGCTTTGTCTAGGGAAAAGAAAGGACAACAGGAAGAGATGTCACTCATATTCAGTTCACAAGCTGGCCAGACCATGGAGTTCCTGAGGACCCACATCTTCTTCTTAAACTCCGACGCAGAGTTAATGCTCTCAGCAACTTTTTTAGTGGCCCAATAGTGGTTCATTGCAGGTAACTACGTATTATTTTTAAAAAATCATGGTAATGTTAAATGAACATGAAATGAAGCTTTTCAGGAAAAGGATCTGGCAAAAGTGTTTGGGTAATCCCAAATTTTATGACTTGATTACTTGAGAAAGAGGTAGCCAAAGATGCACAAAAATATTTGTTTTCTGAAGGCTACTCAGATATATGAATATACACAGCCTTTTGTGTATCAGTGACAAGAATGTCAGGCTATTCCAGCAATGACTACCACATTTGACAGTATTTCCCTTACTTTCATTAAAAGATATTTAAAAACCCAATGCATCATTGTTTGTGTTGCAAATTAATTTCCAGCAAGAACTGTTTTCAGTTGCTTCATATTCCAGTGTTATACTTTTGCTTTCTCACTGACTATTCCCCTCAGACTGAGACTGGGACAGACCATTCCATCCTGATAACCAAATCCCTTTGTGCTTTGCAGTGCTGGTGTTGGGCGCACTGGGACATATATAGGAATCGATGCCATGCTAGAGGGGCTGGATGCAGAAGGCAGAGTGGATGTTTATGGCTATGTTGTGAAGCTGCGTCGGCAGCGGTGCCTCATGGTCCAAGTAGAGGTATCTCACTAAAACTATGGTCACTTAGAACTCTTCTTTACTAGGACGGCTTGGTGTTTTGTTCTGATGGAGTTCAGCTGAAGTTGTTCCCAGAAAATATAGCTCTGAAAAATATTGAGAGAAAAAATCTAACACAGTTTTTCAATTTTAGAAACTCCAGCCTTTTAAGATTAAGCTTAAAACAAAACCAACAAAACAGCCAAGAAGAACATTTTACATTTGTTAATCCATATTGCAGCATAAAATTCACAAATGTAAAATTGAGCTTGTACAGTCAAACTCAATTTTCATATTCTAAAAACTGTCTGTCCAGGTGGGATTTTCAGTTGAGTTGAGAGTATAACATATGTTATGGAGAGATGCAATGCATATTTTCAATGAATTAATTGTTTTGCAGATCTTTCAAATCTCAGTTTTGAATCTCATATTTATTGTCTGACATTACGTTTATTTGAAGAACATTTCATCTAACACACTAAATGTGTTCCAAAATGTATAATTCAGAAGTCACTCTTATTTTTAATACTTGTATTTAATGCTTATTTAACAGGAATTCTTAATGCTATTAACATCATGGGACTAATAGTTTTTTATAATGGTTTTAAAAGTGATATTAATTTTTTTCTACTCTTTAATATCTTTATTTTTAAACTGTTGAAATGGGAAACACCAGTCACAGTACATCCTTATTCATCAAGCGCTAGTGGAATACAATCAGTATGGAGAAACAGAGGTCAGTCTCTCAGAACTACATTCCTATCTTAATAATCTGAAAAGAAAAGATCCTCCGAGTGACCCTTCTTTGCTGGAGGCAGAGTTCCAGGTAAATAAGCACTGATTTCTAAGGCCCTTACCTCTCACATTAGAATGTTCCTTGCACAGTAGTCTTGAGACAGAGAGACCATACAAAACAGATCGCTTCTGTGATTATTTTTCTGGCATAGAAGCAGTTTCTTCACTCTTATGCAAATTCATGAAATTTTATTCCTATTTTTGATGTTAATATTTTTTAAAAAAGATGAGGAGCATAGAGAGATAATTTGTGTCTTTGTGAATGATGTCCTGTGCCATTGTGTGTGGTATACAAGGCATTTTAAAACCATAGTCCAGATGTGACCAAAGTTTAAAGATTTAAAGTAAGAAGTGAGGCACTGAGATAGGAAGACAGGGTGTGGGTGTGCAGAGGGGACAATGATCCTGGGAACCATTTTAATGACGCATAATACCAAACATCCTCTTTCTTTAGAGATTACCTTCCTATAAGGGGTGGCGAACACAGAACACTGGGAATCGTGAGGAAAATAAAAGCAAAAATAGGAATGAAAACATAATTCCATGTAAGTATTTTCCATGAACCTTCCCTTATTTTATTTGTTATCTTCTGTAAGAAAACCTAATAAATTTTGAAAAACATAGGACAGTAAATTACCTTACTGAAAAGTATTTAATTAATTTTCCGAATACTGTAATATTAGAAACTTTTCATACAATCATAGAATCATAGAATAACCAGGTTGGAAGAGACCCACTGGATCACCGAGTCCAACCATTCCTATCAAACAATAAACAATGTCCCTTAGCACCTTAAATACCTCCAAGGAAGGTGACTCAACCACCTCCCTGGGTAGACTGTTCCAGTGCCCAATGACCCTTTCTGTGAAAAATTTCTTTCTGATATCTAGTCTGAACCTCCCCTGGTGCAGCTTGAGGCCATTCCCTCTCATCCTACCTCCTATCACTTGGGAGAAGAGGCCAGCACCCTCCTCTCCACAACCTCCTTTCACAGAATCACAGAATCACAGAACAACCAGGTTGGAAGGGACCCATCGGATCTTCTAGTCCAACCATTCCTATCTAACACTAAACCAAGTCCCTCAAGACCTCATCCACCCGTGTCTTAAACACCTCCAGGGAAGGTGACTCAACCACCTCCCTGGGCAGCCTATTCCAATGCCCAATGACCCTCTGTGTGAAAAACCTCCTCCTAATCTCCAGCCTAAATCTCCCCTGGCGGAGCTTGAGGCCATTCCCTCTCGTCCTGTCCCCTGTCACTTGGGAGAAGAGGCCAGCTCCCTCCTTTCCACAACCACCTTTCAGGTAGTTGTAGAGAGCAATGAGGTCTCCCCTCAGCCTCCTCTTCTCCAGGATAAACAGTGCCAGTTCTCTTAGCCATTCGTCATAGGGCCTGTTCTCCAGCCCCTTCACCAGCTTGGTTGCTCTTCTCTGGACTTGCTCCAGAGCCTCAACATCCTTTTTGTGGTGAGGGGCCCAGAACTGAGCACAGGATTCAAGGAGCGTTCTCACCAGTGCTGAGTACAGAGGGAAAATAACCTTCCTGGACCTGCTGGTCACACCATTTCTGATCCAAGCCAGGATGACATTGACCTTCTTGGCCACCTGGTCACACTGCTGACTCATGTTCAGTCGACTGCCAACCAACACCCCCAGGTCCCTCTCCTCCAGGCAGCTTTCTAGACAGACTTCTCCCAGTCTGTAGCTCTGCACAGGGTTGTTGTGCCCCAAGTGCAGGACCTGTCACTTGGCCTTGTTAAACCTCATGACGTTGGACTCAGCCCAACAGTCCAGCCTGTTCATAGTGTTTTGAAAAAAAAAAAAGATAAGAGTTTTTAAGAATGTGAATTATTGGAAGTATTTAAACTTATTTTAAATAGAGTGGCCTTTGTTCTGGAGTCTGCTGTGAAAGGACTAGCCTTTTTCTATTTTCCCTCCCGGCACATGTGGGACAGCCCCTCACCCTACTCCTCTAATGCTATACCTGAGCTGCAGAGTGGTATGACAGTAACACTGTGTCTCACGCAGATGACTTTAACCGAGTGCCAATCAGGCATGAAGATGAATGCAGTAAGGAAGGTGAACATGATTCAGATGATTCCTCCGATGAGGAAAGTGACTGTGAGGAATCATGCAAATACATCAATGCTTCCTTTATAACTGTATGTATTTGTGGGATCCATTAGAAGTATTTTAGAAACTTTCAGCTAAAACTGTATTCTAGCTTGAGCTCATTCTCTTATTGGGTTCACAAATGGAATAGGATTTACCTGAATAAGGAGTAAAGGTCTGAAAATAGGCTGGCATACCCGTTTATAGTTTTAATCATCAAAATCTTCTACATTTTGCTACAGAAATAAGATGAATCATTTTCCCTTACATGGTCTTAGACTGTGAAGTCTCAAATAGGGAGACTAAACATAGAAACACTTTGTGTTTGGAGTGTGTGTGTGTTATGTTTAGAACCACTAGCTTTCTGACTGGTCTCATGATAATACATATTTCTGTCAGTGGGAATCTGCCTATTACAAGTTGATCCATATTATTATTTTCCCTGTTAGTGAAATCTGAGTATAACTATTCACATGCATAAAACCCTACAAGGGAAAATTGGGGCCATCAGTTTTTTGGTATCATGTATACCTCCAAAAAAAGGAAAGCACTAATGGCTCACTAATGAAGTAACTGGTTTTAATGGAATTACTAGCTAAATCCAATTTATCTGAATCATTTAGAGTGCTGCACAGTTCTGATATCTATTCAAAGTAAATTTATTTTTACTTTCGGGTAGCCCACTGTGAACTGCCTGATGCACCAACTCTGAGTGGTATAAGCTCATTTTCTTAGTGGTAAAATTAAGTAGCTGTGTAGAACTAAATCATTTAGCCCTTAAAAATACACTTTGCAGAAAACCGCAGGGTAAGGTGGATTGAGTTTAGTGATGTTTAGCTCATAGAATTCCTGTAAGACTATTGTATACTGTGATAAGCATATTTTCCTTATAAGCAAAGGTGTTCATTAGTTACACTGGGTATTCTTTAAACAGCCATGGGTTCCACTGCTTAGCAATCACATTTCAAATGAATTTAATTAAAAAATATAAAAATTTCTGTTGTAGGGTTACTGGGGTCCAAAAGCCATGATTGCAACACAAGGACCACTGCCAGAAACTATCTCTGACTTTTGGCAAATGGTTTTCCAAAGAAAAGTCAAAGTCATTGTTATGCTGACAGAATTGAAAGAAGGAGATCAGGTAAGGGCATGATCTTCACACTGGCACATTAACAGTTCTCTATATGCAAAGAAAACTTTGCACTGCACTCTCACATTCCCTTCCTCCAGTTGTGTGTTTTGTAGGATGAAGAATTTGGATTTCTAATATGTTTTGTTGTATTATTTACCTTCTTGAGTTACTTTCTAATGAAGTTTCAAGGGGAAGTGTGTATGATGCTGTATTTTAAAATACAATGGCACTCCTACTACTTTATAGTCAATATATTCTCTAAGTGCATGTGGAAGAAAAGAAGTTTGAATAGTGAGCACTGACTTGTAGTTTTATCCATTTTAGGAACTCTGTGCACAGTACTGGGGAGAAGGAAAACAAACTTACGATGGCATAGAAGTTCAAATGACTGATGTCAACTGTTGTTCTAGCTATACCATACGTGCATTTGATGTTACGCATCTGAAGGTAAAGGTTTCTTTGTAAATTCCAAAACCAAGTTTTAAATTTATTTCACCATTATAAATTTAGCCTAAAGAAAGAGTAGAGACAGTCCCCACTGTACACTATTTTCCCCACAATAATTTTCTCTTCCAGACCAATAGTCCATCATGATAAATGCTATAAGTTAGCTCAAATTTTGCAACTAGTGAATTGCTGAGATGATGCTAGTAGAGTCTCAAGAGGTCAGCTGCCTTTTGTACTTCAAACAAAGCTTATATCTCAAATTCATGAGGTAGAGCTCATATCTCCATGCAGTTTCTCAGGAACACTATGTATGTATGTATGTATGTATGTATGTATGTATCTATCTATCTATCTATCTATCTATCTATCTATCTATCTATCTATCTATCTATCTACTATAAATTATCTGCAATAGATGTACTACACGAACCTTTATTTTAACCTGAACATTGACTATATCTTCACTGCTGATTTTCAGATGAAAGAAACACAGAAGGTGTATCAGTATCAGTATCACAAGTGGAGTGGCTTCAATGTTCCAGAAAACCCCAAAGATTTGGTCAGCATGATTCTCAACCTAAAACAAAAAATCCCACGAAGACTAGTCACTGAGGACAACAGGAGTACCCGCAGTGTCCCCCTTGTCATCCACTGCCGGTGGGTCTGAATTCAGTACATAGCTCTTAATTCTGGATACAGGTGGCAAGCACAATTTTGGGATGCCTACCTTTTCCCACTTGCCTTCCCATGTGTTTGGAGACTCAGTTCTCCTGAAGATTCCTTGAATTGCTGAAGCTTGGACTTTTCACTGTAGTGCAGAAAAGAGAGCACAATTCTCTTTGGCAAGAGCGGTTGTGGAGTAGGTGGACAGAGCTAGCTGCTCTTGCCTAGTACACGCATTTTGAGAAGAAATGCTGGGTCAGAGTACTGTGGTAACATACTGCTAGTGAGGATCCAACAGATTTTTTAAGTACTTTTTTTGCTTCAGTACATAAACCCACTTTTTTTCAAGCCCATTTCCAGGAATAGCCTTGCATTTCATGTAAAACAGGATAATCCTGCAAACAATTGTTGGGACTGTAAATCTGAAGCTTCTAATTTCTCCCTTACACCTTAAGTTGCCACGTGAGATCCGGATGGCCCTTAGATAAACTGTCTTGTATGTATCCTAGAGATATTCCTAATTTCAGTCCAGTGAAAAACATTTTGGAAATGTAATTCATTAGGTAGACTAGCATTAAGTCAAAGGACTTGTTATTTTTACCTTTTGTATTTACATGTGCATTTTGCATCCTCTTCTAGAGATGGATCACAGCAAACTGGTGTATTTTGTGCTTTAATGACCCTTCTGGAAAGTGCAGAAATAGAAGAAGTAGTAGATATCTTCCAAGTAGTAAAAGCTCTTCGTCGCACCAGGCTTGGAATGGTCTCCACCTTTGTAAGTAAAACTTACTTACAAAAAGTAGTAGAAAAAAATTGAGATTGTCTATCATGATCGCTAAGATCCTCATAACTTTATGCATCATTTCTGTATAGGGAACACTAATACCAATCAGGACATTCACAGCCAATCACTACTACTTGGGAATTGTCTGTTATTGATAAGAATAAAGAGTCTATGCAATGTCCAGAGGTGAAATTCTATAACACCTTTGTGAAAGGGTACATATTATAAAATGAAAAATTTCATATATTGATGTTTGCGCAATTGATTCATGGATGTATGTCCCTTAGCTTCCACAGAATTAAGAGGCTAACTGCTGGCAGCAGCCATCAACTTATGTTGTTTAAATTACTCCAGAGGAATTGTACCTTTGTGGCACACACTGTGCATTTACTAACAAAGCAGACCTAGGTGTCTTTGATGTGGGAGAAGTTATTAGATGGCTTTTCTTGAAACATTGCAATATATGCTGTATACAGCTTAGGTACTCTAAAATCTCCATGTTTTGGGGATTTTGTTAATGAAAAGGGTGATGAGTAACCCAGCTGGGAACACCTGATGCAGGCAGAGAGGTATTACGCATGTGTGAAATCAGAATAAACCACACAAGCAACACTGTTGCATGTTCATCTATATGTTACATTTCAAAAATTTAAGAAAACAAGGAAATAGTTTACTCTTGGGTTCAGAGCATTCAATTTATACTAACTTCTTCTCTCTATATTTAAGGAACATTACCAGTTTCTGTATGATACCATTGCCAGTACCTACCCTGCACAGAATGGACAGATAAAGAAAAAAAGCCAGCAGGAAGATAAAGTTGAATTTTGCAATGAAATAGAAAAAACAGATCAGGAAACTGATTTGATCACTATTGATCTTACCCCACCGACACCAGAAGAAAATGAGCCTTCTGAAGTATGTGATGATTCTAAGGCTGCAGATAGCACTAAGGGAACAGAAAGCTCTACAAATGGCCCCATAACTCCAATTCTGACTTAGAGGTGATTAAAAAAAAGAATGCTTTTTCATATGCAAATTTTTTTCAACAAAATATGGAGTATAAGATTTATTCCTCTTCCCATCTTTTTTTGAAAACATTTACTGTTATATGAGGTTTTGAAAGGTACAAATTTAAAGGAATACTTGAAACATGTAGAGAGTGAAGAACTGTAAAAGTTTATTTTTGTGTGTGTGTAGATTTGCATTTAATACTTCTTCAGAAATCTTTTTCACTATTTTTATACGTTCTTCTTTTAAAAATATGTACAGTATAATTCTATGCAGAGCAGTGGGAAAGAAATTTTTGACTTCTGTAACAAGGGGAAAAGCAACTCAGAACAACAAATTTAGCGGTTTTGCAAAACCAGATCTGCCTTCAAAACTATTAGCGAGTAAATGAACATATATTCTAGCATTTCAGGAGGGCTGACTATGTATGCTTTAATAATACTCTGTGGAACTTGTGGGACTTTGCCAAATAGTTTTAAAAGCTTATCATTTATGTCATGTGGCAATTCCGAGGAATTCAGATTCATGGAGAATCTACAGGTATCAATGTGGAATAGAAATCTGTGCATTTTTCCAACTTGCCTCAAGGTGTCCTTATTGCTCCACAGATATTAATCTGAGATTGCAATGATAAAGAGGCCTTCAGAGATTGGCATTTGAATGACTGCAAAGATTCTGATAGAAAACATATTTTTTTTTTTTACTCTTATAGCTTAAAATACTTCATGCTTGCATATCTGTTTCTTAAGCTTACTGTTATTTACAGGGACTGCTTCCATGAATGCATCTGACCTGTTTTCAGAATTGGAAAATACTTAGGTTCTTTTTCCTTTTTTTTCATTATGAGGTTTTATATGTTACAGTTGTGATATTTTTACTATATTGCTGGATTTCAACCTACTGTTTTTAGAACAAATAAAAACATAATTAATACATTCCAAGTGGAAAGAATTTTGTTCTATTGGACTCTGCAAACTGATAATTTTCTTCTAAATTCACAAAATCTTGTGCCGTCCCATACATGGATAAAAATTAGAAATTTGAACAGGAAAAAAGACCACTTAATTCTATAAAACCGTGTGTGAGCCCAGGTAAGTGCCATGATTCTCTCTTTACAGAGGAAGGAAATTTATTTTTTCTTTTGCCTTAAGTCATTAAAGTAACAGTCACTCAACAGAGGCAGCATTCCTAATTTATTGCTGAATATTCCGCATCTCCTTTTATAAAACATTGCTGAAAATACTTCAAGAGTAATGTATATATTTGGTCACACTTATTTAAAACAATTTAACTTTGGTGTTAGTTTATATCAAATATTTCTTTCACAATTAGCTTACAAGTGCTTCCTGTCAGTCTTAAGTAAATCAGTGGCAGCAGTCACAGAGACAGTGGGATTCTCCTTGCCTGTCAGCTGGATGGCCTTTTCAGCTGAAGTTCTATTAGGTGATAAACTAACACAGCCAAGGAAGTGGCATGCGGAGACAGAGCTCTTGAGACTAAGTGGGAAGATAATCTAAAAAACCCTGTAGGCTCAAAGCTTGTTGGTTGTTTTTAGAGGAACATCTTGAAATTGCGAATTTAGCATAACTTTGGAGATCAAAAGATTAAAGAGTCTTGGATACATATCAGCTCACTGATGCTTTGGCCACTGTAAAGCCTGTCTAATTCAGACAGTAAAATAAAGAGTTCTATGCAACTGCCTATTGTGAGAGTGTAGAGACAGAGACTAGTCATACTTTTAGGAAAAACTTAACACTTCCAGAATAAAATATATGACCCAAATTTTCATATAGTGTAAATCTGAGGACACTCCTACAGTTCAATTCCTTAAAAAATAGTTTTGTAGCTTTTTAAGTTCCTGCAGCATTTGCACTGTAAAAATTCTGGAGGACTTTTGTTTGCTTTAATTGTTTTCTAGAATGATTTCAATACTCTATGGGATGCATAATTCTTAAAAAAAAGGTGCCAAATTAATACTTGATTTGTGCACGTATTTTGAAAAAAAAATCTTGAACTATATGAAACTTTGCCTCACACTTGTCTTCATTATTAGCCTAATCAGAGAAAACATTATAACCACCCGCATGTGCTTAGTGCTTTTGGACTTTTGGACTAAAGTTCATTAGAGTCACTAGAGGATAAACTGAGCTCGTAGCTTTTAATTATTTTAAAATTTAATAACACTTCATACAATTAAATCTCATTAAATCCCAATGTGGCAATTGAAGGAACCTATCTTAACATAGCTTAGAAGTTCTGTTCGCTTCTAGGAACTCCGTGTATGTTTGAGGTATGGTTTTTTTGCCTTCCTACTATAATTTGAATTTCAAACATCCACGAGGTGGTGACATAGAGCTTGCTGAAGGTGGTCATTGTGCTGGAAGCTCCATAGTGACTTAGCTTATTCAATCCTAAGCTTAGTTTTACAGCTTCCAGGTGCACAGTGAAGCATATTATAGGTGAGGCATGAAGCCTAAGCTAATAAGCTTTGCTAGGAAACTGCTCTGGCTTTGTTAGGACACGAACAATATTGTAGCAGGCTGGAGACCTTGCATAGCCTAAAAGGTTAGAAATAAGTGTTTAAAATGAGATGGAAAACATTGATTTTCTTAAATAGAGCTAAGCTGCATAAAACCTGCTAACCACGGCTTCAAGATAAATATTAGCTGTTGTTCAAAAGTGTTTTATAATTTCAAGTCCAGGATAAAAATAACTAAGCAAAAGATCAGCTGGGAGAGGACTTGGAGCAACAGATGAGGATTATCAAGGGATTATCAAGGACTTGATTTCCTCCATAATTTACTGAGTGGAGGCTGATAGAAAAGTGGGTATGGATATGTGATGATGCTGTGTTAGCAGAATCTGGTGTAGAAAGATGGAGAAGGATCAGGGTCTCCACATGTTTCTGCTTGGTCAGATAACTGCTGTGGGGAATGAACGGTGTGTTCACTTTTGTTTGGATATGTATGTGTTCCTTACACTCTGTAATGAACAATGTAGTTGTAGTAAAATCTTTCTTAGAGACTGTACATTATGACCATCAGTCACATCATGCTTCTTGAGATAAACATCATATAACACAGAAAACCACCAGTGCACTGAGCCACTGACTGGTGGTCAAGGATGCTGTTCAAGGAGATGACAAAAAACTTGTTCCCTTCCTGCACCCCAGATTCCACTGCTGCATTTAGGCTCTTGGGGGGCATGTTTTTGCCTGCTCCTTTTCCCACTTGTATAGGAAGCTAGTGTCCATGAACTTACTCTCTCCACTTCCAAGCCAGTTAGTGCTGTCAGGGCCCGCAGCCCCTAGCCATAGGGAGCTTGCTCCCTGCTGGAGAAGGGAACATTTTCTTCTCCTTGCTCTAAACTTATCTGTGGAGAAGAAGCTGGTGGCCATGCACCAGAGCTCAAGGGGCTGGATCCCGTGGGTGCCTACCCTACCTCCCACTGCTACCACAAGGAAATTGCCTGTGGGGAGAAGTTTGTCAGAGGAGTGATGAAAATAATGGGTTTTGATCTTTGCAACAGAACAGGCAACCTCAGTTAAATCTTTTATGAGAAGCACAAGCAGAGCCAGATAGTGAGACTATGACATGTGCCACTATGAGTTACAAAGGGAAGTAAAATATTCACATCATGAACCATGTGTTTGTGTGACGTGGCAAAGGAAGTGAGAAAGAAGAGTGGCTCAAGACAGGAGTTTCATTAAGCTGGAAATGGTATCCATTATTTAACATTCCTCAGAAAGTCTTTCCAGTAGCAAGGCTTATCTCTTCAACAGGCATCTTGCTTTTGTAAACGCACATTTTGTTGACATTTTACATTCTCCAGATTGCCTCTAAAAGAGTATCAGAAATTCCCTGAGTGTTCTGCACAGCTGTACCACAGCTATTTTCCATACATGAAGCAACTGTTTGCCAAGAACCAGAGTGCTGTTTTAGACTAGGGAAAACAAAATAGAAGGTAAGTTTCAGTTATCGGGTATAGCACATTTCTGTATGCATCAGCTCTACTTCAGGAAACATGTAAGTTTTCTGAACAAGCACAGAATTCAATAATTTTGAAGGTACCGCAATGTAGAAATAAAGTTTTATGCAAAAGCTTTATAAATCAATCTTTATAAATCAATCTTTATTTTCAATGTAAATGAAAGGAAGATGATGACCACAAAAGTACTAAGCAAGTTTACACTAAAAGATCTCCATTCTAGTGACAAAAAAAAAAAATTATATGTATATATATTTTTTTAGGAAGGATATTTAATGCAAGTTACTGTGAAATATTGTTCTCCTTTTAACCTTGCTGAAAAACAGGAGTTTATTATTAAACAGTTATATCCTCAGACTCAGTATTGTCAGCATCAGCAATGTGTAAAGTTTCTGAATGTTTGAAATAAATACAACAAACATTTTCCAAAGGAATGGGCACATAATATTTACAGCTGGGCTGTTTCTTGAATCCCAGAGCTGCACACGACTGTGGCTGGCAGTACTACTCTAGTCATGTGACTGTCTAACATACAGAGGAAATTATAAAAGGGACTGATATTAACACTCAGTATCAATTTTTTGTCTTGAAGGTGAAACTTTGTCATAGCCTGTCCTTGCCTGGCAGTTAGCTGAGACGCAGAGTTCACACACGTATTGTTACTCCATCAAGTCCTTGAGATGGGCGCGATGTATTTTCAGAGCTTACCCACCAGGCTGTGCTGAAACTCTTCAAATGCCTTCTGCTCTGTTCAGAGTGCCACTGCAAAGCATTCAGCTTGCAGCATTTCAGTAATGTGGAGCCGTTTGAGGTAATGAAGATGACATTTGTTTATACGGCACTGCAGAGACTGTGTCTATCCAAGATCAAGCACTAGCTCAGAAAGAGTGTATATGTGTGCATGTGTGTGTGCACATGCATCATTCATGGCCTTAAGTATGAGGTCACATTCTGAACCAGAAATCGATGAGTTGTTTACTTGGCAGTTGCTCAATTTAAAAAAAGAAAAATAGGAGAAGCAGGGATGACACGGTGAGCCTGTGCTAACTTTTTTTTGTGAGGCACTGCAGCACTGAGACAATGTTAGATTGTATGGCTGATGGGCTTTATAAGAGTGGTTTTCATAAACAATTTTGCAAAACAAACTACACAGACTAAATTGGAGCTTGTATCAGTGGCTACTAAAAAACTACTACTAAAATTTGTCAGCTTTCCTGATGTTGCAATAGAAGTTAATATGCATATTCTTAAACTGCATGGAGAAATGGCAATAAAACAACAGAGAATTAGCACTGGAAGGTGGAGTTTTGACAAATGCAAACACTTCATAGTAATTGTAATATTTTTTAAAGAAAGAAATAATAAATAATTTTCATCATATTTAACTAATGTGAATATGTCATCTTGAGAATAACAGTATTTGTTCTGTTTAGCATTGTACTTGTCCTTCTGCTCTTTTCTGAAATATTTAAATATATTATTCTTAATATATCATTATGCCATTGAAACCACTTCAAAACTAGAACAGTTCAGTAATATCAAGTATTTCCTTTTTCTATGCTGGTTTCTTAACATAATTTCTGTCCTACAGTAAAATGAAATTCTGACTTCATGTATTGATATATCATAAATAAATTTCTCGGGGAACAGGAATTCAATTTCTTAAATGGCATTAATAAATTATTCCCTAACGAGTTATGACTCCTTCCCCTATCAAATAATGACTTGCCCTTCTCAAGTTACAGTGGACAGACTCTTTCTGTGGGAAAGGCTTGCAATCTGCACCCCCAGCAAATAGCCTTACTATCGTTTCCACAGACCAGTTAGTCGAAGTCTTTGCCTTTTCCATTTTCAGATTTGCTTTGGTTAGTGAATGGTGTCTTCTTCTTCTTTGAATATTTATATCAACTTCCTAGGTTTTCTCCTTATTTGACATGTTCAGCATTTCATTGACTTTAAGAGCTATATCCCTGCCTCTTCCATCCCAGTCCCTATTCCCATGCTTCCTACCCCTTTTCCCCTATCATGAGTGCCAGAAAACAGTAAGAGCCAACTGCCTTGCCAGGGAAGCAGTGCCCAGCTCAAGGGCGAAACAAGGCAAGCAGGGTACCCACAGCAGCACAGTCCCACAGTGCCCAAATAACGTGAGCCGGGCAGGTCTGGTGACAATAGCCAGCATCAGAGAGCAGTCCACTACTCACCAGGCAAGTGCAAAGTGATGAAGCAGAACTGAGGCCAAGGAGTCGTAGTGGTTAGTCAGGCTCAGCTGTGAGCATGACCAGGTGCTGGTAGACCTACAGCACAGCAAAGGTAGACTGGGCTCCTTACCTCAATACCTGTGTCAAGGTAAAGTTGCTGTTACAGCTTTTCTCATGGTTTTGGACTCCACTTAGAGTTGCTGCCTGCGTAAAGTGCCCATACCACCTGGCTAGACATTGTGGAGGTTGATTACTTCTCATTGTGTGACATTTGTTGGAGTCTGTGACATACTGACTCATGAAGACTCATACCAGCCTGGTAATGTAAGGAGATGTCAGCATGGCATTTCAGAAGCTGAACTGTTGTATCACAGTTCAAGACTCCATGGAGTCTGCTTTATTGTTTCTGAAGTCTTCTGATATTTTAAGTCTTATATGTTTAGAAGATAGGAAAAAAAAACCTTGTAAAATCAATGTCACAGGCTTAATGCCAGCTGAATATTTGAACTATAATTTGAAACTTTTTTGATAAAAAAATATTAGTTTATGATGATCTGCGCCAAATTTAGAGTTAAGATTTAAATATATAGAGGTGAGAGAAAAACAAGTTAGTTGAGTTCATCAGCTTACAGATAGGATGCTCATGTGTATTTTTATTCAAGGCCCTTTTCTACTCTGTGAGCTACCTCTGCTTACCCTGCATCCAAAGTGAATCCTTCCATCATGTGATAGAACCTCCAGCTGAGGTTTTAGTTCAAAAGTTCATCTTAGACAAGATAGGAAAGAACTAGCCACAAACTAGGTATCTTGTTCTCAGCATTTCCATCTTGAAGGAACAGTTTTCTGGAAGTGTTTTGTGAGAGTCACGGTTTCAAGCTTGCTAATTTTCGTTTCCTAAGGCAGTACTTCTTCAAGTTGTGAACTGTACACTATTGCACAAAGGTGTGTTAACAAGAACCGTGTCTCATTTTATGGTGTCTTGCTGAAGGACAAAAATATATAACATACTGGATAATTGCTACTGTTCTCTGAAAGAGCTGTCTCTCTGCTTTAGTTTTTAAGATTTCATATACCAGTTACTACTCCATTTTTTTCTCACCTATGCCCAAATGAGGAGGAAAAATTTCCTTTTTCCATTAGATGTGTGTATCCAGACAACATCACTACTCATGACAGGCTACAGTACAAAGAGGTGCTTAAATTTTGACCACGGTAATTTTTTGGTCTTAGCCATTTTAAATTTTAAAGACCTTGAAGCCCAGGTCTCTGTTCTAGTCTAATCATATGTGACAGACATGATTACTAACTGACCATGTGTGTGAGATGGTGGTCTCAGTCCTATTCCTACAGGCAAAATCTGTTTCACTGTTAGGGCAATAGCAGTGTTCTGCAAATTGAGCTGCTCACAGTACATAAAAAATAGACAAAATGAATGTAAACTGGTGTCAGAATTATTAGGGTACATTGACTATATTTTGTGCACCTGTAAATGTCTTCTTTGGTGCATGCATTCCATAACCTTCCCAGAGCCTCCTCTCTATACTGAGGAGTTTCATTAAGATAAAACAGAGCAAGCATGAAATCAGCAGTGGTGCAAGCTGCCTGGCAGAACACCTCTAACAGGAGGCACTGTTGAAGAAGGAGCCTGAACTGAGATGGCCCCACACTCATATGCTCTTTTTATGAAGAAATGCTCAGGAGTCATCAAATGAATGCTATTCAACAGCCATTTCAACCTCTTCTCTCTTTTCTCCTCCAAAATATTTAGGTGGATCAGGTGGGTATGATTTTCTTCAGTTATGGAGTTTTCTTTTTCTTTTGTTCCTTTCTGTATTGCATTTTTTTTAAAAAAATTGCATTTAGGACTCTATTACTTAACTTCAAGTAAAAATATAAATAAATCAAGAGTTTGTTTAGTTTAATTTCTGGTGCTGCAATTTTTTTTTCATCCAACTGTCATTATGAATTAGCCATTTCTTTGCTCAAAACCATCAAATACAACAGCATCCAAAGTAAATACTTCAATAAATAGAATTTGATAAATTAAATAGTTATAACTTAAAAAATCTAAGACAAATAGGAAGGAGAGAATATTTTTATAAGGTTTATTCAGGTTTCCTTGGCAAGAACTTGATCTATAGTAGACATCCCAGCCAGTACTTTCCCTTGCAATCTGACACTCTTGGCTGAGAGACATCACAAACAAAACCGGGTGACTGTGTGATGGTAACTGCTCTAAACAGCTACAACTGTGTGCTGATGGCTCCTCTGAAGTAGCTCACAGGCACAGATCACATATAAAGAGTTGTTAGAAGGTAGCAGGAGTAACTTAGCCCAGAACCATGAATGAGATATGCCTCCACAGCAGGGAAATGGTTTTTATGAAAGAACTAAGTGCAAGTATCTGGCTCTTCTGGACTTTTAAATTTGAAAAGGGCATACCACATTTAGCAAGGAAGATTTTTTTATTTTTTAAGACCAACTGTATAACTTTATAGAACCATTTAAAGGAAATATTGCAGCACGCATTAATAATTTCTATGGCAGAGTAATAAAATCATGTGATAAGAAGGAACATGTTCACTTCCATTGCTCCCTTCTACTGGTTTCCTACTTGTCCTGTAAAATTGAAGCACACATGATTGGTAAGGCTGCCTCCAGATCTTCAGAAGTTAAAAGTAGCTTCATCATAGAGGACTGAAAGATGTAGGGCCAGCAGTACATGCTATAAAAAATCCCTGAGCATCCATTGTTTATCAAGGACTGAGGAGAGCAGTAGGTTGTATTAGAGAAGAACAGTTTTTCGTACTGTGATTACTTTGAGGCAAAGGATGAGCCCAGTATGCCAGAGTTCGGTGCTGGAAAAGAGATATCTGGGAACTTAGGTTGTCTTTTTTTTCTGTCCAAAGAGTGGATGCTGTGACAGTGTGTCATCTTAGTCCTCTGTTAAAGAGCATTTTTGATGATGTTAACCAGACTTTGGAGGGCAGCTGTTATGAAGTGCAGCTCAAGAAATGGTGCTGCCTCAAGGACTTCAAGCAGCTTTTTTACTTTTATGTCTTGGCTAATGAACAGAATGCCCTTTGGCATCTATTATATAAGCCAGGAGCTTTTTAAGCCAAATGTATTTCACATTCTCTTTACGAACAAAATTTTTGACCTAATAGTAAAATGTGTAAGCAATTCCGAGTTATAGTCTTCCCCAAGTTTTCCCAGTGTGTATGTTTGCTCCAAACAGCACATGATGAGCATGGGGAAAACCGTTCCAAGATGAAACTGCTTTTGCAATGTTGCTTAAAAGTGTCCATAATGTTAATATGATCACACTATTCTTCTGAGTCAGGACTCTGCCCTGTAGAAACTAAAATTAGTGGGATTATTTCCAATGATTTTGTTGTGCAGTAAATTGAAGTTTGAATAAGAGAAGCAAGTATGAAGACACTACATTATGTTGCTGGGGTTTTTTTTTTTCCTTCAGTACCAGAGATACTGGCATTAACAAGTAATGCCTCTAGGCAGAAAGTTTCCCTCCTGTAGTAAAGTCTTTTTTCTTCCCAAAGCAAGGGGAAAACAGAGGTTAACCACAAAAAATCTGCATTTGGCATACAACTGTTCCTTGAAACAATCCCTTTCTTGGATTCTGCTGCCCCATAAGTGGAGAATAGCACAGGGTATGTTTGTGGTGGACCCAGTATTAATTTTTACAGTCTAGTTCTTTAAGAAAAAAGAGGTGCAAATAATGATCTGTTTTAAGGTTTACCTGGAGCCCACTGTTAAATTAGTCCCCAGCCAACAGCAATCTAAGAATATGCTTTTCTTCTAATTTTGTTCAGTGATAAGGTCTCTGCCAGTCATATGTAATAGAGAAACTGTATGTGGTTCGCCTTGATTCCTTGGCAAATTGACACACAATTTGAACAGCAAGTGGGAAATTCCTGTTGACCTGGATATGTAATTTCTCAGTCTTCCACCTGTTTCTTTTTCAGTGCTCTCTTCCTCTCCATCAGTTTTTTATTGGGATTTTTTTTTTTTTGTGTGTGTAAATGATCAAAGCAAGAGACAACATGAATTTGTTCTTAGAATTGGCTTCTGTGATTTCAAGATTCAGTCCAGTAGATTAAAAATCAGCATTTAATAAGAAATTCCAGACAACCATCATCACAAATACGACTTCTGCCACTTCATGGTTTATTTTTGGGTAGGGTTAACTACATGAGCATTGTTGGAGGACACATTAGTACCTGTTACAGTGTCAGAGTTACATAGGGAAGTGTAATCAAATGTACTGTTCTGGTGGGATTGAAATCTATTTAAAAAAAATAAAGAAAATAATGAAATCAAGAAAAGCATTAAGCTTTTCAGCAGATTTTGTGCTCCCTCCTCAGAAAAGGTCCAGTACTGGGACAGCAGATGTGTTTCACTGCAATTCGAACTAAGGTGCATTGACAGAGACCAGCATGGGAGTTTACACAAGGTCTACTTGCCACAAACCTTACTCTGGCCAGGATTAATCTCTCATTTTTGTAAGCATTAAATTTCATCAATGTTTACCCCAAATTAAAAAAAAAATAACAAAACAAAATACTAAAGTGAATAGACTTGTTATTTTCTGTGTAAATAAAACAGATTTATTTAATCTTTCTTTCCTTGGGTGAGTAGAACATGGGATCAGATGCCAAACCTCTCGCAGCCTCCTGGATGTACCTGAAATTAACTCTTTGAGAGGAAGATGGACGCGACGAGTCACACATTGGTTTGCAGTTTCTTTTTATTTCCCATATAACTAGGGCAAAACTGTTAAAAGCTTGAATGTTATTAAGAGTCTTATATACAAAGAATGTTCACTGAACTGCGGGTGAAGTTCATACAGTGGAGTGCAGTGTTGGAGCTCCTCAGCTAGTAGGGAACCAGTGAGCTTGAAACCATGAATCAGGTGCAGTGTAGCAATGTTACTCCAGCAGTCTCATTAATTTGCCTGGCCGAGAGGCAGGACAGATTTGCCTGGGGAGAAGACAGGCGAGGTGCAGTGCCTGGCACTTGAGCAAGTTTATTTGGAGCAATATGGACGTGTTTTCAGTGCTGAGAAAATTATACTGATGTAAATGAGTGCCAAATAACACTGTTTATTAGATCAATTGTCTCAAAGAAACACGTATGAGGCTGTTTGTAAAATAAATAGTTTTGCTCCTATGCTTTTACTTTTCAGTATGATTGTTTGAAAAACCATTCTCTATAAGTTCAACAAAAAAGGTTAAGTTTTAGTAAAGCAATTCCCTTTCCCATCTCATATGCACATACACGTATTAGGAATGGAAATAGAAGTAGGAACATATAGATATATCTCAAAATATCAAAGTAGAAATCTCCTCTAGGATTGATCCATACACTCATTAATCTATAATAAATGGATTATACTTCAACAGAATCCTTTGAATGTATGTCTGGCAAATGATATGTCTATAATTTTTTTCTGAAGTCTAAACAGTTAAGTAATAGTTAAGCATATAAAATCACATGCATTAGCTTTCAGTAGAAAGGAATTTAGGAACCTAATCTGATGTTAAGACCTTTCCAGGTAATGTGAGCCTTTCATCTAATGGGGTTCTCATGGATCAGACCTTTTATTACTAGGCACTGTAACTCCAGCTTTGAGAAAAGAAGACTAACTTGGAGAGCTGTATACACTCCAGGGAACACTCATGGAGGCTTAACCCCTTCCTCTGCCCTAGCCTTCCTGTGTGATTCTAGGTAAATCACTCTGGGAAATAAGACATAAATGCTATTTGCAGACTGAGGAATATAATACCTCGAAACAGAGTTAAGTTATTGAGAGATAAAAAAATATCAAAAGACTGACGTTTCCTTCAGTAACAGGGAATTAAAACAAATTTTAGGAAAAAAAATAGTTATTTCACTATTTTTGTGGGAATCAAAGAGAAACCAGGACATTAATGTGTGCAAGAGAAAGTAATTTATATACACATACCTAGAACCAATGGAATCAGTAAAGACAATTTGCTCTGGCAGACTAATCCCTGCCCATATCCTTCACATTGCACAGTTATATCTCATTCCTACAACAAAGTGAGTTCCACAGGTGAGATTTCTGTGTAGCTATGTGTGCCATACAGCTGCTGTTATCTTTTAAAGTCCTCAGAGATAGATGCTGCAGTAGTTTGGCAGGGCGCGTACAGAAGAGAAATGTGGACTTTGAGAGCTGCCCATTAAATTTACATATCTTTCAATTCAGTTAACAGAATAAATCTCCAAGGCTGAAGAACTCAGCCAGGAATCTCTGAAGAAATGCAAAATAAGATCTAGATAGCTCAGAAAGTAGCATACAACATCAGCATTTCTCTGTGCAAAAATATGCTCTTCATATTCCCTAACATTCTTACAAGAAGCAATGCTAATGGGGAGGCATGTAAACTGGAGTGCTGATTCATATCATTAATGTGGGGCTGTAGGAACTGTGGAGAGTGAAAGAGCTGTTGGAACATGCTTTTCCTGAGAACACACCTAAATTAAGAGGCTGTCAGAGATACGTGTTTCATAGTTTCAGCAATCCACGTGTAGCCATTTTCCAAGCTAGTAAGCTAGTAAGAGTACTAACAGCTAAACAAGCATTTCTAATCTCTTACTGAATATGGAGACTTAAGCATCAAGAGGAAGAGAGGACTGTAAACAGAAGTGAAGGTCAGTTGAGATACACAGGCAAAGGAATGTCTGTTAGCACTGAAAACATAAATGACTTTGAGAAATTATGGGTTTCAAATCAAGATTTAAGAAAAAGCAACATGGGTGGTTAGAGTGGAAATATTATCTCACACTTTTATAGTACAGAATTTTTTAGTTTCCATGTCCAGCTTTTGTCTTGGACAGTGGATCTTGTATCTGGTTTTGTATAACAGTTCCTGCCTTTCTGTATTTGCTTTTATTCTGACATATTTTAGAATAATGTTAATTGCACTGGGAAAAAACACAGACATTTTCCTATTATTATTTCTTCCCAGAGTGCTGCATTGTTTTTCCTTTATGGATCAGTTTCTTACTGTAACAGAACCAAAGAAATTATAGGATTTTATTTCCTGAATGTGATTGATCAATACCTGAGAAAAATACTTTTTCATTTCACAAGGGCTGCTTTGCAGAACAGAAGAGGGAATTAAACATGACTTTCAAGAATTTTTGTCAACTTGACTACTCTGCTCCTTTCAGTTAGTGGCCACTGATCTGCTACAGTCGAACATTTAGGCACATGACATAAAGAAGACTAGATATCTGTGTGTTTTAAATGACTTTTCGGTACCTATCTAGTAAAACATTCTTTTGTTTCATGTTTGATATTTTTCTTCTTCTTGTTTTTTCACTCCTGGAGGTTCCCTCTGAATTTTAAGTAAGAATTGAAAAGAAAAGGTAAAACTTTTGATGTCAAGCATTAAGACAAGCTGCAGGGATGTATATTTTACCTGTTGACTTAAGATCAGTAATGCTTATTATGAAAAGTTTAAAATAGTGCTCAGTTTAGCCACTTCCCTTACTCTGCCAGCTGCACCTATGGCATCTAATGATGTAAGATTCATGCTACTGATTTTTGAAAAACATTTTCTTGCACATTAAAGAAGTATTTTCACCAAAATTTATAAAGTGATGGCCCATTCACAAAGCAGGATATCAAGGCCAATAAAAATGGTTACGCTCACACCTTGAAAATGAAAGGTCTCCAGATGACATCTGAAATATCTGGGGCATTATTTTCCAGAAAATACTCTGTAAATCACTGGTGCTGGTACCAGAACTCTGGCCAGCCAGGTACAACAGGTTATCTAGCTCCATGTTTATCAGGTTTGAATGATAGAGGTTTTTTTTTTTTTGTTAGTTTTGTATTGGTTTAGGGTTTTTTTTTGCAATCATTCTGTACTCCACATTTATGTAATTCTACAAGTTTTCTTGATTTATGAATCTGATTGATAGTGTTTATTAAAACAGAGTCTGCAAACTTTTGGAAATATATGTTATTAAAGACCTGTGGGATAAACCTATGAAGGACAAGGGAATGGTCATTCCCATGATTTTTTCATCTGTATTTCGCATGATGGCTTGCAACGCACAACATGTTTCAGTAAGTGTTTGAGTAATACTTGGAATTTCTGTCTGTGGTGTTTTTTGTGGAAGAGATGAAATTGCAATCTACTCTGTTGTATTGGGTTTGCATGGTAAGATTTTGGTAGCTGCGGATGGTGGGGACGACTGCAAGGGTAGCTTCTTCTAGAAGCTACTCGAAGCCTTCACTCTGTCCAAGAGAGCCAATGCCAGCCAGCTGTAAGATGGACCCACTCTTGGCTGGGGCTGGGCCCATCGGCAACAGGGGTAGTGCCTCTGGGATAACATATTTAAGAAGAGGGAAAAGTTGCTGCACAACAGTAACAGCTGATGGAGACAGGAGTGAGAACAAGTGAGAGAGACAACTCCGTAGACACCAGGGTCAGTGAAGGAGAGGGAGAATGTGCTCCCAGCTTCAGAGCAGAGATTCTCCTGTAAACTGTAGTGAAGACCATGGTGAATTTTTGTTCACCTGCAGCACTTGGAGGTTAACAGAGGAGCAGTTATTCACTTGCAACCCACAGAGGACCCCATGACAGAGCAGATGGATGCCTGAAAGAGGCTGTGACCCTGTAGGAAGCCTATGCTGGAGCAAGCTCCTGGAAAGATGTGTGGTTTAATGGAGAGAGGCTCCTTCACTGGAGCAAACAGGAGCAATGCAGGAGTAGTTCATGGAGAACTGCAGCCCGTGGGAAGGACTTATGTTGGAGAGGTTTGTGGAGGACTGATTTCCATAGGAAGAACACCATGCTGGACCAGGGTAAGAGAGTGAGGAGTCCTCCCCTCTGAGGAGGATGAAGCACCAGAGACAACATGTGATGAACTGATTGCAACTTCCAGTCCCTGTCCCTCTGTGTTCCTGGAGGGGAGGAGGTAGAGAAATCAGGAGTGAAGTTGAGCCCAAGAAGAAGGGAGTGGAGGAAAGAAGTTGTTTTAAAATTTGGTTTTATTTCTTATTACTGTACCTTGATTTGACTGGCAAGAAGTTAATTTCCCCAAGATAAGACTCTTTTGCTCATAGTAGTAATTGCTGAGTGATGTCCCTGTCCTTATCTCAACTAAGGAGCCCTTTCTTATACTTTCTCTCCAGCTGAGGAGGAGAATGATATAGCAATTGTTGTGGGCCTCTTGTGTCAAGCCAGGGATGACTCACCATCTACCTCTCTCTGATGAGCTAAATAAAAAGAATTTGCTAATGTTGTCTCAGCTAAATAAGCAGTAGCGGACTTCTAGGTCCTAATGTATCATCTAATGTACTAGCTAGATAATACTTATCATGAATGACTGTTTCTGGAGTCTGTGTCAGGCTCACAGAACCTCATAATCCCCTGGCTATTCTTTGAGATGTGTGCATGTGTGACGAGGTATGTGCATGATGTGATCAAATAACCTGATTTTCTGCATTATGACACAGTTTTATGCTGTATCTGCCCTGTTCCTCTCAAAGAAGTTTTTTTCAAACCAAATGCCATTGCTATTCATGGTGTTTTGAGCTTGATGAGCACAACAAGAATAACCAGCTGGAAAAGGAGAAAAAATACAGACAGAGTTTGTAATGGCTGCAGTGTGTCCTCTCAAGCTTGGACAGCCCAAAACAAAGGAGAGCTCTCATCTACCTGAGGGTAAGGAAAACAAAACCACACAGCCCTAGACAAAAGTAAAAGCTTTTGGCTGTTGCCAGGAAGTTTGTAGCACTTGCTGACCCTGTTACATCTCTTAACTGTTTGCCCTAGGACCTTAGATCCAGGATTTACCCATCATAAAGAGATAACAGCTCCCAACTGGCTGCACCAGTCTTTGACATGTTCACCTCTGCTGTAGGCACAAGTGGTCCAGGAAAGCGCTAGCAGGACACTCAGCCCCTGTTTCTGGACAAAAAGGAGTCAGCAGGCAACATTTAAATCAGACAGGGGTCAGGATCAAGTCAAACACTAGAAAAGCTTATGCAGGCTGACTGTGGAGTAAACACTATGCCTGATGTTCCCCATGTGGATGTTTAGAATGCCCTAAGGCTCTGGACTCAAGAAGTATATTATAGAAATTGTATGATATATCCCTTCTACTACTTTATGAAGCTATTTCTAACATTTAAATACCAGGAGTTTGGGTTTTTTTGTGTTTTTTTTTTTTTTTAAATGCCATTATAGAAGTAACCTTTGTATTTATGACAGATAACATGAAACAGTTGTATTACTCTTTGGAATTGGCATGCTCTATTAAAAATGAGTCAGGAGCTATCCTGTAATGTCACTTGAATCCAACATAGCGAATGCAGATTTACACTAATGCTACTGAGAGGAGAAATTGGCCATTTTTGGACATCAAAATTTCTAAGCAGAGGGAGTTTGTTGTATCTCCAGTAAGGCTTCATAACTCCTCATTAACTGGATTTATGGAACTAGAAGAGAAAATGGACTCCTAGGCAACAACTTTAGTCTCTGCAATCTGTGCAAGCCAGTTATACATACCTTTTCTATTTAATAACAAAATACCTGCCTGGAGCACTTTTTACACTTTTGTTTGTACGTGCATTTTGTCCAAGTATTTTATTTCGATTCATACCAGATAAATAAATTGTCTGTAACATAATAAGTTTTACATGGAGAGTTTTTAAAGTCCTTAGTAAAGTTCTATCTCCCTAAAATTGGATTTTGGAGTACTCAAGTCGGGTATTCTCTGCAATAACTTTCCAACATCCCTTCCAACATTCTTTGTCTCCTTTGAAAATCATGGCCGATTAAAAGTCTAATGCAACAGCTGTTTGTGATCATGATTGATATGTTTTCTAGACAGATGCTGAGTATTAGAAGCAGAAACATTCTGAACTCCTTGCAGTGCTCAAAAAATATTGAATTGATACCTTTTAAAGTCACAGCAGTACAGAACTGCATGGCAAAGAACATTCTTTCTGTACTTAGTATGTATTAGGTACAACTCAAAAGATTGATCACCCCACACACAAAGAAACCCCAAACCAACCTATAAGCATGGCTTTAGCAGTCAAAATTCTTTGTCTGCACGACTCAAAAAGTGCTCTGAAAAAATTTAACAACTCACTATACCTACAGTGAAATTTATATTTGAAATTTAATATCAAAAGTGAAGTCTCCCTGTGAAAAAACTTACTCATTAGCTGACCTACTACATCACTGCTAGATGAAGGAAGGTGAAACCAGCAGCAGAAGCAAGAGGAGTGCAGGTAGTGTCATGGCATTTAAATGATTTACAGTATAGAAAAAAAAATAGGATTTGTAATTGCCTTTAGAAAATCAAAAGTCTCACAGTCATCCAAGAGCAAATACTGTCTGTATCTCCCTGCTCCCATCCCCTTAGGAACAAGTCCCCAGTAGGATAACCTGCATGGAGTCACCCTGAAGGCTGTCAGAACAAGCAGCTTCTTCCGAGGCCTGTTCTGAGCATCTTCACCTCCCAGTCAGCTGCACATTTAGGACCTTGGTGGGTCATCTGGTCCCTGCAGATAGTTCACATTTAGACACTTTATGAAAATGGCTTGATTCCGCTCTGTATTTTCCTCACAACCATCCTGTGGCCAGGTATGAGCAGGAGCTGTCCCTGCAGCGGCTCTGGAGAAGAAGGCATTGCACAACAGGCACTGAGGTTCTGCCTACCCCAAGTAACTGCCCCTCGCCCTGATCACTCTGGGATGGAGGGGCATTTCAGAGCACCAGTCCTCATCCAAACCTGCTCTGTGAACCCAGCGCTAAGGCACTCGTGGCTGCTAGGAGTCACTCAGCCCTCAACAGCTATCACCAAGCTTACCTGCCGGCTGCTTTTTACAGCTTTCAGATCCCCTTCTGCAACTTGTGGATCACAGAGTAACTTGTTCCAGCCCTTCCAACATGTGAGGAAGTTGGAGAAGCAGCTTCAGGAAAGACCTGCAACAGCTCATGCTGGCTCTGTGGCCACCCCTTGGGTAGGGTAATGCACAGAACCTGCGCCATGCCCAGCTCAACTCCAGCACATTCTCCTCAGCAGAAGACATACAGGACCAGCTGCCAGCTAGTAGCACCACACCTGGGATGGTGGTCAGGCCGTGCATCACGGAACAGCTGGGTGTTAAAGTTCCCTATGGTCCTGACCTGCTGTTGGAATAGCTATGTGTGTGGTGGGAGCAAGAGGAAGGGAGATTTCCTTTTTGTATGGAGGTGGTTTGGGGCCTGAGATTTTAGAGGCTCTTGCTTCACATCTGTGGTAAGCCTGCTCTTGCTGCAGTTGTGTATGCTTGTAAAAACTTTCTTGTGTAAATGTGCTCTCTGCTCTGCTCTTCCTAGGGTCTTTCTTTCTCTCAGTTTCCTTGTAGTTTCAGGACAAGCGACAATGGGCACAACTGAAAGCATAGAAGTTCCACCTGAACATGAGGAAAATCTTTTCTGTGAGGGTGAAAGAGCACTGTACCCTCATCTGAAGATATTCAAAACCTGTCTGGACACATTCCTGTGCAACCTACTCTAGGTGAACCTGCTTTAACGGGGATGTTGGACTAGATGCTCTCCTGAGTTCCATTCCAACCATTCTGTGATTCTATGACATTGTGGCTGTGCACATGTGCCAAAAAGTAGAGAGAAGGCTTGGGTCCTTAAGTGCTATGTATGGGAAAACTAGAGAAAGGTTTTGTTGGAATTGTGTTTTGACTGCAGAGTGAAGTGATTGCTAACATATATTCATGACAGAAATTTGAATGAAGCCCATATCTCTTGTATGTTCCCTTGGTTGTCTCACAAGGATTTGTTTTTCTGGGGCTGTCACAGATCATGAGCTTGGGTAAGCTCACCTTCCCATACTAAACTGGCCTATGAAATGTAGCTGAAAGGGTCTAATACTTTTTAGGGAGGAGAAATCTTCAGTGGCATGGCTTTCCTTCTGGAAGTTGTGTAATAGTGACAGTCCAACTGTAGATACAATATGTCTTTCTTGGTACTAACAAGGTTTTCCTTTCTTTTTTTATTTTATGAGTTGGACCAGGAGTTCTACCTGGATTGCAAAATTTTTGTCATTTGCCTCCACAACATGGAAGAACAAATGTAAAGTAAATGCATAGCTTGTATCCACACTGTGGCAGAGCTGCATCTTAAATTGGTTATTGGCAATGATTTAGATTAGCAAGTTTATTCCATTTTGAGGAGTTAAATTCTGTCTCTGGTATATTTATACACCAAGACCAGGGTCAACATAAAGTGAAGTTTGATAACCTAGTCTTACAAATAATCAAAAACTTCAGTGGTGTGCTGTTTATCCACTTCTTGTTATTTTTTGAGGAAGGTCACTTTTTTTTGAGAGAATAATTCAGTCATAAGACTATTGTTATATAAATTAGAGAAGAAAGAGCAAAATTAACAAAGACAGGCAGTGAACTTCAGTCTTGAGAATACTGAAACAATTTATGCTCTCAGCCATCAAATGTTGTGTGCTCTGAGGAAAAAGTAATAAACAGTATATGGAATGGACACTACAAAAAGCCTTATTCCCTGTAATATGCAAGCCAAATACTCTGTGTATTTTAAATCTGTGCGTCTTTAACATAAAGCTTGAACAAAAAAAATTCTGTTCATGGGAATCCATTTCTTTTAGTTGTTGTTGAACTCAGTTTACCAGTAATAGCTTTAAAATTCTGACTCAAATGCAAAACGAAACAAACTTGTTCCCTCCTTACTAGAAATAATAGGAAAACAACAGAACTCGGTGTCTGAAGAGGGACAGAAAAGAACTCTGAATAAAGAGGTGAAGGGGCTAAAAAATTAAATATGTAATTTGAGTGTTCCTATATTAGTGAAAGCATGCTTTTTGGACAGAAAGACCTATGTTTCTTCCATAACTATTCTAAATTTCCTTTCAATGATAAGTTGGTTATAAACACAAACACACAAAAATCTGCGCAGGCAAAATGGCACGCATTCCAGCTGCTTATAGTACAAGACAGTAAAAAATTTACCCAGGAGGTTGACAAAATATATCAACACATACAAAAAACCTAAATGCAAATTAAATAGTTCATACTTCTGTTTGCTACAAAGGTAAGCAATTGATTCAGATCAGTTTAGACAATCTTGAATACATGACAGCAAATGTATATGAACTGCAAGTACCCATATACCAACTAGATCTTGATATATCTGGGTTGTTTAAAGCTGCCTACATTATTATACAGGGCAGAAGTACTTGTATGGATTTCTAAGCTACGAAATATTCTAAATATTCTCAAACTTGGGCCTACGTGATGCTTTAATGGAAGTACTTATAGTAAAGCTAAGCATGTGCATCTGCAATTTGTTTAGCTGATTTTTCTTTTTTTAAAAATTTTCTTTAGGAATTTCTCCATGCATTAATAACATGCCACTGTTTTCACTTCATTGCATCACATACTTAGTTTGCCTTTAATAGCAGGAACAAAGAAAATGGGCAGATATGCAATGTCACTGAATTCAAGCTGCGTGACTAGAATAGCGTATAATATGCAACAGTCACCTCTGCTAAGCCAACAGAGCACTGCCTGCATTGACGTTAAGGAATCCCTTTTGAAAAGAGGACTGGCTGTACAATAACTTACAGAAAGCCCACCTTCCCTGAAAAAGTTTCAACAGCTTTACTTCAGTTTGGCTTCTTCCCTGCTTCATCAGGATAATTTTTCTTAAGCATGGATGCAATTGTAATTTTTAGGGATTCATGGGACTACTGTGGATAGATGAAATACAATAAGTTTGGGGGTTGTTTTCCATGTGGTTTATCCATTAATTGTACAATTCTCATAATACAATCAGGGCTGATTAGCTGGTTGATTGGCTCTTCTAAAGGAGCGTGTAAACATCTGGTGAAACAGGTGGTACCTCTCCTAAATGCATCTGCAAGAAGTGGAAAGCTGCATTGAATGTCTGCCCTGCTGGAATCCAGAGACTGTCTCTGACTGCCCGTTAGTGTTTTTCTGTAGCTGACCCCAGCTTCTGATTTAAATAGGATTGTATCCATATCTGGTATTGTAACTATTTAATATACCACCCAGGATTCTTGTGCCATAGTAAGATCCCCAACGGTTAAAACTTGAAAGGCCTTGTCCTAAGAACTTTCTTGACCCCTAGTGGATTAGAATAAAAATAATTAAAGGCAGATATCAGATTTAGAGGGCAGATGGACAAGCTCAAGAGAAATAAGAGATCTGCAGCTATGTTCCCATAGAGGAGATGGCTGAACTGATACAAAATTAAATGTTGTATCACAAGGTATCTTTGTGAATATGAATTTACAGTAGACTCTAATTTATAGATGTCTATTCTAGTTATGTGGGTGCAGGTGTAGTCTGCCACACAGCTTACTTTATTAAGAAGATGCTGATTTTGAGGGAGATGAGGGTGGTGAGGCACTGGACCAGGTTGCTCAGAGAAGTTGTGCATAGCCCATGCATAGAGGTGTCTGGGGGTGCAACCAAATGATCTTTAAAAACCCTTTCAACCCAAGCCATTCCATAATTCAAGATCTGACATTATGTTCTTAAAGACAGCTTTGCTATAAAGCTGACTCTGCAGATTGCAGGCATATGTTTGTTTATTTATGGTGTACTTAGTACTATGTATATGGAGAAAAACCATGAAAAAGTCCATTTCTGATTTGTACCTTGAAAATCAGATCCTTATTAAAGTTTGTTTCTGTGCCAAATATTTGCTCATAAAGATATATGCATTTATGTGCAGCTTAGATGTACTGATATTAAAGTAGGGAAAAGAGGTAAGCTTGACTCCTTTGTTTATTACTGGGCAAAAGCACTGTCTGAAAATTTTACAATAGAGGAGTAGTTCTAGACAGACAGAAAGGCACCACTATGGGAGCTGATTGCTCATTATATTTATAGATAAGCATAGAAGCAATGTGTGAAAGATTGCTTTAAGGGGTGAAGTTTTCTAGTGTATATGAAGTACCGATTGCTGTTTCTGAGAACAGTTGAGAATACAGATTTAGAAATGGGACCCTGTCTTTAACAGCTGTTTGAAGATACCAAGCAAGAATTATTTCTTTCTACGGAATGTTTTTTGAAGTTGTAACAGTTCTTGTCCCGTGAGTAAGAACTTTCTTAAATAGCACCTAACTCTGCCTGTCTGATGAGTGATAAGGAACTTGTGACTTACTCAGTAAAGGTTTATAAGAATGTTGCGTAATCTAATATCTGGGGTTGATAAGAATCAGAAATACTTTGACTTAACCTAATTTATTCTTTGATTTACTTTCATGTCCATTCAAAGCCTGGTGGGCAATTCAATAAACAGATAACTTTCCACTCAACCAGTTCAACGCACCATGTATTTAGAACATACGTGAAAGCTGAGTGAATCAGTATTATATTAGTGTTTTAAAAAGGTCATTTTCTGTGTTTGGAAAGTTCTTAGACCTGTCAAAGACTACCAATTTCATTTTAATAGGAAGCTTTATGTAGCACTAAGTATGATTTTGAGAGTTCAGACTTCAATTTCCATAGTCTATTGAACTTAACATGATTAATTAAACTTAAAAATTAAACTTTTTTTCCCTGAAAATTGTATAAGATTAAAATTGCTGTAACTGGCACCTGAATAAACTTTCCCATGTTAAGGAATTATGACTGTTCTTCATTTATTTTCCTTTCAATCACTGTGATTTGCCAAAGAAGCTGTATCTAGAATCCTACGTTCATTGACCATTTCATCTTAAAAAACTTCCCTAAAAAAAGACACCTACACACACACAAAAAATGCCCACACCCCAAAAAAATTCGTGAGATGGAAGTTACATAAACTGAGAGATAAATTCCAATCTGGGTTTCTGATGCAATTTCATGTTCTCTTCTATCTTCTGCTGTGCAGATTTAGCTTTTCTATGCTCATATGCATTATCACTTTGGCATTTTCATATCAAAAGCAATATCAAATTGGGTATTACACATCAGGAAAACACATTTTCCAGAAGCAGTGTTCATCTAGATTTTGCTTGTCTGCTTATTACTTGGGTGTTTCAAAGGTGACTAAGACAGGAGTGCAAACTGAATACATGACTATAGCATTGACAATCCCATCTCCAAAAGTAACTGAAACTACTAACAGCAAGTTTTTTGTTTCTCTCACAGACCACCATTGTACTTGAAATTTCACTAGAAGATTTTTCTTTATGTGCCACCTTTCATTGTCACACCATTTGATTACATTCTTTATCTAACACAGCAGAACTGTGGTTGCCTGCGAATAGCTTTGTGCAGTATGTCTCCATGCTGTTCCTTGTGAATGGTTAAAGCTTGACTCACTCTCATAAGGAACATACATTTTGTAACTTCTTAAAACTAACAAATACAGAAATGAAGTTAATTTTGGATGAACAGCAAGTGTTCTTTTCACATTGTGCCATGCAACCTCCCCTCAACCCTGAAGATTGATAGCACAAGTGGAAGATGATATGTAGTTTGAACAGACTTCTTGGATTTTTCAATAATGATTTGTACAGGAAGGAGAGACTTGTTTCTCAAAATACATGGAACATTCTTGAAAGGAAAGAATGGTAATGGTGGGTCATTTAGTGCCATAATTTATCATGGCATCTTCACATTTTGATTGTCATTTCCTTTCTTGGACATTTTTCATAGAATCATAGAATCCAGGTTGGAAAGGATCTCAAAGATCATTTGGTCCAAATTTTCTTGGGAAAAACATTTTTCTTGGATTTTATCATGAGTAAATAATATTTTTGTAATTACACCAGAACTGCATAGACTCTGAAAATGTCATGGTAAGCTGAAGCATTGCAGGAAATTCTTTCTGCATTGACACCATCTCTTTTTGTTCATGCTTGTGTGCTTGCATATAACACTTAGAAAGCAGACAGACATCTGCTTCCCCTTCCTCAGCTGCAGCCTTTGGGTCTAACGAAACAGCTTGTAACATACAACACTTAATTTGTGAGAATAGTTCTGCCTTTTAATGTGGATGTTAGTTCTTGTGATTTTAAAGGTACTGCATGTCTGGGTGTAAAAGAGACATCCTAGCACTTACAACTGCCATGGTGTTGGCAAGGGCCCCTTCCGGACAATAGTAGAAAAACTTACTGGAGTGGAAGCAGTGTAAAAGAAGCAAGAAAGTGACTCAGTTTTGTCTGAATTAATTATGCAGCAGATGTCTGAAGTGATTGCTTGTCCACTGCCAAATTTTCTCTTTAGTCACCTTCAGAGAAAATTATTATGGATTCTACCCCAAGCGAATGATCTTCTAGTACCTGAATGTATAGCCCATACATGTAGGGTCTACATGAAAGCTGGGGAGGGACTGTTTACAAAGGCCTGTAGTGATAGGACTAGGGGCAATGGGTATAAACTGAATAGGGGCAGACTAGACATAAAGAGGAATTTCTTCACTATGAGGGCAGTGAGGCCCTGGCCCAGGTTGCCCAGGGAAGCTGTCTGCCCCATCCCTGGAGGTGTTCCAGGCCAGGTTGGATGGGACCTTGGGCAGCCTAAGCCAGTGGAATGTGTACCTGCCTGTCGTAGGGGGGTTGATCTAGGTGGTCTTTAAAGTCCCTACCAATCAAAACTATTCTATGATTCTAAGAGTCTACCAATTTGCTGCATGACCCCTTGACAATGTCTAATAAAATCCTAATAAATTTAAAGATATTCTTTGCAATATAATTAAATACTGCTTAGCAAAAGGTTTTGAAATCTTCCAGTTACCTATGTGCATCAAAGCACAGATGTTTAAATAAAACTGGACTTTTTCAGTTCAGCAATTGAATTAATGCATTTGAAAGGAAGAGAGGGGAAATGGTTTCAGGACAAACCAAGCCAGATGGAAAAACATGGAGGTTAGCTTTCCCATCAATTTCTTTTGTGTGAACCAAAATGCATAGCCCCAAACTAATGTTTTAACTTAGGAATTATTTTATATTTGTTTACATTAAAAGAGGTTATCTTTTTAGGTGAAAATGTTCAATGTTTTTGCTTAAAATACTGAAAAAAATTACTCTGAGCTCCCAATTTTTCCTGTCTCTTTTGATTCGCGTTGATCATGCATTTGATTGGAAATTACAAAAGGCTTGTTTTTCTGAGCAAAATGTAATTTATGGTTAATTTATTATTTTATGGGGAAGGCAGGGAAGTCCATTTACTCTAATCATGTTTTGGCTTGTTTATTGCATGTTTAACTGCTGTTACATGTTTCTCAAGACTGTGATCTGTGAGAAGAGTAATTTCTAAGCTTGAGTTGCACTGAATGTCAGGTCTGTCCATATCAAATGACAGAAAACATGAATGTGTCATAGAACCTTATTTTAATTTTCCCAAATATCTCATTGGTGGAAACTGAGTTTTTGCACCTTAACATTCTTTTAAAAAAATGTATTGAGATAGCAAATTACTGTATTTTCCCTACATTATGTACAGTAATATCAGATTTGAAAGCATTCTTTTTTTTATTTCAAATACAATTTTTCATGGGAAAAGACATGTTAAATATTTAAGATCAGTAAAATTATCCCAAGTAACTCTAATTCTGGAATCTCACTTGGTTAGATGATAAAGGCAACATTCTCACATATTAGTTGAAAGAGCTATTTTGATGTCAGTTATAGAAGACTCCACAGACTGATACTGTACATTATTCTTTTTACCTAGAGGATGGTACACGTGGACAGTTGAAAAGGTTAGTACTATGGTTGCTGTACCAAATTTTATAGGGGACTCAGCCAATCAGGATGTAAAAGTCCTACACATATTTTTTCAAATAGCAGCGAATACCATGGTTTTGTCTCAACAGATGAAAGTAGATGATGTTCTACTTTCTTGATGAAAGTAGAACATAAGTTTGCTGGAAGCCAGAAGTTTTTTTTTTTATGAACTCTCAACAGTCTGGAGGAAAAAAAAAAAAAACCAAATCAAAAAATAAGGTAAAAAACCTATCTCCTGGAAACAAGTTTTTGTTGCTTGCAAGAATATCTAAAATGCCTTCATTGTTTGTGTGTTCCTACACTCTTGATAAGTTTTGAAGTGGAAAGCAACAGAAGACTGTTTTGTAACGTCACAGAACAGAACAACTTCAAAACTGTATTTCAATAGGATGAAAGACTTTAACCAGGTGCTGCTGCAACTTGTTGTCTGAAGCCAATCAGGTGTTACAGCATAATTTTTCTGGATGAGTCCAGTCCTCTAAGTGCATATGACACTAACACAAAGCAAACAGGTGCTATATGAGAAGTCTAACTTGTGGACATTAATAATTACTCTAGTCATAGTCCAAAAAACAAAGGGAATGAGAAAATATTGATAAACAGAAATGTGGATTGTTTGTTTTAAAGTGGCAGAGAAATGCACTGTGAGAAGATGAATCAGCAGCTGTGTTGTCCAAGCATGTTGACAAGAATGGCGTATTCATCTTAACAAAAGCCTCCCCAACCCCCAGACTTTAATAGATAGAAATAGAGTAATGAAATGTTTAAGGATTTTATCTTGGGTCCGACAACAAAAAGACTAGTTTACCAGAATTCACATATCTGAAGGTGATATTTTCTTTTAAAACAACTAAACCTTCAATTTGAAAAATACCCACAAAGAGGTAGAAAACCCCATAGTCATGCAAACAAACTTAAATTATATTTTTGATCATTCTGAACTCTCAGTTCCTATCTTAATACTAGAAATAGGAAAGCTAATTTTCAAAATGAACTAACAAATACTCTTCTGTGTGCTGTGTAATCAAGCAATACCTTCTTCAAGGAGTAGGGGAGTTGGACAGATCTCTTCAGCTGTTGTTAAGGGCATAAGGCAAATCACCTGGTAGATATTGCCAGTCTATGGTCAAGTATAAATCTGTCTCCGCAGCGGACTCTGTTCCAGGATTTGACTTGTAGAGCTGCAGCAAGATAGGTCAGACAGACTGCTAACTTGTAAAACAAGGTGGTATGGAAAAGGTGGATATTTAGTGTTTTAGAACTATCCCTGAAGAGGCAAGCCCAGTCCATTAGTATGTCAGTTTTTTTAAACTATGATTAACTCTGGTTACAAAGGGCTGTTATCAAATATGGAGAGGAGCAAGAATGGTACAAAACCTGCATGCTATTTATTGTATGTCCCTCGGTGCTCCTTTTTCTGGTATGTTTGTTGACTTGTTTTCCCCATGTCTACAAAACATCTCATCTCCACTTGCTGGATTATATTTTGATCTATACAGAGACACCATCTGATGGTTCTGCAGCCTCTATTGGTTTTTTGTCTAAGATTTCATTTGACACAACCTTTCCAATGTTTCCTCACTAGAATCTATGAAGTGCCTTTTTCTATCAGTCAGTATCACACTTCCTTCATCCTGATCATGCATCCTTTTTCTACCATTCTAACCTGACTGTCACTAGTGCCCACAGCACTAGTCACTGAATTCCATCCATGCTGTCCAAAAGCAAGGCCAGGGATGATGCCTTCCTTCAGACTTGCATCATACTAAATGTCATTTTACTATGGGTGTAGTGAGAAACTGGGTCATGTATTTTTGTTTACAAAGGGTTTTTTAGTTCTGGTATACTTGCGTTCAGGTAATAATTCTCTTTTACTGCCAAGGGTCCTGTGCTTACAGTGTCAATCATCTGTAAAACTCCCTTGTTTCACTCCCAATTTTTTTCCTGAAAAAAAACCTGGAAGATGTGCTTCCAAGGAAAAGTCTAAAAGCTTTATGATGGACCAGAAGATACTGGTCACAGAATTTTTGCTCTGTTGGCTGAAGTTAAATTCCTTGAATTAATATTGGAATAAATGGTCTAGCTTTTTAAAAACTCTAGAAATGTGAGGAGAATGAGTCATCGTGGATTTATAAGAAACAAATTGTCAAATAATTTTCATTACGATTGGACTTGTAAAAACCAAAGGACAATAATTCGTATCTTTGTATTAGTGAAGTTTGGGGTAGTTGTTAGTTATTCACTTTCAAAATAGAAAGTTATTGAATGGTGGAATACAAGGTTCTGTACTAAGCCCAGAACTATTCAAGAGCTTCACTAAGCATCTGATGTTTAACTTGGGCATCTTCGCTAGCTTTACAAATTAGAATTCTAAATTGGGAAAACGGAAGCTGCAAGTATGTTGCGAAAATTGAGGAAATGGTCAGAAAGCATATCTGCTGCATTCAGCAGTAGTAAAGCAACAACAGCACTGCTTCATAAAATCTTGGATGTGCCACTTCCAGAAATGTTGAGATCCTAATAACATTGTTGAAAACTATCAGATATCCACATTGGAAGAAACTGAGTGCTTTGGTATAAGACAGTAAAGCTGAAGGGAATAACTTAAGATGGTAATCTCCCTCTGTAGAGGAAGAGAAAAACTTCCCAGAAAGATATAGCAGACTTAATCATAGCACAAGAAATGAGATAGACTTGATGTGATTGTTCAAATTCACTTCTGATGTCAAAATGCCATATGCTGTAAAAAAAGTGGGGTAAAAGTAGAATTGTTTTAGATGAGAACGCAACTATATACATTATACATGTACAGAATAATGAGTAAAACTGTCATTAGATTTTTCTCTTGTTGCTGATTTAACTGTTTTATTGAACCATACATCATTAACACTACTGACCTCTGTGAGTGAGGAGTATAGACAACTGTTATTGCAGTTGATAATCTGCTAACATTAAAGCCTTTGGAACTTTTGAATGCACATCTAAAGTTGTAATTACATCTTGGGCCAGTGCCATGCAACTAAACATCAGGAATTTGTTACTACTGGTTTATACATTGTATTAATATAATTATTTCATTTTACATTGTGGTAAAGGGACTACATCTCAAAACTCTTATTTCTTCATATGAATCTACAAATGTTTAGTAAATTTCATTATTCCGAATTAATATTATCATAGAATCATAGAATGGTTTATGTTAGAAGGGACCTTAAGAATCATCTAGTTCGAACCCCCCTGCCCATGCCAGGAACATCCCAGTAGATCAGGCTGCCCAAGGTCCCATCTAATCCTAAATAATGGTGAGGTGATGTAGTAGTTAAAAAGATAGTGTAAGAATTGACACTAGTGCTTATCCCAATAGGGGTATATTTCACATCTGTTATTTACGATGTGAAGTGCTGCTGGGGACAGATGCGATAACTCTGTGCATAGTAATTCCTTTAATTAGACTAACAGAATGAATGCTTTACACAGGCTTTAGGGGGTCTCATAAAAGCCTTACCTCTGATGCAGAGGGAATTGGTGCAATGGGAGAATGAGAACTCCAACAAGGACTGTAAACTGTGAAGATCAGTATCTCCTAACTTGTGCAGTACTCATGGATAATCTTACAATTTCTCTATGACCTTTCAGGAAAAAAACTTCCTGTGGACTTGGAAAGTTTAAGAATATAGCTTATTTACCAATCAAATGACAAATGCCAGATGTCCTTCTGTTATCACTGTGCCTATACTAAGATTATAGTTTTTAAATCTAATCCCTTTTGTAAGCGACTAATTCCTTTTGTAAGAGACTAGGTTATTGGAGCAGAAAAATATCTTTACCTGAGACTACCTTGCCTCTCTTCTAGGCTACACTGCCTGAGGTACAGAGCTGAAGCTTGAGGGTATGAAGTCTTTGAAGTTAAAGCATAACAGCCTCTTTGTTTTCTCTGTTTTCCTTGCCATAAAGAGCACATAACTGGAGTGACAGAGTTCAGTGAATAGACGCTTTACACGACTGCCCATGGCAACACCTGCTGGCAGCTGAGTGTGACACCACTGTAAACCTTAACCCATAGCACAGGAAAGAACACAGAAACCCCTTGTTCAGTTTCATGTTTTATAATGATCAGAAATATACACGTGGTGGTTTGCATTTTCCTCATTCTTGAAGGGAGATTTTCCATGTGTTCCAGCCAAGGCAATACCTGCAAACATTAAGACTAATTTTCCAGCTTGGTACTTTAAGAGTAACTGTGACAATGTTACAATTATATCATATTATCAGCAGCTTGTGGGACTGGCTTCAATGTCCATATTATGGTGTGCAGGCACAGTTAGGTGGGTAGGATATTTTAATAATCTGTGACTGTTGATTGTGAGTTGCATCTTATCTCGTTATTGAAATAAAAGACCAACTGGACAGGTTACAGAAGAAAAGACAAAATGGGATTTTAAAATTGGATCTTTCTGCATGGTTGTCGCAAAACAAGGACTTCCATTTGAACACTGACTGTGGACAAGGTGGTTAGGGGTTTTAGCTAACAAAAACTGAGCTGAACCTTGTGGATGAGCAGGATAAAGTACAACCAAAACAGAGGAATCCATATAGCCTCTGCTGTAGAACTACTTGCATGACTTAACCAGACTCCAGCTTGAAGTTGTATTCTCTCTGTGTTCTGTTATCATTTGCACACTTTGTTCCATTAACATCATGCCTTAAACATGCCCCAGATGAAGTCCAAATGATTTTTTTTTTCAGTTCCTCTCTAAACTACTTAGTGGTTTGAGGTTTCTGTGTCCCTTGAAGAGTTATGAGAACTGTTCTTAAAAAGAACATATCCTATGGGCATGAAGATTCCAGTATAGCATGTATGCTGGGGTAATTGGCCGATGCCTTGTTGTACCTGCAATATTAGCAGCAAGCACAGAACAAATCATAGAATCATAGAATCACAGAACAACCAGGTTGGAAGGGACCCATCAGATCTTCTAGTCCAACCATTCTTATCAAACACTAAACCAAGTCCCTCAAGACCTCATTCACCCGTACCTTAAACACCTCCAGGGAAGGTGAATCAACCACTTCCCTGGGCAGCCTATTCCAATGCCCAATGGCCCTCTGTGTGAAGAACTTCCTCCTAATCTCCAGCCTAAATCTCCCCTGGCAGAGCTTGAGGCCATTCCCTCTCGTCCTGTCCCCTGTCACTTGGGAGAAGAGGCCAGCTACCTCCTCTCTACAACCTCCTTTCAGGTACTTGTAGAGAGCAATGAGGTCTCCTCTCAGCCTCCTCTTCTCCAGGTTAAACAACCCCAGCTCTCTCAGCCACTCCTCATAGGTTCTGTTCTCCAGCCCCTTCACCAGCCTCGTCGCTCTTCTCTGGAATGGCCAATGCTCTCATGCTTGCCAGCTTTTTGAGACTTTGGAATCTTTATTAAGACCCATGGGTTAAGAGGACAGGAATGCACTAGGCAGCAAATGTGAAGATAAGGGACACATCTGTGGAAAACAGGGTGTTGCACTCTTTTGCTGCACTGCAGTATTCTCACAGGTGGAAATTCACTGGGATAGCTGTTACTGGATACAGGGGCACTATATAAGGTTGTGTTCTCAAAATAAAGTTGATCTCGATTTTCGCCCCCATTCACACAGTCTGTGCCTTAATCGCTACAATATCCTTCAGCACCCATAAGAGCTTTTTATGACCTCTGATGTTCATATAATGTTCATATCCAAATGCAAGGCTTGAAAAAATACCAAGCCTATGTAGCTTTTACACATTAGATGCCTGTGAGCAGTTTTTGACGTGAAATACAGCGTTTTTAAATTCCAATTTTAATTCTTATCTTAAGAGTTAATATCTTAACTTACCACATAAAAAGTCTCTATAAAGTGAAAAATAATTTACCTGTTTTGCTGTTCAAAATTTTATCTGAAACGGCACTAGTGGATATTTACATGAAATGCAAGCTAAAACCTCATTAAATGTAAAAGCTGAGCAACTACCACAGTATTTCATTCTCTGTTTAGTTTTCTTAATAGCTGAGATCTTTCTTGGTGGAAGTTATTTTTATAATCATAACATAAGAGAAGATTTTATACACGTATAAATAAAACTTGGTAATGAAAAGTAGGTCAGTCCTTCAGTCTGGCTTTTAGCTACCTCTTAAAAGATTTTTCTCTGCAGTGATTTGCTGATCCACTTATTCTTAATATCATAATCCTCGAATTTATAATCCTCAGTGATAGTTAATGATTGCTAACATGTATAATTTTCCTCATCAATTGCAACAGAGCCAATGATACATTTGCCCATGTGTTTGTGAGTGGCTGGCTGTTTCAGAATCTGGTTATTTAAAGTGTATCTAATTTAATTACCAAACAGCAAATACACTGTCTGCAAAAGTCAGTGACCTAGAATGTTGCCTCTAAGCTTTTGAGCATGGCTGACAGTGGAATGATGTAAAACGACATGAAAGCTGAAGACATAATTGCTCATTGTGAATCTCTTTTTCAGTAGCTAACATTATTCCAGAGATGAAAAGTGACAGTTATGTATTTTTGGCAATGTTTCCCTGTAGGAAAAGAACATGCAACCTACTTATTTTTGCTACTGTTAGGGCTGACTCAAAATTATATTCATAAAATTGTATTTACTGACATTATGGACTGAATTTTTGAGTGGTCTCTGCCCAAGTACTAATTTAGGGCCCCCATAGTCTAGGTATATAGTCATACAAAATGAGCTGTTAGAGGTTTATCCACAAAACATCACAAGAGCTATTTCTAGGAGCAAATGCTGTATTTTGGGGGTAGCAAAAAAAAAAAAAAAAAAAAAAAAAGAAAAGTGAAGCATCCAAAACTGAGAAGCTGTTTCTGAATATCTGGCTGCACAAAACTAAAAACTGCCATCTGGTGACAACTTTACCTTCTACACAGATTCCATCAGACTCTATGTGTGTGTGCATTCCCTTTGCTTGCAAATGTACACTTGTGGCTGATGGAAATGCTACATATGTGAAAGCCTGGAAAGCAGTTAGTGAGCAACCTTATTTTAAAAAGAACTGATAAAATATAGCAGCCAACAATCTTAAAGTGAACATAGAGCCTAAGCACATATTGCACTAAAGTTAGGAGAGCCTGTTAAAACTGCAGGTCTTCCTGTTGTGAGGAGGGTAGTGGCATCAGTGAGTTCAAGCACAGCAAGCTGCTAATGTAGTCTTATTGATTTGGGGATTGGAGTCAGAATTTCTTTGTAGACGTGACCTACATTTGTGGTAGAAAGATGGTTAAAGACTAGTCAGTTTAATTTTAATGACTACAAAGTCCTTAAAACATGGTCTATTACATGTAGGCACTTTATTGAAGAACATTTCAGTTTTAGTTCAAAGGCTGTTATACCCTCCTGGCATTTTATTATGGCTATCCTGAGCTAACCTGATAGTGTCCTCATAAAAAATTCATAAAGCAGGAAGGTTTCACTTTCAGGAAAATATAGCTCAAGTACCTAATCTAAGCAGAGGGGAAACACTAGCGCTAGACAAAATTGAGTGGACAGGTGTGCACCTAAATTCTAGCAAAAAAATATTTATGCAGATACGCACGTCTTAAACTTTGATTATTACTGAACAATGTTCCTGACTAATTAGCAATAGATACTACCAGGCCCCCAAAATCTCAGTAAAGGGTTTAAAGCAGAAGAGACAGACCCACACAGATAACAGTGTCTATAAGTAGTGAGGGAACCTAATGTTATTCCTTCCTTCCTTCCTTCCTTCCTTCCTTCCTTCCTTCCTTCCTTCCTTCCTTCCTTCCTTCCTTCCTTCCTTCCTTCCTTCCTTCCTTCCTTCCTTCCTTCCTTCCTTCCTTCCTTCCTTCCTTCCTTCCTTCCTTCCTTCCTTCCTTCCTTCCTTCCTTCCTTCCTTCTCTTCTCTTCTCTTCTCTTCTCTTCTCTTCTCTTCTCTTCTCTTCTCTTCTCTTCTCTTCTCTTCTCTTCTCTTCTCTTCTCTTCTCTTCTCTTCTCTTCTCTTCTCTTCTCTTCTCTTCTCTTCTCTTCTCTTCTCTTCTCTTCTCTTCTCTTCTCTTCTCTTCTCTTCTCTTCATGATGAAATATCTTAGACTCCTGTCTGCAGCCACAATGACACTGATGGGATAAGTGGTGTACCAATGGAGAGAGGGGAAGAATTATTTTCCAGAGTCTGGACAGTCAGTTTGTGGTATTCACTTTGAGCAGACCTGTGGTTTGGTTATTGTACTCTTGATCCATGTCATCTGGTTCCAGGAGGCAGTTCCAGTCAGTAGTTATGACCATTTATACACACACCTGCAAATTTTGTAGAACATAAATGATCTCTTCATGTCTTGTAAAGGCTGATAAAAATCTGCAGCAAGTACATTAGGGTGCCATTAGGCACCCCTAATGAAGAAGTGCTTGGATATTGTGACAGAAGCTGTTTTAAAGGATGTGACAATGTTTTGCTTTGGCTTTTTTTTTTTTTTTTGTTCTGAAATGCAAAACAAAACAAGCAAAAGTCTTAGTGTTACCAGCTCTCTGTCAAAATAATGGAAATGATGTATAGTGAACAATGCAAGACAGGAAAAAAAGCTGCCATTGCTTCAAGTATGTAAACTCGTGCTCCAGGAGCCATTGTCAAATGAAAATATACTATGGGATCTTTCTCACCCACATACCTCAAACTATATGAGAAGAAGACTGTAATGTGGTGGCAAAGGTCAGATTATCATAACGTGGGTGTGATGTTTCTGCCCCAAAATACTCTCCTGCCTGTTGTGTGCCGAATTTCCTTATTTGTACCTCTAGAGCAGTAATCTGCACAAATGGAATACTTAGGCATCCAAGGGCTGTGTGTCCAGGGCCACCCACAGTTTGCCTGTGGGCAGAACTGCTCTTTCTGTAGGTTGGAGCATGTGATTTTCAAGTACATGTTCTTTTATTGTTCTCTCCCCACTCCCCACTACCTCTGACTGCATTTCTAGTCAGCATAGGAAATGTGGGACAAAACTACTTTTACAGTCCTCTGTTGTATTGGCTTGCCAAATCCTCGACTTGTACAAATTGGCATAATTCCACTGAAATCAATAAAAGTATGTTGACTAAAACCAGCAGAGAATCTGACTTCATTAGTTGGCAGAACCCAATCCACATGAACTTCTGGAATTATCTCCCACAATTGTTTTGTATGTACACAGGTCTTCTGGAGATGCTACAAAGACTTCCTTTAAGATATTCTGCGGCCCACAACTGGCTGCTGTCTTTAAAATATTGCATCTTTTCCTGTTGTCTTCTACAGTTTTATTCATAATGTCTGTCTGAAAGTTCTTTTAGTTTTGGTATCCTTTCGGCACTTCGTGACCTCCCTGTTCTGTGGGGCAGTGGATGCAGTAATTTCATAATCTCTCTCAGTGTGGTAACTGGCAGCATATTGATGCTGAGACAGTGAACTGGATGCTGCTTAAATGTAAATACATCGTCATGAACTTTAGGCTTATCACAGCTCATTATTTTGAGGCAAACAGTAATTAGCACAGGGTGTACTTTATGATAATTAGGAATGTTTTACGCATCAGATGGTCATGTTGACTTTTGAGGGCAACCACCTGGAGTCAGCTCTCACTAGCTAAAATTAATATTTTTGTATTTCGTTTTATTTCAGTGTTGCAAAATGCTTTTGATAAAAATATTTTAACCATTTAATCACTAAATAATAGATCCAAACAATCAGATAGTTTAATAGCATGCTTATGGAAATAACTTGCCATTACTCATAAGTGGCACTGTGTATGAACTATCTTCGGTGCAAAGAGAAAATTCCACTCTAATAATGGAGAAGTGAATGTTACTTTCCAACCATCTTTCCTCTCTGCCAAACCCAGTATGTGAACCTTCTGAACAACAACATCCTAGAATTGTGGTATCTGGTCTGTTTCACAGAATGACCTGAATTGTAAAGGACCCATGAAGATCACTGAGTCCAGGTCCTTAGTCTGCATAGGCCAACTCTAAAACTTACACCATGTGTCTGAGGGCATCGTCCAAATACTTCTAGGATATTGTCAGGCTTGGTGCCACGACTGTTTCCCTGGAGACCTTGTTCCAGTACTCCACTGTGCTCTGAGTGAAGAACCTTTTACTAACATCTAGGCTAAACCTACCCTGGTATATCTTCCTGCCACTCCCTCAGGTCCTACCATTGGTCACCAAAGAGAAGAGGTCCTCCTCCTCCTTCCCTTGTGAGGAAGCAGTGAACTGCTATGAGATTCCACCTAAGTCTCCTCTTCTCCAGGCAGAACAGACCAAGTGACTTCAGCCACCCCTCATGTGACTTCCTCTCTAGATTCTTCACCATCTTTGTGGCCCTCCTCTGGACACTCTCCAGTAGTTTGATATGTATTTTATATTGCAGAACCCAAAACTGCACACAATACTTAAGGTGGACTCCACACAAGTGTGGAGTAGAGTGGAATAACTGCCTCCCTTGACTGGTTAGCAATGCCACACTTGATGTACTGGAGGACACAGTTGGCCCTCTTGGTTGCCAGGGCGCACTGTTGTCTCATGTTCCACCTGCCGTCAACCAGAACCCCCGGATCCCTTTCACAGGAGCTGCTCTCTTGCCTCTGGCTCCCCAGTCTGTATGTATATCCAGGGTTGTCACGTCCCAGGTGAAGAAAACAGACACTTGCCCTTGTTAAACTTCATGTCGTTGGTGATTGCCCAGCTCACCAATTTGTCTAGATCCATCTGCAAGGCCTCTTTGCCCTCAAAAGTGCTCTCCCCAGTTTTGTGCCATTGGTGAAATTGGACAGTAAATCTTCGAGTCCTGCATCCAGGTCATTTATGAAGATATTAAGTAGTACTAGTCCAAAATGGATCCCTGCAAAACCCCACTTGCAACTGGTCACCAGTCCAATGTAACCCTATTCACTATGATCCATTGAGTCCAACCCAATTGTTCACTCACTGTATTATGTATTTATCCAGCTGTCTGCTCGACATCTTCTTTAGGAGGAGACTGTGAGAGACAGTATGAAAGACCTTGCTGAAATCCAGAAAGATTACATCAACCATTTTTCCCTGGTCAACAGCATGGGTAACCCTGTCAAAAAGGAAATTGAGTCTGTCAGGCAGGGCCTTCCCCTTATAAAACTGTGCTAACTGGGACTTTTTTAGACTTTTTAAACCTTTTTACACTTGTTTTTTAATTACAAAGTCCTAATGTGACATTTCTAATAGAGAAAATGATGATGAATAAAAAATAATAAATAAAAAAAAATCCCCCTTCCAACAAACAAATGACAACACAACTTACACTGCCAGATCTCATGCTAATCTCTCTGCAAACTTAAAATAGATTAAAGTAATTTTGTGAAAAAAATCATTACAAATTTTAGAGCTGGCTTGGAAGCAGATGTATCTCATGAAACAAAATCAAGAGAGGTTAGAATATGTATATAAGCTAGCTGCAGAGTGGGGGGGCTAATTTCTTATTCACTGTGAAATATAAACAAAGTTTCCATGGTAATTCATGGCATGCATGGATTGCACCTGAGGCTTTCCCTAGATTTTTGGTGTCAGTTTAGATCCAAACCTAGGAGGAGGAAAATATTTCTGGTTCCAGTGACAACATGAAGGAATTCTCATGACTAGCAGATGTAGAAATAGGGCAATTCTATCAGATTTATGATAAGAACTGTATTTGGAAGTTGTGTGATTTAAGTACTTGTCATGTTTCCTCCTCATATCAATCCTTGCTAAAATTAAATATAAACCTTATTTCATATATATTTGTCAGACATATTTATGTATTCAGTTTGTGATTATTGGTTGTTATGAAGAGAAAAATCTAACATGGCTATGTAGAATATTGAGGTTGTAAATACACTTTGGATGCTGACAGCAGGAGATGCAGCTGAACATTATACTTACCATATGAACAAAGAATAAGGATGCAATAATGTAAAATAGTGTTATTTTTTACTTATAATACACGTCTTATTGGATAGTGGTTAACTTTTGTAATTGCATTGCAGAAATTCTTTATGCTTAAATTATACCACAATATCTGCAGTGTCTCCAGACAATTAAGCTCAATAAAAACTTGATGGTTATGTATTTGTTCTTTTTATTTCTCCTTTTACAGTACATATTTTAAAATTAAAATAATGGGGAGGAGTTGAAATGCAATGACAAGTTTAAATATTTTTTTTACTAAATCACAAGGAGCTTCTGCTTGTATTCAAAGCTGATTCCTACTAATACATGCTGCCATGGTTTCTAAGTTTCAAAACCTTAGTGATTTTTTGGGGGGAGGAGAAGCTATATTTTGAAACAAAAATGTCTAAGTTAAAAAATTGCAAAGAGATGAAGTAATCTATTTCAAGTTAGGAAAGAACTTGTAGACACTTATATATCTATGGAATAATGTTAGATAAATTTAAATGTGTTAAATGTGTGGTGCCATTACAAATGCTATTTTTGGCTGAAAAGGATCAGCGATTGCTTATAAAATAAGGAAACATCAGACTATTTCAGCAAGACTTGGCTGGGCTGTTTGGAATGTGGTCTGTATTTGTGGCACTCACACTTAAAGAGGATGCACAGGGAGACCAAAAAAATTAAAATTAAAACAAAATTATACAAATCTAAATAGAAGAAAGGGTAAGATATAAAATTAATCTGGAGGGGATGTCACCATGTGAGTGCTACTAAAAATTTTTTGCATTGTTACTCTGGTAAATAATAAAGATAGATCATCAAAAGAAAAGAAAGAGAGCAGGATCAGGAAGAGAAACAATATTCCCTTTAAGGAAAACTCAGTATTACCAGATATTATTTTTCCTATAAAGTCACATGAATAGAGTCCAAGATTATCTAGATACTGTTTCCAGTTCATCTATAGACTGCTTCTATATTTAACTCTTTAATTTACACCATGTCACTTCATTATCTGCAAAGTAAGAGGAGTTACTGTGGTGGTATTAGATTGAACCAAGAAAAGAACCTAAGATATTCATCCTGCCATGGTCCTGCATATCACAGACTATTTCTATCTTAGGAATTCTTTGACTTGTAGCTTTAGAAATAAAACCAAGTGCCTTTCTGTATTTGCTGAACAGAAATTATATACTTGTTGCAGAAACTCTTGTGTTATATGCTTTGACCCATCTTATTCTAGAAGTCAGAGGAAAAAATGAATATTGAGAGCTAACTAAAGAAAGAACAACTCCAACCTTATAACAAGCCTTTAGTACCACCTCTACTCTCTTCATGCATTTTGTGCACGGGGGAACAGCAACTGATCTCTCGTGTATGGAATGTATAATCCTCCTTCTCCTCCTCTGTTGCATATAAGCCTAGTGCTCCTATTATGTCAAGGTCCATTGTATTTACTGAAACTTTGATATGCTTGACCTAAAAAGATAGCTGGGAGCTAATTATTTACAATGACACTGAGGAGCAGTTTTCTAGAATTACTATATGGCCTGTGGGCATTGCACTGAGAATGTATGTATCATAACAAAAACCACATGAAAATTACCATGAAAACTTTCCGCAATATCTTACAAATGCCATTACAAAAAGGTATTTTTCTGTGGCTTTATGGTTTAAGGAAAGATGTGTGCAAACACCATCTCTTGTGGGGTGTGGAATAATATCATTGCTTTGCCAAAGAACATTCTGTAAATTACTTGTCTGCGGAAGTTGTCTTTTAGTTAAGTTGTATTCAATATTACATATCTGCACACTAAGAAGATATTTTTATATCTGTATATGAAAACATGAGGTCATCAAAATCACTGATAAATTTTACACTAGACACCATTAAAACAGACCATTGCTGCAAAGTCTGTTCTTCAAAAACAAGTAAAAATTTGCAGTCTAGGTGAAAATATTAGTTTTATGTTTGTAATGGGTTTGGATTTATCAGCTGCATCTAGGTCACTGCTGGATGAGTTTTCTGTACCTTGTTCTAGTAGAGTATAAATTGTAGCAGTTTACTATTTAGGGAGTGTATGAAACAAAAATAAGGGAAAAATGCGTATTGTGAGGGAAAGTACTGCCTTAGAAAAGGTTACAACTGACTTAATCTTTTTCTTGCACTAGAATCTACTCACTCAATGGTAATCATTCAGACACTATAAGTTAGCATAGAAAACATATGCACAAAAATCATCCTTGCCCCAGGCTGCTGGTTATTTCCAGTGTTGTCAAATTCCAGAAGCTTCTATTTTGGTAATTATTATCTCTGTTAAAAACTTATAACAAAACTCTAACATTAACAAATGTATTGCAGAAACAAGACCTGATTTTTGTTTTCCAATAAGGAACTTCGATGCATACTCTTGCAGGACCTTACTATCTGCAACCTAATTCAAACGTTTCTCCTTCCAGATAGAATATATAGCTTTGAGTCCTGCTTTTAATATGATCTTTATCTATCTGCAAATACAAGTTGATGGTAATTCAAGCTCCTATTTTTGAAGAAATAAGTAAACTTAAAGATACAGTCTTATCTGTGAGCAGTGTTGCTGAGAAGTCATACTGCCATAGTAGCCCTTCCTTTTAATATTTAACTCTGCTGACTCTGATCACATTAATATCCAGTGTACAACAACCCCTGTGAGTTCTTGTCTACTAAATATTACACTGAAAAAAATATAATCTTCCCAAACATCAGTTTTAAATAATGTCCAAACAATTTCAGGATTTGATTTGTTAGTGTGGTTGTCTTTAGAAATTGATTTTTTTTTCCATGTTAATATCAACCTTGCATAGGATTGCAGACTGTTATTTTTCATGATTTAAATGTTTTTTTATCATTTATGTAAACTGGTAACACAAAGTTCAAAAAACGACTTTGGATGTATCCCCCCATGATAGCTTTGCAACCTGTTCAGTTTGTATAGGCTGAAATAAGCAAGTGCAGTATACAACATGTATTGTATAACTGATGTGCTGAGGAAACTTTTAATATAATCCTACTAAAATATTGTTAATGAGTCCTCCTTTCTGATGAGGAACAACATGAATATTGTGCAATCAACTAACTTTTGGAAGCAATTCCTGCTGCAGAATATCTGGATTGCGCTAAGTCTAAAGGTTGAACTTACCTTGGATGGCTGAGGTATGAGAGATATAGACTGGTCCTTCTGAGTGTCTGTCAAGGTTAATAAAGGTTTTTAAGGAAATAAGGACGAAGTTGTGAGCTTTATTTACACTTTTATTTTCTTATTGCTATTAGCAGTACCGAGAGTGACAGGGGTACCCAAAGTTTACAGTAATTTTACAATTTGACTACTATTCTATTATTATTACTGGATATACATTTCTTTGTAATCTTTCAGATCCCCGGAAATAGGCAACTGTAATATCATTTGCTGTCTAGTAGTGCTTATTGAGATGCTTAAAATCAGTTTCATGTCAAAATTAATTGATCTTTTTTTTGATATAACCTTTTATCCATACCTTTGAACTATGACTCCCATTTGTATTTGTGATGACAAATATAGAAGAAATTTTTGAGCTATTCCACAACAACTAGTTAAAAATGAGATTTAAGTATTATTTCCACTTATGATCAGAGTCCTTAGGAGTGTATATAAACAAAGTTCCACATACATACTGAATAAGAGTTTTTATGGTTTCAAAGATGCTGAACCCTGAGAGGACAACATTCCAGAACAATGCAGTATTTTTTTTTCTAGTCAGCTAACTTAAACACACTTTAAAACAAGCAAGCAAGAAGTGAACATCCCCAACTACTTCTTGATCAGAAAAATGTAGCCTGTGAGAGGAGTTTTCTTCCCACTACCACTTTCAGAGCTGATGTTCCTCTTAATGACAACAGTATAATGTGGGGCCACAGTTGCATTCATTGTTCAGTGAGCTTGTCCACATAGTTAAACCCACCGACAGCAATGAATGTTGATTGTGACCTTTTTTTTGTAAGGCTTGGCAGGGTTGGGGAGAAATATCATGTGGTGGTAAGGTTGCTATCTTCGCTGTTAAGGCCTGAAAGCTTGAAGTAAGGAGAAGGATGGTTGGCTGGAGGGTACAATCAACGGTCGATGGTTTTCACTTTAATTCCAAACTCACCGACAGCGTTGAATGTTCACTGAAGCAACCACTACAACAGAACTCCATTGACTTGACAGCATCCTCAAATGTCTGAAAGGAGGGGGGGAAATCAAGCTTCACACAGTGATTTTAATCATACAGATGACGCAACTTCGGTCATTTTTCTCTTACCGACACAAACGCCCTTCTCTGCCCGTCTTATTGCAGTGTTCGTACAGTGAACTGGCATTTTTCCAAACTTCTTTCTATGAAAAGAAAAGATATTTCACTTACTCAGGTTTTAAGGATGTAGGCTGGGGATCCAGGTACAAGTGGGCTAAAGTTGGTGTTTCACAAAACTGAACTTCATAGCAAAAGGAAACACAACATCCCATACAGAGATGGCCAAGAGCTTCATGAATCTGTGTTGCCAATTATAGATTGCCCAATTGACTAAAATTTCCTCTGCTGATATGGTTCAATTGGATTTAACCTTGCATAGAATTGATGGAAACTGCATTTTCTTTTAAAAATGCTTAATTTCTCAATACATCTTTTAGAAACAGAAGGCCTTTTTTCCTTACAAGTTGTCATAAATGCAGAATGTGCTATGATGGTTTGCAGGAGGAAAAACGGTGAATGTGCATCAAGAACTGATGACCTAACTTTCTTTTCATGTTTTTTTTTAGGAGGCAGCATACTGTCCATATCCAGAACCTGATCATCATGCATTAAAGTGCTTATACTTAAAAATTCCCACAGTAGCACAACATTTATTTCCAATCTTCAGAGCTATCCAACTCAATTATTCTCATTTGTTAAAATAAGTAGTTAAAAAAACTTACATTAGGGTTGCAATCCTTATGTTGTACAGGAAGGTTTTTAGAGGCTGGATCAGAAGGCAAAACATGATAACCTAGGAATTTTACCTTATTTGAATTTGTGAGCAGAGTTCTGCAGAAGGTGTTCTCACAGCTCAACTGGTCTGAATTCTCTTTTGCTAGGTCCAGTCTTAGCCTGCTGCACTGAAATTATTGCTTTCTGAAAACTGCTGTTTGTTTACCTTGTGCTTTAGTAAAAGACATTATTCTTTCTCATCCATTTCTGGTTGTTTTAAAAGTCTTCATAAATGTTGAGGGTTTTTTGTTAAAATTGTTTGTACTTCAATATAGGAAACCAGCACCAAAAGACTGCAGATAAAAAGACACAGATACTGCAGGTTGTACCTATGATGTCTGTATATATTTTGTAAACAAACACCATGACAAGGACTTTATCCTAGCTGTTTCTTTCAAATAATTGCTCTGCATATAGAGGTATTTGTGACATCATTTAACTCAAATGTATTTTCTGTTAAATACACCTAAAGGACAGAGAAACATTAATGTAGCCTACTGGGGAAAGGGAAAGAAATCAACTAATTTTCTCCTTTATTGCAGATTACATGTGTAGGAAAGCAACTGTGACTGTGAATACCTCTAAATTCTGAAAAAATATGGAAGAGTTTCTCCCCCTTGCCCCCCCCACTGCAGCAGTATGGGATATTTGCTGTTGATACTTCATACTTCAACTCTGAATTTCGGTTTCTTTTTAATTTTTCTTCCATATAGTTGTATTAACTCTTCTATAGTTTAATTCCACAGATCTTACAAAATGAGTTCTTTACACCAGCATGAGGGATAAAAGAATGACTTTGCAACTCAGTAGTCTTTTCTGCATCTGTGCCTGTTTGATATTGTTCTAGCCAAATGAATAGACTTTATGCGTTAGAGTCACTCTCGTTTAACATCCTCCCTATTATAGCTTGCTTTCTGTGTGTCATTTTTTTCAGTGCTTATTCCTATGTTCTTATTTCCTGCTTCCCTCTGTCTCTTCACATTTCAATACAGGGTCCTGCTTGGCTGACACCTGGCAGCTAGGAAGGGGAACAGGGGAAGGAGAGGAACTATGTAGAGATTGCAGCTGGGTGGATTGCATCATAGAAGGAATTATTTTCACAGGTTATTATTATTCCCTTCCCACTCCCCATAATGAAAAAGTCTCAGTCTTTCTTTGGATAAATAGCCTCCATTGAAAAGGGCTGAAACTTGTAAGTACAAAAACATAAACAGTATTCCTGAGCTCCAACTCTGATTCCTAATGTGTGCAGGTTATGCAGGTTAAAAAATGCTTTCATCTTCTCTCATCTGGTTTTCATTTTTTTAAATCTCTTACTGGGCTTAGCTTGCTGCTACAAATGCCAGCTTTATTTTAAGTTTTACTTCAGATCTGCAGGCTTACGTGAACATTCGGATTCAATGTATGCTTTTTTTTTTTTATTTAAGGTTAGTAGGTCATAAATAAAACAAAGCATTTTCCTTCGTATGAGCAATAGGGTCATGGTGTACATGAAATATTGCTTTAAAAACATTGGAACCTAACATGAATTGACAGAAGTACATGAGGAAATAGTTCGTTGTGTCGCTGTAAAGGCCATAGGGATTTGGACTGCTGGGGCTGCCGGTCTTAGGAATAGCTGAGATATCTTGTCTGATGACCTGTACTTAATTTAAGTGACTGCCTTTGCCATTCCTTCCAGAGGGCAACTGTGTGAAGTAGAGCATCTCATCTTCAGTCCTTTTCCTTCTCTTCATGGCCTGACCTAAATTGAAGATATGGGTGTTATGCTGAACAGACAATCACTTTAATGCTACATGAACTGCATCTTTGATTCTCATTAGTTAGCTTTGCAATTTTGACCTTGATATCTTGAATCTAAAGACTAACATTCAACTTCATTGTACTGATCAATACTAGCAACTGTTATACAGTACAACTATGTTTAACAACTGCCTTGTATAAAACAATAATAAACGCTCACACTCCCTACTTGGAAATGATGGCTAGAGCTGTGAAATACTGCTCTGCCCTGATTACTGACTTCCTTTCTTCTTTCTCCCTCCCCCTCATAAATGGTTGATGAAATATTAATGGTAGCTAACAGAAAGGTCTGACTTGCAGTCTACTTCATACAGTTGCTTTAGTACTTTTAATAAACTCACTTCTTGTACAGCAGTAAGATTGCTTACAAATAAATACTGATGTGAATACATAGATCTCAGGTTTGTGGGGTTTCTTATGATTTTAGATAATTTTCCAAATGCATTAAAATAGTCTATTCAGATTGTACACTGATCACAATAAGATTTTAACATATCTATATGGCAGGTGTTCTGCATGGTTCACAGCAACTTTTTTGTTTTTTACCAGCACTGAATTGCTGTTGGAAGGTGGAGCTAAGACTTTTTGAAGGAAAATATACATTTGTATAAAGGGAAGAAAACAGAACAGTACTGTTAATACTCATATTGCAAAGTTATTTCATGGATACAGTTATAGGCTTTCACCTCCCACTAGCCCACTTCCACAGTCTGTCAACAGGCTTTCAGTCATGCACTTGGGGACAGGAAGAAATGCAATGCATGGATGTGTTTTTAATTGTGTTATAAAAGTGTATTCTAGTGGCAGTGTCTAAAAATTGCATTAACACACTTGGGATCAGATTCTCAGCTAGTGTAAATTGACACAGCTCCATTGACATCAGTGGCATCTGCATTTATACCAGCTGGCACGTGGATGCTCATCTGGAAAAAAAAAAAAAGTAGAATGAGCAGTTATCAGTTCTTAAGATCTTTTCTATTTTTTGTGTTACATGTTCATTCTTTTTGTTACATTGTTCTCAAATGACAAATTTTCATGTTATACTGACATTTTACCTGCAATAAATTACCAGTAATACTAAATCTCAATAAATATTGACACTGTTATACTTCTACCAAAAGAAATGAAATCCAGCTGACTGTAGTTATTAAAGCTTCAATTTATTCTTGGATGACCTTAAGTTATATGCTGAAAGTAAAAACTCTGTGCAGCTTTTGCGAGGAAGTCCATTGTCTGACAAAATTAAAAATGTGCATTTCTTCTGTGGTTTAAAAACTGCAAGAACTGAATCAAACAACCTTCACTGTAATCTAAGACTCTCACCGTATTCTACAAACACTTGCTGTAGTTGTTCCTGCAGCATGTTGGAGTAGAGTGTCAGTTCCTAATAGCTAATGCACTAATTCTAAAACCAGTGTCTTTCAAGAAATCCAACTAGACAATCATAGTGTATTCAGGCTTCCTTCAGTCTATAGAAATATGTTTATAAACCTCTGCTGGAAAAAAAAAAAAAAGATATTTTAGGGGTTACTTCACCATTTACTGGAGTACAGCCATCTCTGGAGAAAAGTAGCAGCTGCATAACATCTTGAAGCACTAGTGCATGCCAGCCTGAGACAGGAGGGAAAATTGTGATTGCCTTGTTTAAATTCTGCAATTTACAAGGCTGCTTTTTTGTACATTATGATACGAATAAACCTCAAGTTGTTCAGAATCATCCTGGTTATTGCTCATGAAATGAAGGGGAAAAATATTTTAGCACATCAGAAAACACAATTTGATCTGAAATAATAACCACAAAACTGCTTATTAAATGAAATTAAAACTTTTTTTCATGTGCACACCCATCAAAGTAATCTGCAGTTCATTGAGTCCTATCAAAGTTCTGCTGACCCAGAAACCAGGACATCTCCAGGTATGTTAGTTCATGTGTTTGCAGCCTTTGACTAACTATTTCAATAAGTCTGCCAGCCAAAATTTGACTGTGCTCTTGAAATTAAATCCATCTGATAATATTACATGTCTACCACACAGGCCATAAGGTGGGATGCTGATTAGCCAAGCTAATTTAGGAACAGAATAAATATGATGAGCAGCAATGATATTAGTTCAATCAAACATTTAATTTCACTTCCTGAAATAGTTTAATTGCGAAGTTCAAAACTATGTTTTGACTATTAGACTTTTATCCTATTAGTATTTTTTTAAATATTGATATTAAGGCACTTCCAAAACAATACTTAATGTAAAAATACCTAGGGCAATATAGGCTTTCTTTTTGAACACTTTAGACTTATCTTACATTTATCGGTATAAATTGTTACTCTCATTTAATAAATCATAGTTGCATTCATGCGTTCTAAGCAGACTTGTCTATCTGACCTACTGAGCTCAACTGCAATTTATTACTTCATGTTGTTAGTCCTGTTTAAAATTGTCAGCATTTCCAACAAACAGGATTGTGGCACTGGACCCCTAAGCTTAGCTTTTTTTAAAACGTCAAGAAAACGGTGAATAAATTATAATGCTGCCTGCAGTTTCCTAGCCCTTTGGATGACAATTCTCCACTCTTTGTTACAGGCAAGCATTACTATTTATGGAAGATATGCACATATTTCAGTGTCCATAAATCATATGCAAACATCTGTTCTTTAGATCAGTAGATGGAGTATGGTAACTGTTTTTTTACATTAATATCCATGAAGTAATGCTCACCTACTGATATTATGCTTAAACTTTAATATTTTAGCAAATATTTCATTAACTTAAGTTTTCAGGCAATGTAATTAAAAACAGCTTAAAGTGCAAACACAGACAGTCATAGAATTCTGTATGGTCTGTACCCAAAACATGTCAAATGGAAGTTGTACGATAGACGGTCTAAATATTAAGAGTAACATGATTTTTTTTCAGTGAAAACACAAGAGGTTCTGTTAGTAACACTCTTTACTCATCATTGGCTTTGAAGGGAATTTCTTATTCTCCTCCCTCCTTTGATAGCTTTCAACGGGCATCCTTTTCCAATCTGATTAATCTGGATTGTGCGTAGCAGTCTACATTTTGTCTTAGTGGTATGTTCTATTTCCCATGTAATCCTACAGGCAAGATTCAAAGGCAAATAACTGTGAAACTGTGCTTAGAAAACATATGGTACATGTGGAAAAGAAGACTGAGTACAAGTTAATGTAAGATGTGGGAAAGACAATATTGCATGATAAGATGGATGCTTCATGGAAAAGCAAAAGATAATAATTTTCTTATCCTTTCTTCTAACACAGTCTCAGAGGTAGTATATTTGCATGAGGAGTTTCCAGCTTTAGAGAGAAGAATCTTCGGGATGTATCCTGTTTAGCGTGCATGTCAAACATTTATTTGGTTGTCATATGTACTCAGACTGTGAATTCACTGGCTGGTTTTCAACATCTCCTTTATGTTTTTATTTATTTTATGGGAATGGAGAGATGGAATATTTTGAGACTACACTTATAAATGTCAACATAGCAACTGAATTTCCAGAATTAAATTATTTATAAAAATGAAGAGTAAAATATTCTATATTCCTAATAGTTATTGAGCCCTACTGTTGTCAAGAGTATAGTCAAGTTAGACAGTATATTGTCATTCACTATCTGCAGAAAATGAGCTTTTTGCTCTAATCTTGCCTACTAATCTTGGTTTTAAAACCCCCAAACTACTTCAGAATGAATAAGGATCCCCATTTAGGATTGCTGAAGTATTTCAGTGTTTTTTTTATGTTGTCGTTTAGGTTCTTCACATTGATTATATGAAATATATATATTCAGAAAAACATATTTGGGATCTTTTAAAGCATTTTGTTTAATTTGTGGTTCTGAGTTTTAATTATTTCTTAAAAGTTACCAGAAAAGTTATTATTTGAGTGCATGTGAGCTAAGGGATTCTCCATGTGCCTGTATCTCACTGCCAGAGTAGAGTGCAGTAACAACTGGCTTTAACAACCCATCCCCCTCTTTGAGTCACTGTAGGAATGGACTGTGAGAATTGTCAAATTCAAATAATTATAGTTCTGCTGCACAAAGTTTCTTTTGATCAAGAGCAAGTAATTTAAACTCTAACGTTTAGTGGGCAATACAGCCTCATAAAAGTGTAGTGATGGCTGATATCTCATAGTGCTTTGAACATGTGAAGTGCTATATAAACAATATAGGGGTATTGCACACAACTCAGGCTGTTAGCATTTGAGGCTCATTGCCCCAGGCCTTTAGAGGGGAAGTCATATCTTCACTAGAAAAGAGGCACCTTTCTGAGTTCTGTCTGCTTCCAGATAAAGTATCTGGAGCGCCACGTATAGCATGGAAATGTTAAAAATTATGCTTTTTCAAGTACTGTTTGTTACACAGTACTGGATACTAACCAAAGGCAGAGAGCATTCAGTTAAAACTACAGTTCAGAAAATTAAAGATGCTAAATAATTTTTCGTTTGCATTATTTTCCTTACTGTAATTATAGTCTGGTATTCTTGCTTTTTTTTTCCCCTTTGTGAAATTACTGTAAGGAAATGTATTTGTTGCTAACATATTTAGTTTTTTAAATGTGTAATTTGAAGCAGATCAGAGATTATGCTTCATCTTTGTTCCTAAAAATATCACAGTATTTTGCAGAGTTAGGACAAAAAAGCAGTTCAATAGTATGTTGAACACTCTATGGATGTCTGCGTAAATGTTGGTGAAATCTTGTTCTTAAATTGTCAATACAAGTTAGGAAAACAGTAGAGGAGCACTTGCTAAACAGCTGAAGTAAAGTTTGACTTAGAGCTGAAACTACTGAGCAGATGGGAACAAAGCTTTCACAGGATTGGCGGAACTGCCAGATTTCCTTAATTTTGACTCTCCATCACACATTCTGTATGCTCTGATAAACAAAGGTTACCACTTAGGACTCACAACACAGGCACTCCCTGCATTTGCTCCTGTGTGCAGTCTGTGGGTAGTAGAAGGGCTCACGGCTCTCTTCAGGCAAAAGAGGAAATTCCTTGAAATCTTTTTATGCCAGTCGTTCCTTCAATTTAAAAACAAAACAGTTTTTGGCCCAGAGTTTATAAAACATTCTTTTTGTCTTTTAATGGTGTAACTTCTTATTTTCAACAGCACAGACCATTCTAAAGAATTGCATTTTTCTGCTTATTTGATGTTTTCTTTTTAGTGTCTTGAGCTAAGCTTTTAGGCATGTCAAATGATGTAAACAAGTTTTGGATTTTTGTTACTGTTATCAAAGAACAACCATTCAAAACAAGTACTCTATTGACTCACTCTGCGAAGCTTTGAACTCAGAATAAGCTCAGGCTTTGAAGGACTGGACACACAGTTTAAATATCTAGCATAGTAAAACCCGTTGCAGTACAACTACTTATACTGGATCCAATCATTCACAGCACAAATGTAATGCATGAGCCCATGTATGCAGGGAAGAAATGCCTACTTAGTTTACTGTTTTCTGTTGCTTGTTTTACGAAGACCAATATGTACAAACTACTTATTTTCTTCCCCAGCAAGAGTATTTGAAAATAATATATTTTTCTAAAGAAAAAAAAGTCTACAATAAATAGATACAAGATTGCAAGAAGTATTTTAAAAGCCTTATCTTTATTGTTGAAAAATTATGCACCCCTTAATGTTTTTAATCTGCCTGTATATTTGTGGCACTCTCCACATCCTCTTCCTTGTTTCAGCTGCCCTTTGGAACCCTCTTTGTGCTCCTGTGACCTCTTTAAACTTTCTATTGACAAAATTGACGTGGACTCCTAATTTACTTTTCCAACAGAAAGTGAGATTTGAAATTGGTCATTAGTCTAAAAACCCTCAGTGAGAGTAAAGATGCTTTTAATAGGAAGAGGGAGTGACGACCATCCTCCTATATCTTAGAGTCCCAGAAACTGCATTTCCTACACTTTTTCCCAAAGATCCTCTTTCCCAGCCCCACAGCAGTGGGGTTTTTCTTTTTGCAGCTATCCATTGCAGTAAGAAAGGGTAGACCAGGAAATTATGTTTGGGATTCCGACTGAAACTGGTTTGTGAATCTAAATTCTGTTTAAAGCTTAGGGAAGACTGAATGGGAGATTGGCAATGAAGTAAATGAGTGAATGGGATGAAGAGAAACGGGAATAGCTGAACTAAGTTGGGATTGTTAAACCGTTCCCTGTGCTTCACAGGTTTTTATCTGTGTTTCAAAAATACTTGTAAACACACATGCAGACGTAACTTAATGTGATGGAAGAAAGAAATTTTGGAGATCCAAAGGCATCAGATTAGTATATCTGCAACATTCAGAAAGCAGTATCATAATCAAATTATATTTCTACACAATAGTCTTCCTTTTCCATAGTACTTAATACATTTAAATACCTAACCTGTAATGAATGAATAGTTTTTGGAGCAAGAGGATGGAATTTCATATAGTCAGTATTGTCTTTAAATATCTCAAGAGATCCACTATTATTATTTCAGTAACCCCTCATAATTAGCAAATCAACATCTGAACAATCATAGATGACATTGGCTATCACTTGAAGTTTGATTTCTGCATCAATACCTCCTTGGATTTATAAAACCTTTCTTGTTTTTGTACCTACTGATTGTCTTGCTACGGGTAATCATGGAGTTTGAAACTCACAGATTACAATCTCTGTGCAGCTTAAAGGTGTTTTATTTATATTTTTCTTTGGAAAAATCTGGATGAAATTCCATTCAGTGGGAAGGCTCCATCACTTAAGTCTTGTGGGAGCTCTATATTCCAAGCACCTAATGCAAAGACATTATGCCAGCTTTTAGCGGATAAGGTGAATTTCATTCTTAGTGAATATGACCTAGGTGCTAAAAAGCTATAGCTGAAAGTGTTCTGTTAAAAGCACAAGTCAGCTAGGTACATAAATATTACATGGTTATATCTTTAATGGGTTCGTGTCATAGTCTTGCTTTGTTTAAAGATTTCCATAACCCTGCTGATTTATTGCATCTTTTCTAGAAGTGTGCTGTTAGCAGGAAACTTGGTTGAAGCACTTTCAATCATGTTGGAGGGTCATTATACTTTCACTTGAATAACTAATTAGTTGCAAGAAATTAACCACTGCCGTTTAGCACAAAAACAGTTCCAAGAAGGGCTTTCATTTTTGTTGTGGAAAATGACCTCAGGCACTTGAGGAGGGGGGCAGAAGGGAGAAATAATGATCCTTCTGTCTTTTATTATAACTTTTGTTTTCAGTTCAACTTGATAACTAGCAAACAGCGTAGCTGTCTGAATAGGGCACTGCACTTGGACTTGGGATAAATGTGTTCTAATCTTGATAGACCTATGGATGCGGTAGCTGACCTCATCCAATTGATTGAGACTGGTTAAAGGTTCCAAATAATGTCCCTTAAGTCTGTGGGAGACAGAATGTGACAGTGAGGAAGAAAGAAATCAATGAATAGCATAGAAGGAGGAATATAATTTGACCAAAGAAAGGACATAGACAGTTTGTTATGTCTCTAGAACTTATTTTTCGTATTGTGAAAAATGGATCATGCTTAATTGGTATATGAGGGTCTAGCCTGAGTATCTTGTGTAACAGCTTAGTATTATTGTCATATGCTGTTTACAGTCCTGCTAATATAATGTAAGATACAGTGAAGTGAGGAAGAAGAGTAAGTAGCAGCTAGAATATTTAGCAATTTAACTCATGTCTCCTAGAGCAAAAACTGGAAGGAAAATGGAGACTAATGGTTTTTGAGGTCCAGATTCTACTCAAATATGTAAAATCCATTTAACAAGGCAATAACCTGTGACAATTGCTGGTCACTTCTTTTTCTGGAACTGCAATTTCACACACAAATGCCCAGTCTGAGAAATATACATATGAATAATTTTTTAAATTATAAAAGGAAAAAAACCCCTTATGATGCATGTCCAAATTAGTAACCTCCTTTCAGTCTTCTCCTCCCTCTATTGTAGGGGCAGTGAATTCCTCAAGTATTTGGAGAGAGAATTTTCATTCAGTAACGTGAGGATAAATGGGAGGGGGGAAGTTTATTGGTATTTTTTGCTCTCCTCCTATTTCTCTCTACCCACACTTGCAAGATTAGAAAGTCTTCAGTATGTGTATCTGAGGTGTGATGATACAGAAATACTGGGAATTATTCAGTGCAAAAAGGGAGTGGGCTACTGCAGTCATGACAAACTCCTCCTGAATATCAAAAATAAAGGTAGCAGTACCCCACTTGTATAATATTTTTAACAGTTTTCCCATCTCCTCTGTTATTTGCCTTCTTTCCAATGTTTATTCTCAGATACCTATTTTGGGTACCTGAAGTTTAGGATTGGAGTCTTATTCAGCTGTTTATTATTATATTACATTACCCACAGAGTGTAAGTGTCTTCTGACTCAGTACTTGCTTGATGTGGGTTTTCCTCTGTATTTTTTTTTCTGAGGGGAGGAGCTAAGTTTGCAACTTAGCAATTTGGTGCATTCAAATACAGTAGGGAGGAAGGTCATGTCTGATTTTTTGTGGGGGAGGTTTGCACATGTGCATGCCAAGAAATCTAACATCATGTGGAAGAAGAGAGAAGAGATGCCTTCTACAAAAAGGACATCAGCAATGCAAGAACGTCTTCAATAAAACCCACGATCACATTCATCTTGAGGAGCTATGAGGCAGGCAATTTCAGATCAGAAATGCTGACAATACAACAAATGAGCACAAACACAGGCAGCCAAGAACTTGCACATACCCATGTGTGCATTAACACACATGCAAGCCACTCTGTTTCAGAATAGTCATACTTAAAGGCAGATGACCTTAGTGAAAGTTCTTTACTACTTCCTAGAAAATTACCTTCCATGCCTTTCTAATGCAATATTACCCCAAAACTGCATATTCGTAATTTCCAAAGGACTAAGGGATTTTGAAGATCCCTTCCTTTAACATTCAGTGGAATTTCTGATAAAAATTCCAGTGCTTTCTTTTGTGCATCACTGAAAAGGGGAATTTGAGTGCAAAAATAACATAGAAGTGTTAAATTCCATGTAAAGCATCTTTTGAAATGAACAGTATGCAATAGCCTGAGATCCTTTAGTCCTAGTACCTGTGACTCATCCAAATTATGTAGACACTAACACTTCATAGTATTTACAACTGATTAACATATAACTGAAGGTAAAGCCATTAACAGGCACCCAAGATATAGACTGTTAACTGGTGCCTCAATTTTATTTTCCCCTTTATGAACATGTTCTCTGGTCTGTTCCCATTAGCTAATTTGGTATTACTAGATCTTCCATTTTGATCTGTAACTGTTCAATGAACTTAATGTGTCTTCAAATAACAGGTGCTGACTTTGACAGTAGTTTCAAACTTCAGTTTGGACTTTTGCTCGCAATTCAGATTGGGTTTGTTTGAGTTCTTACAGAGGTAAGAATTTCCTTGAATTTCCTTCCCACTTTGATACTCATTCATGACACATCAAATACTAACTTGCTAATGATCAGAAAACAGCTGTCCCTTTACCATGAAAAATATACATCCTTCACACTTAAAAAGAAGTGCAAAATGTGTAGTTGAAAATCCCCTATATATCTAGAGAGAAGAGATTTAAGCCTCTTCTTTAAAGAACCTTTGAAACACAATTAAAACAAATGGGTGGCTACGTCTCCCTTGCACTAACTCATCAGTAATTGGATGAAATCACAAAACACAAAGGCCAATCACGAATGTATCAGTAGCAGAATAACCTTTACTGAGATAATGTGCCTATACACAAGGAGGATGCTAAAGGAGAGGCAAAGAAATATCACTTCAAGTGGATTATAGGAAGAAGCATGTAACTGTGTTCCATTTGGAAACTTCTATGCATTAGTTGTGTGTAAACATAACTTATTTTGTCTTTCAGTAGCTGTGCATGCATGTAGTTGAGATCAAGTAAATAAACAAATGCATTGGGTTGGTTATGAATTTTAGAATCATTACTTTGACTGGGCCTATGTTGAACAAACCAAATGTGAAGGGATTAGCTCCTAAAGCATATTCTAGGTGATTTTAAGCAAATGGGAAGAAAGTTCCACTCTGTAAATTGAACAAATATCCTCAGTTGGTGGAATTATGCTTGCTTGCCTAGTACAATCCAGTAAGATTTTTATTTTTTTTTTACTCTTTCTCCACCCTTTCCTCCCCAACTGAGGGCACAAACTAACTTTATTTGTCTTCCTTTCTTGTTTCCCAAGGTGTAAATCTGCAAATGTGTCTTTATACTGATGTTTGTGCAAATTTTTACAGTGCACAAGCATTCAAATCACATACATCTCATCAGATGGTTACATTTTGGCATTCTGCAACAAAACATGGCTGCTGGTCTCAAATGATCAACAGCTTTTCATGTAGGACTGATGGTGATAAACTGGAGATTCTATGGTTCAAATTTCCTTGTAAGTATATTGAATGAGTACAAATCTACTCTCTTTATAATAACAAAGATTATTATTGGAGTTTTACTACTCTGAATGGAAATTGGGGTAGCTTTATTGGTAAAAAAAAAAATCTATATGTTGCAGATTATGCTATGTCTCATGAAAATATGAACTAACAGTCTTTTCTGCATGATGGTTCCTTTGTGCCTAATGTGCTTGAAATTTCTTAGATATCTGTCAGAGACACATAGTCAGAAGCCGAATGATGAAAAATGTCTTTGGCACTCTGCCCAGGTTTCCCCCCCACACACATTTTTTTTCTTAAAAAACAAACCAAATCAACCAACACCTCCTCTCTCCCCAAACACCACAGTTTTAGGGATTAAGACCTACTCTTTCTCGTTATTTCTTGTGCTGTTTGGAGCCTTTGTGTAGCTCTAGTATCAACTATTCAATCAGCGTCTTTGAAAAGCACCTACCAGGCTGCCAGATTCCCCATGCAGAAAAACTAGATGGTGCCAGAAATCAGTCACTCTATGCTAAATATTTCTGCTGGCTCCACATCCTGTCTCTCAGAGTCTGTAGATGTCTAATCTTCTGTTCTCCAGTGAAAAGATGGCAGGATTTTAAAAAGCCATTTGAATTTGCTGTTATGCAAGAAGTGTCTTGCCATCCTGCAGAGTTAAGGAGCTAAACTGGTCTTCAGTCTCAAATGGTAGCAAGGTCCTATCTGGTTTCCTTTTAGTATCTTGTATTACATGGAATGCCTTTATGTTCACATACTGTGGTATTTGTCATTCGGTTCTTCACCTGCCAAGTCTTAAGTTTAGAGAATTTAGAAATCTTCTGTTTTAAACAAAGTGTTTTGCTGCCAACGAAGTCTGAATATCAACATCAAACTGCCTTGCACTTGCACAGAATTGCAACTAGCATAGTAGGTACAAAGCAAGCCAGTTGCCCTCAACTTTCACCACTCACATGATGTCCGTAAGGAGCTGGCATTCAGAACATTAAAATGATGTAATATTGAAACTAATATCAGGAAAAGAAATGCAGAAGCTAATAGGAAACAAATCCTTTTCACTGTTTTAAATATGTCTTCGGGACATTTCTAGTTTTTATAATATCCAATAACCTTCCCAAAAGTGCTGAGAACCTTTTGATTTTGTAAGAGTAGAATGCATTTTCCAATCATTCTTAAAATATGCAAATAATTTTAGTAGGCATTTAAAGTAAACATGACAAAACTAGCCTAGTGAAAACCAAATGAAGCTCTATTATTTTGCTTACATAACTTTGATAGCTGGATCAATTTCTTAACTAGCACATAGTACCTAAGTTCAACATCTGAATTCTCAAAGCAAACTGAATAGTGCTTGTCTTACTATGGAAGTGCCCTGCCGGCCTCACTCCAGCACGTCTTGCACAATAGGCTGAAAGAGCACATGGTTCCCTTCCCCATGCTTTCTGCTCTCAGAAGCAGTGATTGGAGCAATCCCAAAGAAGAGGAAAGTCAGTGTCTCAATCACCAAACTGTAGCTGAGCACATTCTCTATTGCCAACTGAATATTTAATTATGAAGATTGTGAAAGCTTAGTGAGGAGGCATTTGAGAATGTCACTCAATCAGAATGTCTGGTCAGACTTAGTGGGGAGGGTTTGGGGTGAATGCAATATTCACTGATGAAGCTGGAACTTGAATCTAGGTTTTCCATGTCCTGCATGAGTAACCTATTCCTTCAGAAGCGAGATAGTAAAAGTGTTTGTTCCTGTCAACTGGTAGAAGATTCTTTTCAGGGACAAACTCCAGAAAATAGTTGCTGGTCTTATCGCTGTAATAACAGCAACATTAAATCAAGTTTTGAAGCTGCAGTTCTAGACTCATGGTTCTCGCTATTCCCCTGTGTGGTTTAGAAATGCTGTCTTCACCATGTTGACTTCTGGAAGTCCTCTTATATGCATAGCTCTTTAAGGAATTTATATAGCTGCCTAGATATAAATCTCTATGGATATTTTCATATAGGTGCTTGGAAGGCAAATGCAACATTTGTTATTTCTTTAGTTGTTTCATTGCTGTAACCTAACTTCAGGGCTTCCTGTCCTCCTTCCCCTCTCCCTCTCCTCTCCCTCTAACTGGGGAATGGATTTAACAATTTGGGGTCTGGTTGATTTATCTTCTCCTTAACAAAGAGACTAATGTATTCATTTTGAATGTTGTGCTTTTGTCTTAGGCATAACTTGAGTTTGGTTCTTCTGCTGAAGTGACAGCTTCTGGTTGACATGTGACATGGCATAGAGACAAAATCTGTAAGCAGGACGTGTTCTGCAGCTGGATATTTCTCCATGAAGAGGTTCAGTATGTAATTCAGAACCACAAAGTCTTTTTCCATTATCAAAGCATTTATCTTCACCTGCCAATTCTATATGTCTAATGTATGAACCTGGGATTTATGTGCATAATTTTGGTAGCTGAAAATGTTAGCATATGAATTTGAGCATCCCAGAAGGATTTTTAATATGAAAATTAGGTTTTACAAAGCCACACTAAACGTAGCAAACTTCAGAGTTCATTTCTATTTATTACTCTGCCAGCATGTAGTCACTTGGACCAGATGAAAACAGAAGGCTCCTTATCTCTTAAAAGTTCTTTTCTGGGCTTAAAACAATGGGAAACATCTCTGAGATGGACTTCTTGTGTTACAGTTCTTAATATGGAGAATTACTTGTGGGAACAACCTATAACCTTCAAGGTTGTTTTTTCTCCTGTGCGTTTTAAAAAAACACTAAACAAGCAAAGCCGCAAACCCCTTTGATAACCTTTATTTTGATAATGTTATGACCCACCTTCAATGTATGGGAGTCTTAAACATTGCTTATCTGCAGAGTTGAACCTTAAATGTGCTATGCACATTTCTTCTACTCTGAGTATGCCAGCTGGAGTCTGTCTTATAAAGGGGAATTTTCGTTTTTATGTTGGGGGTTTCTAAGAAGGGATTTTCCTTTCTAATTGCCTTTTGAAGCAGTTAACTGTGTTTTGAGCTTCTATATCCATGTTCACCTGCTTGAGTAAGTTGTTCGACTGCTTTATTACTGAAACTTTATGATGATAATTTTTGTTTATTATTCAGAATATCAGATAATTGAAAATAATCTAGTTACTCTTCTGTAGATGCCTTTTGGGATACCTGGAAAAAAAAATTGTAAAAATGTGCCATAGTATGAATCTGGCTAAATTTCACTTGATTTTTCATTTGTTAATTTGAGACAAGGAAGGAGAACAAATGTTGCTTCTGTAAAATGAAAATGGGAATGCAGAAACATGGAAGACATGCCTATTCTTGTGAGAAGTGTGGTGTGCAATACCTTATGATGAGGTGCAGCTGAAGAGCTGTTATGATTAAGACGGATGCTGCCTGATACTGGTCTGCTAGTGCTATTGTGCCTGATTGTGTATTTCATCCCTTCACTTTCGCTGCTTCTTCCACCACTGTAGTACTGTCCTACTTTTCCCTAAATGGAGGATAAAGAATTTGTTGGGGAATACTAGTTGGCAACACAAGTATGCTGCCAGATAGATGATAAAATGATAAAACTCAGAAATATGTTGCAAAAATGCACTGCAAGAAGGGAAAAAGGGAAATAACAGCCTCAGGAGATATCCTTCTATTGTGAGCTGTGGCAAAGTAGATTGCATCACAAGGGGTTATGTGTCTGTGGTTTGTGACATGTTGGTAATTATAAACTGGAGATAACTCATTTTTTTATATAATTTGTTGTTAAATTTCTCACAGAGATTCACCTGAGATATGATTCTACTTAGGTTTACCTTGTTCATCACATTTATTCACATTGTTTACTGTTTTCTTGTGTTAGAATAAAAAATAATCAGAAAGCTTTTCCTTGTCCTAGGTTAGGCATTAGAGATATTTTTTCAGGAACAGAATGGAGAGATAGATGTCTCCGTTTGGGAAGTCTTTTTAGGGTTTGGGTTGCTTTTGGTTTCTTTCTTCCTGAATTACTGGTCTCCATATTTCTTTCAAATCAGGCTTTGGTACTTAATTATGAAAAAGATAATATTTATTATCAGGTACATGAATAAAAATGTGCATTAAAATTTGCAGAGTAGAAAGAAGTCTCTGGACAATCTCAGCAAAATGGTTCACAGATTATGCTGATTCACGTTCACTCAAGAGAGTATGGCAAACTCTCTGATTATAAAAGTAATTATTAAACTGATATGGAAGGCCTCTGTAGTATGTTAGTTTAATTTTTATTCTAATTTGTTTGGTTTTTATATCATTGAATCTACCAGAGTATTTAAAAATCATAGGTATAGTAGCTGTGCTATAAATTTCTCTTCAGCCATGTGCATTTGAGTGATGATAATCAGTGAAAAACCTGGAGTGGACAGATAGTTTCTACTTTAGTAGAATCAATCCCATCACATGGTTCTCAATATAGGTGCTTGCTACTTTAAATAGTTTGATACTTTTGGAGAGGTTGTCATGCCTACTTATAAACAGTGGATTGTTCTAAGGGTAGCTTTGGGCTAAATAGTATGTCTTCAGAGAAGGTTTTCAGAAGGGCCTAATGTTACTTTACTCTGTTCTCAATAAAGTTAAGTGGGAATTTTTATGCTGACATTTAGAATTGAACTTAGGAAAGACTAATTACTTCTGTGCAAGGATTTTCAGATCAAATTGTCTGAACAAACCATCAGTACTTGGAATGAAGCCAGTCTGGGCTGACTGCACAAACTTATGAAGAACCTTTGAGGCAGTTCTAGTGAATGATGTTAATTTAAAAGAAACTAAATATTAATAAGACAATGATGAATGTGGTCAGATTAAAGTGATGGAAAAAACTAAAAGTATCTTCAAAGTATCATCCATGGCTAAATTCAATGATCATTACTAAGCCATTTAATACATCATTTCATAGTGGTCTAGACTAAACTGAAAGCATTTAACAAGGTCTACCTTGGGGTGGTATCTAACATACCATAGTTATTTATTTTTACAAAGTAGACCATGAGTTATGACAGACAGTTGAATGCTATAGCTAAACTGTAGGTCTTCTCCCACTTTAATGATTGGATGATGATATAAGCCTATGTGTAGAGCTGTTATTAAATAAATGTTTAAAGTTTTACCTCAGATTAGTACTGACATATCAGCAGAGGCTGGTATCACCATTCTTGGTGATATTTAAAAATTGTTTGGACAAGGCAATCACTGTAGGGTAATACTAGATTTTTCTCTGGTTTGATCAGGACAATGTTATAGATGAAGTATGGAGATTCCTTCCAACCTCATTGTTTCAGAAATCTCTCAGATTTCTGTCATTCTGAGTATATATTGATGAGACCTGGTGGAACTGCTTAAGAGGTATTTCCATAGACAAAAATACTTCAGACAGCTCAAGACATTAAAGTGGATCTATTTCTACATGTTTTTATCGGCTAGTTGAGTAGAACTTGCATATCTGAAGGACACTCTGAGCTTTCTGTACTAAAGATTAGGAATAAGAAATACAGCTTTTTGACTATCAACACTTTAGGAAAATAACTACACTTAGGAGCTTCATATGTGTGCATAGCTACCTCCAGTTCCTAAAGTGTGGTCTGTTTTCTGTTACAGTTGTTTCACTGTGAGAAGGGATGAGTGAATAGCCAGGGGGACAGAGTGTTTTGCTTTCATACTCTGCTATCCAATGCCCAATAATTGTACCTTTGGATTATGTTTAAAATAGACTGCTAGGGGGAAATAAAGGACATTGGGGGGGGAGGGGGGGCGGTAATAAAAGAAATAAAGAAGGTACGTCACTCAAAAAATATAAAATAATCTTTCTAATTAGGAAAAAAGAGTAAAATTATTTCAAATTTCAAAAGAAAATTATAAGCTTATTCCCACCCCTCCCAGCTGTTCCATCCCTTCCAGAAACAATTTTAAAAGTTCAGTGAAGCTGTTGAATATATTCAGTAGCCCTAGATAATCCTGGCAAGTTTAGAACATGCTGAAAAAACTTCATGAATTGCTGATATTTAGCATTTCTAAATTGAGATTATGTCTTTAATGAGAAAAAAAAATCATTGTTACTTTGCATATGACATTAGAAATAAGAAATAAGCCAATACAGAATAAAAGCAGGTGACTGTTGTTGAATAATGTGATTTTTTTTATTCTTTAGTGTGAATTCTGTGAAACACTAGCTTGAAGGTCAGAGTGTTTGGCCTGATGAAAACAATGTTTCAATACAACTAGAATATTTTACTGAAAGTAGGAACAGAAACACCTAATATTTTAAAACAAAAGAAACAAAAATTCCCACCTAATCTGGATCAGAAGTTAGTTTGGTTAAAGCACATTATTTCTGACTCCCTAACGATAACCTATAATTTCATTTTAAGTTCAATATTGCATTTTTAATCTGGCTCTTTACTATTTGTATCTCTAACAATTCTGTTATTGTAAATAGGATTCTTCACTATGTGATGAATGAAGTAGTGCAGCTGTCTGAGTAAGAAATTTCAGTGGAGTCTAAAGATAGACTTGTCTCTTGTAACTGTTCTTGGGCAGAGAAAGAGGATGATTGACGAGAAGTACAGCATATGAAAGAACAGTTAAAACACAGACACACTGACATTATAATACAGTGTCTCATTGGGTGACGTGGTGTTTTGACTACATGGCTGCAGCAGGTCTATAATTTAAATGCCATTAATGGCACAAAAAGCAATAGCAAGGAGACAGGAATACTGTAAAACCTCTAAGTCTGTACTTACAATGCAGATAAAATAGCTCTTTGAACTTGTGGTGCCAAATGTTTTCCAAAATTACCACTCTTCCATGAGGAAAGCAGTTTTGGTTTTGTGCGGTTTTATATCTTCCCCTCCTTCTAACACAGAGGGACATTTTCTGTTTAGATTGCTTGGCTTGTGACAATACAGAGATCCCAGGCAAAGGGAGGCTGCTTGTATTTTGCCTAACTCATGTCCCATTCACACATTCAGTACAGAATTAGCTATTGTGAATAGTCATGACTATGTTTTCTTTGTATTTGTTGGCATTTGAATATGCTTCTTTATATTTTTCCTAAAGTACCACACAGAACTAATTTCACCAGAAACTATTGGTGTTTAGCTGTAACAGAGTTACGCATAGTCCTGTGACTGCATCCCAGTCATAATATCGCGTTTGTTTCCACTTGACTGTTGTAATGTTCTTTGCCTTTTAGACTTGTTGCCCTTTCTCTTGCTCCCTGTTTTATTATTTTTTTTAACCACCATTTAAAATTATAACTGACTTTGCTTTGCTTATTGAACTTAGCTGTGGCTAAGCACATGTTTCCGTACCTTCACGGAAGCCAAATATTTAATGCTCCTTAGTGTAATGTATGCTGTAATTGTTTGCCGAATTGGAGTGAGTCTTTCCAGAAACAGTTCCCAATCTTTGAGAACCTTTCAAAATGTGTACAATATGTTAATTGTGAAGATCTTTTTTTTTCTAACCATATAATTCAAATGAGAAGAAATGCTGTGTAAGTGAAACTTGCTCAAAGTTTTCTGACATTTCTAGTGGGAGACTGTTGTAATAGTTGCATTATTTCTTTATACTAATAGAATGCAAACAGAAGAATGAAACCTTTGTAAATTGTACTTAGGCTTCTTTTTTTCCCCTTTAAAATGATTATTATATATGTCTGGTACTGCACCCAGTATACTCTAACTGTTTCAAATTTTGGCTAAGTAGACCAACTCTTTCTAAAACATTCATGCAATGCTAACAAAGTTTAAATCCAACTTTTGTTCTCTGAGTAAATCAAAATGAAATAGTCATTGTTGCTTATGGAATAATTATGAGGGTTCAGAAGAACTGTCTCTATAATGCAAGCCTCACATTATAAGTGTGGTAAATGCATGCAGGCAGATATTCCTTTCTCTTCTTCCTTAAAAACAAATCCTACCTAAATTTCAATGCATATAGCTCTGCTAAAGGTATGTGACATGGATCTACTTTATACTGAAGGCAGAGTGAAGAAAAATAAAGCTACTGAGTTAATTTACAAACTTTGGATCAATCAGTTGTTTATTGAGGATTATCTTTACCTCATATCTGACACTGTAGCTACCTCTTTGAAGCACAGTCCTTCAAATCTGAGATCATCAAAATGATGATCTCTACCGACCTTGTGCATTCCTATAACAAACAGTTCTGGTTCTTCCAAAATCTATTACTACAGTATATGAAGGAAATCTTATAAATACTACAGTTTTAGAAAGAATCTTGAGCAGAACAAACAATAAAACGCAAACAGATATATTGGCCAAGTGAAAGGAATTGCTTTATTTCTTTCTGAATATTAGTGAAAATGTTTCACTTACTTAAACTACATACGACTTTTATTTTTCGTGGGGTGCAGTGGGCATTCTTCAAAGAAATATTTAGTGGTTCTAAATAAAGTTTTTCTTTGTCAGGTAATCCAAGAATTTTAACTAGAAATTATGCCTGTAGGTTACAAATTTTGGAAGGTTAAGTTTTCTCAACTTCTAACAGCAAATTTAATTGATATAACCTTAAATTGATATAACCTTAAATAACTCTCCCAAGTGCCAGGGGACAGGACAAGAGGGAATGGCCTCAAGCTCCGCCAGGGGAGATTTAGGCTAGAAATTAGGAGGCAGTTTTTCACACAGAGGGCCATTGGGCATTGGAATAGGCTGCCCAGGGAGGTGGTTGATTCACCTTCCCTGGAGGTGTTTAAGGCACGGGTAGATGAGGGCCTGAGGGACATGGTTTAGTGTTTGATAGGAATGATTGGACTCGATGATCCGATGGGTCTCTTCCAACCTGGTTGTTCTATGATTCTATGATTCTAAATTATGTTGGGGAACTGCACCACTTCTAGCTTCTCTGCTGTAGAAATCATTTTTTTCTTATTATTATTTGGAACTGTCATGAGTAAAATATCAAAATTCTGGATCTTGGCGCACAAGTATAGAGAAAACCTTGCTTTCCTTTATTTCCTCGTCCTATATTTGTTGCTAGTTTCTTTCACTGTTCTGCCAATATACTAATACTCTATTTTTGTTATAGTATATCTTTCTGTTTGATAGTACAAAGGAAATCATACACAGAAATGAGATTTCTTGTATTTTCAGCTTCTGCTCTGTATTTTTACTCTTGCTATCTCAAAGGAATCATAACAGCGTGACTGCACTTCATCACGGTGGCTAGTTGCAGTGACTAAAACAGCCTATTGTGTACTTATTATTGAAAAACAGTTGTACAAATAATTAGAGGCTTATGACTTAATGTGCTGGACTTCCCATTTTAGTGTTTTGCAGACAGACTTGTGTGTCTTTGTGCATGTAGCTCATGCTTGATCACATAGTATATACACAGATGTGAACCTACAAGTGTGAACTTTGGGTAAAATTTTGCTTCTTTAATTTCTATAGTGCCTTTTGATACAAGATAGTAATGACAGGAAATGCATGTTGTGTAAATGTAGAATTTCCACATGTAAATTGCTGAAAATAGTGTTGAGGTGTGCCGTGTACTTTTGAAATTCAGTTTGCCTGTATAAATTTTTTGAAAAATAATGATTTCTTAATACCATTGTCATAGAAGCTTGGCCTGGAAAGCTAGAGATTCTTTCCACTTCTTCTTGAAACCCACAGAAAACTAGAATTTACCTAGAGTGTAATTGCCTATGTTGGAAACTCCTTCAAGTTTGTGGAAGTATTTGTAAGAATTGTAAGAGTCAGTAAGAGCTTAGGGGTGTTGTAATAGCTGCTCACAAACAAAATTGCTAATACCTGTGAGGGGTCACAGACTTCAAAAGAAAAGCCCAGTGTTTCAACATTATAACCACAGTCTTCAGATTTTTAAGTTGCAATAGGTTCAAATAGGATATTTTGGTGAAATGCTAAAAAAAATTGTAGTGTATTTGCATCACCCTCTTCAACTTGCTTTGCCTAATTTTTTTCATGATGTTCAGAGGGATTTGGCATGATTTTTTAAGTAAAAAAGAGAATTTTAAATGAAAAATAATGAATAGAATATTTCAGAAATTATCATATACTTGCATATATTAAGTTATTAACAGAGTTGCAGCTATCAACTTGTATAGCACAGAAACAGTATCCTGATTTCTCTGTCAGCATAACTTGGACTCTCAAGATCAGAAAATACATGTGCTTCATGGAGGTGAACTTGTACTGCTTTCTTAGCAGTAGTGTTATTACTGAAACAGTTTTGAAGACTCTGCATGGAAGAAGGTTTTATGGTCTTTAAAACAGTGTTATATACCCTCTTTTTCTGTACTCTGAAAACTATTGTAACAGCATAATCAGCAGAAAAATTAATCAGTTGCTGAAAGTAGAAAAATACAAAGAAACCAAAAAGCTCAAGGATTAGCTAACAATTTAGTTAAGAGCATTTGGATATGTAAGGGTGATGTGCATATACCTCACGCAGAACAAAGAGATAGTATTTGCATAGTATCTACTGCCTACAGATATGTAGGACTCTGTGAAGCCAAATGAACAGTAATGTAATATTTAGCAAGCCACGGCCCTGTGATTGATCTGCACAGAAAAGCATGTAAAGGCGTACATTTGCATATGCTTAGGTGTTGGACAAAGCCAGAGAAGACATGACAACTGTTTTGGGAAGAAGTTATTCTCACCTGGCTTCTTCTACCTGATAGGGACCAAGGCTGCAAGTGATTGCTTCCCTGTCATGTAACAGAGTGTGTCTGGAGAGAAGTGAGTAATTTTTCTTGCACTTGTTTGCCACAAAATGTCGGTGAGGAGTAAAATGCAACCAAAGCACATATTGAGAGAAGCAATATCTAGCTTTTTCGCATTTTATCAACTTGTTTTTCAAATAACATCAGAACATTGAGTCAGTGGAAAAAAACCCTTTCATGGCAGGTTTGGTAAAATCAGTATAAGACTATTTTTCAACTTAAGAAAAAAATTCTGAAATGAAAGGGAACTAATCTTCATGCTCAACTGCATTTTTAAATATAAAGTGAATGTCCATAATTTCTCCATGTCATACAAGCATATTTTGCACTTAGATAACTTTTTCCTAATAAATGCCTTGTACACAAGTAATTCTTTCAGTAACCAAAATGGTTGTTACTTTTCTGCTAAAGCCCCTGAGTAATTGCTGTAACAACTAAAACCCTGAGGAGAACACAGTTCACTTCCTGATGTAGTGGTGCAGTCCCAGCTGCCCTTGAGAGCAGAATTCCAGATGTTCCTGTTGCTTTATGGAGTGGTGCTGTAATTGTTGGACAGAAAGGATATGTTTTGGCTATCTGATAATGATGTATCTGTTGAAATACTTTCACTGTGGCTGTGGTGATGTGTATATACAGTATGAAGGAAACTTTTATGGATTGCGGTCTTTAAATGCATTCGTATTGATCAAGTGAATGCAAGAAGTGCTTAGATTTTGGGATATAACCATGGCATCTTGAATCCCATGTAAGGGAAGAATTAACTAGTGTCTAAAGCAGCGTATAAGGTAACATAACCAATGATATGAACTTGCTGTTCATGGAATAGTAGGTTCATTTAGACTGGAAAAAAAAATTAAATATCATTGAGTCCAACCCTTAACACAACTCTACCAATTCCACCACTAAAACATGCCCCTAAGTGCCACATCTACACACCTTTTAAATATCTCCGTGGACAGTGACTCAGCCACTGCCCTTGGCAGGCCATTCCAATGCTTAACAACACTTTTGGTGAAGAAATTTTTCATAATATGCAATTTAAACTTCCTCTGGTGCAACCTGAGACTCTTTCCTTTCGTTCTTTTCATTGTTACTTGGGAAAAGAGACCCACACCCACCTTGCTACAACCTCCTTTCAGGTAGTTGTAGCAAGCAATAAGGTCTCCCCTCTGTCTTCTTTTCTGTAGACTACACAACATGTGAGAACAACTTCTGTTGTGGTTGTTCCTGTATTTTGGGTATTATTTCAGAATCTGTTGTACCATTGTTGTATATGCATGTGTTCAAATTTCATGAACATATTCACAACTGGTTTGGGGGCTGATCCTGGATTCTTTCCACACTTAATCATTCCATTAAATGCTGTGGATTCTGATTGTGGATGATATTGTTTTAAATAGCCACTACAGGTCATTTAAATGATTTTAAAATGTCCTAGTAAACAGTTGATCAACGGCAGGAAGCTTCTCAAATATTAGGTATAATTGCCACTTGTGGCAGAAGAGGAATACCAAACATTAATTCCCTTTCTATTCCTAAACTCTGTGTGGTCATTTCTATTTTGCTAATCTGCTTAGTCTGAAAATGGTTGCTTTTAATTTTTTTTTCAATATGTATTAACACAGGAGCTTGATTTCAGGTGATGATGCTGATGTTGGAATAGACTTTTCTAATTAAGATTTTAAAAACTGTCAGGAGTATAAAGCTCCATGTTCAGGTTAAGAAAAATGGGGATGAAGATTCCCAGATTCCTAGAATCCTGCTTGGTTGGAGAAAGACTGGAGAGGCTAACATAGGCTTAGCAGTGTGGAGAAAAGGACCTTCTTTTCCTTCTGAGGATATAGAGCTGGACATTCAGTTTAGTTTGTGGTCCAGTTTTATTACTAAATGCTCAAACAAGCCTTCAGGCATTTCCTGAATGAGGTTGCAATTGTAGAGCTTTTAAACTCAATTAGCTCTCTCTTGTATTTTCTGCATACTGCATCAATTACAATGGAGTTTACTTCGCTATGTGAGAAGGGAAGGTGTAGGAATCTCCATAATCAACTCCCTTTGCACATAGTGCAATGGAATTTCTGTATCATGTATGATGTTTTTGCAGCAACAGATAACTCTCTGGAATCATAAAATGTAAATTATGCTTAAAAGGAGAGGAGATTCTGGGAAAATAATCATTCAACAGCAATGAAATAAGTGGGTTATCTTCCACGACCTGATGTGAGACTCCTTTGGAGTAGAAGGAATATTGAATGGGGCTGTGCTTTGTGCAATATTGTCAAGACAGTTTGGACCAGGGTATTTTTATCACAGAGCAACATTCTGAGACCCGTGGTTGTCTGTAAAATACGAACTTGAGAGAAAGTAATCGTATCACAACTATTACTAAAACAAAACAGAAAAGTGTCTTAAAACAATTGATATTCACAGGAATAAGAATGGATTAGAGTGTGTTTAACTGAGCAGTAGAACTGATGTGCTCCCAGTGAAAAAGTAACAAAATGAAGACAGAACATCTAATAACTGCCTTGAGGAAAACCCCCTCAAGGTTCAAGCATAAGAAAATACTTGGCCTGTTTTGAACAGCAATGTTTTAATAATATTTTAATAATATGTTTTTGTTGGATGACAATCTCCTCTTTTTGATCTAGAAGTCCAACTGTGTCAATTTAACAAATTAATGTAATGCATTAATCTTGTAATGTGATTAAAGGTATTACTACAAGTTATATAGAAAGAATGTGGGGTTTTTTTATCTCATTCTATTAGGAGTTTTGCCCTGGAATTGCAGATGTATACAAAAATGTAATTACACCTGGTTAAAAATTTAAACTATTTTTTCCCCTGTGGGAAAACACAAGAGGTTTTGAAGAAACGTATTTTTCAATGGACATTTCTCTGGGAAGATCTTCAGTGTGAGGAGAAGAAAAAATGACCCCTTCCTGCCTCAGAACGGTTGATAGCCTGATGGTTTTAGTGTGCCTTAGGAATGTCACGGCTCTGTTGTTTTTGGAGATGAGCCTGGAAACCTGGGTTTGTTATACCGTGTGTGAAACTCTTAATGATCAGACTAGTATCTATCTGGAAAGAGATCATGCTAACTAGTTTTTCTTCTCCTTTTTTTTTGCTTTGACCTCTTTCCCCTAAAAGAAAATTGTAATAATTTAGATGTACCCCTCTTTAGTCTAATATAGAGGAAGAAATAGCAAAACCTATTTTTATCCAAGAGATACTTTTTTCTAATCAGTCTTAACAGTAATCTCTAGATTCATTCTTTCCTGTCTAGTAAAGAAGAAACTATAACAAAGTCTAGAGTTTGCACTGAGCAATCAAGTAAAATGGCTGTATATCTATAGTGAGAAAGGTGCTGCAGCTGTGGCTGAAGAGTTCTTTTTGGAGCAATGGAAATTCTTGGAATTCTTGCATTTAATCCACCAAGTATTGCAAAGAAGCACCTTACCATCTGCTCACTTGTGTATGTACTTTATATTTTGCTTTATTTATGCATAGTGAAAACTAGAACTAATATGACAATCCTTTAAAAAATACAAAACTAAACAAAAAATCAAGTGTGAGGAACACATCCTGTTTTTAAAGCCAAAATGACACTTTATGGAAGAATAAAAACTAATATATCTGAATACGTCTGAAACCCTCTCTCCCATTCACACAAATACATGCAAAAGCTTGGAAAATTTCAGTGTGTGTGCTAAGAAAATACATATTATTTTAAATGTACTTGAACACAGGTATGTCTGATTTTCTCTAAAAGTTCTGTCATCAAGGAAAGAAAGGTAATGCTTGGATCATGCTCCCATATGATGCACCTTATCTTTAGTACTCAATGTGTTAGTATTCATCATTTTAATGTGTTTTGGGGTGTGCTTGTGAGTCATTACTTTGCAAAAAGAAAGAGACATCACTGTCCATCTTCAGATGGGTTTTCACTTTGTTTAAAGATCAATGCTTTTCTCCTTTATTCTTTAGAAAAGACATTCTTTAATTAGATCCTGCTTTCCAGATAAGCTGCTCTTCATTTTTAATTCAAGGGAACAAGAGGAGGTAGCATTAGGGTATCTCTCTGAAATTTAATCTCTCTGAAATGTCTCAGTCTTTCTTTAGACTCTCACAGCACTGTAACTTACTCTAAAGGCTGCTGTGACACTCAGATGTTTGTTGGCTGGACTTGAAAGTATGCTTTGGATACTGTTTAGAAAAATCTACTGCCCTACAAGTGCAATATACAATAAAAGGAATTTTCTCTTAATGCTTTCAGTTTGCTGACCTGGAGAAAAGATTGTTGCTATATTTTATTATCTATATGAAATTCTTCATTTCAGGTCCCTTTTGGTTTTGCTTTGACCTGGCTTTGCAGGTTTTAGTGCTGTTTAACACTTTTGCATTGAACAGCTGTACTACTGAGCTCCTGCAGATGTTGTGAGCTAATATGATTTTTATAATTGTGTCTCTGATGTTCAGTCGTGGAAGCCTTCATTTAGGAAAAGAATTCATATACAGTCATAGATGACTTCAAAGGTCCTGACCTAGACCTAGAAAAAAAAGGTGTGGTATTTTCTGGCACTCTGTACTGAGCTGTCTGAGACAATTTTCTTCTGTGACTCCTATACACATCAGATAAAGTTTGGAGCCATTCAGTAATTACATATTCCTAGTTACTTGTCATATCTACAGCAATCTTGCTAATGCTACCTCTTTGTTAGTAAATAACATCAGATAAAAGGATATTAACCCTTGATTTCTGCTTTGTAAGAGTCCATTAAATAAACACAGTATTACCAGCTGACTGACTTCAGAGCTTAGTTTTATTTTAGTGCACTGTTAACAACTACAGGTATGGGGTTTTTTTACTTCCTGATTTGAGAGACAGTTTTGCTTACCAGATCACCTCTTTTTGTGACTCTTTCATGTATAAATTTTCCCTGAAGGAAACTTTAACTATGTCATTTCTTATTATGATTCAAAATATCTATGAATCTGACAGTAATTTTAGAAAGTGTATTTCATTGTTGATATAGTGGTCATGACACTGATATTTTGTGTCTACACTTTGGTATAAAAATTTAATACAATTAAATTTTATGATAGAGTTTCTTTTTAAGGTAAATTTCAGGAAGTCACACCTTAAACAGACCTGTACCAGTGTGTTTACATGGAAGCAACTAAGTTAGGACTCAGTGTGTCTGTGTCTGTGTGTGTGTGTGCGCGTGTCTGGATGGGGGCACTTAAACTGTAATGGCCATCCTTCATGATGGAGCACTATGCAAGTGTTTGCAGGACTTAATATCTTACTTTGCTTAGCTTTCAGGTGGACTTGATGTTTTCCTTGCTCTTCAAAAGTAAAATGCTTTCTGTGGTGTCTCCTATATTTCTTTCTCATTTCTCCCCTCTCTACAATCACATTACTGTATCAAACATGATACAAAGAGGTAGCGTTCTTTTTTCCTCTTCTTTTTACAGCAGTTACTAAATAATGCTTCCAAGTTATAGAGTCAGAAATGTAATCAGTGTTCTATACAACACTTCTAGAGACTGAGAATAAAAAGGAAATAAATAAAAGCATCAGTGATAGTCAGAGTTGCAGTGAAGTGTTTGCTAAGGGAAAGAATAGTAAAGCCAGGACTTGTTGGTCCTATTCTCTGTGCACAACATTGACTCATTGCCCCTTCCTTAAACTGGACCAAAAAACCTTGGCTGCAGACTTCTCCAGTTTTGAGGGCTGTAGAAATATGAAGATGTAATCTTCACTCTCCAGAAGTAATTTTCTAGGTCTTCCTTGACAAGTTAGAATAGAAACCATAAACTAATGATAAATGTGAACTAACTGCTAGACTTGAAAAACCAGCAGTTGTCTCCAGCCTATGAAGTAGAGAAACTGTGTGGGAGGAGATGTATAGAACACCCTCAAATACCCATTCTAGTGAGGGGGGAAGGATGGTACTGAATAAAGTTTTTAACCTTTAGAATTCTTTTACTGTATTTTCATATTCTTAGACTTCTGTGAAAATGCAAAATGGCAATTGATGTATTCCAGGTAAAGGCACCAGAGAAAGGCCTCGTGCAACCTAAAGTTAATTTCTGATAAGAAATGAGGATCTTAATTAGCCTTTATTCATTTTATGCCTGTTAAAGATTTATGCTATGAATCTCAAACATCTTTGAAATGTATTAATTAATTATTGTTTGCAGAGAGATTGAGTGTGCCTTAAATAAGATGCAATGTTTCAATCCAGTAATGTCAACATCTTTATAGTAGCACTTAAAAAATGCATCTACCACAAATCTGGAATGAAGAGGGTTTTTGAGTACAAATAAACGTTGAGGAAACAGATCAGGTGCTATTCATTCATGAAGTATAAACTGAGATAAAAAATAGTCCACAGGATTATGCTACCACAAATTCTAGTTTAGCAACGCTGTTTGACCTAAAAGTTGTCTACAGAAGGCAACTAATATTTCTTCCACTTCAAAGAGGAATCTATACTTGTTCTTGAGAAAAGAGGAAGGATTGTTTGGGAGTGTTTTTTTAAGTAACTTATTTTTGCAAGATATTATAGATGTTTCATTGATTTCTGGCATGGAAAATGATGTACAACCTCATTAATACATCCCAGTGATTTTTAACTTATTTTAAAAAGGATCAGTGTAAACAGCCTAGAAACTGAAGAAAAAGTTGTTTTTTTAAATAGTCAATTATAAGACACTTAACCAACGTATCTGAAACATGTAATGGTAATCTGTCTGGTTTTTAATTGGAGAATTTTCTGTATTTGAATGCTTATTTTACTGGGCAGATAATACTGCTCTCAAAGAATGGTAAATATTGTTCAGTATGGGAAGATTATTTTTACATGTTTGACGAACAACTCTCATATGCAAAAAAATTAGCAGAACTGCAACTCTGTTATTTCACCTGCACTTCCTTTAGAGATGTCCTTTCTTGTTTGCTGACAACTCCCACAATGGAGCACTTGTCCACAGTCCCAGGAATTACTATTAACTCCCCAAGATGGGGGTGGAAAATTAGAACTAGTGAGCAAGGGCTGGAAGGGTACCAGCTGGAGGATATTTGTGACAGATAAGAATAACAGGAAGAGAGAAAGGAAAAAAAGGAATGGTCAGCACTTTTGGCTCTTTGAAAGTGGGGTGCAGATGAATTGCTGTTATGTTTTTGCAATGCCTTGTTTCTCGACTGCTGTCTTTGTCAGCCATATCTTTAATTTGCCTGTTCTGTAACAGCTGTTTCTGCTGCTACCACAGAAAGAAAAATTACAGATTCCAAGCCTTCATTTCATCCCTCTTACCTATAATTCTCAAGTTCCAGTCTGTCTGACCACTTGACAAGGCTTTTTTAATTAGCAGATATTTTTGGGAAGGCCCTTAAATATGTTTTGCATATACAGAAACACTAAACAGCCTTGGAAACTCTTGATGAGATGAAAAACATCCTGCTGGGAATATAAAAAGGCACACAGTGCCTAGAATACTGATTTCCATAATTGAGATTTTCATGTGCTGCATTAGAAGGCACCATTTACCTGGAGTCCTGTTCTTATGAAAAGAAAAGAAAAAGAAAAGTGTTTAGCCGTTTAAAAACTTGTCTCTTTAATTCAGTTTCTCAGCTGTTTTGCTGATTCCTCTGAAAAAAGCTTTTGGCTTTGGCACAAAATACTTAAAAAGCCTGAGATGAAATCTATCATTCAAACATTTCTGTCCAATCTATGGGTTCAGATGTACTTATTTGCCCAAATGAGGCAGGTGGAGTTTCATAATGATCTTTTCCTTGTATCTGACACAGCAGTGCTGCCTGATCATTTGGCTGATGTGGCGCATTGTTTATAATAAAATTCTAAGAAACAACATAATCTGGGAAGGTATACTCTTCTACATAAGATAATAGTTCTCACTGCTGCAAGGATCTTAATGTAATTGGCAAAACCAGCTTGGTTTAATCATTTGTTAATTGTATAGCACAACCAACTGATCTCTGGGTTGTACCTTGGAGTCCCGATAGCATGTTTCATCGACTTCTGGCGAACCAATGGAGACGACGATGGTCAATTGCTCTCAGTTCACTTCATCTACTGGTCTCCACCTTTGTGTTGATTTGTCTAGAAGACAAAGAAATAAATTATTTTTTCTGATAACTTAGGATACACTCAATAGATCAGCTGATAACTGGTCTTGACATTACACAAGATAAAATCATTAGTATCGCTATAGAGGTTTGAGTGGGTTTTTACTCATTCTTTTCTTTGGATTTTCAAGTAAAACATGTGCTTCAAGTTAGCTCTGAGTGAAATTAGATTACTCAGAATATTAAACTGAAACACAATGCTGTTAATAAACCTTATATTTTCAATAATTTAAACATCATCAATACTTAGGTATTTTGTTTCATGCTGTTCTAGTTTGCTGTTCTTGTGAGATTATTCAGACACATCAAACAATAAAAAAATTCCTGAAAATAAACTCTGGGCTTATTTTTTCAGTGCTGCAGATAAGAATTGGTAGGATCCTTCTCTGAAAACCCAAGTATGAAACCTGTGTGCATGAATCTTTTTCCATAGAGTAGCTTTGAATTAATTTTGTGTCTTAAAGAAAAACAATCCCATTTAAATATCCAAACACAGGTCTAGATAATAATCTAATATTGGTACACCAATCTTGATGAAATATGAAAAAATTCTACAGTTTTTCAATAGCCCTAAGAATTCTTTCAACCTTATCTTGCAACGTTCAAAGGCACATGAGGAACTCCACACACGACTAACTTCTGTCTCTGAAGTGCAGTGGGTTAGGTGATTGGGTTCCCAAAGCCTTCTAAATTCTTAGCAGCAGGATTAAAACTGCCAAGGCTCAAGTAACAAATATGTGAGCATTTTTAAAGCTACTTCATTAAACTGGACTCATCTGAATAAGTCTTGTATCAAGTAAGTACAGTACAAAAAAAAAAAAAATTCCAAATGTACACTTGTCTGATTACTTTTTGAAGAACTTGTAGTCTGCAAGATACTGTCATTTATACAGCAGATGCCTAAAAAGATTCATCTGTAGTGTTAACCTGCATGCGGTTTTTATGGAAGACATTTCAAGGATTTCAGATCCATCTTGTTCAGCTGCACCTTCTTCATGATGATTAATGGAGGAACATGCAAGTTTGAATTCTTTGAATAGCTTTGAAAAGTCTCACATTTGTTATTTGTCTGTTTTATAGGGAGTGAAAAAACTACTGCTGTTCCTCTAGGAATTAAAGCACTATGCTTTAATTACATAATGCCCATTAATGCTAATAAATTTTATGCTAAAGACCTATGCTGTACCCATGCCAACTAAAACATAAGTTTCCCTCCTTTTCAAGCCCTGTGCCATGTATAGCCTGGACATGTTGTCACGACAATGAACTTGGTTGCAATGACAGGCATTGGAAAAAAGATGGAAGATACTGTTTTGACTTTCAACAGCTTTTATAGGTTGAAATAACTCTGGGTTTTGATCTTTAAGTAATATTTAAAAGCATTCAGGTACAAATAGTGTTAATTGAGTGAGGGAAGAGGCTACTATATAACTATATATGTGAAAGAAGTAATAATATTTTTCAACAGCTGCAGTGTTTCTATAATCTGATATGACTTGAGTTTTCTCTCAAAAGATCCCTTTGCAATGTTTGTCTGAAGAATGAGTTTACCCGCTGTATAAGAGAAAGCATGTTTGGAACTCTTTATTCATATATCTTGCTTCTTATTTCATTTTCTTCGCTGTACCTCTTACTGAGTCAATAGCTGCTGCACTTTTTTTCCCTACGTCTTTATTTACCAGTACTTTTGGAGTTCTTTACAAAGTTTAACCCAAGAACTGTTTCCTCCTGTTGCAGTATTTCTGGAAATCAGGCAATCAAATCACTCTTGATCTATGTGTTGAAGTGCAACTTACTTTCTATGGGTGGAGCAGAGAAGGAAGTTGTTATCCACTTTATGAGAATTTGAAGGAAAAATAATGTATCAATGAGTGGATCAGACTTGATAGGGTACAGACCATTTTTTATATCTCTACAATGAGCTGGCACTTGGTATCCCTTTGGGCTAATGAACAAAAATGTGATACTAGTGTGATTTGGTCTGGTGGAGAATGGGAACCAAATGCAAATAGCTCTGCATGAGGAAGATGGTGTGTTTTCAAAACAGATGAGAAGGTTTTGTGGCAGCAGGAACCTGAGATCAGGAGGGGCTGAGTGATGGCTGGATCATAAAATGAATAAAAGCAAAAAGCATTTAGATACTGTCTGGCTATGAAGATTTAAAAAATGCCTGGACTTAGCAAGAGGGGAGATAGTGGGATCCACTAGATGGCTGAGAAGGAAGGTAATTAAAAATAAATTTAATTTAAAAAAATGGAAACTTCTAACTAAATACATAACATTCAAAATTTGTTCTTGTGTTCCCCATCCTTCATCTCAGATGTAATAAGAAGAATAGAGTTGTTTCTTAGCACAATCTTTGTTTCTTTCATATATTGCTCTAGACTGTCCCAATCCCTGTGTTGATCTCCTGAAGTGGTTTTATTAGTTGGTGAGAAGATTACCAGCCCTTTCCTTCCTAAGCCTATCATCAGAGCTGTCCTCAGGAGCAGACAGAAGGGAAGAACAAGGACTGTGAGGCTGTGTGTAGTTTCAGAGTGGGAACTGTGCCCTGTCGTCATGTCCTGAACATGGGTTGGCAGGGAAAATGTGATGCTGTGTGGCTGGGCTGAAGGTGGGAATAACAGCAGGGTGAGAAGAGGATAGAGAGTTGGACTTGCTGTCTGCGATGTTCTCATCAGAGTACTCTCAGCAGCTGTATTCTATCCTCAATCACAAACCTGTAAATTCAGGACATTAATCATGTTTTTAGTAGTTTCATTATACAATGTTTTCTATGTTCTGTTTATACTGCACTGATGTTTCTGGTGAAAGACTGGAAAACTTAGGCTGAATATGGGTGGCTTTGCCACCAGATGTGTAGAAGCAGCTGCACATAAAAGAAGAAAGGAGTATTATAAACAGAGTTTCCAAGAATGTTAAATGTTGATGAGCAGTAGTTATCAGAGCCAGGAATATTTTGAAAACCTTATTGATGACTAAGCCTCCATTTTACACCTCTACTTCCCAAATCCAGTCTAGTGGGAACTTATGCTGTTTTTAATACCGGCTAATTTTACCAGAATCCTAATGGATTGGAATCAATCTTCAAGTAGTTAATAGCTTTAATGTTATATGCTGTTGTCGTAAATATCCTTTTTATTACTGAGAAACTTGAAATTTCTCAAATCTTCCCACCATCAGTTGCATTTTGTCCCAACTTTCTGACTAGTTTCAAAGAGAAAACACATTCTTGCTTTTTCTTCTGCCCTGCTTGTCTTCATACACTTCACAGCTAATCTCCCTACTCCCAGGCAGACCCATTCTAGCCCAGTGGAGAGTGCCAGTCGCAGCAGTGTAACAAGCCAAAAGTAGTATAGTTGCTATGCAAAGCTTGCAAACTTGGAAATGTTTAGGTGCTAGGGTTTAAAACTCATTGCAAGTTTATTAATGACATCCTGGGGGAAGAATCTTTAAATAGTAAACACATTCAAACAGATTTGAGCTAAAAAGCTGGATTTACTTTGTTTTGGTTCATGTGTACTACATCATTATCAGATGATGATTTAGAGCAACAGCGGTCAACTCTCAGCTTGGACTGTGTTAAACTGAGGTTCTCCGTGACTGAAAATGTTTTTTCAGCTTTATAAACTTCCCCTGCTCCTGCTCCTCATAGCACTTTGCAGTTTAGAAAGAGCCGTGTGTTAAACAGCATTCATTGAACTCACTGAATAATCAAGAATATGATTTCATTTTTATTTTAAACATTAATTCCTACTCTGCTTTTGAAATGACACACGTGCCAGTGTGCTATTCTTCTCCACAGTAGTTTCTACATGAAATCTATTTTCCCCTGAGAAAATGGAATCTTTGTGTCTTTGTCTACTCACTAGCTTTCAGGCATGTTTTGGCAGGAGCTCTGACTGTCGAGGCACTAGAGAGGAGGGGCCTTGCACTCATCTGTCAGCTTTTCTTGCATCTGTAATTTTTGTCCACTCAGCAGTACTGGAGGGGTTTAGAAAAGGGGGGGAGAGCTTGTAGCTGTTGGAAGTCAAACTCCTGAGAAAATTGCTGGACTGTAACAGTTTGGAAAAGGCATGTGTGTTAGGAGAAACTACAAATGTCTAAATGGCTAAAACCAGCTTTAGGTTTAAGCTTTTAGAAACTCTTCATTTCATGTAATTGCACACCTTTTCCCCATATATCTCTACTGGCAATGGTACTGTGTTTATCGACTTGTTTATTGTGTGCTGATAAACTGACTGTTTTTAATGGTGATGAAAATGATCTGTCTGGTGTTCAAGACCTAGTTGTTTCTAACCAACAGCTTAATTTAAATTTTAAATTCTTCTCTAAATTTTACCCTAATCCTCCACAGCAATTCCTTCACAGGCTGTGCGTTTTCATCTCCTTGATTAATGTGACCAAACAGAAATTAGTTACTTTTTTTTTTATTAGAAGACAGATCCCTTCTTACGAAAGAAAGCATTTTTCCTCTTCAGCTTTTTATGGAATATTAATGTTGATCTCTCCTCCTGGTTTCAGTAGGCTATTTAAGCTCCTGGCTCATACTGTGAGCTGTTAATTAATCAGTGTGACAGATGAAGAAAGTATCCAACTATGAAAGAAAACCTTACTTCAGTGACTAACAATAAGGATGTGAGCCTGAGTGATTTAAAGGATTTTTTTTTTTTTTGTGAATGTGTGATAAGGAGTCTTAAGCTGTTTGAGGTAACAATGTTTTTTTCACTCAGTTTATGTTTCTGCACAAACATTAAAGGGCTCATCAATGTTTTGTCTTGAGAAGTCTAGACAGGAGTTAAAAGAGCCTCACTACAGCTTGAAGAGTTCCTGTTTCCCATAATTAATAACAGGAAGCAAGTAAATAAAGCTTTACTGACAAATGAAACTGCAAGAGTAACATGTACTCTGAAACATTAACTCCTAGCTGAGCAGTGTTGCTGAGGTCAGTTGGTTTTAATGTACAGGAAAAGATTGTGGTGGAAGTGCATTACAGCTTTTCTCAAGTTAATTCAGTTATGTGATAGCAGACTAAAAATCTAAAAGTAACGATAATGAATTTTAATTACTAAGAGTGATTCCTGACCTTTGTTTACATCTGTGCAATAGTCCAAGAACTCTTTCCCTGTCATTATTTGAAACTCTTTGAACTCAAAAGGAGATTTTCATGTTTATTTAAAAGCTACCAGAAGGCATTTCAGACATTTCCTGGAACAAACTGTACATATCTATTTTAGGAAGATAAGAAATGAAAGGAAACTTTAGGGAAAGCTTTTAATTTTCTTGGGTTTGGAAGGCTGTGTTTTCCTTCAAAGATACCTTTTCAGAAAGTACTTGGAAACCCTTCCTTCCCCCTCCCCAGTTCCTCCAGTTAAAATCAGTTGAGCAACAAAAGGGGAGTTAGATCATCTCTTCTGTACCAGGGTAAAACTAGAGCAGTGCCACTTATCTTACTGAGCTGTTAAGGTCACTTCAGTTACTCCACATTGCAGCCACAAAAATTAATCCTTGCTCTTGCCTGCCATACTTATGGCTTCCTTTGGTTTTTAGGTTACCTTGGCAGGGGGAGGTTGATGGGGAGGAAAAGCAGGAGGTTTCTCAGTGTGTGGTTGAGGGGGAAGCTGTTTTCCTAGTGAGCAGCAATGACTGAATGCAATATTCAGAAGCACTGGAAAGCACATTTAACTCCATGTTTCTGTTGGACCTTAAGTCTGAGCTTGCTGAATTATGGATTTATTGTCTCACATGTCAGGTATATGATACAGCTGTGTAATACAGATTGTATGTCATCTTAGTGCTGACCATGAAAAGAGATGAAAAGTGAATTCGTTTCACTGATTATTAAGTATACTAGGCAGTAAATTCCTACTTTGGCTATTTAACTTATAGTTAACTAGATTTTTTTTTTTTTTTTTTTTTTTTACTGTAGAAAACCCAACAGCTCATCTACTAAAAATAACAAGATAGGCCAAAATAAGCCTGTTTGTAGAGCTAATGTTTTCCCTTTTCTCTATGTTTTAGAAGATTAACAGCCGTTGCTGTACAGGAGCATGGTGACGAATACTAAATAGTCTGTCCATAAGGCATTTTGGAAGGGATTCAGTAAATTTAAAGAAGGTATCCCAACATTGTATCCCATAACTTTGTTTTATCCATTAGCTGCAGCTAAGACGATGAAAGCAGCACACTATATCCTAAGAGAAGACACAATATTTACAATACCTTGTCAGGTTAAAATGTTTACTAGTGGACACTCTTTTATTGTTCACTGATTAGGTGAGAGATTTGAGCACATGTACCTAAATTTAAGCATAGGATCTTTCTATTATTTCCGTTATTGCTTTCCTTGTTCATCACTGGACTTCTGTTATTTTCTGAATGCATTTCCCTCCTCTACTAAGTACTGAATTCTGTCACCTTGAATCATACACACCAGTATCCAGCTAGACTTACAGATTTTAAATGAGACAGATTATGGAATATATTGCTACTTCTCACAAGTGCTTGGATTCTTAGTGCAAATAAGTATCTCAGATGTCACTTCAAATGACTACTGTAATAGGAAAAGTCAAAAAGACAACAGTTGAAAGTGCACTTTCAGGGTAAGTATAAGGTATTATGTCAAGGCTTTTCCTTAGCTCAAAACTGTATTAAGTAGCCAGTTCCTGAAGGAAGTTTATTCTGGACAAGGTGAATTGTGTTTAGCACAAAAAATGCTACAATACACACTAAAGATTTGAAGAAAATGGTGTGAATTTTTCATTTATTTGGAACCTTTGATAATCAGGTGTTTATATGCTGCATGTAATAGATCTAGAGCCAGAAATTACTTTAATTAAAAAGAAAACAATGTACAAGAATCTATTAAAAGAATTTATTAAAAGAATAAACAAATTGAGTACCTTGATTTGCACATCCTAGGGAAAATTTTCATATCAAGCTTTCATATATCTGTGTTTGGCTTTTGATGTACTCTGTGAATAATAAATGAGGAAATTTTCATGTTTAGGGTGCTTCTTTTAGAATGAAAGGTGATCCAGTGGACAGTTTGAATTTTTTGAATTGTCAAATTATACATTACTGGTGTTTTGTGCGCCAGCACATGTAGAGAGACTAACAAGTATAATAAATAGTAGAATAGCATAAAATAAGCATAAAATAAGGTTACCAATATAGACCTAGGATATAGACCCTGTTTCATCTAAAAGATGTTAATATGAAAAACTATGGTCCTCACAGGACTGAGTATTGGTAGAAGAATTTTGTTATCTTAAAGCTTGGAGGCATTTAGCTTATAAGTAAAAGTTTCCAAGGGAAGTGAAAGAACAATACATTTACATTTTGTTTCAAGTTTCTAATCATAGGTTTTTATTTAAGTATACTAGGTGTTTATTTTTATCGTTGTTCACATTAGGCTAAGAAATATTTTCCAAATGTTTCTGATTCACAGAAGCTGGGAAGCTCTTCTTATTTCTTTTATGCACTAACCTAATTTTGGCATGCAATTTAAAGACAGTGCTCCCATTTATCCTTCTTTTAAGTGACATAATGTTTGCATAGGTGAAAATACTGTAAATTACTGTAAACGTGTGCATGCATGCAGTTGGATAATGATTTAAAAAATTTGCCTGAAATGTTACTTTACCGCGAGTAATATTGTCTGCTTCTTGGAAAGTTCATCCTACTATATGCATTGGCTCTAGAAGATGCCAAGAGCTGTGCAAAATTAAAAATGTTGCAGGCTGCCAGAAGGTAATAAAAACTATGGATTTGCAAATAGGTTATGTGAGTTCAGGCATTCAATTTGCAAAGATATTCACTTTAGAGATTCAAGTTTTTTTAAAAAATAAACTTTTGTTTTCTTGTTTGCAAAATATGGAACAGAAAATATCTGTTAATATTAAAAGATTTTAAAAAATTATTATTTTCTGTAAAGTGACAAATGCTTACTACAGCATTTATTTCAGCAGGAAGAGCTGGTTGATGCTATAGAGTGGAGAACGTTCCTGGCTCTCTGAAGGCTTTTTCTCTGTCATACAGCCCAGAAGGGGTTGAGAGGAGTCCTCACTGTGCTCTCTCTATCATGAAAGTAGTGGTGTCAAAAGAAGTGAAAGAAATGCTGATTCTGGAAGGAAAGCTTTTTACTTTACGCATAATAATAATTTAAAAACAAAAATAAAACATCCTGCAATATCCATTTTAGCTATAAGAGACTCTAACTGATGTGCACGGCTGTCAGTCAGAGAAGGAAGCAATAATTTGCAGTCAGGAGCTGTATCTTTTTTTGGCAGCAGAGGAGTAAGGGAATATCTGATGCTATTATTATTTCCTGATGTCCTAGTTTAAGCTCAGATTCATCAAATCAATGTGTATGATGTGACTCCTTTAAACACAACTACCTGTATTTTTTAAAAGCTAGGAGATGGGAGGATGTGATGATGAAACTGGATTTTTGTTTATTTCCTTAAAAGTTCTCATAAAGGTTTTTAAAACTTCTTTGCCATGCTTCTCTCCGGAAACATTATTTCTCCCAGGTAACCTAAGTATAATATGACCAGTTAAATAGGTGGATTTTTTGGGTTTGTGGCAAAGCAACTATGGATACAGCACAAAGGTCAAGTGTACTTTCCTCTTCCATTGCTTTTTTTCCTGAATGGGGATAATTTTCCATTTTCACAAAGAGCAAGTTCTATTCACTTTTCTGACAAATTCTCCTTCCTTCCTTCCTTCCTTCCTTCCTTCCTTCCTTCCTTGAAAGTCCTCATCTTTTATTAGCTTGTATACTTGACATAGGTGTAGCAGAATTCTTCATTTATGATAGAGGAAGGGAGTTCTGTTTAAATAAGAAAGCTACAGACTTCGTTGTCAAGATTTGTATAACACTTTTTCCTTGAGTAAACTTAGTATAGGAAGTGGGACTGACATGGTAAACTTAGTTCATGAGTACACAAATCATACCATTCAACAAGAAATTTTTAGTAAATAATTTTCATTCCATTATGTAAACAATACTCCTGCTTTGGAGTACCATGGCATGTAATACTTTAATTTTATTAATAAAATTACATATATACTTAGTTAGGACTTTTCAGTGTTTCTTTTCTATCTTGTTTCACTTCCAGAATTAAATTGTCACCTGCAATGAGGTCATAGACGGGAGGGAAGCAAAACCTATAGGGGCATATTGTTGAACACTGAGTTTTGATTGGTTGAAAGAATTTGGGCTTTGGTTCTGTTCCTCCATCGAAAGTTACTCTGATAATAGCAAAACAGTTTTCGTAGATGTTACTGCCATTGAAGATACTATAGTCTGCTGTAGTGATGTTGGTTCATTGAACATGTTTTAACAGATCATTTTAGTTATTTCATCTAGAAAAAAATGTTTTAAATAATTCTATATCCAGCAAAAACATCTTACTTCATGACACTGAGTTCTGACACTGAAGAAGAGTGCTATGACTGCATTTTGCATACTTCTAGAAAAAAAAAAACACAGATAGATCTTAGTGAAGTGAGACCAGCTCTTTGATCCTTTTGTTACTTTAATTGACTGTTAACAGTAATTTTCCTCTTAAATGTGTAATTATATGTCTTTTCAGTGATTATTCCTTTAAAATTGTTATACTAGTCCTTCTGTCTTATAGGATATTTATAGAGAATTTTCTATAAAAATCCATTTAATAATAAAAAAAAGACAACCTAAATTACCAGAATCATGTGAAGTATACAAAAAGTAGGGTGTATGCAAATTTTGCTGTTGTGGGTTGATTTTTTTCACATCAAATAAACTTTGAAGCCAGAAGAAATTTTAGTCTATCTTCAACTTTTATTCCAAAACATAGTACCATATGCTTGCCTTGCATTTACCAAGATGTATAAGAAGATGTATATTGATAAAATATTTGCATAGTTCTCTTTTAATGATAGAAACCTTCTTAATTGTATAGGTTTTGGTCTTTGTAAAGAAATAACTATATCTTTTTTGGGACAATATTCTTTTTTGTGATAGACTAATAAACTTCCATCTTTTCTTATCTTATTAGGTAAATGGCTAGTGTTAAAAAACAATGAGAGCAAGTGAAGTACATGATTCATAGTGATAAAATTGTTTTAATAGATTTGTCTTAAATATTAAGAGAGTTCAAAATACATACAGGTTGTGTACTTACCAGAAATTTTTTTCTCATTTCACACCTCAAACGCATCATTCTTTACATATTCTCTCAAGCATTCCCCTTTCTTGTTTCAAGTATATATTGAGCCCTCTTAAAACTATATAAAACAGAAGATGAAGTCTGTGGTAATAGCCAGATTATTCTGCTGAATTCCTGTGAAACTTGGGAGGTTTCTCTGTAAGAAGTCCCTTGCACTGCCTGACAGCCAAACAGCACAGTTCCATGACTCAGAAAATGGCAGCCTGCCATCATTTTGATAACTATTGAAGATGCTTTTCAGTAAGAGTAGCATCTCTTAGGCCTCGTTATCTATAATACTCTGATGAAGTTTTCAAAGAACTCGGAAAAGGTTTTCAAGTGCTCATTGTCAACTATGCATTTCCTTAGTTCTGGTCATAAGCAGAGGCTGAGACTTGTTTGTTCCAGGTATCATGTAGGTGATGATGGAATCTTCTGACAGCAAAAGAATTGTTTAAAATACACAGCTGACTCTCATTCCTTTCCCTCTTCCACGTGAAATTACACTAATCAAAGTCCAAAATGTCATCCTTTCCCTCCCATGAATAACTTTGTTTACTTGTTTAACAATCCCAGTTCTCTTTTAAAATACCTAAAAAGTGAGATTACATCTGAGATGTGCTAATTCTATGATTAAAATTAACTACCAGAAGGATCAGTTAGGGCATTTTTATACTTTACTAAATTATTTTACAGGATATTTAATTTTAAAAGTTTACATAAGTAGTTGTACTTGCCCAAAATTTGCATTAGGTATTGTTGCACTGTATGATTTCTTGCAAAAGTTCCTCACAAATTATGCATTTAATTCTATCTTGGGTTATTAATTCTGCTAAGCAACTTTGTGGTAGTTCTGGCCCATTGAATTAAATACTAAATACATTAGTGGGAGGTCATGTTATTCTTATGTTTGTATGAGGGTGAAAAAAAGTGGCATGGTTCAATACATTAAATTCATGTGACCACTGAATCCAGACTGCTAATTTCTATTAAGTCCTGCATATAGAGAAATGAATCACTGTATACTATTCATTGCTCCCCTTTTTAACTACCAAACTGATAAATACTTCATGACCACAGGTAAGCATAAAACTCACATTTTCCAGCCCACAAAACTTTGCGTTTAAAACTAGTTCAGTTCTACATTAAATTTCAGTGAAATTTATGAAGAAAGAAAAAACTATCTAAAATAGTTGATTTGCTACTGAATGGGAAACTATTTTGGAGTCAGTGTATCTAGTTTTGGCCATGAAATCCCTTTTAATCAAAACGTTTTCCAAATTGTCCTTAAAAGTGGTACAACCTCAAATGAATTTTAATTTCATGAATCACCATCTTCAGGCTTGACAGAAAAGCTGATATTCAACGACTTACACTATTTGTGAACTAGGAGTCAAACATGAAGTGAAATCTTCTTACGTTTTTGGTGAGAAGTGGCACTTGATCCTTGAGGCAAATAAATTCACTTCAACCTACATGACACATCACATCACATTACTAACAAGTATACTGGCAAGGCTATAAGATGAAATGCCACTTTCTGTTAAGTTAAAAGTAGGACACATTTTTTCCATTTCTAAAAGTTCTATCACTTCATATAGTTGCTTTTACAAATGAAAAATGGCAACTGTCCTGCACAGAAGTGGTCTGCAAATTACAGAAAAGAGACTTACACTGAGTAGTGTGGCACAAGAATATGCCAGGCATTTCATCAGAGGAGAATGCAGCACAGTCATGCGGAGATTACAGTGCCCGCAATATTTAGTTATGCTAAGTCTCTCATTCTTAACCAAAGAGGAGGCTGAATAAAATATAATTATGGTTATAGTTTTATTTTAGCAGGCTTAAAAAATATGGTGATCTTGTAGATGAGCAACTGTTACATTACCTGGACAAATACAGAGAGAGAAAATATTTTTCATTTGTGTTAATTTCGTTTGTTTTCATAAGTATCCTGAACTAGATTACTGCTGCCGGGTTGCCAGGGTGATACACAACTGTGTGCATGCCATACCATGCAGAATTCCCTAGATTTTTTGGTAATCTTGTAGCAGTGTCCAAATAGTCCCAATTCACTTTTTTTTACAGTAGAATGAATAAAGGGAAATAATCTTAATATAACTTCCCACAGCCTGACGGTCAGGGAATAATCGAAGAGGAGTATCATATGTCATTCTGAATTTGGAATGCAAGCCCAGAAGAACCTGAATCTCCTACTGGCTTCACCAGTAACTGGCTCTTTCCTTCCCAAAAAAGGGGAAAAGGAAGCTTTATGGAAAAAATGTTTTCATCAATGCTATAAGGTTTTACTTATTAAATATTTTAATGACATTCCAATGTCTCTGCTGGAATTTTGTTCTGCATATGGCTAAAAGAAACTAAAAAGGTTCACCCATAGGGTAATGGAATGAATGAAGAGAATTTTGGTATTAATTATGATATTTGATAAATTGACTTGTTATAATTTTGTTGTTGTTTTCACAGCTTTGAAAAAATTTTATTTTCAAAAGTTTGAATCAGACTTAAAAACAAGAAATAAGATATAGTAAGGAATGTAACACTAGCTTAGAAAAGCATTGACTTATAATAATAAAGACTGGAGTTGTTATTAGGGTTTTTCTGAGTGTTTTTCACTCCAGCTGCACTAGACAATACTCTGACTTCTAGTTAATACATACAGACATATTTTCCTTTGCATTTCAGCACATGTACTTCCCCCACTGGCAGCTTGCCACTTACATGTGTAAAACAGGATTGTATTGGAAAGGGGAGAAACTGATATTTCAGATTCATGCAGAGCACTAATATATTTATTGTATTAATGAAGGGAGATGAGATTTAAGCTTTAATTGAGTTATTTGGATCAAAATGCGCTCAGAACCTTCATAGGACTTGCCACAAGTTTCAAATAATTGAAGTCCATGTTAATACTCAGACTGTCTTTACAAGGCTTCATACTGGGAGCAGAATTAGTTCCTGTTAATGGTGGTAGCTCTATGTCAGTATCCAGTAAGAGTAGATACATTCAATAAAGACACTTATTTTTCTCTTAAAATTGAAGCTTCAATAAAACTGCCAAGATACTCCTCCCCTGCTAATGAAGAATAGAATTGTGAAAGTATTCTATTTTTTAGGAAGTTAAACATCATACGTAGGAGCATGATTGGATGTAATGTTCTAGGAAATAAATGCTCCTTACTCCATTCAAGAACTAAATTATCATTAAAATCCCACAATTTCTCTCAAATCTGAGAACAATTGATGTAATAACAAGAGTTCTATCAGGTACTGTATTACTACCCTCTTGGGTATGGATGTATTGCTAATCTTCTTGAGGATCATTTGGCATCAAATTTGTGTGGCCTAGTTATGCCAGAATGGTCTAACTTGCAGGAAGGCATTTGAATGAATTCTGTCTCCTTTGGAAACTCCTACCATATCTTCAAGTTTCTTTTGCTATATTTTAAGTGAAACAGATCACAATAGAACCAACTGTAACTCTAGACTAATCTAAAGTCAAACATTTTCACTATGAAAAGTCAAATTGTGCAAAATGCTGGGATGGAACCAACAAGATTCAATCAACTACCTAAATTCAAGAAGACAGGATCTTTTTCAGATGTTCTTTGTGAGTAAGGTCTTGCACATTTTTTCGTGTCTTAAGGCCACAGAAACCTAAAATCTTTTCAAAGCGCCTTCAGACAGACTCCATTTAGGACTTGAGTTTCCTAAATTTTGTTTTTTCAGTGTCCCATTTTCTGTTTAGTATATGACAAGTGACTGTAGTAATTCAGGTGTTACAGGTGATGATGGGAGATATCTAATATATTCTGCATTAATAGTTACAGACAGAAAAATATTGTGTACTTTGGAGATTTGGTGTCTGTGCACATAAGAAACTGGATGAATGGGTTTTGCGTACTTGAAAGCAATGCCTTTCTAGACAGAGTACTAGAATTAGACAAACAAACTGAAGACTTTCTGACACAGGCTACAACTTGCATAAATCTGTGCTGAAGAAGTACTCAACCAGCTTCCATAAACTAAACTGGAGTACATTTCTTCCTCATTTACCTCTGGTGCTTCAAATTGAGTAATCCTGATCCTCTAGGAAGATTTTGTGAACTGAAACAACAGAGAGGGTAAACAGATTTCCCAAACAATGCAAAGTGATCTTTTAAGCATCATCAATAGCTTCTCAAATACTTTTGATCTAGTTGTTGGTGTGAAAATCCTGTTGTCATGTGATCCACTTCACTTTTCTTGTCCACTTTTGTCTAATTTACTTCACCCTGAGAGATGACTGGTAATTACATTGACACTAAAGAAAGGGTACATTTCAGCAGAGTCCAGAAAAAGTTGGATGGTGGAATTCAATCTCCTTTATCAACCTCCACAGAATTGGCTTTGTCTTTTCTCATCAGTCAAATTTATGATGTCTTATTACACAGTTAGGATTCCAGCTTCACAGTTTTGAGGATAAACTAGGCCCTCTTCCTGGTCCAGTTCTAGAGATTTCTGCTGAGAAACCAAATCTTTTAGATTTATCTCCAGAAATAAAATGTGAGTTGGTATTCAGCAGTCTGATGTAAAAATTACATAATCCACATGTTGTGTAAATTTTAAAGAATGTTTGCCTTGCTTCATTCTACTAAAATGTTTCTCTCCCAAATTTATATTCCTTCTCCATCTTCTTCCCTAGCATCTATTCAATTTCCCAAATCCTCAAATGAAGCAATCTAAATTTATTAAAAGCTTAAAGGATGGCTAGCAAATACTTAAGATACCTGCTTACATTTGAAATTTCTGTTTCTCTTTTAGTCTGTAAATATGTTTAGTCTGAAATAAGGTCTATTAGCTTTTCATAGAAAGTCACTTATTGAATACTTGCTTCTGCTGGAGATCCTTTAGTAAATACAGAAATAGATCTGTTAAGGTCAATACTACAGGACAATGGGTCAATCATCCTTATGAAGAAATAAATATAAAAGCATTTAAATAAGAAATGTTATTAATAGAAATTTGATTTTTTTATTGAGAAGGAAAGAGAGAAATGAGATACTCTTTAAGCACCACTGCAATTATTGCTGGTCTGTTGAAGAAAACACTCATTGTGTCTTTTGAAGAAAGACTTTGTAAATTGTATTAATCTCAGTGAAAGGCAGAGTTACTAGCTCTAAAGGGAAAGGAGCTCAACTTCCATTTGCTTCCTAACTGACTTCTGCATTTGTTTCCAAATAATCTTTAAGTAACTTGGGAATGAAAATAATGAGTATTCTTGTGAAGAAAAGGTGCCTTAATGCTTTTCACTGCCATATTTAGGAAATATGTTCTTGATTTGTCAAGATAGGTATTATGATATGTAAGAACGGGAATGGCACAGTATAAAGGAGATGTCTGCTTGTCCTTCTTGGAGTAGGATAAAATGTGATGCTTTTCTGATTCTATTTAAGTCCATGAAACATTTTGACTTTTAACTAAAAGGCTGAGTTCTACAGTGCCACCCTCTTTTAAAGATTAAATCCACATAGCACTATATGGAATACAATATCTATTGTTCATACTTCTTGAATGACTTGGAATCATGTGTTAACATGATGAAACCAGATGGGATGTTCAAACACTAAGTTCCATTCAGTACTAACCAGATGTCTTTCCTGGAGCAAGGGGGAAGGGATCCTCCAAATAGCAATTTCAGAAAAGATATTAACTGTCAAATTTTGAGCAATTAATTCAAGTGATAAATATACCACATTGATTATTCAGTAACTGTTTAACTGGTTTTAGGTAAACTTGGTCTAATTTCACTTTAGCTCCTGGATTCACATGTGAATATATCATCTGATCTGAAATTTAAAAAAAAAAGTGAAATTAACTTGTCAAGGAGATACAGTGTTTTCTTCTGTGGCTCAACTAGTATCTTACAAAGGGAAAAAAAGGAAAAAGAAGGCAGTAGAGAGTAAAGTGGGTAAGTCAAAAGCAAGATGCAGAATGTGGCAGGCACCAAATTTACAAAAAAACATTTGCCAAATGGTTAACAGTCACTCAGAAAGGTTGTATCTCTAAACTAAATTAACAAATGTTTCTATAATAAGCCAGCTAAATGCATAGCTATGTTTATAGTAAATGCACGGTTGTCTTCTCCTGTCTTAAAAAAAAACCAAACCAAAAACAAAACAAAAACTCTTTAGTTATGCTATCTTTGACCCTTACACAAATTCTACTACAGTGGGCTTGCAGCACTATAGAGAGACTGTAAATATGTTTAGACAGCTGGTACAGTCTGGGGCCTTCTTAAGGAAATGGAAAACAATACAATAGGTCTTCGTGCAGAAATATTCCCATATAATGAAGAATGCCCAGTATGTTTCAATGCAGAATGCCTTTTTCAGCATTGCTTATGGCACTAAGTATGAGTTCTCAAACAGAACAATTGAGAAGTAGGTATACCCCACATTTCTCTTTCACGCTGTGTTAACCTCACTTACTTTACATTTGTGCAGCAAAAGAAATGCCAGCCAAGTTAAGTTTCTAAATTTAAAAATACTGGATGACAAATCTTTGGCAAAGAGAGGACGCACAATTCTAGTCTTCTTTATGCTTGCCACCTCATGTTGCAGAGAACCAACGAAAAAAGGACCAGGAAACTCATTAAGATCTTGTAGCCAAAGGCCACAACCCCCTCTCTCATAAAAGTCTCAAATTCTCTTGACTGTCTACTTTCCTTTTGTAATGCCCAAAATACGCAGTGAATCCTTAGGGTATCCACCAGGAAGTCATTGCTGTCTGTTCTTTATAAATCCTAAAGAAGGAAAGAAAAGAACAGGACACAGGCACCACATAGAGCATTGCCCAACAGACAGGCTTTGGAGGAGAAAAGAGTAGAGCGCTGGGTCTTAATACAATAAAAAGTATTAAGATGATAATACTCTGGTGATATCAGTTGCCTCGATATTCTCATAATCTCTGTATGCAAAGCATCAGGCTCCTTCCACCAGGGGTCTTCATGTGAGTTGGGAATGCAAAAGGGAGTCTTATCCCACTGAAACCTGCTGGGATGATGCTAAAGGTGATCCCCTGTGCTAGCTGCTGCAAAACAACCTGCCTGGCTACAGGTGTGTTTCCAGATCCCTTGGGGACCCAACTCAAATCAGGAAATATATTCATTAATTTAATGCACATTTAATGTTAGTCCCTATTTTCTTTTACTTTTTCTTCAAGTTCAGGATTTTTTGTGTTGTATAAATTTAAACTAGTCATTCAGCCAAAAACTTCTTAACTCCTCTCTGAAAAGGACATGACCTTTATCAGCCTTTTAAGTAAATCAGACTTTACTTCCTTCATTAATGTGACTAATAGATTTTAATATTTTTTTTCATGGAAAATGTCTTAAGAAAGTTACATGCATCTTGCCACCGAGCCTGAGAAATTAAGCTATAATACTGACACTGATAGAATAGTCATGATGAATGATTGTCTAAATGAAGTCATGTAAGCATTATTCCCTGAATATGTGTACAAAACTGGTGGAGGATATTGTTTACAGGGACCTGTTTTCCTCTGTTTTTGAGCTCTGAACCTGGTGGTGTACAGGATGTGTGACGTAGGATTTCTTCTCTTCAATGTCTATGATATATTAGGGAGTCACATATTAGAAGAAAGATGATTTTAAGTGTAATGAAGATTGAAGAATTATATAAGAATTACATAAGGAAACATCTGGATTTGGGATGTTTTTTGGGGGGGAGGTGGCTATGGTTTGTTGCAACTGGCATGGAAAAGTACTTTAAAACTGAATACAGTTCAAAAAGGGAGTGCTTTAATTTCCTTTCCTCAGGTAAAATGTGTAGTGAAGGCTTTAGGAATGATTGTAAGTTAGAGAACGAGGGAAATGTGTACTTAGACAAAAAAAGACATTTCAATGGGCAATTTCCTGTATTGTAGGTGCATTTATTGCATGTAGAACGGGCTAATAATTCATAAGGATAGACGAATCAACACACGAGAATAGTGTACTATTTCTACCATGAATTTTTTTTTTTTTTTTTTTAGATTTGGTACATTGTGCAACAATTGTAACAAATTAATTTAGAATTTACTCAGAATAAGCCTTATATTAATCTTCTCTGGAAGACATGATTTTGATGTTCCAAAACAAAAGACTAAATTAATTCATAGTTTTCATTATTTGTTCTCTACTTAATTAAGAAACATGAGTAATATTAACTTTATTCGATATTATACTTGAAAATTATTGAGAAATCAGTAATTTACAAACATTACAAGAACTTCATCTCAGATTGCAGTCCTGAAAAGAATTTGTAGTAGCAGCAATTTAAAGCAGAGCAAATGAAATCACTTTTTCCAGTCACAGGAGTCTGACATTTTTTAAGTGTAAAGACTCAAATGGCTGTTTCCACTGATACCTCAAAAGTGATGATCTTGATGAGATAATAGGACAAAACATTGTGAAAAATTACATCATTCTGTTTATTTCAAGTCCAAATTTTCAGTGTTATGTGTTTCCTTCACAGAAACAATATCTGTTTTCAGTCTACAGAAGTAGTTGAATTCTCAGCTGTGCAAAAAATACAATTATGACAAGTACACTTGACCTTCGGTGGAATTAAGGCGAATACCACCTGCGCTAAATATGTCTTGTAAACAGTGTCAGGAGCAAAGAGATACAGCCTGGCTACAAATCAAATCCAGCTGCATAGCTCACTGCAATAATTACATTGCAGGTTGCTTTAAAGTTTTGACTTCTAATTGTCTTAAACAAGGAATGTTGATGAGTTATTAGCAGCTGCACTGTGAACAGGAACACTATTTATGCTGTGATAAGTCTATCCAGCTCTAGAAACAGTCAGTCATGCAATAAACCACATTTCAATTTTTTTTCCTGATTCTCTTGTAATCCAAATGTTACAAATGAAATCAAAGAACATAAGACAACTCTTTCAGGGCACTTGCCAAAATATTTTGATCCCTTGACCCATGCGTACTCCTAAAATAAACTAGTATAATAAGATCCACAAAGTAAAGGGTATTTTTGCATTATTTCAAAGAAAAAAACACTAAAAAACTGAGACCCTTTAACGGCCTAGATAATGAAGATGGCCTAAATCAATCTATATGTAGATATCATGGGGTAACAGTAATGTACTCTTTGATAAAGACACAGTACCCTGTAGCCTGGTTGTCACAGATGAATCGTTTAAAAAATATTTCAGTCTAGAACAAAACACTTCTCTTTTATGGACCTTCCCTAAATGTAAACCCTCATGAGATCTCTTTTTATGCAACTTTCACCTTGAAGTGATGCTCTGCCTAGAAGAGGTGTTATCCTTGGTTATCTTGGCTAGACAGTTCTAACTAGTAAGGTTCTGCATAAAGACTACCTGCTGTTATTCACCTCTTTTAAGCCTATCCTTTTCCTTTTTTGCTTCAGCTTAATGAACATTTCCCAACATAACTCAGAGGGGAAGGAATGCAGGGGAAGTCAGTTATTTAAAGTTTTTAAATGTCTGAATCATAATTTCTAAACTTTCTTTAGGCAAAGTTAGCTGCTATAGATCACAAGGTGCAGGAAACACATTGTCAGTTCTGTTATTTCCAGTAATATTTATACTGCAGTTGTACAGAGTGCATTTTAGTACATAGTATCATGTGGTGGAAAACTCACAGATCTTAAATTCAAGGTCCACATCTGAAGAAGCCATCAGTGCTGCAGCATATTATAAATGGGGAAAAAGGCTTCCTTGCCCACAGTGGCAGGAAATGCTCTTCATAGGCTTTTTTGAAACACTAAATTAGTAATGGTCTCCAAAATAATGCTACCCAGTTTATACTTTATTCCCAGAAAAGTCAAATTGAAAGCCCTCAAAATCTTAGAAACCATCTACTAAATATAAGGCATATATGAATAAACATTACATATGCATACACCATCTTCTATATTATCTGCATCACCGACAACTGTAGACCTTATAGCATCTCATTTTAATACACATTTTACTACGTTCTTTATTTTTGTAAAACAAAATTAATATTTACAGACCTTATGTAGCTCTTTTCATTACTGGTCTGTAAAACTTGTGTTTTTCTTTAAAATTTGTATCAGTCCAAATATAATTAGTAATTGTATCAGAAATCAATTTATTTCCTAGAAAAATCCACTGAGGTACCTTGGCTGTTTTGTAGCAATGCCTTCTGTTTTGTCTCCAATTTCCATTGCGAAGAGAACTAATTTAAGAGAGATCAATAGCATTGCCAGCATATGTTGCATACTCCTGCTTTAAGCCAGTACTCAGAATATGCGACATGAGTTTAAACTTAATCCTATATCTTGCATTGAATTATGCAAATAACATACCCTTAAAAAGAAGATTTTGTTTTTATTAATTTAATACAGTAATAACTAATACAAGAAAAAGTGTAAAACAAATAATTATGTGTACTTCGGATAAGAAAAATCTGCTAAGCTTTGATATTGGGCGTGTGTGATGGATGTTGTGTGAAATACTGGGCGCACTTTGCAGAGTGTGAAACCTGCACAAACTTTCCAATAATGCTAAAGCACTTGCAGAAATGTTGCACCTGGAGCAGGGAGGAGTGAAGAGGGCAAAGGTCAGCATTAGACATTAAGACACTGACTAAACAGGCTTTACACTCGGTGAAAAGTCCAGACAACCCCTGCAGTGTCATCTTACAACTCTGGTTTTCTTCTTTTCAGGACATAGTAATCCATAAATACACTCAAGTCACCAGAAGATTAGCTCTTCCCCCATTCTCCACCTTTTTAACTCTCCTTTCATTTTTAATTCTTGCATAAAGATCTCAAATTTTAACCCTTTTTATGTCTTCTACATCAACCTTGGGAACTGCTTTTCTTCACTGTTATCTTTCACTAGACTATTCATCTTTTTAAACACTTTTTTTTTACAAATTATTGTCTTAGAAAAATGGTTTCAAATTAACTACATAATAATTCTTAAACAGTAGTGCAAACTCCGTATATGCATAAGACATTTGGGGAAATCATCAGATTTTTATTTCTAAAAAAAAAGACAGTTATCAAACTCTATGTAAACGACTTAAATGCACCTTTTTTTCTGGGTCTTCTTCACTTGACCTTATGTAAAATATTTTATGGGATATGGTATAAAATATATTTTCACAAATTCCAAGCTTATTTCTTTGGATAGATGAAACCAACTTCAACTGGGATGCTGTAAGTAGACAATCATCTTGCTTGCCATTGCTTTTCTTAATAAAAAAAAATCAAAACCCAAACCCATTTCTTATCAATTATTTCTTTAAACTGGAAAAATGTAGAGGTAAAACACAAAGAGGTGTTTGCACTTCTATCATTCAAGTCTTTCTGTTTTGCACCTATTACACTTACGAGGTGAAATCATGAGACCAAACTGATTTTAATCATTTTACCTGATCCCATTATCCAGATCCCATGGCTTAAGAGACTGAATAGACTCCTAATATAGTCTGGATGCCTGACAGTAAAAATAGATTGGTGAAATATAACCCATCAATTGCACATAACCATGCACATTTTGCTGACTTCCTCTCCTCATTCTAAGCACTGCATGAGGCCATACTTCCACGCAGGTTATTTCCCTCTCATTCACTTTTCACAACCCCACCCCTTCTACAAACTCACCAAGATGACTAGCAGATCTACCATGGTGCCTTTTTCTTAATTAGTTTTTACAAATAAAGAACAGCACTTACAAAAGGTAACTGTAGATCTAAGTATTTCTTTCATAATGTGAATGAAAATTGAATAATTAGACACATTAAGCAGATGTATTTTTCTTTTGCACTGAGATCCCTCATATTTGCCCATGGAGGGAAAACAGTTTTCAGTTCCATTTGTGCGAGACTATCATTTCTGTTAGTCACAAAATGGTGACCTGAAAAGCTCATGTGTGAAATCTCACAATCATCTTCAGGCCCACTGATTTCTGAGCAGTGATTTTTAGAGTTGCTACCCAAGGGTTTCTGACTCGGTCTGCTCAACGGTGGGAATCAAAGAATCATCAAGAGAAAAAGAAGGGTGAAACTGGAAGCACAATTTAATGACCAACAGCAAAGAGAGCAGAACCCAACAAAGGTGTTTACTTCTCATGGCAAAGGGTTCTGTAGAAATTAAAGATCTATTTACGCATGATGTTTCAAATGTGTGCTGAAGTTTGACCATGAAAGTGGTTTGCTAGATTGTCTTCAGGGTTCAGAAATAAAAATATGCTCAAAGTCATTGCAAGATCAGAGCCCTGGTGAACAAATAGTGGAGGAAGTAAATGTCTATAGCTCAGGTTTGGTACTCTTGGTCACACAGAGCAGCATTTTGGTCTGCCATTGGTCTCACTGGTACCATGGGGTAGTGTTAAATAAGCCATTACTCTACAGCAGTCAGCATTTTTGAGTTGAGCTTTGCATGACAGCGCTTTATGTTGAATGACAGATGAAGTCATATTTTCCATTTATCCTACATTCTGATGTTTTGTTGCATGTTTGCAAAAAAATAAAAAGGGAATGTTCAATTACATGAAAAACTTAAGAAAATTAAGAGAGAACTGAGTTACATGAACCTCTTAAGAAACAGGCTTTGTATCTTGTCTAGTTACAGAAACATTACACCAAAAAATCAACCTGATTTAATAACAATAAAACCAACAACAATAAAGACTATTGTTTTCTATGGAATTTTATGTTCTTTTCAAGTGTCTGAGGTGTCTTCAGTACTCCTTGCTGTGGTATCTCAATGCTAACCTCGCAATAATAATCACAAATTTAAAACTTGAATTCTACTAATATGACGTAGATGAGAAACCAGGCAATTAAATGATTTGCCCAAGGCTACAAAGCATCTTGCCGGAGAGCTGAAACCAGACCTTTTACCACATCTGCCTGGCCAGTCCCAAAGTCTGTGCTTTGTTTCATGTTCTCAGGCATGTTTCTTCATGCACATATTACTTGGACTGCACACTTGAACATATAGGAAAGGCTGTGTTGCGTGCTGCATTTTCTCCCAGATTGTTTTTCACCTTACATATAAAAAATGATTGGGGTTTTAAGGAAAACTTTATACAGCTGAGGAAAAAATAGATATTTTATTGAAGCTATATTCATAATTATTTCTTCAGAAATTATTTTCCAGAGCTGTTTGGTTGTTTCTTGATTCACACTTATAGTGATAACTTGAAATCATGAACCACTCGAGTGGAATGTTAAACCAAACATTCAATAATAGAGGAAATTTTTACAAAATAGTATAGGAATAATAAATCTGTTCCAAAATTGTTTTCTTTTTGTTAAAGCAAACAAAACAAAGCAACCCCCTCAAAAAAAACTAAACCAAACCCCCCCCCCCCCCCAAAAAGCCCACCCCAACTATTCCGGCTGTGTATTCCTTTCAATTGGTCTTTTCTCCCCATATTTTCTTCTGAAGAATTCAGTTTGACCCGCTTACCTTATCCACAGGCTATGTAGATGTATGAGTAGGATTTTGTGCATCTTTTGCATACTCTGCTTGCTAAGTCTCAACAAATATATTCTTACATTACTCCATGGTTAGCTCACTAAATCCAAATAAAAGAGTAGGTAAGACTGTAATGATATTATCTGTTTACTTAAGTTCATAGGTAATGTTTGTGTGTGACACACATGGTATTTACAATCTGTACTTAGTATGTAGATCACACAGATACAAGTGAGAGACCATGATCACCAATCTATGGAGCGTGGGTGGGGTATGTGTGTGTAAAACCTATGTAAGCAAATTAATAACAATTGAAGATTACAGATGTTTTAAGGGTGAACATTTTGGACAGTGGAAAACTATATTTTTCTGACTTAAAAAAATTATTTTTTATTTGAAAAGTACTGTATCTTTCACTTTTTCTGACTTAATTAGAAAAGGCTAGGCATTTTATGCTTTAATTCACCCACACCTTTAATTTTTGAGTTCACTCTTTGCTTGAGGATTTTTGTTTCTTTTTCTTAAATATTTGGCGATGAGATGATGCTGAGTACCTCTGTCTGGTGTGTGGTAGACATTCATTCCTTGATGTACACATTTGTAAAAGAGGAACTTGCGATGATTTTTGTCTGAATGCAACAACATTTGCTGCTTTACAAATACTATAAATTAAACATTCTTAATTATTTTTGCTCATGCTAGATAAGATTCAGGACAAAGGGGAGATTGATTCAGTGTGCCTTACAATGGCCCTACTGATTTCTCTACTGGCCCTTCCTCTGCACATGGTCAATTAGAATTGAAAATCCTGTGCTGATTTCATTCACTGGAATTTTTAAGCAGGTCAGGAAGAAAGATGTTATTGAAAGGAAAAGTCTCATCTAAATAAGAAAAGAACACGTGGCCATCTGGTCTAACTGTACCATGCCGAAAGTCATTTTGGCTCAGCCGCAGTTTGGTCTTTGCAAAAGCGTGCCAAAATATCAAACAGAAATCTGTTTACATTAAAACACACTGCTTTTAATCTATAAAAATGCAATGCACAGTTCTCTTCCTATCTGTAATGCATAAGCCCATTTGAACCCAGTCTGGTAGGCTCTCAAGTTACTTCTGCTGTGTAAAGGTATAAGTGAAACCGCCAAACTTTAAAAATTTTAGAAGTTCTCCTGAGCACTTTTTGCTTATGACTGAAAATTGTATTTCTGCTTCAATTAGGAAAGGCTCGAGCAAACAGATTCAACAGAGGAAGCATGATAGAAAGAGGGGAGAGAAGTGTTTAAAAAGAGAAATTAGAACTTGACGTTTGTGTAAGTGAAACCACGGAGCTTGCTCAACCCATTGGAGGCCATAAGTTAAGAGATGAGCTATAACAGACATCAGATTTTTATGAAATGGAGTCATAAATGTGCATGATTTTCCATGATTGCTTTGTTTCAGCATCAACTATTATAAAGTTTAAAGAAGTAAGCAAAACCCCACATGTCAGAATTTTTCACATTAAGGTAAATAAAATCTTTGTGTAGAAATATAAACCACATAGCTCTGAATCTTAGAGCCCTGGACAACAGCAGCTGGAAGATAATGCCATATTTGCAAAAATACTGAGTATTTCCATCTCCTACCTACTTTAGTCAGAGCTGCTGAACACCAAAAGACCTTACAGGGAGGAGAGTGTTGAACTAAACATGTATGCAAGGGCCCTATATTCATCTGCTCAACTTTGAGGCTTAACTCTTATATGATTACTTGTTACTTTTGCATTGATAAACCATACATACATTGCCAGCTGAAATATCCCTTCTAATGCTAGGTAGCACGTAAATAGCTTCTGAACTTTACAGGGATTTATTTGTGTAGGATTTCATTCTTTAGGAAATTGATGAAATCATGTTGTATACTGTCATTACTGTAAGAAAACAAAAGTCAGCCCTTCAAAATGTAGCTGCAGGCATTATTTTGAAATATTTTTGTGAAATATCCCAGTGAAGTATTAGTGACAAATTTTATCTTTCAAGAATAATATGCTAGGAAAAGTAGAAAGGAAATTAGCACTTAATACTAGTGAACTTGTGTATATATGTAGATGTGTAATTTATAAGTATATACATCTCTGCATGACCGTTGTGTTGAGTTAGCTTGTATATTTCATTGAAAGTATATAAAATATTCCTTCAGAAAAATGCTAAATCCCTTGGGGATTTGGGGTTTTTTTTTGTATTTTTTTTTCTTTGTTTTGTTTTGGTTTTTTTAAATGCAGGTCTCAATTAATTCTCTTCCTTTCTCTGAAATCTCCTTTCTAGAATCTTTATCTTGCCTGTGGATATGGTTGCCACTACATGCAACCTTTTCTTTGTATGCCTCTGCTGCTATTTGGAAAGGAAGTTTTTTTTAAGACTAAGTTTACCTAAGCTGTGTTCTTTTCCTAACACTGTTTTTTAGCAATATTTAAAAAAAAAAAAAAAAAAGGGTAGAGCAAGTCCTTTCTATTAAACATATCAGTCAGTGTGACTAACATATAGTTTAAACCTTTTCAAAGACTAAATTAAAAGAGGTGTACATGTGTGTATGTGCATGTGTGCAAGCATATTTTCTTGTCAGTCTTTCACGCAAAGCCCATATTAAAAAGTAGAAATTAATCATTATTTATATCATACCATAAGTTGTACCACAAGACAATGCAATTCCAAAAAACTTTTAGAAAACAGGTCCGCACGGCATACATTTAAAAATTAAATAGACTAAACGCTTTGAATCTCTCTTTCTGCTGGATGTCTCTGCTAACCCCACCCATAGCCACACCAAATGGAGCGCAACTATTTTGGGGAGTACAGCATTCCCAAGACCAACTTTCTGGCACAATGACACTGGGCCAGTGGGTGTTCTGGGCTTTGGCAATGGGGAGGCTGAGGGTTGCAGGGCCAGCTAACTAAAACAGTGCCCTGCCATGCTCCCCTTCTTTGGTTAGAAGACAACCTACTTGCAAAGCGTTTCACTACTGCCTTGTTTCAAACTGCCACAAAACTGCCTAGGAGAACCTACTAATTACTCTAAACATAAATATGTCCAAGTATTTCAGTTTGTCTACCTTTCAGATATAGGTCTCCGCACACTAGCTGTTTGCTGTTATGTCTACATATAGAAAAATCTTTACATAGTAATTGTAAATACAGCAATTACACAAGTGATGTATAAATATTACATAAAGCACTGTATTTATCATAATGCTAGAGTAGAAATCACCCTAAAAAGGGAAATATTAGATGATCCCAGTTACACTGTGTTGGAAAGGCTGCACACATATGTGCGTGTTTTTTACATTAATGTGCTTATATAATTACAAAGTTTCTTATGTCATATTTTTGGCGAATCACAATGAAGTTGAAACTGAGCCTGGTCAACATAAGGAGGAAAGGCTTGTGTTTGTCTTTAATCTTTCTGCAGCACGGTTCAGACTTCTGTCTGATCTGCACATAGCAGAGCAAGGGGCTTGTCGTGCATTGCGTGCAGGCTCCTTGATTGTGGAAAGAAAAAAAAATCTGGCTGGAATCCAGACAGGCGAGCGCAGCGCTCTGTTGATCATTATGTCTAGCCTTCAGGTGTCTCAGCTCACAGTGGGCGGTGGCTGGGGGAGGGGGAGATAACAGGAGGGTAGACAAAGAATAAAATGGTGTATTTATAAAAATAAAAATCATATGTAAAAAATTCATGCCAAATCCTTTTTTTAAAAAATGCTTCTTTTAAAGTCCTTTCCCCCGCAGTGGGAGCTAGCAAACATCTGTCCAGGAAGATTTATTTAAGCCATAATTAGTAGCGTCTGGAGTCTTTCAACAATTTCGCCTTATTGCACTTATTTTTTTTTTAAAGAAGACTGCTCATCTTTCACTTAGAAACTGTTTTCACTTCATGCTTTATTAGACATTCAGCCCAGCCAGGACCGAGTCAGATTTCTATTGTCTTTGCTTTTTCTCTTCCAATGGTAGTTTTCGGAATCTAACTTTTGGTAGGGGCGGGGGCGGGTAGGAAGAAGTGTGTAGGCAAGATCTTGTTAAAGGTCTTATGAACACGTGGAGGGGGGAAAGAAGAAAGAACAAAAATACAAATCAGTGCTTCTTACACAGTTATCCATTTGGTTTCAATTTCTTTTCCAGAGAAGAAGAAAAAAAAAAACAGCTCTGCTTTGTCTGTTGCTTCTGTTTGAGAACTCTCATAAATCTCGCCCAGAAAGGAACTTGGGCTGAAGGAGATCTGGCCAGCAAAGCTCTGGGAAGCAATTACAATGTCTCTTGCTATGGATATTCTCTTCTTTCTGCCCCCTTCATCCCTGCTGCCCCTTCCACCCCGACCTTCTGACGTTATGCTACTAAAGAGCCCCACACCCTTCCCACCCGACCAGGAATTGGAGTGAACGCAAGCTGTAATGTAGAGGTAGTTAAAGTTGCTTATGAAAAAGCTGCTCCTCGTGCTGAGTGAGCCCAGATATTATACGAGTTGTGTTTTTTTCAGTCCAGCCATAAGCCTTTTCTACGCTCCCCCCCGTTGGCCCTCCTCTCCCCCTCCCCCCGTGGAAGGGGTGGGATGGGAACCTTGCTCGACTTCATTGTTCCAAATCTAAGAGCTATTTGCCCCAAAGTGTCTTTGCTGTCTTTCATAGCTAATTATAATAACTGTCAGATGTCTGGAAAGTCTGGGCTGCCCTTGCTGGCGGAGTTAAACTTTGCCTTTATTTTTTTCCCCTTAGGGACAGATCAGGCCTGATTAGACACAGAGTACAAATAAAAGTGAACAATATACATGTGTAGGGTTTTTTATCTTTGTTTTTTTTTATGAACAAAGCGGCATGTCAGGAAGCAGTATGGCATGCAGTGTGCATGCAGACACTGCCCTGGAAGATAACTCTCTTTCTATTCCACATACCCCCCCCCAACTCCCCCGCCTTTTTTTTTTTTTTTTAATTGAAGCATGCAAGAAATATTCCTGAATTTGAATAGCACTTCAGATACTTGCTCAAATCATCAGAAAAAGTAATAATCAGCTTAGTGAACATACCATTTTGACAATTTTAAGGTATTTACTTTTCTGAGTGAAAATAAAATTTTAAAAAAACTGTACTCACAGTTTTGTTGTGCTGTGCAGGTCGCTGTCTCCTCCTGCAGACACAAGGAGGGTGGAAGGATGTCAAGGGTGCAGAATCCCAGTTTAATTCAGAAGAAATGTACAAATATGCTTCCTGGAGGTTCCTGGAAGTCAGCCACTTGTGCTCAGACATCCCATTGCTGCTCTGCATGCTATACTATCTGCAGTTCTGAATTGAACTAAATACTGCCCATGTGAAAGACTGGGGAAACACAGTCATGTGGGACACACAAATCCACTCTATTGGCTCCGAAGGCACAACTTCAGCATTCTTGCATTTCCACCATTGGTTAACAGTTCAAGCTGAAAGAGTCTCAGTCCTCCTAGTGAGTCCGTTTTCCCTTTATGTGTGGAAGAATGACTGTAGGATTTTACAGTGGCAGGATTAGTTAAGAAAGGGACTGAAGTCATCCCTTTGACTGAAGCTGGTGGGTGGGGATTGGAAGCTGTGCTTTTCTCGAGTCGACGTTTTTCCTTTTTCTGCCTGCACTCTGTGTGTCAGGAAATGCTTGCAGTTAACTTGGGCAGCATGGAGAAACTGAAATTACTTTCTTCAGGTTCAGGGACTTGACTTTCAGAGTAACACAGACTATACAATGATTTTTACAGTATTACAGATAGTATAATGATTTTTACTGGAACTACTCTATTCTGAATTGCAAAAGTGTGGTTATTTTCTCTTTTCTGTACATTTTTTATAGCTCAGAAAGGGCTACATCAGCATCATTTAACTTGAACTTTTGCATCACATAATTCAGACAAATTAATCCAGTAATTCTAACACCTAGCCTAATAGTTCGAGTGACAACAGAAAATAGCTTTTGCAGAACTGTTGTATCTCTGGGGAATATTATGATGTAGTCTTAATATTTTGAGAGAAACAACAAATTCCATAAAACCTATAATTGCTCATATTTGGTCATTTTGAGAATCATGAAACTATAAAGATTAAAGAGGAGGGAAGATGATTCCTTTTCCCCTATTTTCATGTTCTGTCATTTTCCTAATTTAGTTACGCCAGCATAAGAATTAATTTGAAAGGGTACTCAATCATGTGTGACATACTTCTCCAATTAACCCTTATTAATAAGACCTTTCCCAAATCACATATACATGTTTCCTAGAATCACAGAAAGTAGAGATGTGAAAGTTTTGTGAGGGTTAGTGCCCATCCTCCTCTCTGGCAGGTTTATTTCCTCTTTTGTGTCTCCAGAGCATTGTTTGGTGTAGCTCTAAATACCCTGAACATGTGGCTCCTGTTGGTGGAGTGTTGAACTTGGGGCCTAATTTAGCATTTGAAGGGTTTAACTATACCTGGATATTTACCAGAATAACTGTTCTGGAATAGCAAATTCATGATATGCCTGTGGCATCTGCAAGGCCAAGCACAGGCAGACCACACTGCTGGCATTTATACTACACGCAGGCTCCTATTGAGCAGTTTATGCCTGGCTCTGAGTGTCAGGACATCTTTTTTGTTTCTACTAGTCCACCTTAAAACAGCACTTCTTCCTCTATGAAATTCACCCTCTTAAGCTATTTATAGACTTTTATCATCACCTCACTGACCACCCTTGTCATCACCAAGCTGAACACCATATTCCAGGTGTAGCTGCACAAGACGTGGTAATGTTCTACCATAGTCTGAGTCTTGATATAGCTGCAGTATATCCATACATGTCTGCTTGGTATGTGGGCAGAAAAAAAAATATATTTTAAAAATGTACTTACACACCTGACAAACAGGATTTCAAAGATGTTGAATATTTTATATGCTTTATTCTGAGTTAAGACGGTCTTGTAAGGATTTCATTGCTTTAAGTTCTAAGATGATGCAGAGCATTTATTTTTCTTTGTCAGGTTCACTTAAAAATAGCATTTAGTATTAATATAAAAAAGGTGGTGTTTGATTGTCTCGCTATTTGGAATTTTAATCTTTATGAAGAAACGTAACTGTCAGATCTGGATAAAATAAGGCCACAGCAGTAGCATCAAAACTTTCTCTTCTCCCTTCAAAAATGTTCTCAGCTTCTCTGTGCTTTCCACATCTGGACTCCAGAACACTGAGGGGAGAGAACTGAAAACCCTGGGAGACATTTTCTTTTTTTCTCAATGCTGGTGGTCTTCATAATTTTGGTTGCTTTTTTTGTTGTTGTTTAATTCAATTTAAGTGGGAAGCAATACTAGTAAAAGAAATCTTACTCAAGAGAGCAGTAAACTCTCTGATTTTAAGACCAGTACATGGTCTTGTCTTAAATACATCTTTTTCATGAATGTCAGTTTCTGATTTTAAAATACTGAAAGGCTATTTAAAGAGATGGAATAAACATCTGAATTCATTTATGTTGTTTAGCTCTTTCCTCAAACAACTCATGAGTGAATTTCAGGAAAATTTAGAGAATCTGGAGCAATGATTATTTATCTGTGCTTCTTGAGCCATGAATCAAAGACTTAAGTGATGAAAGTAAACATTTTGTGACTCTCAGTATTTCAGAGACAAAATTAAAGTTTTGCATCACTGTTATCTGCAGAGAGAGAAGTGTATCTTTACATGTGTAAGACTTAGAATGCATCATGTTCACTCTCCTTGAATAATAAAGTGTTTCTTTCTCTGTTATTGGTTACAAGAGAAGAATTCATCACTGTAAGAGACAAAGAATGAGAACATCATAAAATTACCATAGTGTGGAAAATAGGACTGCTTTGCAAATTCTGTCATTTTGGTGATGCTTAAGATGTGAGACAAGATGTTGGTGTATGATCAGGGCTTCTGGAGTCTGGAGACTCTACTGTTACTGCTATGTGGTCCTCTATGACTCTATCCATTGACAGAATGGACTTCTTTTTCTAGTGTAGGTTTAGGGCTTCTGGGGGTTTGAGCTTTTCCCCTGTTCTAGCACTGACTGGTAAAGACACCTAACTCCTACCTAGGAAAGGTCCTGTTCCTAAGAATTTTCACTGTCCCCTTGCCAGGAGCTCTATGAAAGAGAAGAGATGACAGAAGCAAATTAGAAATGGCAGTCACAAAAATAGCTCTTTGGAATTATTAGAGATCATATAGTGGGGGGAGGGGTGGGAGGAAATCTTCGATCCTCTTGAATGGGGTGCATTCCCAAACAACTATACAAAACAGTGATATTCTTTTCTTTTCAATGACTACTTGGTGGGAGACAGAGATTTGCCTCTTGGCTTCCCTTTAGCAATGCATTCTACATTTAGAAAGGCAAAAAAAAAAAAAAAACCAGATAAATTCCTTTCAGAAACATTTAGAATAAAAGCACGTATGCAGTTCATGTGTTGATGTGTTGTACTTTATAAATGGATATTTCTAAATACATTTTAACTGTTTCTTTGGAAAATAAAAATGCAATTCTTTTGAGTGTATGGTGTAGATTCCATGATGCCCAGTACTTTTAAGCCTTTACATTTTCCTTTCTGTGGAAAACAATTAAACTTTACTATACAGACTGTGTATTTGCTTGCAACTTTACCAGAAAATTCTTGCTGTTTTGTACACCTTTGCTTTTTATAATTCAGTTGTAGGTGGTATCTGCTAAAGTTTAGATCTTATATTAGTCATTGCTAGTAAAATTCCTCAATGTTGATAATAATTTAGTCAAAAAACAGGAGATACTGAAGAAGCTGGAAAAAGGCAGACAAGACCAAAAATCATTGAAAATCTTTGAGGGCAGTCAGGTGGACAAAGGGCACTCAAAAGCCATTTCACAGAGAGGAATTGTCAGAGCTTGGAATCACACACATCGCTTGCAATGTGTGCATATATTCTGGAAATGGTTTTATACTCTAGTTAAGAATAGCCCTGAGTTAACAGGAGTTTTTCAAATGCATCTGGTATAGGAGGGTTGTGAAGGAAGTTTTTTTTTCATCTCCTACACCAGGAGGGTGAAACTTGCTGAAATGCTGTCTTAGCAAGTCACTTGTGCTGTACATGAACCAGCTGGCCAGGCTGCAGTGTTATTATTATTATTTACATAAAGAAAAAAATTGCCAGTAAAGGTGTTAATATCAGAACTGATTTTGTTGGGCTTGTTTGGGTTTATGTTTCATTTTGCTTGTGTTTTGTTTTGTTTTATAGGTAGTCTTTTCTGTTCCTCTGTCTCATCTAGTTATTACGTAGATAAAGTCAACAAAACCATATGAAGATTTCCAACCAGCAGAGAGGAAGCTGTTATACCGTTACTAGTGAAAATCAGAGATAGGACTTACTCCTCTTTTCTCTGCAGGCCTTCTCTCTGTTTAGAATCAAGTTCTGGTGGATATCTTAGATAATCTGGCTGCAAAAAACATCTCAGATTCACTAGGTTCTTGATCTCTATGTAATAAAATTCATGCATACTTTGATCTATTATTTGTTTCATTTTTATAAAACTGATTTTGGTTACAGGACTGTTGGTGAAGAATTGAGATCTCATCAACATGTCATTCAGATGAACTAATAACATTCTAAAATTTCTTCAAGGTTTAGTCAAGTGACAATTAAAATAATCTGTTAACCATATTTGTAGGAGAAAATTCTGTTTTTCTAGGTATAACAGAACATTATGTAAATAGTGGGTTGGGAAATGCAGTATTTTTCGTATTAAATTGAATGATACAAATTATTTGCCCTAAAATACAAAGATCTGAAACTCCTCTGGAGTAGTATTCATCAAAAAAAAAAATAGAAGGAATTCATAGGAGTAGCCTGATTTGGTGGCTTTAACAGGATTTCTTCCTTCAAAGTACTCTTACAAGGTTATGTAACTTTTTCTGGTTTCAGGTAAACTCTTTCACCCCCACTTAACCCAGAATAATATATAAGCATACACATGATAAATTATGTATCAAAATGCAATTTCCTTATAAGTGTGATATTATTGGCGAGGTTAAAATATCACAAAGAAACAATTCATTAACAGTTGCACTTCTTTTTCAGAAAAAATTTATTAAAGTTAAACATTACTTTTTCAAAGTAATGTATTGTTTGAGGAACAATATAATAAAATTTGGAGATCATTTTTCTTATTTTTCAATAATTTTGGTCTAAAGAGATCTCCTAATTTCAATTCATTATTCTTGTCTGATATCTCAGTCTTTTAGGGATTAGTATAGTAGGTAGTACAGTTTGCCTCATTTCTGTTTTAATTTTGGGTGGTTCTAAACCAGGACAGTTTCAAAAGTATTTAAACCATCTGTCTTGCCCATTTTACTTCTTAATTAAATAATTTATTTCATTATTTTCTTAAGGGAAGATAATACTGCATAAAAGCTATACCAGTGCCATACTTTTCCTTGTGAGAAACCAGACCTGTTACTTTAAGGATGTGCATTTTTCCTCTAGTAACTTATGAAAATTTAAATTAAAAGGGTTTAATAATTTAAGCAGCATAGTTTAGTGACTGAATGTTAAGAACAGAGGAGTTTGCAATTGCTAGCAAAACACCAGACATTTGTGAGAATATAGTTCAATGCTGCCTTCAGGCACTGATGCTTGCTAGGTGCATGCAGGGTAGAGATGCTTTCAGAAACGGATTATTATATAGTTGAATAGAACTGCTACTCTAGTAATGACATTTTATCTTTAATTATATATTGCATTATATATTCTACATTGATTAATGAATTTCTTATGCACTATAGACCAAAGAATTCCTTTGCCAAGAGGTTTTTAGGCAGAGAGGAGGAAAGCAGAAGGGCAGAGAGTGGAAGCCAATGTAAACTGCACTTGTTCAAATAACTGCAGTCACCAAAGTATGTTCACACTTTTGACTGATCCTTGTAAGAGAATAAAAACCTACCCTGAGCCCTCCTAAATGTTCTCCTACTTCAAGTAATTTCTGTTGTGGTGTGGATTTTTTTTTTTTTTATAGAGCCATAATTATGTCCCGTGACTGTGTTCCTCATTCAATTTCTTTTGTTCCTTCCCACTGCTTAAATATGGACCTCATTTGTGGCTATGGCAATCTATACTGGAGATTTCTTGAGGGACCTTGACTGTGGTCCTGACCTTAGTGAAATCAAGGAGGAGAATGGGTTTCAGTGTCTTAAGTGGCACAGGGATTTCACCCCTGCCTTTATTCAGGACACCTCTGGACAAAGGGAACAACTAAGAATGAAGTGCTTGAGTATAAAGCCAATTTTGTCTTCTAATTAGGACATGTATAGAAAACTCTTAAAGTGAAGAAAGGGTGAAATGTGCTGAATAAATTATTCACAGTAAATAATCCACCCAGATAGTGTTCTGACAGAGATAAAGCTGCAGTGGAATCAAAGTGTATGCTCTTAGAGGGTTTTGCTCTGACACAGATGTCAAGTGAGGAATCAACATGAGGTGAACAGATGAGTCTTATTCCTTGCCTTGCTCAGCTGGAGAAATCACTAAGGGTGGTCAAAAAGGTTCCAATGATGCTCTTAGAGCATCCTTTAGCTGTAAAAGATAAATACAGCTGGCCAGGAGGTAACTTCTGTAATTCCTTAAATCTGCTTTGCAGACATTGCAGAGAGTAGACAACAAATGTCTTGGGAACTTTTTACTACAGCATGGAAGGAGGGAGGAAAATCAGTAAAACCTTGTGGCCACCTCCTCTGAGAGTGAGAAGAGACCTGAAAATTTAAAAGTTTTTCCACTGGTAAAATCGGAGTTTAGCTGTGGTTGGTGTCACCAGTGCTGAATTTACCTCCATGATCTTTGCTGATCTCTGGTGAGATATTGAAGAAAATAGGTGATACTGATGGAAGTAACTGAAGATTTTATGAATAGTGATTAAATCCTGTTCTGAGGACAATGTTGTGACTGTTCATGTTTTTGCAAAATAGCATGAAAATCGTAGTTTCCTTTGGGTCTCTGTTACTGTGTGCCATTCCTGTACTACCTCCTCAGGAACTCTATCTTCTTAGCTCATTTTCCATAAAATCGAATGCTTAATCAGGGAAACCCAAAACCATTGGACAAAAGATGGTTTAAAAGCTTCCTCAGGACAGGCATGTAGGAAAGGATCTCATTCATAATGTTTGTAATTCATGTAAGACTTTGGTAGAACTGTTTAAGTGTCTGCTGTGAAAACACTCCTGTCTACGTGCAGAACCTGATGTGGCAGCTGGGTGACATGGAGTCAGGCAGCAGTAGCTCCAGCTCTGTAGTCGCATAGAGGAAATCCGAGAATTCAGACCGGTTGCCTCTCTAGCCATCAAGCTGTCATTTATGCATTTTAAATGGCATAAGGCTGATAAAGGCTAATTTTGGCTGAAATCAACATTATAACACCAAATTTTCATTTAGATAATAACCTGTACTGTTATTAAAAAAAAATATAATTCTTTCACTCTTTTCCTAAAAAATAAATCCAAAAATGAAACCACATACATTTTCTAGCTTTTTTTCCCCTCTTTCTGTGAGGCAGCATCACCTTTACAGTCTTTGTCCTGAAGGTAACTTTTCGAGCCATAATTTAAAATCAACGTAATTTTGTATCACATTTCTGGCATTCTTTTAATGCTTTTTGTGAAACTGTGCAATGAAGTTGAAATGCAGTTTACAATCCTTTGACACAGCGAAAATCCTTATTTTGCAGGGATGCATTTTCACAGAGTTAAAACAATAATTAATGTATAAAAGACCCTGATCAAGCGCATGTAGCTTATTAATTCCATTAAGCCAAAATCTCTATAAAACAGTATCTTCCACAAAAGTAGAATTACACTGAAGTTTGGTTTTATTATATAGTTAAAAACTGTTCAACATAGGCAAACAATTCATGTAGAAATATGTGCTGTTCCTTTGAGAGAGGTGAATAGATAAACTGTCCAAGGTACAGGGAAATAGAGCATGGATAATGCGGGTTTGAGATATTCTGTTGCTTAAGTGATGCATTAAATCAATATTCTGCAAAGCTTTTTCTTGTTAAGTTATTTACTTGGCTGCTGTCACAATTCACCATTTAGGTCATCATCTTTTCTAAAAAATATATTTTCTCGTGGCCTAATTTAACTATCTAAATACTTCAATACCTCAAGTAATGAAACTTCTTCACATGCCAAAATTATAGCACTGTTTTAATGTCAATATTTACACTAAAATTCCTTACTTGGTTAATAGGCTAAGAAAATGACTTTCAACTGAATTACTAGTTTATCTGCATGGAAATCTATATTACTACAAATGTATAGCAGAATGAATAAAAGGTGATAATTAAATAAAAAGGGAAAATTCTTTAATAAAGCTCCAGAAAGAGAATAGGGAGAAGACAGGCAAGTGTTCTTTCTTCAGTTGCTTTCATTTTAACATATACCTGTATGGATGGAATCTCAGAAGTTTCTCCTTCTCAACAGACAAAATAACCAAAAATAATTACGGAGATTGTGCCTTGTTGTAACGGGAGAAGAAGATTTGCATCCAGTAGCAATGTAAGGGCACCTCAGGAAGATCATCATTCTCCCATCATTCAAATGGCTCAGTAAGAGCCACAGAACTTCAGCACCCTGGAGGTATTTCGTTTGTCAAAAATATAAAAGCATCCTGGATCATGAATCAACACTGTTGCACTAACATTTTACTGAGCTTCAGAAAACAAAATTATTTTAAATCAAGCAATTGACACAATTCCTTCCTACACCCCTCCCCCCCCCAAGTTGACATTCAAAAGATTAAGCTCCCTTTTTAAACTGTCTTAATGGTCTATCACTTATACAGTACTGTCTGTGAGATACAATTTACAAAACATGTTATTAGTCACAGGCATGTATTAAGCCTACCTGTCAGGTTTAGATGGTTTTGTAAGTTTTTTTAAGAATTTTTGAAGAAATAATTATGAGTGACAACCACAGGGCTGTGCTGGGTATGTTGGGGATTTTTTGGGTTTTTTTTTTTCTTTTTTTCTTTTTCGGCAGTTTCTTTTAATTTTAAGCTAGATTAGTACACAATGTTTCCTGATAGAAATTTCTCATCCTTATTAGGATATTTTAGAAATACTGGTTTTCAGTTAGTGATAAATCCAATCAAGTAAATGCAGAGGGTTCGAGAGACGGAAACTGCAAAGACTAGGATTAATTATTTAAGAAAACAGAAGAATTTGAATGGGTCATGAGGAAAAAAACAATTCAAAGTACTGAAGCTTGTAGAGTAGAAAGATTTAGAATGCCTGTGTTCCTCATCTCTCTTACAAGGGATGAGAGGTCTTCAATCTGATCCAAAAGCAGAAAAGTCAAATACTATGGTTAGAAAAGAACGAAAGATAAAAATGTGGAACTCACTAAAAAATTACTAAGTCTAGAACTCTTTCTTAATTATTATATTGATATGGACTGTTCTGATGCTTTTCCATTTTTTTATTCATTCATATTTTCTCCCAATCCCATTGAGTTTTACTGAACTGTTTCAAGGATATTTTGCTCATGTGCTTTTTCCAGTCTGTGGGAGCCAAATGCAAAGCAAGACATCTACTGTCTTGCTATCTACACTTCTTCAAATTGTAGAAACATTTTAAGGAAATACACGCTAAAAAACATTGTAGTTACATTTCTCCAGTGCCCTGAAAGGTTTTTTACATGGTTATTTAGAAAATAAGCATAGTTCACAGACACACAGTGAAAAATAACGTGGATTTTGTTGCTGTTATTAATAAGAAAATATTTGGCATGTGTCATTTTCCTAAAGAAAGTTACCTTTTTACAATTTTTTTATATCAGGTGAAAAAAGAAACTAATCTTTTCTTGAAATCTGATTAATGGAATTTCAACTATGGAAATGATTTCACTCTGAATGTAATGGTGAAAGAAATTCAAATTGTCTGGAAAAAGTTAAGCTGGTTTTCAGTTTAATAAGGTAATAAAGAAATACATATATAAATATTACTTACTGAATGAATGCAAGTGGCAAGACCTTCTTCAATTATTTGATTTTGGTCAATAGAATTTTTTTTTTAATATCCTTTATAATCTGTTGATGATTTTGTGGAAGCATTGAGCTACATTTTTATTGAGGAATGATGTATGTAATGAGACATATAGTACGACTACTGTAGGCAGTGGAAACTATTTTCTGACTTGATAAAACACCCAGTATGCATGAAGCATTAGGCTTTGTAACTGGGTAGCTGTACAGTAGGTAGTATGGCTACTCAAAAAATACAAGCAAACTGAATTTCATGTCAAACCAAAACCTTTTAGTATGTTCTTAGAGGACCAGGAGCACAAGATGATGTTATCACTGACATGGAACAAAATAAAACAAGGAATGGAATAGCTGTACTGAAGAGTTCCAATGAACCAAAAATTCAGTAAATCCAAAAATGTAAAGTGCTGACCCCTGTTGACCTCAACAAGTTGTTAATTAGCAGAGGATTAACACCCTTTTCATGTGGTGGCAATCACTAGAAAACAATGTGCATGCATCAAAGAACTTTAGGGTCTAACAAAGGATTAAACACAAAGATTCTGTGGATTATGAAAGTGGAAATTGAAAGGGGCATTACACTGTCCAGTTTGCAATTTTGAACAAATTATCAATACCTTAGAAAATAAAATATTTTGGGAAGAAAAACTGACATAGATACACTGTTTTTAAAATACACTTTGTTAAGGCTGAATTTAGGGTCTTTGATTTAAACAATTTGCAGCAAAATTTATCAGAGAAAATTCTGAACACATTATAAAATATTGCTCATTTATTATAAAGTAGCCAATAAGGAAATATTTTTTTCTCAAATTAATTTTCCAAAAGGGCTTTAAGAAGTTTAATTCCAGTTTTAAACAACTATGGACATCACCAACTGAGATGAGTACTGTAAAACAAGCAAAAAATCAAACCCCAGAATCTACAGTAGCAGCAACTCACAGCGTTTTGGATGTTGGTGTGCCTTGGCTATGCTGTGCTGCTTGTGAACTGGTGATGCTGGGAGAGGGGCAGCAACAGGAGGGGGCGCCCTGCACCCAGTACGACTCTTGGCAAGGCACACACAGCCTCCATGGGCCCTGCTGCTCTGCAGCTCCCACTATATTGGGAGGCAAATGGGTATAGTTCAGGAACTCCTCAAAATAGCTGTTATACAAATAAGAACAAACACAGGCACCACAGTTAATGTTATCTGGGCCATTGACTGGATCTCAGCAGTTGAAAGATTAAATCACAATGAATTTCTATTTTGGCAAAGAAGAATCAAAACCACACCAGCAAAACCAAAGAGAAATAAAACATTTTTCAGCCTTTTACAATGACCACAACTTTATAAATATACTTCTGCCTGTTTTGACCACAATGCCATTTCAATCAGAGATGTAATGCTTTCTCTAAAATAGTTGGTTGACTCTTTATTCTGAAAATGTGCCTAATATTTTGAATATACATGCTGCAAAACAAAATTTATTTCCTTTCAAGATGCAATGTTTTATAATTTGCCTCTGTATTAGATTTATAATTTCTATTCTGATTTGGGTCCCTGAGGTCACACCTGTGTTGGAGACCTGCCTGTGCACTGGTTTGTAGAAGACCAAGAAGGTGCAGATCCAAGAAGGCTGTGTCCTTTTTGGGTTGCTCTTTATCGCAACCTGTGCTGGCAGTGAAGCTGCACGTGTCAGCTACGTAAGAAAAGTGAAGAAACTGAAACTCTGTCAGTATGACCAAGAAGCATGCAGCTTTCAGTGCTTTTATAGCTATGAACATCAGAAACTTCTGCTGGTCAGCTGTCCAGCAGGAAAATTTATGCACAGTCTTAGCCTTACCCAAGCTTGTGACTTATGGCATGAAGCAGTGGGTTGATGAGTACTTTTCTCTTGTAAAGAACCTCTTTAGTTTCACTATCCAGACACATATCTAAGCCATTAAATAAATTAAACTCTTGATTTGTCTAAGCGTTTGTAGGTAGTGGGTTCTGCAGATTAGTTATGTTGTAAAAACGTATCTCTCTTTCTTAATGAGCAAAAGATTTAACTTTTGTAACTTAAGTTTTATTGAAAGTACAACATTTTTGTTTTATAGGGTCATGAAAGACTAGTAGAGCATCTCTAGCTGTTTATTTTTACTTTACTCATATCTAGTTTTGTCTTACTTGAGTCCTTTTTGTTTTGTTCTTTCTGAGTTATGAATTTGGCATATTTAAGTCTTCACAATGGACAGGTTATGAAGTAATTTATATCATGAAAGGGGAGTAGTGGTGATTCTAACTGCAATTTTCAGTGCTGCATTCATAGTTTCATTCATCGGAAGGAGCCCATGCATTGACTCTCATATTTATGGTCAGCCCTGCAGGGTTCTTTTTTTTCAGATAACTGAGTAAATTGGACCTGGAGGTTTCCGAAAGATGGTGAACAGGAAGTTGTGCAACTTCGAGACTGATTTCTCAACAGAGCCAAAGCACAAAGCACAAAGACATTCTCTCTGCTGTGAAACATACCTCCAAGTTCTTGTAGTAGATTCCGTATATCCATGGGAATTTTATGTTATTAATTTTACTCCAGTGCTGACTAGGACATGTTCTATTGATATGTTTGGATAGTCTACGTCTCACCTTTTCAACTGTTGAATAAATATTTGAAGCCTCCTCTCAATGCATAAGTCTGCAAAAATATACTATTTATTGTTGCCTAGGTAATTCCCTCATATTTGAAACAGACCAATTCAGTTTCAGACTTTATATGTTAATTGTTAAAAAGAAAATTAAGAGTTCCAGTCTTAAGAGGAAGTAAACATAATGGGCTCTGGTTATATATTATCATATATGAAAACAGTTATTTGTAGCTAAAGTAGCCGACACACAAATTTAATTTAACTCTTCTTTTTTCATGTAGTGAGAAGTTAATTCAGAACAAGTTCATATACATCAATAAAAACCTTGACTGTGTTTGATTCTCTATTATCGTTGTTTCAGGATTCTGATGAAATACTACCTGTCAGTTATCTCTCTTCCTAATTAGATAAACATTTCAACTGAAATTCTTGGAGGGACATATTTAAATTGTACTTCCAGAAAAGCTCACATAAACAACTTTTTCATTTGCTTTCTGCAGGTGTTCATGCCAGCAGTGTTGATTATTTGACTACTATTGGAAAGCAAGTAAAATCAAATAAGTATTCATAAGAGGTGTTGCTTTTTCAGATGTAGAAATTGAACCTAGTGACATATATTGTGTTAGACCCTCAGCTGAACAGCTATATGTGTTTCCAGCAAAATTTATAATTTATTTCATACTGAATTAAGTCTCTCTCTTTTTTTTTGTCTAGGATAATGGTTCTGTAGATACCTTAAACTACTTAAAACATACCTCAGTAAAAGGCATAACTGTTATTTCCCGTAGAAGTATGTACCTGGGGATAGGAGAGGTGGGACTTTTCCTTTTGCTAGCTTGGTTTTAGATTGGTGTATATAAACCATGAACTCCATCCTAAAGTATGATAGAGAGAAAAAGCAAGTACATATGTTGTACATTTTCCTATGACTTAAACTCTTAAATCTAGATGAATGCTTCATCAGAGTTCTCATACTTCTCTCAAGACTTGATAAAAGTAGATTAATTTCATTCTTCAAAGGTCACAAAGAACATCTTTTGTTGACAATAACGAAAACTCAGAAGCACTCTATAAAAATACTCAAAGTCAATGTATGAATTTTAAAAAGATTCATGTTCCTGGAACTAAATCCCTATTTCAGTATTTATTGTTCGCTTTCTATCCTTTCTGTTAAAAAAGCTTGCTGCAATAACTAAAATCCATAGGTACTGAGGCATGGACTACTTGGAATTACCTTGAATAAAGATGGTTCCTTTTTCCTTGAACATTAGATCAGACGTAGCACTTGTCTGAAATAACCTGTGTTGAGGGAATGTGAAATGCTTTCTATATCCAGTACTAACATGGAGTCAAAGCATTAATACATGAACAGTAAATGAGTCTATGAAATCCTGAGCCTCTCTTGTAAAACTGTCCTACAAAATTCCATATTGAAGTTATGGTGAAAATTGGATCCAGTTCAATTAAAAGCCTAAGCGAATCAATTCAAGTTTTTTTCTTGAAGTCTTTCATAATTCTACATTCTCTTTTTCTGTAAATTTTGTAAATTTTGCATTCTCTTTCTTATTCTCCTTGTTTTTTAAAAGCTGACTTTGTCATGGACAGCTTAGTGGATTAACAGAAATAAAATTGTGGGTAAGATACTGGTGTATAATAATTCTACTCTTCTACTGACTCTGCTAATTCCAACCTTAGCCCCTGCTTCTTACATGACAGGAGCTATTCTTATTATTTTCCTTAATGATGTTCATGTTCAAAGTTAGGTTAGTACTGCACATCCCATTTATCACAAACTGAGTATGGAAAAGCCATATGGTGATCAAGACTGGGAATTATGCCCCAAGTTTCACACTAAATGCACTTATATGGTCTTATGGCTACTTACACTTGGTGCCCATCTGTTAGGATGGCAGGGGGCCCACTGCTAAGTTGGCCAGACAACTACCCTTGAGGATAGTTGCCAGACAATGTTTGAGTTTCAGTGGGCAACATAGCAATGGAAAAACCACTGGTTTTGCTAAAGCTGCCTCCTTATACCAACAATGGCTTTTAACACATGGTTAAATTTCTACTTCACAGAGAAAATGTATGAAATAAAATAATTACAATGATGATTTGTCTCCTTTGCAATGGTACAGGTTACATTGCATTGAACAGATGTAAAAATCATCAAGAAGAAACATTTCAAGACAGATTGCAATAGACTAAAATAATAGTTCTGTATACATAACAATTCATATCAAATAGGAAACTAGAAAACAGATTGATATAATACCTCTGTGGCAAAACTGCAGATGCAATTTCTAAATGTGCTTCAGGAATTCAGCACTAGGGTTCACAGAGAAAAGGCCGTATGATTCAAGTTGGATGATTTTTCCTAATTTCAAACGACAAAACATATTTTACTTCGTTAAAATATTAAGAGATGAAAGTGGTATTTTTGGGGAAAAAATCCTTTAAGCTTTGCAGTATAAACCAAATTTGAGCATTGAAGAGAGTATATGAAAATAAAGGTAGGGTGAGAGAGATAGTAAGGAATAAAGCAATCATTTTTGTAGGATATAAAAGAACATATACAGCTAAGAAAAGAGGAAAAAGGAATTGGGCTGTGTAGAGGAGGTATCAGAAGCATGGAGAAGTAGAAAAGCAGTCAGGCTTGTTTATACCCACTGGAAAAAATACTTTATAGACAAAGTCTTAGGTGTAGACTAGGAATTAAATATGCTGAAGATAAAAGCAGCCAGTCACGACTCCAGGAAGGAGAGAGAAAACATAAGTAGGAAAAAGCACTTGGTCTAAGAAAGAAAATAGGGAAAAAAACCCCCAAGAAATAAAAACAGGTGGTAGCAATTGAAGTTCAGCTTTTCCACTGAGTTTTGTGAATTAGGCTTTAGTAGGTCCAAAGCCATATTGCTTAACAGTGCAGCTGTGAAGAAATAAAATTCTGCTCAGTCCTTTCTGAGTCTGGACAACTCTCTTGCATATAAAAGGTCTACTCTGTCAAAATATCATCTTTACTTATTCAGATGATGATTTATTTATCACTTCAGTAACACTGCTTTCTATAACTTTTCAAGCGGCTTTAAACTTCTTACTTGAAAAATTAAGTTCAGCAGAAATACTCGTTACTGAAAAATACCAATATCTAGAATTTAAAACTTCTCACGGGAGTATAGCAGTTTTGATTGGATTCCACTGGAAAAAATCTTTCCATCTAGATGGACAAAACTAATTAAGAATACAATTTGATGGTCAGATTAATTGCTTATGATGGAGAAAGTTGCACACCAAGTCTGGCTGTACCTGATTCATGCCAGGAAATGCTGAGTTGCTATATGTCAGGCAAATCCACTGGCTTACTGGATTTTCTGGAGGAAATGGCCATCTTCTCCATTGTCTTTTTTTCCATCTTGAAAGGGATCATTGGAATGAAAGGGATCATTTAATAATGAAATAATTTTAAAAACATAAAAACTTCCAGGGTCACAGAACGAAAGATGCATTTTCTGTGAAGCTTTAATGAGGAACAGGAAATTATTGACTCTAGGATATGGTGTTTCATAAGGGTCCAGTACGTGAAAGTCTTTGTAGGTCCATTGTAAAATTCTCATTGGATAAAAAGGAGGAATGCCTTATTTCTACTATGAAGGTGTTAGTAACCAGCTTGACCCTCTCCAGCCTGAAAGGGGATACCATCCCCTGTTGAACTAGTTGTCTAGAGAAATGCTTGAATTAGAATTCTTGTTAGTGAATCTGGTTACTTTTCTGCCCTATTTCTGACTTAATTAAAAAAATGTTTAATAAATAATCATGCAAGACCCTCACTATTGAGTGCTCCAGAAGAATAGGTCAAATGTGCTAAACGCTCCTTGAGTGCTGTGTTCAGTTCTGGGCCCCTAACCATAAGAAGGATGTTGAGGCTCTGGAGCGAGTCCAGAGAAGAGCAACAAAGCTGGTGAAGGGGCTGGAGAACAGGCCTTATGAGGAGCCGCTGAGATGGAGTTGTTTAGCCTGGAGATGAGGAGGCTGAGAGGAGACCTCATTGCTCTCTCCAACTACCTGAAAGGAGATTGTGGAGAGGAGGGAGCTGGGCTTTTCTCCCAAGTGACAGGGGACAGGACAAGAGGGAATGGCCTCAAGATCCGCCAGGGGAGATTTCTGCTAGACATTAGGAGGAAGTTTTTCACAGAAAGGGTCATTGGGCGTTGGAACAGGCTGCCCAGGGAGGTGGTTGATTCACCTTCCCTGGAGGTATTTAAGGCACGGGTGGACGAGGTCCTGAGGGACATTGTTTAGTGTTCGATAGGAATGGTTGGACTCGATGATCTGATGGGTCCCTTCCAACCTGGTGATTCTATGATTCTATTATTCTATGATTCAAAATGGTGATGGAACTACCAGTTCAAGACAGTAATTTTTCTTAGAATCATATTTTTCTAAGGACTCTACACTCTTTACAAAGTTTTGGTTGGTTTACGTTGGATTTACGGCATTCAGTAGTAAACATAAGGCTAAGAGGTTAAAAATTAGATTCTATATTCTTTAGTATGTTTTTTGGCTTATAACATTCACAAAGAGAAATCTAGATTTGTATATAACTTCATAGCAGGCTTTTCAGATGTGAACAGAACTGTTACTTTAATTTTGAGCTTGGCCCAACATCTCAGACTAAACATGTGAGAACACAGTAATGTAGTCCATCGTAGACCTGAAAATTAGCAAAAAATTTTGTCTTTTAAGTGTCTCTGAATAACTGAAATACAGTACCTATCAGTAACCAGGTGTAATTTAAGCAAAATACTTTCAGCTTTAACAGATGGGCCTTTCAAATTCAACTGTATGAAAATAGTTTATTTTGAGCGTTTTATTCCTGGAGGGACAGCATTTTATCTAATCATCATAACTCTTATTTGCATATTGTGTTTCATTTGTTTCATGACCACATTAATTAGAAGTAAAACTATCTTTCTGTGCATGGCATTTCAGTTCCTGAATGAACAAGGACATGAGCTTCAGGCAAATTCCAGTAATTTGGTCTGTATAGAAATTAATCACAAGTGTACTTCAAGATTTCCCATCAAAAATAATACTATGAATATTTATGCATTAGAAAAGGCCATTCCTGACCCATGGTGAACAGATTATTTTATTGGCCTGTACACAGGAAAATATGACCAAAAGAAAAGAAGAGGAATGTTGATGTAATTAATTAATTTTGATCCCAAAAGGACTATAACAAATTTAATCCAGTATATTGCTGCTGAAAATGCTTCCAGAACTGTCTTTTAGGAAGATTTCCGATCTTTATGTCAGGATTTCATGAAGAAGTCACCCTTAGAGTTACTACACTTCAGTACCATCATTGAAGTAGACTTTCAGATGGATAATGGAAACATAGAATCATAGAATAACCAGGTTGGAAGAGACCCATCGGATCATCGAGTCAAACCATTCCTATCAAACACTAAACAATGTCCCTCAGGACCTCGTCCACCCGTGCCTTAAATACCTCCAGGGAAGGTGAATCAACCACTTCCCTGAGCAGCCTGTTCCAATGCCCAATGAAAAACTTCCTCCTGATGTCCAACCGAAATCTCCCCTGGCGGAGCTTGAGGCCATTCCCTCTTGTCCTGCCCCCTGTCACTTGGGAGAAGAGGCCAGCTCTCTCCTCTCTACAACTTCCCTTCAGGTAGTTGGAGAGAGCAATGAGGTCTCCTCTCAGCCTACCCTTCTCCAGGCTAAACAACCCCAGCTCTCTCAGCCGTTCCTCATAAGGTCTGTTCCTCAGCCCCTTCACCAGCTTTGTTGCTCTTCTCTGGACTCGCTCCAGAGCCTCAACATCCTTCTTGTGGTTAGGGGCCCAGAACTGAACACAGCACTCAAGGAGCGGCCTCACCAGTGCCGAGTACAGAGGGAGAATAACCTCCCTGGACCTGCTGGTCACAACATTTCTGATCCAAACCAGGATGCCATTGGCCTTCTTGGCCACCTGGGCACACTGCTGGCTCATGTTCAGTTGGCTGTCGACCAACACCCCCTGGTCCCTCTCCTTCAGGCAGCTTTCTAGACAGACTTCTCCCAGTCTGTAGCTCTGCATAGGGTTGTTGTGTCCCAAGTGCAGGACCCAGCAGTTGACCTTGTTAAACCTCATGCTGTTGGACACAGCCGAATGGTCCAGCCTGTTTAGATCCTTTTGCAGAGCCTCCCTACCCTCCAGCAGTTCGACACTTCCACCCAGCTTAGTGTCATCTGCAAACTTGCTAAGAGTACGCTCAATGCCTTCATCCAGGTCATTGATGAAGACATTGAACAGGGCTGGATCCAACCCTGATTTGATGAGCCCTGGGCCCATCAAAAACAAAATAAAACAAAACAAAACAAAACAAAAGAAAAAAAAAAAAAAAAACAAACCAAACCTGTTTGGAAGTAGAAGAGAAACTTGTCACATATACCCCATCTCTGGGAGGCAGACTTAAATCTCAGAAACTTTATTAGGTAGTGTAGATAAGAAAAGCATGCTGAAGAAAACAGCTTCAACATGAAGCCTCAAATAGTCTATAAAGCCATGTTGATATAAGTATTTTTCTTTGAAGATATTATAGTCTTACGTTTTCCATTGGAAAAGAAAATCCTTTTCTACTCCACCTTTCCCGGAGTGCTTTATATTTGCAGACTACATGCCTTTCAAATCAAGGAGAACTGTAGTTCTCCTTTTATCTACAGATTTCTTATTGTTAGGCTAGAACTAGGACTAACTATCCCACCCTAAACTTCACAAAGTAAAAAATATCTTTAAAGTCATTGTGATTAGCGCATAAAAATAAAGAAATAGAGCTTCAAAGTCATTTTTTATCATATTTCTGATTTTTACATGGGGAAATTTTGTAGTATCTGTCTTTCTATGCTTTTTTTTATTTATATATTCTTGTCACAGGCTTCAACCCATGTTTAAGAAATTCAACTACATTTCTACAATGACATTATCATTCTCAGACCCACCTTGAAAAATAATTCTTTCATTTTCAATTTGACTTGTCATTTGCTTTTTCTTTTTTACTTATATTTTACCTCAACCTTATTTTCCTACGAGTTCAGTATTGTCATTCCTATTTCAACTAAACTCGAATTTTTTGACTTATAGGTAGATTGCAAGAGAGAATTAACTGAGGTACAGAGGAAAGGACAACTTTATACACTCTTCAGTGTACCCTCTTCTCATCCTAATGTGAAGACAGAATATCCAAGAATGGGCTACTGTAATAATAATTTCAAAAGCCATATCTCCCTTAAATTTATTACAACAATAATTTCTCAAAATAAACTAAACAAGTAACATCCAAATTAGTACAAATCAGGTCTACTGAGCAATGCTGGTCCATCTTTTGCTTTGGGTTTACCTATACAGTCAGAAAGGACCTCATCAGGTCATGGCAGCTCAAACTGAGGACAAAGTGTGATCTGTGGTCTGAAATATTTCCTGGGCAGCACACAGAGAAACCTCAGACTTCTGTAGCCCTCTGCTTCAGCACTGGAGCCGATGATATTGTATCTGCTTCTGCAACAGTTGAATTCTATTCATTTGACCTGTGTGAATTTAGTTTTTCTTTTTTTATTCCATCTCTCCCCATACTTTTCCTGCAGATAATTAAAGATCTTACAAATCCAGTCTAATAAAACATTAGTATTGAGGTTTGCACCTAGTCTGCCTAGGTCTTATTTAATCTTAGAAAAGCAAATATATTGCAGTAGCCATTAAGTTGTTAATGCAAGTAATTATGTTCAAGAAAACTGGGGTACACAAGCAAATCTTCTGTTATTCTGCCGCCTCTTTCTTGCTTGCATTTTGTTAATTTTTGAATGTTTCTCATGAAACCAGGAAAGCAGTAAAGTCTTTGAAAAGCATGAAATAAATTCTCTTCAGTGAGTGGGTAATTGTTCAAGGTCATCTGTTCGTTGTCTTTGTCTTGATTGTTTGAATTAGTAGCTGATAATGGGGCTGAACCGTGAATGAATTATTATCCATAGGGCATATTTTGGGGAGTGTAAGGAAATATTACAGGGTAATTAAGGCTATCCAATAGCAAGGCAGTGTTACCGGCAGATGTCTAGTAATTACTATGTTTAAAAAGTGTAGGGATTAAACTAAGATTATAGCTTTTATATTGTCTGCCTTTACAAGTCATATTTGGAATTTATTCAGTTTATTCTGCTGCCCTTTTCCTTTTGTTCTGATTCTGTCACTTAAATTCCAGCTTAAACACAGGCCTTTCCTGGTGAATTAAAATAAATATCAGCAGATGGTATGCAGTGCATGTGTATACAAAATAGCAGTGTGGTTATTGAGGACTACAAAGATGACTGCATTGATACTTACCACTGCTATTTCTTTGTTAGCAAGTTCTGATTCCATTCTAGGGCTTGAACATTAGGTCTTTTATGTCCTGAAATAGTGAAAAAAAGAGATTTTGGATATATTTTCCAACAATCTAGCAGTACTTAACATGAGAACTGAATTGTTCATTTAGTTTTAATTTTGTTGAGTTGGTCATCTTCAGGCAAAACCAAAAGTCCCAAGTTCAAAGTTCTGCTGTTATTACTGACCCTAAGCTGGCTTAGTGCTGCCAGAGGCCAGGGAAGGGGAAGCATTTGGTTAGTCCTCGATCCAGCAAATTTGATTTTAGCAGATGGGCTGAAGGGAGATAATGTAATGGACAAGTATCTGTGGCATCTGGAATGTCTGGATTTAGCACAGTTGACTGGCAATTGGGGGGGATGGCGCAAAATTTATCTGTGCAAAGAGTGAGCCTTAGAGGCAATGAGAAACCTCTCAGTAGAAATGGGTAATGAGTAGGAAGAAAATGTCAGGATATTGAAAGTTTACAGCAATAAAAAAGGAAACGTGAGAGGTCTGAAAAATGGAGGAAAGGTACAAAATGAATGTTACAGGAAAGGGAAATTTGGACAAAAGTGAGTAAAGGTTTTTGAGCAAGTGTTCATGTGCTTCCTGGGACCTCTTCAAAGAGGAGCACACTGGCAGCTTCATTTTTTTCTTAGCAGAAATTTTAAAACACAATCGAACTAAAATGTTCACTTTGCAAATTGTAGGTAACTGCCTGATGTCTAAAACTTTGTGATTCTGCCCTTCCACTCCTTTACAGTCTTTTTTGTCTGACTAGCATTAAACTTGGTAAGCTATTTATTAATTTATTATGCACACTGCTGGCAGTACGAGAGGAGATTACACAGAAGCACTATGGATCTGAAAATCTAGCTACCATGTTACTGATTTTCATTGTAATGTGGCTAGCAGCAGATGACTTAGTCTATGGCAAATACAGCCAGTTGTTGTAGTCAAGCCTGTACTCACTCAAGCTGGCTTCCGTAGCCATCTTATGCCATCCACAGGGTAACCCATTAATGAACATTCCATAATTTCATAAATTATGTTAGCCACACTAGAAGGCATTCATTAACATAGCATTGACAGCTTCTTTGCCTTTAAAATAAGTGGTAAATGTGACGTGTTTACAAATAAACATTGTGCTGATTTTAAAATACGAATTATGCACTTGCATGCATGAGCAAAGAAAAACAACCAACAGTAACCTGACACGCCAACACGGGTAAATGGCTTACTGTTGACATGGAGTACTAGGATGAAACTTTGTGACAAACAGTCTAGGATCTATAATGCAGAGTAATCATCTTCATTAAAGTCAAAGTAATATTGGAATTAAGGCTTGACTTCTCATGTAGAAAAAAAGCTGAGAACATGGAAAAGGGACAGGAAAGGATAGAAATAGTTAGTTGAACATTTGAAGTTTGTGCAGTTAAAGGTGAAATATGAGGCATCTCTGCTTGCAATTATTCTGAGTTTAAGTCCATTTTCTTCCATATATATTACAACAGGATTTTCATCTGTTTAGGTTTCCTGAGTTTAAAAAATAGACCCCTCATCAAATCACTTAAGAACTTCAATAGCTATTAGTCCCTTCAGTGAAATACTGTAAAGTCTCTTGTTTGTATTCCAAGTCATTGGTATCCTTATGTTAACATGATAAATGGCAAAGCTGATGTAAAATGCTCCTAGCTTTATAACAGACATCCATCTTCTTGGTTGTCCAGTTATTACCATGCAAATGCCTGAGCTAGAGCCTGTTTAAACTTAATGAGAGTATTGTTACTAACCTGATTGTACTTTGGGTCCGAAATAGAAAACTACTCAACTTCTATTTAAGCGAGTTATGAGCTTTGTTTAAATAAAGTAAGGCTGACATTTGGTTTGATGGAATTAGTTAAAATACAGCAGTGGGGAAAGAAAAAGTTCAAACACATTATCTTACTTTTGATCTGATTGTAAATTAACAGTCACTGTATTAGCTAAAACCACTGTAGTTTTTATAGCACCATTTTTTGTATAGTTGGAAAAAGAGCTTAATGGAAAAGCTTTATTTTACCCTAAAGCTTTTCTTTCAGTTTGTGATAAAGAGGAATATCAATAATCACATTTTCCTATGCTAACGGAATTTACTGTTGTAGAAGTAGTTCTTTTACTGATGTTCAATACTGTTTGGTTTCACCAAGGGTAACTCCTGCCTGATCTGCCTAGTGGTCTTCTATGATGAAGTGACAACATCGGTAGACAAGGGAAGAGCCACTGATGCCATTCATCTGGACTTCTGTAAGACCTTTAACATAACCCCAAAGCTTCCTCTATAAACTGGACAGAGATGGATTTGATGAGTGGACTGTTTGCAGCTGAGGAATTGGTTGGACAGTTGCATCCAGGGGTAGTGATCAGTGCCTCAATGTGCCACTGGAGCCTGGTGACAAGTGTTGTCTCTCAAGTGTCCAAACCTCAAGTTCTGCCAGTGGAGGTTTAGGCTGAACATTAGGAAAAAAAATTTCACGGAAATAGTCACTGGGGACTGGAACAGGTTGCCCAGGGAGGTGGTTGAGTCACCTTCCCTGGAAGTGTTTAAGGCATGGGGGGACAAGGCACTGAGGGCTATGGTTTAGTGTTTGATAGGAATGTTTGGACTTGATGATCTGGTAGGTCTCTTCCAACCTGGTGATTCTATGATTCTATGATTCTATATTAGGACTAGTATTGTTTAATATCTTCAGCAATGACATAGCGTGATCAAGTGCACTGTCATCACTTGATGATGACACCACACTGAGTGGTGTGGTTGCATCTGGGGGACAGGATGTCATCCAAAGGAACAAGTTTGAGACATGAGCCTGTGTGAATATTGTGAGGTTCAACAAGACCAAGTGTTAGGTCCTGCAGCTCAGCTGGGACCACCCCTGGTATCAATACAGACTGGGGGATGAAGGGATCGAGAGCAGCTCAAGAGAAGATGGACATGAGTCAGTAATGTGTGAACCAGTCCAGAAGGCAAACCATACCTTGGGCTGCATCAGAAAATGTATAGTTAGCAGATTGAGGGAGGGGATTCTGCCCTTCTGCTCTGGTGAGACCCCTTCTAGAGTTTTTCATTCAGCTCTGAAGGCCTCAGCACAGGAAAAACATGAACCTGAGGGAACAGGTCCAGAGGAGGACAAAAAAATTATCAGAGATAATTTTCAGAGCACCTCCCCTATGAAGAATTGCTGAGAGAGCTGGGGGCTGTACAGCCTGCAGAAGAGAGGGCTCTGGGGAAACTTTATTGTGGCCTTTCAGTACATAAAAGAGGTTTATAAGAATGATGAGGACAAACTTTTTAGCAGGGACTGCTGTGATAGGACAAGGGGTAAAGGTTCTAAACTAAGAGAATGTAGATGTAGACTCGATATAAGGAAAACATTTTCTACAATGAGGGTGGTGAAACACTGGAATAATTTGCCCAGGGACATGTTAGATGTCCCATTCCTGGAAACACGCAAGTTCAAGTTGGACAGGGCTCTGAGCACCCTGATCAAGTTGAAGATGTCCCTACTCACTGTGAGGAACTCCTAAACTGTTTTATGGTTCTATGGTTCTATGATTCTATTTCAATAAGCAAAGACATTAAGTACACAGAGCACTGTATTACTCTCTTGACTGTGCTAATAATTACTTTGTTTACATCAGAGAAGAAAAGCAGTCTCTGAAATTTCGTGAAATTCTCATATACACAAATTGAATAAACTAGAGTGTTCATTAACTACATGTACATGTGAGGAAGAGATGTGAGAGATCTGGATAAATACAGTAAAGGTGGAAAGCACAAATGTAGTTGTGGTCTCATTTTAGGACATTGATAGATTTCCTTAACCTTAATCAACATGTGGCAAAACCATACTATTTCTTACTTTTGGAAATTTGTGTGTTTCTCTAAAACATCCAGTTTTCCACACTGAAACTAATGTTCAATAACCTTCAACAAATTTATGAAGAAAAAAGTCCACTCTTTTGAGCAGAGACCTTATTAGAGATCTCAGAAACGGACCGAAACTTTAAAGCAGGGTTACCAGTAAAAGTTAAGTGAACTAATGTGGTATAGTACTTTGTAGAACATCCCTGTTCTGAAACATATCCATATGTTTGTATTGGCATGAGACATTTTACTTTTCAGGTTGATGCTGTTATGCTGAAGTAGATTGTAGAGGGATTTTAAACTTGTATTGCCCCCTTTTCCACCAAAACGGGAATAAAGAGTAGAGAAGAAGATATGCAGAGTCAGCACTTTGCCTTATGATTTGGAGAAGGAACAACGACCATTTGTTAGGTCCCACCACCACGTTTGAGTCTCAAGTGTAGTAAAAGGGCAATATAAAACAGACATAAAAAATAAAGTTCAGAGATTAGGGATGGGAGTAGACAAAAAAACCCTTTGAATATTACTGCTTTGGCAGCATTGGTTATAGGTAAGAAATGGGAGAACTTCATTGTGGTTTTGCTTTCTCCTCAGGACATAAATATTTTAAAGCCACATTTTTTTGATGAATGGTGACTAATTACTTTCTTTGATTTAAAATTTAAATATTTCTAAAATTATCTTGACAGACATGAAGTTTACTGTATATGGAAACCAGTGAAACAGAATCTGCATGTGCTTAAATTTAGAAATAAATTGCTTGCATAGAAGAGGATAAACCTGTTGGAGTATTCACATGACCAGAGTTGTAGAGACAGGGAAGTTAAAATGCAGTCCTCAATTTGCCATGGCAAGGTCTTTAGGATTGTATAAAATTTCTTTTCTGGATGAGTGTGTCATAAATCACTTTGTATTCTGACTCCTCTGGCATGGCCCAGCCCCTATCCTGGCAAGTTCATCTCACTCCCCTGCAAACTGAATTTGTGCAGTCAGGTAACACCCTACCCAGTTGTCTTCCAGCAAGCTGGTATTATTAGTGACCTGTGAACTGGTAAGATGATAGATCAAGAGATATCCTGACTTCATTGTCAAGGAAAATGTGAAAGAATAGCTGATTCATTGTAAGAAAACTATGACTTCTTGGAAAAGTAAATATTTTCAGATTTTTACCTTAAAAACATTTATAGTTTTACATTGTCCAGGATGCCTAAACCTAGAAAAGTTTTGATTTGACCACTCAGTTGAGACACACATTTTTCATAGAATCCATTATCAATTTCATTGCATGGAATTTGAGGCTGTAACATTTCCTCTGAGGTTATAATTGTGAAAACCATACAGCATGAGTGGCAATTTCTTATCCAACTCTAAAATCTTGTAAACTTCAAAGAAAACTTCTTGTTGTGAAAGCCTGTAACTAGCTGTTTTTACTTTCAACACCTTTTGAATTACTAAAATTGAAATCTGAGGTATAATAAGCATTCTTATGGACTTTTGTTTTTTATCTATCAAGATTGCATACTCCAACATAAAATCTTAAAAACAAGAGAAAAAAATGCTGTCATTCCCTCAAATCCCTTTTCTACATTTCTGTATATGTTTAAGAATATTCAACCTAAAAATTTCTTTATTTTGTAACTTCAAATGTAAGTTTTTATATCTTGGAGAAGAAATAATTTTATGTTTATTTTTGATCTGCAATAGAATCATAGAATCATAAAATAATCAGGTTGGAAGAGACCCACTGGATCATTGAGTCCAAACATTCCTACCAATCTCTAAACCATCCCCCTTAGCATCTCGTCCACCCGTCCCTTAAACTCCTCCAGAGAAGGTGAATCAACCACCTCCCTGGACAGCCTATTCCAACACCCAATGACCCTCTGTGTGAAAAACTTCCTCCTAATCTCCAGCCTAAATCTCCCTTGGTGGAGCTTGAGGCCATTCCCTCTTGTCCTGTCTCCCGTCACTTGGGAGAAGAGGCCAGCTCCCTCCTCTCCACAACCTCCTTTCAGGTAGTTGTAGAGAGCAGTAAGGTCTCCTCTCAGCCTCTTCTTCTCCACGCTAAACTACCCCAGCTCTCTCATCCATTCTTCGTAAGACCCGTTCTCCAGCTCCTTCACCAGCTTCGTTGCTCTTCTCTGGACTCGTTCCACAACCTCAACATCCTTCTTGTGGTGAGGGCCCAGGACTGAACACAGGATTCAAGGAGTGGTCTCACCAGTGCTGAGTACAGAGGGAGAATCACCTCCCTGGACTTGCTGGTCACACCATTTCTGATACAAGCCAGGATGCCATTGGCCTTCTTGGCCACCTGGGTACACTGCTGGCTCATGTTCAGTCGGCTGTCAACCAACACTCCCAGGTCCTTCTTCTCCTGGCAGCTTTCTAGACAGTCTTCTCCCAGTCTGGAGCATTGCATAGAATTTTTGCGCCCCAAGTGCAGGACCCAGCATTTGGTCTTGTCAAACCTCATGCCGTTGGATTCAGCCCAGCGGTCCAGTCTGTTCAGATCCCTTTGCAGAGCCTCCCTGCCCTCCAGCAGATCGACATTTCCACCCAGTTTAGTGTCATCTGTAAACTTGCTAAGGGAATACCTTCATCTGGCCCTGGATTTACCATGAAGGAAGACTGGTGCTTATTTTTAACATGTTAAATAAAAAAGGAAATACAAATGGTCATTTCTTGAAACATGATTTGTCTGAACTCCTAAAAAGAAAAGGGTAATTTAGAAGGGTATCCTGTGACAGGAAATGAGAAGCTACCTTCACTAGGGTATAGGCGGGGCTGCGGTGCTCGGATCGGTATATAGTTGTTGACTTAGGAGAGAGATGCTTATGCAGAAAAAGCAATACTTTGTTCAAGTCACCAGACAGTCTGAGGATTTGTGGAGAAGGCAGGAGGGGCTGAGGGTTTACACTAAAAAGACCAGAGTCATCGGACTTCAAAATAGCATGTGTGGCCTTGTTCAGAGAAAACAGAGAGTAATGTGGCTATAAAAAGCAAAGTAAACTACCAGTTGACTGCCTCTTTTATGCCATACATATCTTTGAAGGTTAAATTTGTTATTTTAGAAAAACATATGGTAGGTTCGAAAAGAAAACCCAGATTATTTGGTTTCAGTTATTTTATGATGCGAACTAAAAGTGGTCTTGCACTGAAGAAACAAAAATCTCCACCTCTGTTCCAGCTATATTAATGAACACAAGTGTGTTACCTTTTAAAATTCCACTCTTAATATTCTTTAGTATTTAATATTAAGTTCGTAAACATAAATATGACTGTCATATTAACTTGTCACAATGAAAAGGAACTTCATTGCTTCAAAGCTGAAAATCATTCTAGTTGTCAAAAATTTCTCTTATACATCTAGTTTTCAAATAAATACCATTTATTTTTTATGCATTAATGTTTATCAAACATAAGAAATGTGCAAAACCAAGAGTGCCGCTTTAAAGATAAGTTTCTCATAAGCTAGAAATACCTCTGACTTTCTGAGGCAGTTATCTTGTTTTAATACCTGTTTAAAAAAAAACTGCTCCTAATCCTTTACCTGAATCCTTGCAAACATGAGGGGGTCCTTTTGTTTTCCTTCTGTCTCTGCAGAAGTGGAAGTCAGATCAGTAAGACCAGAATTAATAACATATTAATTCAGTATGTAATAGAAGTCAGACTTAGAAATGAAGAAAATGCAGGAAACATTTAAAGCATTTTTTTAAAGCATACCAGTTGCTCTATTTTGGCTCAACTCAAATCTATTAATTTATTTAGAAGTATCACAACCTCAACCCTTTCTAACTTTCCTCTCACATAGACTCACCTGGAAACCAGCTGTCTTTGCAAGTAACTTTAGATTCTTTGGACATTTTAGCTTTTCATTTGGAGATCTCATGAGCTTTCAGAATTAGGAGTAGTTCTTTAAGATATACAACTTATTTACCCTGGATTTCCTTTAGAAAGGGGACCAAATATGACAGACATAATTATTTAGTAAATGCAATTTTTTTTTCAGTTGAAACCATTAGTGATAATTGCAGGTCTTCCAATTTAATACTGTGTACCCCTTCTTTTGCCTTTGTGCCCCTTCTTTTGCCCTTTTACCCCTTCTTAAATATAGTAAAAGTGACATTTGCAATGATTCCCATTTTTCCACCACAACTCAACTATAACCCTATCTCCCTTCTTCTAAGGGTACCACTAAAAGCATTTTCCAATGTTCAGAAAATTGTTTAACAAAGTGTATGGACTACTTGGGGAGCATTATCACTTTTTGGGAGCCATAACTTGTCTGTCAAAATTAACCATCAGCTGTTCTCTGCAAGCAATTGGTGTGCACCATTGAAATCAGGACTATCAGCTATTCTGCGTGATAATGCTTGCTTCTGTTTTTCAAATGGACAAGTACTCATTTTGCAAATATTTTTGCCTGAGCATGAATACTTTCTTTCAATGTTTGCATATGTGCCTTTACACTTGCCTTCCATAACTACTTGTACTTATAAGGCTTGTAGGCTCTTCCGTGGAGCAGACTGAGAAGGGAACAGACATGCAGTCTAGGAAGATTAATTTTTTTTAAAAAACAACATATAAGTATTGATTTATTGAGAAAATTTAACTGTATTCATTCCTATGAGTAGCCATGTCTAAAGTGAATATCTGGAAAGGGCAGTTAAAATTAAGTTATTAAGTTAACACTCTTGGATGTACTATTTGTGTTTCATCAGACCTATATAATTTGCTGTCCACTCTTAACATCTTCTTTCTTCTTCTAAAGAAATGTGTTTTTCACTCTCAGGCAATATTTTATTTAAAAAGAAATATAAAATTAATTTTAATAAGAACTGTCAGCTTGTAATGATTTAATTAATGCACATTGTTAAAAAGCAACTGAGTCGTAGTATAAAACATTTGGGCAATTTTATATTTCTAGTTTTTTTGTGAAGTTGAGTTCAGTTTTTTACAAATTAGAAATTTGACTGATTTATGGGATTTTTTTTCTCTTACAAATATTTTTCATTGTAGTATGCTCATAGTTTATTTTGATTATTTTATTCTGCTGGTTTGTATTTCAAAGAAAATATGACATTTTAAGGAAACCTTACTGAAGTGAATATAAAACAACTCGCAAAACCACATTCACCTGAAGAATGGAGCTTGTAAAGGAGAACAATGATACAAAAATGGACAAATGAGAGATCTTTCTTCTTTTGGAGACTGTGGCACTGGGAAATTCCTCACTGCTAAGGTTATTTCATGAGACAGTGTTTGTATATTATGTATGTAATGTGATAACCTGAATAGTTCATGTCTGAAGGAAGTGCATACATCTGTTATTTAGTTTACAATATCTTTTCATATGGCATCAAATCAGTTAGGCTAAGTAACCTGTCAGTCTAACTTCAGTATCAGGGAAGGTTGTAGAGTGGTTGATCTCGAGTGCACTCACAAGGTAAGTGCAGTTTAGCCAGGAGGTCTACAAATACCTGAAAAGAAGTTAAAGTGAGGTGGGTGTTGGTCTCTTCTTCCAAGTAACAAGTGACAGGATGAGGGGAAATTGCCTCAAGTATTACCAGGCGAGGTTTAAATTGGATATTAGGACAAATTTCTTTACTGAAAGAGTGATGAAGTACTGGCTGCCCAGGGAGGCGGTGGAGTCTCCATCCCTGGAGGTTTTTTAAAAATGTGTAGACATGCAACTTTGGGACATGGTTTAGTAGGCACAGTGGTGTTAAGTTGATTCTATGGCTCCTGCAGCAAGCTGGAAAATAAATATGTAGGTGTTCCTCCCAGTGTTCAGATCCATAAGGAAATATTTTTTGTGATTTAAAGGCCATTTCTAGTGTCTTGGACTGTTACATATGATAGTCATATTTCAGAGTTTGCAGGTGTGACATATTTTCTCACTGGTGTTCAGAAGTGGAGAGCGTTGTGCTATCAGTGCTGCTTGAGTGTGAGGTATAGCAGACCTGTGTGTGTATGAGGTGCTGAGCCTAAGGTGAAAATATCACTGAATGTGGATGGGTGGTGGGAGTGAAGAGGCAGCTGTTGTTGAACTGGGGAGGCAGAGGATGAGAAAGACATGTCCCAAAGAACAGATTAATGTGAACTATTTCATATGGGGCAAGCTATAATGACATAGAATGGCTGTTCTGTTCTGACTAAGCCAGGCCAATATGAGATCATAATCCAGCATTTAGTAGGTGATGATGATGATCTCCATCTATGTCTGTGTGGTTTCACAAAAATTAAGAAGAATGTCTTATTTTCTCTTGTAAGTTATCTGTGATAGCTTTTTTCTGTCTTCTCTCTCTGTTGCTAAAAAAGAAGGAAGTTTTCAGAGATCTTTGAGCTAGTAAACCTCTAGTTATTGTAAACTGGAAGACTATGATAGAAATACTATCACTATGTGACTGGCTGGTATTTATACACTTCACTAGCACCTTTTGATAGCCAGCACTGGAGGCAATTCTGATATAACAGTACTTTGGCTTCCTCCAGCAGGGTCATCTTACCTGCCTATGAACAGACCTGGCCCAGACAAAAATGAGATTACTAGTATTTTAGAGAAGTTGTTTTCTCCAACTTAGTGCTGGAAGGGATCTTCCAGGTCATAACATTCTGCAAGAAGTTGTTCTCCTTCTAGGGGTCTGGCAAAGGTGAAATTTTGCAATAGCTGAAAAAGAGGACAAGATATCTGTACCTTTGGGGGGTTTCCCACAACAGAACAGAAAATTGAAGATGAGATTAAAACATGGTGACTCCACTGAGTTGCCAATGGAGAAGATTTCTGCTGAAGGGCTGGGCACACAAGCTAATGAATCCAGAGGGAAAAAAAGCCAAAACCACCACCACCAAAACCTAGAATACCTTTCATACTTAAGTATAGGATGTTGAAAGGTTTCTACCAGCTCAGAGGTCATTCCCCAACACTGAGGATGCCGAAACAAGACATTGTGAGTTGCATCTTTTTTTAACTTGGGCCAGTGTCCCTTTTGTTTTGGAAAACTTTGGGAGGCCTATTAGTCTCTCTATTTTCACAATCTCATGTACTTAATGAGGTGTTGCTAAACCAGACAGCCCACGGTGCCAGAGCACTACAAGTTTTGCTTTGTGCTTGCCAAGTGCTGAAGTCCCACATTGTGTGACAGACGGCTCTGAGAGCAGGCTAGAAAGAGGAAAAAAGGGCCAGCTAGCTGGCTATGGCAAAGACAGTTTAGGAGGATATGGGGTGACAGTCAAGGTGGGATCTGAGGTTCAGCAAGTGTCATGCAAAAAATGGTAAATCATAGATGATGTGTGTATTTTAACATTTTCTCACCTATAAATGCTATTCTTACTTCACAAGACACGAACTTTATTTTGTTCTAACACTAGAGGGTCCTTTCTGGCTATATGATTTATGTTACAGGCTTGATAAGCTGCACCTCAAGACCCTGTAATATGATATTACCTAACAGTGCTAACATCAAAGGTGCTTTATTGAATATGATCAAGGAGCGTCTAATGTCAACACCTGATGCGTTTGCTTTGCAGTGTTTGGCAGACAGTCAGTTACCATGCAGTTATGGAGCTCCTTAATGTTGAAGAGGCTTTAAAAGTGTGGTGAAAAAGACTGATCAAGGCCTATACTTCTTGACTGTACAGGAAAGGGATTGCTTGTGTAATGCAAAGGTAATATTTTTGGTTTATGTTTAAAAGAGGAGGAAAGGAAAGTAAAAAAAGGGAAGGGTGAAAGCAAGGATATATTTTGTCAGCTGTTTGTACCATCCTGGTGAGCAGTGAGAATTAGTGAAATGTTACCAGTGACATCTTGTCCCAACAAAAGTGAATGAATTAAGTGAGGTAGACTATTTAAAAAAATAAAACAAACGTAAAATATACAGTAGAACAGCAGAAATTCTTGTGAACCTCCTTATTAGGAATTTCATGCCCCTGAATTGAAGTGGTGGTAGGCAGTAATGTGAGACATTTCAGTCCAGACTTGATTCATACAGTGAGGGCTGAAAACAGCAGCTGCTAGTGTGAATGACCAAAGGTGGAATTCTTCAGCTGTAAATTATGCACTCAAAAAACACTTAATGGCAAGTTATTTTGTAGTTTGTAACCTTTATATACTAGTGAAGACTAGGCTTATGAGGCATATTAACGCCTGTGTCTTGGGGAGCTGCTCACCTTATTTATGGATGTTCTTTTTGGTATGGTTTGGATAAGTCACCTTAAAACGGCAGTGATATCATTAGGCATCTTCCAAAGGTGTTGAAGGTATGGAGTTCTCTGTAGGCTGTTTTGGTGAGACAAATAGTAACATTTTCCCTCTGCCATGAGATTTTGAAGAAGTACAACAATAGCCTGTGTATCAGCCATCTATAAAAATATCTACAGATATTAGTCACATTATTTTTACTCAATATTCTGTGTGAATGGATGCTATTCACATTGCTGTGTTGTCTCCTTGGCTTATGTACGTTTTTTTTTTTTACTTTCAAAAAATGCATAAATCAGAGTCTGCTACTACTGCATCACCTATACAAAAGAAAGCATTTGAATTGAAAAATCCAGCCTTCCCTCCACCCCAGTTTCTTAGTCTAAAACCAGAAAAAACCCACAAGTTAAGACTTTAAGCTACCCCTAAGTGAATGAAACAAGACTCTATTGGTTTGGCATATTATCAGCTGATGCTATTGTTAGCCATGAAAGCAGGGATAAATTGTGAATAACACCATGCACAGGAGCAGTGAATGAGGCCTGAAAGGAATGCCAGTGAAAGCTCCTCATGCTATTGCAGTTGCTGGCACAGAAATAAGAAAAGGTTGATTTACATTCTTATAATCTTAATGTTTTTATGTGACTATTGATTACAAAATCTAAACTCTCTTTTAATATTGCAAAATGAGTTTTCACAAAGTCTAGAAATGCAGACTGAAAGCTAGACTCTCTGCTCTGACAAAGTGCTCTCTGGCATATCACTGGTGAGCTGGAGAGGGGAAAGGGTATATTTGTTTCTGTGCACATTTTCTTATGGAGCGAGAGAAGGAAAGTGTGATAGCTAACAAGCTGGTGTTTAGTGTTTGTATTGACAAATGTATGTATAACTATGTATGATAAATTTCCAAACAAGGTCCTAGTGATGTATAAAAATAAACAATCAAATACTTATAGACTGATACGAGCATAAATTTACTTGTAATGTTGAATGTGCATGTTGAAATCTGATTCTCATTTTACTACAACTATATGGTTTCTAGAATGAAATGATGAGCTATTTCTAATTTTAGTGGTTTAGACATTAATTGTTTTAAAAACAAAACTAGAATGTATAAAATGGCTGCTTCTTCACAAGACTACATGCGCTGTTTAATTAATATGTGGTAATTTTAAGATTTTTGCAAGGAAAATAGGCTTTATGGACTTCACACTTAAAATTGATGAAGGTTCTCATTAACTGAAAAAGATTATAACATAAAATTTCTGAAAAAAAGAAGTTTAAGTACGTTCTTAGTGTCTAAATCACAACTTTAGATTGAATTTAGGTCATATCCATAGTTTAGTCAACACAAATGTACTAAACTGGCAAATATAAAATAAGCAGGGTTTTTGAGAGTAGTAAATTCAGAAAATCAGATAGGTTTTTGCAGTAGAAAAATTCTGTATCGCTTCTATTAAAGATCTCATTTTAATTTCTGGCATAAAAATAAGAATCAAGATGTTTTATGAACTAGAAAAGTAAAAGAGAAATTAACAATGGGATGAACTTTTCTGATCACAGAATCACAAAATCACCAAGTTGGAAGAGACCCACTGGATCATCGAGTCCAACTATTCCTATCAAACACTAAGCCATGTCTCTCTACGCCTAGTCCACCAATGCCTTAAACACCTCCAGGGAAGGTGACTCAGCCACCTCCCTGGGCAGCCCGTTCCAGTAACCCTCTTTTTTTTTTTTTTTTTTTTTTGTGAAGTCCAGCCTGAACCTCCTCTGGTGGAGCTTGAGGCCATTCCCTCTCGTCCTGTCCCCTGTCACCTGGGAGAAGAGGTCAACTCCTTCCTCTCCACAACCTACTTTCAGGCAGTTGTAGAGAGCATTGAGGTCTCCCTTCAGCCTCCTCAGGTTCCACCCACCAGAAACAATGTTTCAACATAAGCATTACAGGAGCTGAAAAGTCATGACATCCTTCTAAAAAACTTCTAATTATGTATTATAAGTAGAAGTAAAGCTATTTTCACTAAATGCTATTAAAACATCTGATAAGCATCTTCAGATTTTTGCATTATAAAAATTCTAGTGAACAATACAAACCTGCAGTTTCAGAATTTTTCTTTGAAATAGCATCCTAAATCATTGAGGAAATAAAAATTGTCAGTCACCTACTTACATCATTGTCTTTTGTTGCATCTGTTTTGTGAGATCTTCTGGGTACTGCTTTTTTCCTCCTACAGCAAGATCTTTAGTACTTTCTCTCTTACCCTCCCAAATCAGTATCCAGTGCACAACTTTCTGAATTGCTGTAGTATCCAAGAAAGTCCAAACAATTCTCAGTCTTAACCATAAGAAGCTTTCTAAGAATTAAAGTAAGTTTGTTTTTGAACTGTTCATCTAACTTTCAATGTTGTCCTCTTTCTTCATGAATGCCATTCTTTATTTTTCCTGCATTCCTGTTATACTGAACCTCTCAGAAATGTGGAACTAATAAATTTGAATCCATGCTCTAGGCAGACAAATTGAATTTGCAGCATCTTATTCTGATATTAAGATAGAGTTTTAAAATGTTTGTTGCATTTTATATTAACAACCCCTGCAAATTAACACATTTAATAATATTAGTGATAAAAGAGTGTTGTTATTCTTCTTATGAATTCATTTGTATTGTTTCAGTTTGAGAGAGAGGAGATACTGACTGTTGTGGTTAAGCAATAGCACAAACTGTCCATAATCAAGTGACACTGATAAACATGAATAGATCAGAGCTCTGTTTCCCCTTTGAGTCTGTAAGAGCCACCGAGACCACTCTCGGCAACACTCCCTGTTGCCATAAAAATTGTAGCTGAGGTTCTGCACTGGGCAGGTTTTTTAGTGTCAGAGCACTGGGCTATTGGGATGCCAATAGGTTCATGGATCAGATGATTCCCTATAAACCATGATCATCTTGCTGTCTGGTTCATGAATAGCTCAGAACTGTTCTTTCTTGTAACAAGAATTTCTTTTTAATCTAAATTTAACTCATTCCTCTGTATGGTTAATTTGTGAAATTCTGTGGTTGTGAATAAGCTATTTTCAACTGAAAAAAAGTTTTAGAATAGATATTTTGATGTTTTCTTTCCCTCTTTCATGGCAGACAGTATCCCTACTACTCAGTAAATACTTCTTTTCAACTTTGGTCCTTACAGATGATCTACTTAACTTTCTCTTAATGAAGTTAACAATCCGTGTTTTATGAGATCAGAGGATATCAGCAACATATTATATTCCTTTTTGGCATTAGGTATTGATTGATTTTATAAAAGCATATCTGTTACATTTTTTCATGCTGAGTCTACATCTTTTAATTTAAAGAAAGGCACTTCTAGGAATTTTTTGGGGAGGGAGTGGGTAGCCATCTTTAGCATTCTGTATGGAAACTGGTTTGATAGCCAAGTCTAAAACCAGGTAACAGTTTAAAATTTTTGAATTGCAATAATCTTTTACCCTAAATGAATCTTAGGCAGGCTCCATGAAACAGCAGTCTATATGAACAGTTACTAGACTGTGTCATGTATGGAGTCTTCTGCTGCAGCTGTCCTTGTTCTTTACTGTACAGCAATAGGCATGATAGAGAGGATACAATATTTGTAATACTTGTGATTGTATGTCAGTGTTAAAACAAACTGATTTGCTGAGCTGTCATCATATTCTCAGTTACTAAGGAAACACCAGTTAAATATTTCAGTTCCATTTTGTTTATATTTGTGGGTGAAACTTTTACCCAAATAAAGCTAAAATACACTTTTGTTAATGTTACATGACTTTAAGAAGACAATTAGGTGGATCTCCAGAGTCCTCTGGAAAATGAAGCAAACACTACATTTCCCAGAGCAGTAAGCATACATTGGTCAGTAGATAACAGCTCTTGTATAGAACAAAGCTGTTAAGGTTTACTTTTTAAAGTTTCTTGTAATTGCAAAGAATATTGCATAATTCAGAACACTGGACTTTGCTATACTATTAAGCTTATAACGGTTATATTGCATGGAAAAGGTTCACTTATTTTTTCTTGCTGTGAAGTTCTCAGTAAAGACCGTTGCAGTCTTAGCATGGGAAAGAGTGTATACACTGATAGTTTTGGTTGCATGCACTGCCTGCACCCATTCAGAACTATTTTGGTTTATTTCATTTAGACAAGAATTGTACACCTAATTTTAAGTTCTTAGAGATGTTATCTCCTTCAACAGCCTGGTGTGCAGATACTTGTAAACCTTCTCCCAAACAAGTCTTTTTATATTTTTTTTTTCAGAAAGGTGGAAGTGGTAAGAAACCGTTAAACCAGTGGTTAAGAAGGTAGGTGTCTGTGGGTATTGATGGGAAATAGTCGTTAGAGGAAAGCTGCATCACCACACAGGAAGAAGCATAAAACTCTTGAAAGCATTTTCTCCAGCTGTTGCGGAAGATCAATTTAGAGAGTAGGATCTGAAAGCCACAGATCTTATACCTCATTTCTAGCTGAGAGAGTCCATCCAGAAAAGGACTGATTAGCTGCACTCTTTTAACAGCTTTCACAAAAGCTCAGCATTTTCACAGAAAAGATGGGATTAACAGTAGGGAAACAATAAATTGCAAGTATGTAATCAAATTTTTACAGGATGGCCCTTCAAGTTTTTCAAAGGAAATCACAAAATATGAAAGAAAATTAGTAGGTCTTTGAATTTTGAAACAGAATCTAGCTCCATAATTTATTACCAACCTATTCGCCAGGATATAATACTCAGTGAAACTTATACAAAAATGACATTTAAAACCATTTATGACTGTAAGTAACTCCCCTTCACCCACTCATGATTTCTTTACTCTTTCAGCTATTACATTTTTCTTCAAGGGCTGGGCAAGATTTCCCAGTGACTTCAAATCATTCAGTTATCTGCAAGTGTGGTAAACTGACATCTGAGAGTTCCTTTTCCTCCCTCATTCTCCCTGGTCTGTTTCAAATATTAGAAAGACTATTTTTCCCCATAGAAATGCCCACTGCTCTGCCACTAAGTAACTTTGACACTTATGCCACATGATGTATTGTTGGTAGTTACTCTGCTTCTAAAAGTTTGCCCACTAGCGCCCTTGGAATAAATATTTGCAACTATTCTTTGAAGTATGTGTTTGGAGACAAAACAGAACAGCATGAGCTTTAAGCCAATATTTTTCTTTCAAGTGAGATTTAAGGGAAGAAATATGATAGTTTATAAGAGTAGCATATGATTCACTTAACTGATGGTGCATTTTATAGTCCTACTTCTGTTACTGACCTGTTAGGTCCTCATAAGCAAGCTATTTTATCTCTGTTCTTGTCTTTTCCAAGACAGAGGTGGTCGTTATTTTTTTTTTTTTTTGGTCATCACATTTTGAAGGAGCATTTAGTAAATTTTATCCTATGTAGTGGATATGTGTTCATGTATGTATGATGGCAAGATTTGCAGTCCTGCTTCAGGTCATCATATTTTAGAATTTAAAAATGCATTTTCCAGTAACAGTTTAGAGTGACATTCTTCTATAAATTACAGTCTGTCTCCCCACGACTCCTGAGTAGAATCCATGTCTCATTGTTCTCAGGGTAATCCATATGAGGGTGTCTGTTAAGCACAAGGGAGTGCTTCTCTCCAATGACAGCAAAACCAAGCTGCACTTGTGGTGTTTATGTTTGTAGCAACATTTTAAAGCAAAAGCACAGTGCAAAAGTGTTCTCCAAAAGCTACGTATCTATCCTACAAGGTTTAAAGCAGTCTCAACTATTAAACAGAGTTGATTTTTTTATGTTCCTTCTACAGTGTAAACTTCAGATTTCTGTAATGATTGTGTATTTCCGTAACTTAATTTATGATAGTTACTTTCAAGATAATTGTGACATCCTGTATCAATGCATGTTTCTAATTTAACAGTTATATATTTTATTTAGGATTAATCTAAATAATTTCATATGCTAAAAGATGATAAAGAAGGTAGAGATGTCATAGTTCACACATGTGAAGAAGTGCAAACATCCAATCTTTGCTACAGTCAGAAGTTGGAGGGCCTGACTGAGAGAGGGAAACCTCACAGAGGACTATTTTGACCATCTTTGGATTTCAGGATCTCAAAATAATAATAGAGAAGAACCTTGCAGGGAATTTTTTTTTCAAATAATCTATGGTATTACTGTAGATTACTTTGGTTATACCTATACTGTGGTCATAGTAAATAATGCATGCGCAAGTTTCAGACAATATTGTTTTTACAGGAATATTGTTCTTCGAGTGGGGACACCATGGTATAATCTTTCTCACAGCCAGGCAAAACTGAGCACCTGAATATCAACTAAAGAGAAGGACCCCAGGCTGAAGAAAGAAGGACGCTGCATGGTCTACAATGCTTCTCCAAGTTATATAGCCTCTGCAAGAATATTCTTAGGGAAAACAACTTTTCTACTATGCAAGCAACCCCAGAACTCTAAAAGCACATAGATGATGCATTTGGTATGCAGTAGCTCAACTTTTATGTTCTGACCCAGAAATACCCACTCTTGTACTGAAAATCTACATTCTAAGTGAAGTGAAAAAAAGTGGTGAGTGTAGTATATGCTTACAACAGCACAGATGTTGCTATTTGATACCAAGAACTGAATTGACTCTGGTGTCTTTACTGGAAATCCTTGTTAATGTTTTGCTTGTGTTAGTATCTACATGTGCTGATCATCTTGGGCAACACCTCAAAGTACTTACATTTCACTACTAAAAATTTTTAATTACAGCAAAAATCATTGGGATTTGAATTTTTGAGGTGGGTTGTTTTGTTTTTTCTTAAGTTCCACAAATGACTACATCAGAGCAATACATAAAACAAAATGTTTAACTTCTTTGGGCAGATATCCAGAAGGTGTGTGGTCTGAAACATGGGAAACAATGCATGACTCTGTTCTGTGCCACAGATACTTATATCATTTTGAATGAGTCATTTAATTTTTCTGTTCCTCACATCTCCACTAAGGAAAGGAAAGTTGTGGTATTTTTCTACTTGGAAATATCACCTTACACAAGCTACTGTATTTGTGTTTGTATGTAAAATATCTTTGGTTATTATATATTTTTATGTTCTTACATATCTTACTGCTAGTATAACTTCAGAGAAGCCCTGCCAATGACTACAGCTAAGTAGGTGAATCAGGTGCAACTTCTGTTCTCAAAGGGTAATCTGAGAAACATTTTAGAGGCAACGAATTGTGGTGCTGTTAATGTTTCAACTTCTCTAATTCAACCACCAAAAGAAAACAAGTACCAAGATTTTTGCCACTTGCTTTCACAGTAGGGGTGGGGTTAAAGATGTTGCCCTCCTGTGCCTATATTCTTCATACATGTGTACGATGATACAATAGAGATGTACATTCTTATAAAAGCAGATGGTATCTGTCCATAGTTCAGGCAGTCTGTGAAAGCCAAAAAGCTTCTGAAACTCTTCCAAGAATAATGAGTTGTTCCCCAAGACAAACTTATTCAGGATGCAGTTACCAGACAGAATTCAACATTCTCTATTAAGAGAAGCTGTTTGAGCAAAGGCAGCTATTACACGCTATGACATTTAGAAAATGAAATTGATGGATTCTTCTCACGTCTGGAGCAGACACTAATGGAAACTCTTGTGAATGTGCTGAGACCATTTGAACAAGCCACCAGAGAGCTAACTGCTGAAACAGCATAGTTAAGCCAAGTCGTACCAACAGTTTTTTTCTATGATTATTGATGCATGACTCCTCTCCTCCCCATCACCCCGAAGTCATCCAACAAGGAATCTTATTTGTTGCCAAAACATTTAGGGGAGAAAAAAATAGTTTAGACTATTTAAACCATTTCACAGGTTTTAAAAAAGTCTCCATTTTTATGGAATCTTGCTGCTAAATCCCTTTCTTTAAAAAAGTTAGCAAAAGTTTGTGGAAAGTTTATGTCATAGGGATAAAACGACTGTGAAGTGACCAAACATATCTGAAGAGTAGTAGAACATTAATATTTCTTTGGTTACCACTATTTCTATACATTTTAAAAAAAATATTGCTCAGAGGGTTGAGAAGACAAACTTGTATTTGTTAAAGCAAACAAACAAAAAAAGAAGTCACACACTCTTGCTGTCCTTTGCCTTTGTTAATTCGTTGAGCCCAACTTAACGTAAAAATCAGATACTCATCTGCTGGTATTTCAAATAAACCATCTGGCTAACTAATGTGATAATTAAGTGTCTTGAATTCCATCCTACTAATTTGTCATTTAAAACAACAATGACAACACTTTAGTAACGCACATGTAGCTTTTTTTTTTTTTTAATTCTATGTAGATCATGTTTTAATCTCAAAGTCTGAGTAGCTAGCCTGTCAGGCAAATTATTCAGTTTGAACTGCTGATACTCATTTGTTAGTTACTTCTGATAGCATTAAAGAACTGGTTAATTAGTCTTTGAACAAACAAAAAAAAGTAACATTAAAGGGCCTGCTTTGGAAAGGAGTTTTATTTCTGCACATATATTTATTCTTAATTTCACAGAATGGATATGATGAACAACAAGTTTTCTTGTTGTATTGTTTACAAACTGTTCATATACTGTGTGGTGCAATCTGTCTTGTGGTTGTTCCCTGTTCACTTAGATCTACTGGAAAGTACATACATCTCACTAAAATTCTGAATGTTTCCAATACAAAGGATGAAACTTTGAAGGACTGGATTGAGTAAAGGTAGCTATATAAATATCATGGAGTTGTAGAGAACGTTGTAGAGTATTGATCAAAAGTTGGAGCAGCTCTGTGCTGGAAGAGAAGTCTTCAACATTGGACTGTGGCAAATTTCACCAATGTGTCCTCTTACACAGACTTCTTCGAACACAGTACAAACTGTTCCTTACAGTACCCTGATGGAACAGTTGGAGAGTTGCTGAGCAACTGAAAATTGCTGGCGTCCATTAACAATTCTAATAAACTCAGTGGGGAAATGAGATATGGTGTTACCTGAAAAATAATGTCTTCGCATCTTCTACTGATTTTTTTGTTGGTAGAAGTAGAGTTTGACTTTTCTGGAAATCACATAATCTATACATGTTCTTAATAAAATGTTAGTTTGTGTGTGTTTGTGTGTATAACACCTATGGATAGTTTGCTTTTAGCTGACATGCTTTAGGGAGGAGAATGAAATTGGTATTTGATATAAAAATCAGAATTATATAGGCAATGGCTTGAAATTATCTACTGTTAGTCACCAGAGTATTTCTGACTGTTATAGTTGCAAGGAAGTGTACATAATTATCAGACATGAAGGGAAAAGTCTGCAAAAAAGGTTATCAGCATATATATTTAAACCAATGATATAGTAAGTTGCTCTAAGATAGCCTTGCTTTGACCATGGAGTTGGGTCAGTTGATGTTCTGAGCTCTTTTCCAAACTAAAACATTCTACATCAGAAGTATTGTAACTAAACTGTTCCCTGTCCAAAAGCCTTGGTCACTTGAAAACAGAACCCCTCAGGGCTACCTTTTGGCTTTGATTAAAGTTATGCTGAAAATAAGGAGGAGAGGGGGAATAGAGGAACCCAGAAGACCCAGTTATTTGGGTTGATTACTTAACATATGGTGACATTAGTTAAGGTCCAAGCTTAAATCCAGAAAATAAGTGAAGCTTTTCTCTTAATCTTCCTATATTTTTAGTTGATTATGAAAGGTCTGTTTTATTTTGGTGTGTAATGAAATCAAATTATGGAACAACAAAAAATGCTGTAATCCTGATAATTCCTGGTTTCTTGCCAGCCATACTCAACTGGGTCTACTTAGAGGAAAACATTAAATCTTATGTATTCCTATCATTTCCTTTTTTCTCTTGGCTATAACAGAGAATTGGTTAATGATATTTCTTGCAAGTTATGTCATTCTAATTAGGCATGTCTATTAGTTACTTCAAAATACGTGTTTCTTTCGTTATGCATATATATATTGTTTCACAACTATTTTATGAAGATTAGATGTTATAATTCACTCAAAGTTGGGTTGAGGGATAGGTGGTCCAAAGAACATATAAGAAATATTTTAGTGATCTAGAGAGTTTATAGTCTGAACCAAAAATATAAAAAAGTAATGAGAAGAATTTCAGTAATAAGGCTAAATGTTTTTCTTTTCTATTGGTGGATATCCACATGATAAGAAAAGGTATGAAAATCTTGTATGTTTCATTCTTCAGCTATTGTAAAGTAGAAGAATGGATAGGACAAAGTAAATTTAAAACAAAAAGTTTTGTAGGGAAAAGTCAAATATTTAAACCTTCCACATCACAATTGAATGACCAAATCAAAGGTGTCTATAGAATCAACTTCTTTTGTAGCCCAATAAATATTTAAGGTCAAGAGGCATAACTTAGCTCCCTGCTTGACTCTCAGTAAATGAGAAAAATGATCTCACTTGGCACTGGATAAAACGAAGTATCAGCAGGCTGCCAGAAAAATAGCTGCACTTCTTACTGGTGCAGTAAATGTAACTGAATAAATGTTGACGAGACAATGTCTCTCAGAAGTAAGATGGAACCAAATTAGGATGCATTATCTAGGAAGAACAGCATGTTACAATTTACAGTCTAGTCTCAAGCTGAATAATTATCATATGGTGCTAATACTCTTTTTGCTCTTTTATGGAGCAGGTCTGGGATTTAACGTCTTGAGATCAGCTTAATCAAAAACATATGTGTTTTCTTTTATTTCACATGTGTGTTCTGCATTTCCCTTTTTATAAGAGCTAGAACCAATATGACAAAATGCTGTGATGAGGGAAATACAAAGTTCATTGTTGGGATACAACTACAGAGAAAATCTGGGACCTACAATAAAATATGCATGTTCTCTTTTATGGGTTTTATTTTGTGGTTCAGACTAGTGTTTCTGTTAAGATCAGAAAGTGAATGTTACCCTATTTGGCATGGTTAGTGGCCACCCCGCCCTCCTCCCACCAAGCTTTAGTAACTTAACTGAATATTTACTAAAATTTGCAGCAAAAGTCGAAGCAGTCTGAAATTATAAACTCTCAACACGTGTCTGTTTTCTACCATGGGAATGCTGTGAAAGAGGATTCTGTCATAAAGCTTTGGACCACTTAGAGAGTAGTAGATCTTTGTATCTGGATGTATTTAAATCTAGCATTTTGAAACAAAGCACTAAAAGAGTTTTCCAAATAAAAGGATAATTTATAGCATTAATTTATCAAAGTGGAATGGAAGTATATATTTAGCTTGAAAAGTATTTCATGTAAAGATGTCATTTCCTTTCAGTGCTAAAATACAAGCATATCCCATAATATTTTCTTTTGTTTTATAGAGCTACACTACAGCATAGTAGAATATAAATTAAAGTCCTTGTCATAACAATGTAGCATATGCAATTCTAGCAGAATTGTTTGTCCAAGGCAATTTTCTTTCTAGTCAGAAAACCCCTAACTGCCACGATGAAACTGTCTTTTCTGGCAAAAGAAGTTCCCTTGATAAGTGCTACATCCCCACAAGGGATTTTCTTTTGTCTACTTTGGTCATAAGGTTGTCGTACTGTGTGAAACTAGTTCAGTATGGTAAATGAAGTCTCAGCCGAAAAGTGATTATGTATCACAGCGCCTCTTCCTAATGTGTTGTTTCCTTACACTAGAGTTTCTGTTTTTAAACAAGTAACTGCAGAAAGTATGTTTGAATTATAAATAACATGAAAAGGAAAATCCGGAAAAGAGACTCGCTGTCTTTTCTAACAGGCATCAAACATCTTTTATGCATTTTAACCATTGCACTTGCGTGGTTTTAACCATGCATTTACATTTGCTCTTTAGCCTAGAGGGAAATTCAAGTGAATTCATTGGGCATATTTGAGCATGCTCACTGATGCTGGGAAGTAATGACAGAAGTTACCTAAAACAAATCTTCTATTTGACCTAACCTCCAGTTTTCTTCAGTCTTCAAAAGACTGTGAACAAAATTCCCTTTCATGATGGCAGTCACGTAACAAGTCTGGGAAGGGCATTAAATTCCACTGTATAATTAATATCAGACATGCAGTCTCCATGCGGCTATTTTAAATGAATAGTAGAGTCGGGGGGAAAATGAAATAAACCTTGATATCATCCCACATAAAATGGATAAAGGAAAGCTTTCAATTCCATTTTAAAGCAGAAGTGTGAAGCATAGAAAGACACTAGGCAGTCACCTGCTATACCGCTGTACTGCCTTGTACTTTGCTCATTTTTGACCAAGCACTGAGGTAGAAGGGCAGCCATGCAGCCTCACCTTCACTAGAATGCGAAACATTTAAGGGGAGAAATGTGCAGCACTGGTAGCTCTTCCCTCGTTCTTTATTTTTCCAGGTTTTACTGGATAGCAAGGCAGAGGTTTGATTCTAGCTTGTATAGATCAAACTAGACAGGTAGAGCAAACTTGTTTTCCCTACATGGAAAATGAGGGAGGAGAATGTTTAACTACAGTCATCATGAAGAAGTTGTAGTGCAACAGTTTTTGCTCTGCCCTTTGCATAGACATTTCCAAAAATAATCTACTTAGTTACATACCAAGGTACCGATACAGATAGGGTAGAAGCTGACTCTTATACATTGCTCAGGATTTCTCATCCACCGCACAATAAGGTGTTAAAAAGACGTGTGGTTACAAAGTTTTTAAGGAATGGAATTTTTTTTCCTTGCCCTGAAAATTCTGGGCTTGGGTGTTGTGGGTTTTTTTTGTTTGTTTTCACTTATTGAAATGATTATTGGCCTCAAGGACATCATTTTCTGAAACTTTTCACCATCTAAATTCAAAATCCTTTTGCAGCCTGTACTGCTGTGCAAAAATCACAGACTCCAATGAAAAAACAGCACATAAACTGTACATTGTTTATCAGTGGTATATCTATAGGGATCAATTTGTTTTACCTAAGAATACACCCTTGAGTGATATTTGCCAAATAAAACTGATTTGTGTTTTGTTCTTCGACTGTTAGTTCTTAACCAGAAGAGTGGGTCCTTTACAGCAGTTTCAAAACTCAGAAACTTTTCACAAACATTCTTAATATACAAAATTTCACAGATTACTAGTGAAGCTGTGATTTAATCTTTTGTAATGATGCTGCCCAAGTAGCACTAAGAATTTCTTTGGCAGTGATATTGCATGATGTGTGAACATACAGTTTTACTATTCACTGTACAGATATTTGAATTTTATTAAGCTAATGGTCTTTGCAATGCAGAAATGCATGTCATAAATATGAAACAATAAGTATAGATTTGTACAGAAATGGTGTGCGTAGCATGGAAATGCCATCATTTCTTCTGATTGTTAAAATGTACAAGTTTAATCTTTCTACCATTATATTGTAATTTGGCTCAATCATAGACTCAAAGACTCATTAAGGTTGCAAAAGACGTCTTAAGATCATCAAGTCCAATCATCAGCCTAACACCACCATGCCTACTAAACCATGTTTCAAAGTGCTGGAGCTACACATTTTTGAAAACCTCCAGGGATGGAGACTCTACAGCCTCCCTAAGCAGCATGTTCCAATGTTTCACCACTCTTTCAATAAAGACATTTTTCCTAATATCCAACTTTAATCTCCTCCGGTGCAACTTGAGACCATTTCCTCTCATCCTATCACTTATTACTTGGGAGAAGAGACCAACACCTACCTCACTTGAACCTCCTTTCTGGTAGTTGTAATGTCTCCCCTCAGCCTCCTCTTCCCCAGAATAAACAATCCCAGTTCACTCAGCTGTTCCTCATAATCATAATACTTATGCTCCAGAACCTTCACCAGCTTCATTGCCCTTATCTGGACACTGAACCTGAGCATCCTTCAGAACCTGAACATCCTTCTTGTACTAAGGAGCCCAAAACTGAACATGGGATTTGAGGTGCAGTCTGACCAGCACCGAGTACAGGGGCACAATCACTTCCCTACTCTGCTGACCATACCCTTTATGACACAAGCCAGGATGCTGTTGGCCTTCTTGGCCACCTGGGCACACCACTGGCTCATATTCAACTGGCCGTCCACCAGCACCCCCAAGTCTTTCTCTCACACTGCATGGCTTTGTTGTGACTAAAGTGCAGGACCTGGCATGTAGCCTTGTTAAACTTCATACAAATGACCTAGACCCATTGATCCAGCCTATCCAGATCCCACTGTAGACTCTTCCTCCTCTCAAGCAGATCTTCATTCCCACCCAGTTTGTTGTCATCTGCAAACTTACAGAGGAAGCACTCACTTGAAAACGTTTAGTGACAGAACATGACTCACATTGTTTCATACATATAAATATGTTTGTCAACCTCTTTGTTCTCTGAGAAACAAACAGGAAACTATAAATCTGGTCTGCCAATAATGTGTATCTTCTTAATACAAATTGGAAAGTCAGCAATGTAGTTTGTGGGGTTTTATCTCCTGTATTCAGGTTATATGTCCAATCTATGTTCTTCTCTTCTTTCAGAAGACAGCATAAATTTACCTCATGCAAATATTTCATTCATATCATTATGGGAAAAGAAACAAAAATTAATCTTATTAATTCTAAGGAAAGGCTATATTTTAGCAAAAGAAAGCATTTCAAGACAGAAAAACAAACAGAGAGACTAGAACAGTGCTTTAATATCCATATGGTTTGCCTGAAACTAGGGAAAGCTTGATTTCTATCAGCCATTTACAAGTATTTAAAACCTGTTAAACTTCTGAACTTTTCTAACTTTAAAACCTTTTTAACTTTTCAGCCTCTCAAAACTTGCATTGCAGGGAATTGCCTTGGAAGAGAATGAATAATTTATGTGATGGGATTCCATCTTCAGTTTCTGTGCTTCTGCAAGATATATGTGCAACGTTATGAAATGTAGCTCTTCCTTCTAAAAAAGGCTCTTTTACACTGGTTAATAAGACATTTTAAACCATTGTTTTTAAGCTACTTGTTTAAATAGAATGAGTTGTTTGAAGGGTGGGGTTTTTTTTTTAAGCTTGATTTACTTATGACTTCTGTCTGAAAGGTAAAAGTAGGTCTATAAAAGTGGTGCCAAGACAAAACAAAACCAACAGAAACAGAAAAAAAAATGTACAAAAACTTCGAGAATAGTCTTTTTTCTTGTTACGAGGGTGAGTTCATGACTTAGAGGTTAGAAACCTGAGCATGAGAAGGACCAAGTGGGCTGTCAGACTGACAGTTGTGTAACAAGTAGTTAATCCAGGCAGGCCCTGGGCACATCTGCTGCTTCTCCTCCCAGAGGCTGCATAGCACTTATAATACCTTGTAACAAGATTAAACCCATGATGAAAGATCTATGGTCCCAATTACAGTTATGCCAGAGGAGGAATACAAGAGAACTCAGAAACTTTATTGGTATCACAGGAAACCACATTAGCAGGGAACTTGCTAAGTGAAATTTCCAGGTAAGCTTCAGGTGCAGAGCAGGCTCTGCGCCAGCAGGAGAGACCCACAGCCCAGGCACTTCTACCAGGCAGCCCTGTGGGGAAATGCCTTCCCAGCTACAATCTGGCAGTCAATATGTGCTTGAAACAAACATGACACAAGCTTCAAGATTTTCATATCAACCAATGTGTTCCATTCCTATTCCTAGCTTCAGCTGTGTTACCCCAGTACTTAGCTAATGCTAAGTACTAATGAATACTAATGAAGTACTAACACTAATTCTAAGTACTTGTGAAAAGTTGGGGGGGAATTGTAGGCGATGGAAAGTAAAGCTATAGATCCTGCAGCAATCAGTGAGATTGTTGAAGCAAAATGTAATAGAGGTTTAATAAAAATGTTCTTTTGAAACACCTTGTCATCACCCTGTGAGAGTGATGACAAAAAAATATGTCACGGTATGGAAAAAAATGTGTAGTGGTATGGAAATGTTCTGCATCTGCAGAGATTTCTCTCTCTTGTGTTCTGCACCCCTTCCCACCAAGTAATTACGTAGGAAACATGAGGCTTGTATTGGAGTTTGGTCACTGTGATCATGAGTTGTGGGACTAGAAAGAAATGTAGAAAGGGTACTTCTTCTGTGTTTTGGTGAAGATCAAAGCTAATATCAGCAACTGGCTTCTGTTATGGTTGAATCAATTATTGAGGTGGTTATTAATCATACACATATTAATAATACTGACTTGTTTTAATTGATACTGTACTTCATTGAAATTAGTACTTGTTAGCCTGGTTTTGATTTTCTAGGCTACTCTGAACTTCAAGGAGTCATACTGTCATCTATTAGGCCTTTATTGACAACACTTTTGTAGCATTAACACTGAAGTTGAGAACCTTTTTCTACCTGGCATTTTTCATTCCAATTTTTCTGTCACAACTTAACAGTGTTGACAAGACCATGATGGGGCTGTGAAGTCTAGCTCTCCTTACAGATCCTGTTCTTCCCCTCTCAAACTGACTAGGCCCGACCATTTTATCTTTTACTCCCTTCTCCTCGAAACACAGGTAGTTTGAATTTACCCTTAAAAAACCTGATTAATCTCTGATTGATAAATCAAAACCTGTTTATTAACCAGTGTGTGTTTGATACTGTCTGTAGATACCTAATTCTCATTACTTCAGATATTTAATTTGAATGATCAATGAATTTCCATGAATGATTTAAAGAATTTTATATAAACTGAAATAAGTTAAATGCCTAATTTTAAGCATAGATAATTGAGTGACCCACTTCCTTTCTTCTTAAGATGTTAAAAGAAGCTTAATTTCAGTTTCTGATGGATGTGTTAATGTTTTATCCAACTCTCTTAATCACAGCCTTATATAAACCATAGTATTGGTGTATTTTTGAGCAGAAGATTGAGACATGAGTTTCCATATGTATACTTGAAGAATGAGTATGATTTGGCAGCTAGAAAACTTCGAATCAGACTAACTTAGGCCTGAAAGGGATACAACAGCCTGCAGAAGTGTGAAGGGGAAACATTCCTGACACAGTTGCTGGTTAAGGGAGTTGCTCTTTCACTTGAATCAGTTCAGGTCTGTATTTCAATATGGCAGTTCCCAGGCTTTAAGCCTCTCATTCGCCTCTGAAGTGCTGTATAACTCAATGGGTTTACATTCAGACAGGGATTTGTTTATCACAATCTTAAACATTTAACCTTTGAAGTGACACTGGGGAAGAATAGTAGTACCATTTTGCTATCCTTGTCTAAAATAATATTATGTTCTCTCTACACCAGCTCACAATATAAGCCCAAGATCACAAAAAGTCAGCTCTGAATCCAGATTTTCACCATGTCAGAAGCTCTCTCCGTATTGGATATTAGCTCACAATAGAAACAAAGGTCAAATGCTAAGATTTGAAAGGCACTGGACTCAAGCATCACCCAGCTCTAGTTTTACAATAGTCTGGGACTGGTTTTCAATTCTAAAGGTAGTGATTCTTGAGCTTCAATGGAAATACATTTGGAGGACAGTTATAGCTAGTATATACCTAGGGTGATTCAGTGCATTTTGTAGGATTTATGCATATTGCCATATTCAAAGCCATCCAGAATGTGTCTTACCCAAACAAGTTGTTCTCTGAACAACAGTCTATGTGCCCTGTAAATCCAATGGGTTTATATTGCATATCACTAAATTCCTTCTACCCTTATATGCACTTTCCCCGCTTCTCACATTGTTATACCTGGTCCACTTACTATGCTACCAGGTACCCCTATGACTCTTAAACTTACTGGGCTGAAAATCATTCTGCAGAATTTTTAATACATAGCATAGATATAGGTGTAGCATGGGTGACAGTATAGGTTTAAAAATTAAAATTTTCTAAGCACATAATAGGAAACAAATCTGAAACACAATTTTTATAGAGTTTTTTATTGCTTTTTATCCCCCCCCCAACATTTGAGGGAGTTGCAGTGCATTCATATCTTAAATTACAGTGGCTCTGGGTAAATTCAGAGTTGTGAAAGCTAAGAATATTGGAAAACCAAGTACTGCATAATTCTGTCCAACACCTGATAGCAATTGTTGATTCAAAGAAAATGTCCATCCGCTTGCTGGGGGTGGTATTAAAGCATTTAACTTCTCTCCTTTTATTGAAGGCAATGAGGAAGTTTTGATATAAAAGCGCTCATATTTTTGTAGCCTCAGTAAATTTTTACAATGCCTTTGTGCACTTTAATATAGCCATGAAACAGTGGGAGCTTATATCATTTAAATTTGTATACTGTGTCTCAGGTTTAAGTGATGTTCTAGAAACCCTTGAGCTTTCTTCAGAAATTTGACTTGTGTTTCTTTCACATGAACAGTTTTCCAGTCTGCCTTGGAGTAAACTTTTTGATTCCTGAGGCTTTTGTCCACAATGACTAAATACACATAGGTTTTGGGGTTTTTTCTTCTATGTCTAAGTGTATTCATTTCATGTATGATCCAAGAAACCCTTTTTTTTTCATGGACAGTAAATGGTAACAATGCCAGCTTAAGAATATAGGAGCAGTGAGAGCAAGGTCAGTTGAATAATATCAGAAGCATATTTGGCTGTAGAATTTTATGGAAAAAAAGGACATTATCTTTATATGGAAAGGTTCTTCATTACCCCTACATTAGGAAAAAAAAAATGCTTTATTCTTGTGTTCTCTCTTTTCCCCTTAAGGCTTTGTGATTATAATTTTATTATCTGATATCCAAGTTTAGTTTTGAACCAAGTACAGTAGCTCAATAGAACACCATTCTTTAAGATCCACATTGAATTTTGCATGACAGCCTCTACATTTGCTGAAGACTTGGGGGCTATAGTTTTAACAGTCATCTCACTCACATTTAGGTTGAATACAGTTTGATACACGTCTAGGAAATTTGTGTTTTGCTCACACAGGAGATGATTCAAGTCTACAGCTGTCGCAAACAGTATGCAGGACCTAATTCATGAATAAGTTGTCAGTTACTATGTTCCCACAACAAACACAAATTAGAATCACAAGACGAAATTGGTATGAAACTTAAGATGAGAGTTCAAAAAGAAATAAAATCATATTGGTAGTAAATTTTGATGAATATTCACCTTAAAATTAGGATACCTGCCTCAACTTGTATTATTGAAGTTGGATCTCTGTAAAACGCACCTCACCTTTGAATGCAGGATTCTACACATTAGGAGTATTATTTACCCTTTAGAAATATGATCATTTATCTAAATTGCTGGTTAAATAGCTAGAATTAGAAAAATCATACTGTTCTCCTGGCATTTATGTCATCAGTCATATAAGAAAAATACTAACAAATACCATGTAAAGAAATTACCTTTCATAGTTAAAATGAAAATTCACGAAGATCTCAAGAAACCCAGCAAGATTTTCTGAAAGTGTCTCACATTATCTCCCAAGGCTGAGGTAGAAGCATTGAACACAGAATGTACTTTATAGAAGATTTGATTATTTCACCAATATGTGTGCAGGATTCTTTGTCCATTTGGCTATAATATGGTATTATGCATTTATTTATGGGCTAACGTGACTTTTCAGATGGTCAAGTGACATTTCTAGACCTTTTCCAAGCATGAAATTAAGTATCAAATGCTTATTCAGATCAAAGTGCTGATGCACTGAAGTATTTTGAAAGGTATTATTTGATATAATTATGTGAGTTAGTACTCAGACAGTCAAAATTATTATATATATTATTCATATACATGTGAACCAGCCATAGATATATACGCATAATGCAAAACTAATTACGCTACTGCTTCCTGAAACTACCAATGATTTGATATCAGAAAATATTGTATGGGATTAGACACCCATTATTTTTACTAAGTGAATAAACTATAGAAAACAGTAGAAGGTCTATATTTATTCATCTGATCTTGTGTGTTCATTTTCACTTACACTTACTTGGGATGGTACTTTTGGCTGATTGTGTGCATGTCATTGTGGTTTTTTTCTAAATTTAATCTAGATCAGCAGCATCATAAATCCCAATCCTTCCATTTCCCTTCTTTCTGTGTCACTTGAATAAAAACTTCCACCTTTAGCTTACACTTTGAGAAATCTCTCTTTACCTTAAAGTCTCTTCCAGTCGGAGCTTCAGAGGTAAAAATGTGGCTCCTCATTATATTAACATACCTTTCTTTTTTATGCTCAGTGCTTTTTGACATCCCAGATTACAAGCATGCGTGCAGTAACACGTGCTTAGGTTGCTGCTGGCTAAAATCTCAAGGGATGTATGTGCCCCAGTTAATACCAACTGTTAGATTAGAGCAGTTAAATATTAATCTGTTAATTGTTAGTGCAATGTAAGAACTACAGTGCAAGATCTTTCTGCTGCTATAAACAGGTGCAGTTCATAAAGATCTATGTTTTGTACAGGAAAGCCCCCTCTGTAGACATTTCTGAAATTCATGTGTTGTACACAGATTAATGTGTGGCTGAGTTACTTAAAATAATTAATTACTGTATTTAAATTCAAACAAGCTTCCATATTTCAGAAATGAATATTTGCATATCGTATGTGAAATACCTGTCATCACACATTGCCAGCATTCTATTTGTTAGAGATCACTAACATGCAAGTTGTATACCCTGAAACATCCATCAAATAAGACATTTAGTAAACAGAATATCATTGCTATGAACAAAACCAAGGAATTGTTTCAGACAGTGGGATCTGCACCACACAATAGATCATTCGTGTATGTAACTTCCCTTCCAGTTCAATTGTCTCTGTATACAGATCACTCAAGTGCTCTTATCTAGTTTTCTCCAAGCTTGTTCTGACAACTTTGAATGGTGGTGGTTTGTTCTGAAGCAGTCAGTCCCCCTAACAATGCAAAGAATTAGCCTTTTGTCAGCGCATATCAAGTACAACAAAGGCATCATTCTGCACAGCCTGATTCAGTAACTGTTTTTCAGCAGAACTGATGACTACATTTCCAAATTGTGAAAACTTAACACTACAAGCATGGTTGAGGCTTCACTTTTTTCCCTAATGTTCCAGTGTCTAAAAAAACCCTCACAGTTTAAGTCTTTCCTATTTTAGAAAAGCTCATTTTATTGTTTTGGTTGTTGTCTTTTAAAGATGACATGCCTTATTTTCTGGGTATACATAGTCATATTTTGTTTTATTTGGGATTTAGGGGAAATGTCATACCACTTTCTGAAACTTTTTGAAATATTTAACAAACACTTCTGGATATAGTTTATTTTTCATTCTCAAAACCGTTCTAGTTTATATTTTAGTATTCAAAGAGACAGTTGAGGGAAGGGACAGTTGGTGATAGTAAGAGTTACAGATATTTCTTCCGGTTTATTCTGTCTTAATCGGCTTTAGCATATTTACATTTTTTTAATTACACGGATATATATATTAGATCTAAATTGAAATTATCATATTTAATTCTTTAGATTGTTATTATCATACAGATACATGTTCCCACATCAGAAATTGATTCTGCTTCATTTTTATTCTGTAAACATTGAGTGATTTTATAGATGTGTAAAATTTTCTCTGTCCCTGGAAGTCTTCAACACTTCTGAATGATCTTTATAGAGCACTTGAAAGACTCCTAGGTATAACAGTAATATTTTGTGGGGAAACTGCTTATGGAATAATCTGTGTCTAAAAAAAAATGTGAATAGTGATAACAGTCCACTGTACTCCTTAAATCAGTAATTCCTTTACCAATTGGAAGATGTGGAATATAAAAGCATTCTACAGGAAAGCAGAAAGACAATACAGTTATATAGGAAAGAAGAATAAATCAGTTTTGATGGAACTGTTTTCAGTTAGACAATCTATTTTAACAGCGAGTTAATTTTTTTTCACAGTTATATCATAATTTCATTTTTACTTGTATTCATATTTCAAATATAACTTCTACTATTGCTACAAACTTAGTTTTGACAATACATTAAAATACAATGTATCAAAATTTCCTTTCTGAGAAACACTCTAAGATCCTGACTTTTCAAATGTTGTCTTCAATATGAATAAGAAGGAAGAGTCTGAATTCACCTAACGGAGAGAAAATTTTTTCCTCTTTTGAAAACTGTAAATAAGGAAATATCCTTTTTATCAAATGACTTTTCTATTATTAGTAATTTGGTTATCATTTAGACCAATATTAGTTCATATAGTCATAAACAGAAACAAAGTAATATTTGAATGATCGATGGCCTGTTATCTTAAGATAACAAAAATTTCTTAACAAAATTAGTCTGTTCTTAATCCGTATACTCTGAGTGTGTATCTAAGGCTGTAGAGAAGTATAACTGGGAGAGACATAATTTGAATGTTAGATATGTTTAATCTATCACACATAGGCTGACAAAGACCAAGTTTTGTCAATAGAAATCACCAAGAAACCTGGAAGACTGATGCACTCACACTCATAACTTTAGGTGTAGAATGGATTCCAGGCCAAGAATGATGCAACTTGCAGTAAGGACAGCACTGTTTGTTGGGTTTTTTTATCTTTTTCATTGGGGTTTTGTCAGAGAGTAAATCTATGTTCGTGTTCCCCAGAACTGAGTATCGACTCTGTAGTTTGTATCAGTGATTCAACAATGATGACACTGAGCTGGTATGAAAGATGGACTCGGAGTAACTTCTCCATTTTATACTTGTTACTCAAAAACACCATTTGAGACCTCCAATGCCTATATCTCGTGCGTGACTGAAGAGGTAATATGCTGTAGTTACCTTTACTCTAGTAAACAACAATCATTTCAGGTATTGCTTCGCTATGATGCTGTAGCTGTTGTCCCCAGAATAGTCTATTTGAGCTCAGTCCTCAAGTGCTGAACATTATATTGTTTGTATTTTATCAAAAAATAAAAATTATGTTGGAACTTCTGCAAATTCTTTTCAGTACTTCAGAAAAGTATAACAGAAAAACTGCATGCAGATGTTTGCAAGCAGCAATATTTCTGAGTTTCTTTTCTTTTAGCATCAATGGTTCAGTTGATCAAATGGATCTGAAGTTAATTCATCCCCTAGGGAATGGACAATTCCTCTTAGAGCTATCATTTCTGCTATCTGCTTGTTAGAACACAGCCTTTGAAACTTTGAATGTAACCTTCACAACTAAGAGAATTAGAAACTTCTGGTCTTCAACTGAAATTTTCATTTTGTCTCACCAAAAGTTTTCTATGAACCAACTTAGTTTTACTTTTACTTTGATGAGATGTTTAAGTTATGTCTAGATGTGGAGTTGATTCCTCTGTGCCAGGAGAAATGCTTGGGATTTTAAGATCTCCAGAGGTTATAATAGCCCCCTTGTTCCTTTCCCTCAGTGAAGGCTCTAAAATTAGTGCTAATTTAGTCAGAGAAATATTCCCTTGTGAAAAGCAGTCATCTTTTTCCTATCACTGAACAAAGAACTTCATTAGAACATGGAAAAAGGCATTGCATCAACTCTGCTTCTTTCTTCTTAAACTTCTTAGGAGAGATTTCTCCCAAAAACTTTATACTTCTCACTTATCAAGTTCCATGAACAGGCAAGAATAACCTTGTGAACTTAGTGACATCACTGTGAGTCCACATGCAGTTTAAAGGTGATCAGTCAACTTTTCAGTCTCTTAGTTGCATCTCATTGCTTTAATCTGAAGACCTTGCCATATTCCAGCAATGCAGTGGTTATGAGGATGCTTAGGAGCACAAACCAAGGTGATTGGTGTGAGGGTTTCTAGAGACCTCATACTCTGAGTAATTAGAGATTGGTGAAGGGAGTATAGGCTGCCTGTGCATTTCCTGAAGCTTGATTTTATGTGTATACAAGTTTTTCTCTTAATGACGGGGGGTTGAGGAGAGGGTGTTCAGCAGTGTATTTGCCCAGGCGTAGGGTGAGTAGCTTCCAAATGGATGTAAATGATCTGTTCTTTCCTTTGATGTGACTTCACTGAGTGCAAAGCACAGATAAAAGGTTCTCTGCAGTTTATCATAAAATTACTAGGCAAAATCAGAAACCCTCAGGACATGCTTATATCCTTCAGAATTTGCCAATTGTATTTAACCGTTACTGGAAAGGAGGATGGCAAGTTGTAGGCAATCCAGGAGACTCCTGGAGTGCACTGAAGACAATTTCTTAGTCCAGCTAATAAAGACTCTCATCGGAGAGGATGCAGTACTGGACCTGATGGTCACTAATGCAAGTGAACTGAGCAGTGGCATTAGGTTAGGAGGCAGCCTGGGCTACAGTGATCATGCACTGGTGGAGTTCAAGGTCCTGAAGGACATGGGACAGGCAAGGAAAATAGTCAGGACCTTAAATTTCAGGAAAGCAGACTACCAGATCTTCAAGGAATTTCTCGGTAGGACACCCTAGGACAAGGGAGTAGAACAGAGGTGGCAAATATTTAAGAATGCTTTCCATGAAGCACAAGAGCACTCAGTCCCCAGGAAATCAGTCAGGAAAGAGAAGAAACCAGCACGGTTCGCTCAAGACCTGCTGGTTAAACTCAGGAACAAGAGAGAACTGCACAAGCAGTGCAAGCAGGGACAGGGAACCTACGACATGTATTGCATAGGAATGAGGTCAGCAAGGCCAAAGTGTAGCTGGAGGCGAACTTGGCAAGGGAAGTGAAGACCAACAAGAAGGATTTCTACAGGTATGTTAGTCAGAAAAGGAAGGTTAGAGAATGTTTAAAATGGTGAATTTGTATCAACAGGCAAGGAGAAGGCTAAGGTACTCAACAACATTTTTGCCTCAGCCTTCACTGACAACCATTCTCCTCACCCCTTGTGAGACAACAAGATGGTGACCAGGGGTTAAAGACCCTCCCACAGCAGAGGAGGATCAGGTTCATGACCACCTGAGGAACCTGAACATATATAAAACTCTGGGACCTGATGAGATGCTTCTCAGAGTTCTGAGGGAAACAGGTAACGTCGTTCCCAAGACACTCTCCATGATATTTGAAATCTCATGGCAATCAGAAGTCCCTGGTGACTGGAAGAAGAGTAACATTTTGATCATTTTAAAAAAGGGTAGAAAAGACAACCCTGGGAACTACTGACCTGTTAGTCTCACCTCAGTGCACGGGAAGACCATGAAACAGATCCTCCTAGAAGCTCTGCTAAAGCACATGGAGGACATGGAGGTGATTAGTGGCAGCCAGTACGGCTTCACCAGCTGCAAATCCTGTCTGACCAACTTAATCTCTTGCTATGATGGGGTAACCACAGCAATGAATACGGGTAAACCAACATATGAGATCTATCTAGACTTCTGTAAAGCCTTTGACACAGTCCCCCACAACACCCTTGCACCCTTAGTAAGTTTGCAGATGACACTAAGCTGGGTGGAAGTGTAGATCTGCTGGAGGGTAGGGAGACTCTGCAAAGGGATCTGAACAGGCTGGACTGCTGGGCAGAGTCCAATGACATGAGGTTTAACAAGGCCAAATGCCAGGTCCTGCACTTGGGACACAAAAATTCTATGCAGTGCTCCAGACTGGGAGAAGTCTGGTTAGAACCTAAACCATTCTATGGTTGTACAATTTAATTTGCACATATCCCATCATTATCAAATAACATCCTCAAGGCATGTGGGGAGGAGTAGAGGAGTCACCTATTAATCCTCTTCATAAGCATGCAGATTCAAGTCATACTACTGGGTATATGTTGGCAGTGTGTTTGTCTTGAGGCAGCTGTGCACCAAGACAAGGCTCCATATTTCTGACATACGAATGATGAAAACATTCTGAAATTAGTATAAAATCATGGAATCACAGAATCACCAGGTTGGAAGAGACCCACTGGATCATCGAGTCCAACCATTCCTATCAAACACTAAACCATGTCCCTCATGACCTCGTCTACCCATGCCTTAAACACCTCCAGGGAAGGTGACTCAACCACCTCCTTGGGCAGCTTGTTCCAGTGTCCAATGACCCTTTCTGTGAAATTTTTTTCCTAATTTCCAGTCTAAATCTCCCCTGATGGAGCTTAAGGCCATTTCCTCTTGTCCTGTCCCTGAAATGAAACAAAAAAAGTGTAGTTCTTTCTTTCTTCAGACATGGTAATTGCTGGAATGCAATCCTGGGACTTGATTGATTGATTGATTGATTGATTTCTGATTGGCATTCTGCTTAGAATAAGCTGAATCAAAATGTTTGACCTATCTTGCTCTTCTACTTTATCTGATTACACCACTACTAATGAGGAAGATAAATTTAGGAGAGAAAAATGGAATTACTCAGCCACTTACAAGGCTGTTTGTCATAGTGGTTGCTTGATTTCAATATTTATTTTATCAGAATTAGAGTTTATATGCAATCTGTTAAGGTATCTAAAGTGAGAACACAAAAATTTAGCTATATATGTTTCATAATATCTTGTGCAATGTAAATGCATCACACAGTCATGCTTTTAATTAAAGTGACCATTTCTAGTTACCCAGTCCTATATATCCTTACTTAAAAATGCGACTGTCATTTTTATCTCACCTTAAAATCCATGATTCCCAAGAATTTTTCTGTACTGCAGGTCTAGTCCATATGTGTTGACTGATTAATGAACAACATGTGGCACGGTGCATGAAGTTTCAATTAAGTAATGTGAACATGTTAATTATCTACAAGAAAAGTCCAAGTCCTGGAATGTGCATCTGCTAACATCTCTTCTTTTTTTCTTTTTTTCCCCCTCTCTCATTTTTCTTAGCATTTAATTGATTGTTGCATTCCCTTTTAGTAAGAAACTTACTGAAATTTAGTTACAGTAAATCAATTGTTTTTTTAATATAGAAAATATTTAAGAGAACAGAATTTTTATTATGAAAATCCAGACTCTTATTTGTGTTTGTGGCAAAGACATAAGATTTTAATAAGGCAAGCTTTACTGTTATTTTTCAAATGTAGGGTTATTTCTGGTTATATTTCTAATTGGATTGTTCCTAATAGACAATTTATACAGGCTGCTTTGTTTTGTCTCTCCATTTGGAATTGTAATATATGAGCAGATACTTGAAGGAAGTCTCTAGCCAAAACTAAGTTAAAGCTATTCTCATTTAGCTCTTTTATTATGTGATATAGGCTCTACCCACTCCAGAAAGACTTGGTTAACTCCTAAAGAAGTAGTGACCTATCTGAATGCGTTTGTTTCTGGTGATATTACGGGCCTCTCTAAGGTACGAGGAAACACACAAAACTTCTTGTTATACATATAAACAGTCCACTAGTTGTTGTAGATGGTTGTCCTGTTCTTTTGCAATGTTAGTCATCATTTCATAGACGCAGTCACCAAAAAGGAAGGCATGGAACTGAATCAGTCCCAGCAAGATACCTTTTGGATGAGGACCAGGTTAAAAACCTAAACTAGTTTTACTGGACCAAAAAATGAGAAACACACCAAAAAGACAGACACGGAGGCTACATGAAGTGATAGGTAGGAAGACAGAAAAAATACTAATTCAAAAAGACAGGTGCTCCTTATGTCCCGATTGCTTATAACTGACCATCTGCTGAGAAATGTCATGCCAGTACTTCCTGACTATGTGTTTGGATCATGTCAGTAGCCACATGTGCTGCAATGCTGGGAGGAGTTTTGCTGTGCAGGTGTGGGACATCTTGATTACCCATTTGTCATATATACCTCTGTAAAATATTCAGTTTACACTGTATTTGTTATGGGAATTGACCAAGAAATACTACTGAGGCACATCTGTGTGTATACAGGCACAGCACCTAGCTCCAGTGTCTTAATAAGGCTCTACGTCCAACAGTACTGAAAGCACATGGGAATTTTCCTTCCACCAAAGGCTACAGAAAGGTAACTGTCACCATCCCATCTCCCAGAAATGAAGCCTCTGTATGTTCACAGTACAGTTCATGTGCTCCTGTTTCTTTGCCTGCCTGTTTTTGAGTTCTACACGGTCATGGTATCAATGTGACATCTGATGTTTCCAGTCAAGCAACAGCTCTGGTGTTAGCAGCCCTCCCTAAAACACCATCAGCCAGCCTCAGTAGTTCTGGCACGGTGACAGGGACTCTGGAAAGCCTGAGCCTACATGCCTTCCCTCTCCCTTACAGTGGAGAAAAAAATAGATGAACCTCTCTGTGTACCAGCTCATGTTTTGTCTTATTTCATTCCTACATCTACTGATAGACCTATCAGCTCCATAGATTCTTTATATGAGCTTAACTGAGACTTGTACAATTTTGCAGTGAAAAACACATCCTTGACTCCAATTGCTATTGGAGCTACACATGGTCTTTTTCTTCATACTGTGACTTAGAAATATATGGGCTCTTGCAAAACTGGCTTTAATTTTGACTTAAAGAAAGAAGGATCAGTGTGGCAAAGCTAACTTTTGACTTTTAAATGTGATTTGGGAAAGTCCTTTCATTGCTCTGGTTGGTTTTGGAGAGTCTTGATACTCTTATTTCAGTTGATGATTGACTACAAAAGGATACAGAAGAGAGGTAGGGGTAGCATTCACTAATTTATCTGCTGGTGATTTGGGTACAAGCTTGCTTGTGCTGTAATAAAACATGTCTTGCCTCAAGAAATTTCAAGTTAATTGTTGGAAAAGACACAGATTTTTGACAGGTAAACACATTTCTGAAAGCTCCTACAGAAAACTGTTGAAAATTTCACATGGATAGGTTCCACACCTATTCTATCTATATTTGTTTAGTTCAAAGGTCTCCATCATGGGCAAGTGAGAATTTTGATAAATATTGGAATTATGTTGAGAATAATATAGATAAAATGTTATGCTGTTGACTTTGTCTCACTTTGGGATTATAAATCCTTGGACAGGCTTCTGTTCCATTGTGTCCATTTTACTTATTACATGCTGTCATCACAAAATTTCTGTATTTCTGCATCTTAGACATCAGATTCACAGGAACTTTGTCACTTATCCTCTGGATTCAGTATGTTTTTACTCAAGTTAGTAGATTTGTGACCCTGTTATAAACATACCAGCAGAACTGATGATTCTGCTCTGATTTTGTTGCCCATTAGTGAATATGATAAATTAAATCTGAAGACCCTAAAGTCCTGCTATCTTGATCTGGTAGTACAAAGCTCACACCAAGGATGCTCGACAAAAAGAAATTGTCCTGAGGTGTAACAAGGAACTACACACCATGACTGGGGTAGCAGATATTTGAAAAGAAGGTGGGTTTTTTGCAGAGGGGGTGGAAAATACAATCTTAGTTTCTAAGTATTTTATACATATGTAGTGTTGAACATTGAATCTATCTTTTAGTCATTACAAAATGACTAAAAATCAGGAGTAAAAAAATAGACATGCAATTACAGTATTTAAAAAGGATTTGAAATACAGTTAGCAATGGGAAGGCATTTCCAGAAGATGCAGTATTTCTCTTTAAAAAGCTTTTGTTGAGCATTAGCTATAACCTGGTCTCTCCAGTGGAAATATTTTAGTATAAACCATAATTATTTTCTTTATCATATTAATTTATTTGGGTTAGACTGAAATATATTTGTTTGGAATATGACTTCAGTTATATTTGGACAATAGAATATATTTAGACACCTTTGAATGAAGAAAATATTAATTTGAATGCATTTCCTATTAGATATGTCATGTATTAGACATGATAATATCATAGTTCATTTTTTCAGACAAAAAGGTAAAAACTGAAAAAAATTATTACCCCTTTTTATGCTAAATCTACTTAATAATAGTTTTTTTCTTATTATTCTTACAGCTCTTCAAGCAAATCAGGCTAGGATTCTGTCTGATGAGCATTTGTTTGTTTTTAAAGCATTAACCTGTCCAAGAAGTTAATATGATTGAGGATTTTATTTCAAAACTATGAATGTATTCCAGCTTTGTGAATAAAAGACCTTCTGACAGAACTTTTACTTGTCAAAATAAAATATGTATTTTAACATTTCTATCTGCATAGCCTGATGTATATCCTCTTCCAACCCCTATTTAAAATGTCAATTGCCTAACACAAATTGAGATTAGCCATATAAAAAAAGATTTGTCTACATGTTTGGAACTATTATGTGGCTTTTACTTTAAAAATGCATACATTAAAAAGGAGGAATTAAGAGTTCTACTTTAGTGTTAGCATTAAAAATCATAGGTGTTTATTAAATGCTGAAAAGTTCCTTAATTCTTATGTTCTAACTGGGGTAAACTTTACTGCTCTATGGACAAGTTCCTGTTTTATAAGCATTGCTCTCCTCTCCTGTGTAGGTTTCTGTATAAGCATGTTGTATAGAAGATAAATCTAACAGGGTGATCACAGGTTATAGATGGTCAAACAACTATGTCATGATGCATTATATTCCAGAGACTTTATTAAAGAGTATTATGACTGCAAATTTTTTGACTTCCAGAAGATTATTTTAACCAAATGACTGTGATTATCTTGAGTTAGTGTATTTCAGACTCTCATAACCCTTGTATTCAAATACAGAGGAGATTTATCCCTTCTAAAGAAACACTCTGATGTCTCTTCCTCCAGAAACCCACAGACAGGTACACAGCAAGTCGAGCAGAGAACACTCAGAGCATTTGTGATTAAATACCAATGACATATTAGTACTCATTTCATCTAACCTGCAAATCTCACTAATATGGTGGCAAGAACTGCGTAGGCAGATTTAGCAGCAACAAGACTTGAGAGGACCCTTTTGGGTAAAGATAGAAAATCCTAAAACATCTTGCCAGCATTGGAATAGAGAGGAACCAGATCATTATGTCTCTGCATAAAACTTATCTTTTTACAAACCTGAAAGCATATTTCTTGTTTGTCAAAATGACAGTAGTCAGGTCAGCTCTCTGTATCACGACAAAACACAAAGAGATATGCAGCCTTCACTTGGAAAGCTGGCAATAGGCAATATCAGACAGGAATTAGAGTATCCCCCTGTACAAGGGGGCTGGAGTTAAGGGGGGTACTGTTAGCCAGATCAGTATCTTCTCACCCATCTAACACTGACAGGAAGCCTGCTGCAGAGCGCCTCTGAGGGCGCCGCTTGGGGAATTCACAGTTCCAATACTCCAAAGAATATTTTTTGTCAGGGTAACATGTTTTGTTTATTTGCCAAAGAATATATTTGATCAAAGATCTCAGGGCTTATCTGTCTCAATGTTTTTGTCACTGATTATACGATGTCTGTATTTTCTAGGTCACTTACATATTATGCTTATATATGAGCACGTCAAAGAAATGTATTCACTAATGTATGTTTAATGTGAATGCGTCTGAACTTTTATTCAAACAATGAGTATTTCTTACTCTTTAATATGTTTTGCTCAACTTCATTTGAAAAATTAACATCTTTTATTTTGATATTATCCATAATCCTGGATGCTATCAGTAGATATAATAGGTTTAAAAAACCCATAAGATTTACAATTGAGCCTTATATGCTGATGCATGTTTTTCACTAATTAACCCATTTTGGTTGTTTTGTATCCCAAGATGCTTTGTATTCATCATTTATATGCTCTATTTAACTCTTTTCAGGCAGAAGACAATATGAATATATACAAGAAAACTCCTGCATATGTTACTCTACTGAATTGCTCATTGTCTGATGAATGTGCTAGCTCGAAAGTGATTATTGTGACTGAATAGAAAATTCTTGTTCTCTTGTTTAAAAAAAAAATTGCACATTTTCCAGCACATAGCGTTCCTAAAAAGTGACAGACCGACTCTATCTGAAATAGAAAATACATACTGAAATTCCCATTTTTTAACAAAATATGTTTTCAAAATTATTGTAAGACCAATATCTACGATACACTGTGAAATATTGTAGCACTCCTAACAACATACCCTGCAAAAACATTGATGTTGCCTCTGTGTTGTCTCCACAAAATCTATAAATGCACTTATACATTTGGAAACCTGTTTTACCAAAAATATCTGAACCTGAAATGTATGATTCATATCCCAACAAATTGATTTGTTAAGTAGGTGTTATTTCTTTTGCATAATTCAGTACGACGAAATTGAAGAATTTTTATTGGAATTATCTGGATGTTTCAAACAAAATGAAGTGTTTCTACAGAATTTTTTCGTTTGACACCTGGAGAACAGAATGTTGCTGACATTCAGAACTGTAATGATTTTAGCAATGCTAACTATCTCTGGCAACAAACATTTGCCCTAATTCTTCATGAATCGAATAACATTTTTAATGCTCGAGAGGTTTAGATGACTTGTAATCAAGAAACTGGTGTGTACATCCTTAATACAGATTTCAAAATCTCAGCCTACCTATGTAATAATGCAGTTTCACTGTGGCTTAAACATATTATTAAGTGAGTATAGCATGATCTCCAAATCTTTGGGTTTTTCTGGCATGATTTTCTTGTGACTAAGCAGACAAATTATGAATTCTCTCATTACTTAAACTTAATGCTTAGCAGTCAGAGAAGTCATAAAAGGGGCAAGGAAAGAATTCATGTGGAGTATGGAAACTATGGAATTGCATACTGTAACTTTTTTAAAAATATATTTTAAAAATCTTAATCACCCAGATGTAAACTCCATTCAGTAAGATGTCATAAATATCTGTACTAGCCACTTAGAGTACAGAACATGTGCTGGCTTTTTTTTTTATTGTTCAGTGACATGAGATGTTACATAGTGCTTATGGAACCACATTGATTTTTAGCTTGAAGCTTATAACTTTAAATTTAGAGATTATACATATGCAAGATTGATTTTGAGTACTGAGAAGTTTTAAATGGAGGAGAATTAAATCAAGTGGAATAGTCAAGTCTGGTATGAGATTTTCTTTTTGAACTACAGACTGACTCAGGCTGTGTGCAAAACTGTGCTCACTCCTCTTTCATTATACTTTGTGTCATGAAAATATTGTCATTATATAGTTTATTGCACAGAAAATGAGAGTTATAATTAGATTTCTGTTTCTATCAAAGCCTATCCTAAAGGTCCTATTAGAAACAACTAGATTTACTTTGCTAAGAAGGCAACACAAGAAATAAATGAAGTAAAATATGATTCAGTGCCTATAAGCAGGTGGGTGAGAATCATAAAACACCTTTATTCAGAAATATTTATTGGAAATGAATACTTAGAAGGAAGAACCCTGTGGCTGGAACAGAAATTAAAATAATTCCCAAAGCATGCACAGACATGAAACTTCAAAAGACAAATTTCAGACTATCTAGAAAAGGGAGCAAGAAAAGTTTCTGTTTCGAGCAAGTCATTATCTTTTAGACTTTTACTCCACATTGCATGAATACACTGGCACCCAGTTTAGCTTGGAGTAAAAATTATTCATTCATTACTAACCTATTTCTGCTTCTGTACATGAATTACATATTCTGAGACAACATCATGTAGTGAGATATTTTTTTAATAAATTGTTGTACAGCTCCCATTAATTTTCTAAATTTAGTAATCATTAACAGCATGGTCTGATTTTAAGGGAATTTTTTCTCTCTAATATTGTCAATAATATCAGATTAATCTGCATCACGAACTTTATGGTATAAAATCTAGAAGGCTGATAGTTCTTTGGGGGAATTCAGCTTCGAACTAGAAATGTGTAATTTATTAAAAAACATCAAAGAAGTAGGAGAAATTCTTTTCTCTTCTGCAATTTCTCCCTTTTTCCCTTCACGCATTTCTTATTACCAAAGTACATTTTTTTCCAACACCCAGACTTTGCTAGTATATAAGAATGTGTTCATCTTGTAGAGATCTATTACATCCTCAAGATTTATTGAAATTGACAGTTCAGGGTAGCGCTGTCCCTTGTGTTTTGCATTTTATTTTCTGTTGAAATGTTTACTACCTTGTTCTGATAATCTCTGGCAGAGAGAACAGAATGAAAAAAAAAAAGGAGGGGTGATGTCCTCATTTCAGAAACACTGTAAGGAGTACAAAGTTCAGAAGGACAGACATTGGAGTGAGAATTATTCAGAACTGATTTATGAGCCAATGCAAGGGCTGCCTTCCTTTCTGGGTAATATTAGCCATTAAACATAGGAAAGTTAAGTCTTCTATTTGCCTGGGAGAGCCCAAAGGGATTCACAAAGGGACTCACAATAACCTAAATGAGATTCATCATACAGATCAATAGCCTGGGTGAATTTTGACTGTGCTTAAATCTCAGCACAACCTTTCAGGCTGGATGACCCCAAACAAGGATTTAGCAGCTTAGCATTTTTTAGCATTCAAGTTTCAAACTTCAGGCTTTGTACAAAGCTAATTATGTACTGCGGTGTGTTATACAGCTTGCATACTTTTTGATAAATTTTAACTGATACAAAACAGGAAACATATTGGACAGAGACAGATCAAATCATTTTGCAGGGGCAAGCATTCTCACAGCCTGATTTTTGAGAATTTCAGTTACCTAGGTGCAGTGACCACAGTTGTGGTGGGTGGCAGCTGAAAAGGACTGACTATTCCCAGGTGCTCTGTAAGGTTTTCTTCCCTGTACTCACTGTGTACGAGAGATTTGAGCTGTAGGTAAAACTGGGCCTTACACGGGGATTTCGACTCTTCTATGTTCACAGAAAGTCACTGGAGAAGGCTGCCCGCAATCTTCTGCTTTTTGAATTTTTTTTATTCAAAATATTTAAAACCTAACAACTGAATTCCATGGAAGTGGCAATTGTTGAGAGCACCCTTATTTCACAGGGAACATTTCAACATTTTTAAGAACTGATGGTTTCCTGTATGGATTTGGCATTGTCAGCCTACTTTCTCTGTTATTTACTGACTGTTTCATCTACATTTTTCCTCTAGTTGTCATTGGTGTCAAAAGAGAAATAAGACAACAGTTTCAAAGGTCAGAGACATCATTTCATATTTGATGAGTCAGTGACAATAGAGCTTGGAGAAGTAGCCCTTGGCAAATTTAAAAGTAGTGACAGTTTTGATGGTGAAATTGTTATAGGCAGCTGTGAACAAGGCGTCTTTCTACATGGAAAGATAAATAATGGACTAAAACTATATTGATGATATATGTGAAAGATTTAATTAAGTAAAAGATTGATTCTTAGTTTTAATACCCTGAAACCTGAGGAAGTAACATTACAACTGCTCCAATGAATGGGTCATGCTCAGCAGCAGGTGGGAGGAAGGAAGTCCCCTAGGATTGAATCTTACCCCTTAAAAGAAACAAAAGGATAATGCCTTTCTCAAATGTATCCCTTGTTTTACCCAAATATATTCATAGTGCAAGTGGCCCTGCACAAGTGGTAGACGCACTGGTACTTATACTTTTTTCTATGTGAAGTAAGGAAGAAACCAGAGAATAACAGTGAAATGTAAACCTCTCTTAATAAGGACATAACATGTAAATGATGAGACTCCTGTTAATTGTCTTCCTCCTCAGACTGAAGGTACATCTCAAGATTAAAGTGATAAGCTGCATTAAGTCATGGAATAGTGTTTCCTATGTTATTGGGACCTCAGCTACTCCACACCTTGGCCTCCCCATTCGTCATTTAATCACTGTAAAATCTAAAAGAGGAATCAACATAGACACATATTTCTTGCAGAGGAAGCACTGAATGTGTTACCTGCTTTGATTTGCACTAGAGTTTCACCAAAATGTCCACATTAAATTTCTTTCCTGTTGATTCAAATGTAGAGCCTAAAACAGAGAGGGAAGCTTTGATAACATTAATAAAAACTTTCCCACTTTATGCTTTGATTCTTGCCTAGAGTAGGAAACTGGTCACAGAAAAAGTAGGTCACTGAAATAATTGCTGTACTGAAAATAATGTACCCTGACAGTTCTGGCGTTGAGCTACTGTATGTCCATTGGGCTGTAGCAGGTTTGGAGTCTGTGTACTAACATAAAGATGGAAGTCTCCAGTATTTAACATCAGTTGCCTACTTGTGCTAATCTATAAAAGGTGCTTGCTTTTCAGCTATATGAGGTTTATTTTCATTTTCAAAGGTACCTGACAATTATATTTAAAACAAAAAGATAATTTATAATTATTCTTACAGTACTATTTTTATTTTAACAGATTCTGTGTATGTGCGTATAAATATATATATTTCCATTTGATCTTCCTTGCTTCTGTTGTCAAGCTTTTTCCCATTATTTAGAACTTAATTCCTCTAATTTTTGCACAAATGCTCAGGAAGATGTGTTGTTTCTTTCAGTAACATTGCGATTCACTTATATGACAGATGTTTATATTTAGTAGGAGAAAAAGGCAAAGCAGGCAGGGGGAAGGTGGAATAGGGAATCCAAAGGACAACTGAAGGTCAGATCAGAAAGTCATTAGATTGCATTAATTCCCAACTGTTGACTTATCTTATATACATGATGTACCATGAGAGAAAGATTTCACTGCATGAAATATGTTTTCCTGCAGTATGTAATCTAATGTCAAATATGTGCCATGTGTAAAAAAAAATCATAACTCAAAGGAACATTTTAAACCTACTAGTAAATATACTCTTTTCTAAATCACTTACATAGAGCACAGTAAACGTAAGAATAAGGTTATTGCCTTCCAGTGAAGATGCATAAATCAACAGAAGAAAAAGTCTCTATAAAACACAGGAATGAACTTCAAATCATAGGTTTCACTGAGAACAATATTAGAAAAATAAAATATGAATATAGTTTTAGAGACATTAGTATTGCTTCTTATGTTTCACAATTTTATTTCTAGAGAGCCAAAAGCTCTAGTATTTTAAAAAGCCATTCCTCATGAATTATACATTTGTTCTTTTTCATTTGGCTATACTGCCTTTGTCATATGAGCCCTCAAGATACTGAAGATGTATGTATGATGTGTTGAGATTTTTTGTTGGCAGTGTGTACAGTTGTCTGTTCATGATTTTTGACTTTTTTTCTATATTTATATGTTGACTAAATTATACAATTTTTTTGTGAAGATGGTTTTACTTTTTTATTATTATGATGTTTTCAGGTAGATCTAGTGCATTGCTCCAGCCTAGACTATTTTTTAAACTAAGAGTTTAAGAAGGTGGATATGAAATTGAAAAAATGTGCCCTCTAATTTTTAAGGAACAGTTGGATGAAAGTGTTCCTTAGTAAGCCTCCTGGCTACCTTTACAGCTTAGAGACTGCTCAGTTTGTTGTCAATGCTGGACTAAACATTCTGGGTACCTCTTGACCAGACCCTGTTGTGAAATATTTTAGTAAACCATCTTAACTCTCTCTTTCATGAACAAGAATAAAGCCTGCTTTATTCCTGCTACATGTTGAGAAGAATTTATTTTCCACTTGGTGCTTTATTTTTGAGATTGTATTACAAAATCTTTGCATAATTTTCTTGGTATGAAGACGTATATTGTAACACTCCACTGTCTATCAGCCAGCCAGTACTTTCCTCTGCCAGTCACAAACCTCTCTCCAAACTGTCCCGCATGCTAATGAGATGTTTGATATATTAAAAATGCAAAGGCAAAGCCAAGAAACCCCCAAAACTGTGTATGTAATTTATTCCTCATTATGGTGTTATTTAATTAACAGAATGATTCAGCTTGAAAGGATGACTCTGCATTGGTTAGCAACATAATCTAGGGTGTGGGCTCCATTTTCTGCCTTAGGAGAGAAGACTTGTGTGACATTCAGTCAGCAATATAGTTTCTCTGTCCTCTCTATGTGTAGAAAAAACAAAACGAATGTCTTATTTCACTAAAATATTCTGAAGGTAAATAGATCATCTTTTGTAAAGCATTGGCACCTCCCTCTTTGAAGTCAGACAAGAATCAATCTGTTGCAGAAAAGAAGACATTCTCTGCCATTGAAGGGACAAATGAACACACTTGTTTCTCATTTTCACGAGAACATTTACTTTAGCCTTGAAGGAAATGCACCATCTTACTCACAACGCTTCTTCTGACCCCTGCTTTCTTTTCTCCTTAGTTATTTCCATCATCTCAGATGCCAGAGATTCCTTTTCACAGTCCTTCACAGTCATTTGTCATCTGTAACCCTGAGTATTTTGCTTCTGCCTTTCTCTGGCTTTTGAAAGATACAGATTAAAAATAAATGAAGTAATTCTGCTTTCTGAAAGCTCAGTTCATGCTCAGTAGTTCTGCTCTAATAAGTCAAAGGAGGTGAAACTCCTCTTAGACCGTGATGTTTTCTGGTTTGTTTTGTGGGTTGGGGTGGTTTGTTTGTTTTTCATTTGGTCGTGAGGTTTTTGTTGTTTCTTTTTTTTTTTTTTTTTTAATTTAGCAGACAAAATAATGCTTCAACATCTCGTATTAGCCACAGCATCTAACTTTATAGCTAACCACCCTACAGATTTGCAGATTCAAAGCTGAATATATTCAAACTGAACATCTACCCAAATTAATTCTTTTCTTAATTAAAACTGCAATTTCTAGTTTTGTGTATTTTAAACATTGAATTCTTTACCACTGTCTTCTGTGGCATGATGTGAGTTTAAATCATAGGAGTTTGTATGGTATGAGCAATATTCAACAAATTAAATTAATACAAGTTAACAGTGTTATAGCCAATGGAGGATCTTTACCCATATTACAGTACTCCTAGTTTTCTTTTATCAAAATAAATCTCTCTGATTCATGGCAATTATGAAAACTCAGGAACTGTACTATTATTTTGACACATTTATCTTGGCTTCCCTCTTTTTAATTCTGTGGTTATTTTAAGTACCTAGTCTTTTTTTTTCTATACCATGTTTTGTTTGTACTTGTATTAACCACATTGCTAAAATCTGGATTGGAATTGTTTAGGATCTGGTAAGAGCTTTAGAAGGAAAACCAGCTGAAGCAGCAGTCAGCCATTTCCCAGCTAGTCTGGGGCAGACAGCAGGGTCAGGTAGGAGGCTGCAGGTTAACCCTTCTCCCCAGGGCAGAGCAGTCATGCATGTTGGGGTCACAGTAACAGGAGATACTGTTTTCCTCTTCCTGGTCATAAGCACTGTGCAGGCTGCACCACAACCTGAGGCTGAAATTCCAAATTAAACATGATATTATCAAGCACAGCTGATATCTGCATGTGAACACCAGTACAGGGTGTACTATGGAGTGTACTGTGGGATTTGGGAGAGATACACTTCACCTTCCCCATCCTCAAGGATCCCTAAGGATTGCTAAAATTATATGACAGTTACTATTAGTAGGAAGAAACCTTAAACATGTTTTATACACCAGGAGAATAAATGTAGAAGTACAAATTACTCAAGAAGATGGGTCGAAGTTCTTGCAGTTCCTTACTTTACTGGGAAATTTGAAATTATATAGGCCATTAGGAAACATGACCTTGATCTATCTTTATTTTCTGAGTAATAAATCAAAGATAATTTTAAAATGTGTTCACTTACTTACTCATAGCAGTTTTAAGATGACAGAAGATCTGTAATTAAAAAGGTGACAATATGGCAAAGAATAATGATATTTTAGAACATACTTTTGGCAAATACTGGTAGGATATATCTGGTCTTAATATAGCAACCAGTGTAGGAAGTTTCCATGCTCTACATCAATAACATTATTGCACTGCAAAGAGTTTATGAAAATAAATCTCAATTATACCTCTTTCAAATCATCAGCATATATGGTTTGTCCTTATACTATATAGCCCAAGTTTCATTTTCTTGTTTTGAGTGCTAAAATAATGTAATATGTATTCATGTTTTCAGATGGGCTTGCACAGCAGAATTTCCCTTAAACCAAAATACTGAGTGATGATGACTATTGTAAACATGTACCCACAGATCAGTTTTTCCTTGATATAGTATGTGGTTTTTTTCTGTGTATGATATAAAATAGGAGGGAAAGGAATAAAAAAAAGAAAAAGTGAAAAATAAGCTGAATATATCTTCTTCTTCTTACTCTGGGAAACTGACCTGCAAAGCCTCGGGACCTGTAGCAGGATTATGATAGAAAAAATCTAAAGTCTGTTCTTTCGAATGTACTCTGTTTTGAAATATTAAACATTCAATTTAAAAAAGCTAATAAAAAAAGTCAGTGTATTGGATTTTATCAGTAATTTGGGCAGGTAAGAAATGAAAGCTAGATGATATGTGGGTAGTGCTAAGATAAATAAGTTAACTAGGCAATATTTCCATAAAGTGGGAAAAAGGGCTTTGGAGTCAGAAAAATAAAGAATGCTATGTACTACTGACTGCTTTGTAATCTCAGTGATTTTGTTTTCTTCCAAATCCTAACACTTGACACTATGATTAACTTCTTAAGTATTTATAGGATATTTTTAGCCAAAACAGAAAATATTCTGTCTCTCTGCCACCACACATCTTTGGAAGTAGAGGGTCAGATTACTTTCACAGCAGTATTCAAGAGGTGATATCAGAAAACTCTTTCCAAAAAGCAAACTGTCCCCCAGGCTGATCACTAAATTTATCAAAGGTTGACTGTTGTCTTTGCACCATTACCACTGCAGATCAAGGGTCAGCACAACAGCAGGAAGAAACCTGTCATTTAAAAACGGACTCAAAAGGATAGAGAAGGTGAGGCTGTATGGAGGGAGGTGAACAAGACAACTGTGTTCCAAGATGCTGAAATGCGGGGGAGTGAAGCTAATTCTTTGTGGTGTGGTGGCCGGGGGCTGAGGGAAGCTGTGGCATCTCAGAGCAGGGAAGGACTGCCTCCCCCATGATGTTATATGCATGAAGCTGTCTGCAAGGAGCCCCGAAGAAGAAAAGAAAACCTGAGGGTTCCTTTCATCCCTCCAGATATGTTTTTAAGTAGCTGTATTCACACATTCATATGAGAACTAGAAACTTTAAAGGACAACTGTGTTGGTGCTGGATTTCCTATAGCTTCATATCAGTCCAACTACCAGACAAACACAGAGGATCTAGCATTTTCCAAAATGATGTAGTTATCTGTACTGCCCAGGACTAAAGAGGCTGCAGTGGTGGAGGAGCGGTGTGGGGAGGCAGAGGCAGGAACACTACAGTTTCCAGGACAGACACAAAAAAAGATGTGCAATGAGTTGGCTGTCGTGGCCAAGAAAGATTGATGGGAAGACACATGGTTCAGTGTGCTGTGCCTCTGACAGTACCGAGGATAACAACAGTTACAGAGATCATCCCTAACAGGTCATTGTTAGACAGCTTAGGGATGTTTACAATTTAACTTAGTAGTTCATGAAGGTTTTAGTAGTTGTGTTGCTGGAGTGAACACAATACCATGTTAATCCTCTTTAGCTCTAGAAGGCCTTTGCTGTCTTCAGTAGGTAAACAGCACAATGAGACTGCAAAATTCTTCTTTTTTTTTTCTTTGTTCTAACTGGGAAAAGATGTCACAGAGGAATTTCAAATCACCCAACATGGTTTGTTGACTGTCAGCTTTTTAATGCAGACTGATACTCTATACTACTTACAAATAAAAATACAAATGAAGCCACAACACCGGCCATGTGCTGGAGTTGGCATTTTAAATTTTATAGTTAGTTTAAAAAATCCCAAACCCACAAAGTTTCCTTGATTTAGATCTTGCTTTTATTTATCTTTGCTATAGAGGGAACTAAGAACAGATATTTATTTTTTAATACTATTGTAAAAAAAAAAAAAAGCAGTAAATACTGTGAACAAGCAGATGCTGCGTAGTAAGTAGTAAAACCAAATAATTTTAGAGAGCAAACTTAACCAAAGTGCAATTTTCCCCATATGTGCCTTAAAAGATGGAGATGTGCCATATCAGCCTGTTCTGGCAAGTTTGTGAGTATTCCTCTTGCCAGTATTGTAATAAGGGACTAAATCCACCTTACTGAGCTTCATGGGGGTGAAGTTGAAGGAAATGCAAGTTGTGCTCGCATCCATTCAATTCAGAATTTCTGGCATGGTACACTTAACCCTGCAGTATGCTGGGACTGTGCAAAAAATTGCCTCTGTCATGACAATCCAAGACTGAAAAAGTAGCTTGCAATTAGACCTTCAAAGTAACCTAGAAGATTTTAGAGACACTGTCTTGAAACTGAAAGTTTTCCTCACTAAAGTTTGTTGTTTTTTTTTAAAAAAAAGTCAATAACATTTAGAAGCTGAAGCCATTAAGAAGTGGGTCAGTTATTTAGGTAACATCGCTTACGTGATTTGCCAAGGGGACCAAAGAGGCATTTTCTTTCACAAAATTTCTGGAAAAAAAGAAATGTATGAGTCACTGGGGAAGATAAAGCTTTTTTTTGCTAAGGAAGAAATTAGGAGGGTAATTAAAAAAGTACTTCATATAGGTTTGTAGGACCACAGTAAATCTAAAACTGCAGGATTCATTGACAGAGATACAATCACATGGTTCTCTTTCATTTTACAATCATGTTATCTGTAATGCCAACATGATTTCTGACTGAAAGTCAACATTCTTCCTTGACCATATATTAGATTAATAGTTGCCCTGGAATGATGGGTGTATTGTGTTGTTGTACCTACTGAGAACAGTATAATTAGCTACCTTAGATAAAGTTGAGTTGCAGAAATACAATAGTTACAACAGACATGTTAGGTGGATGTTTTTTACAGTATTTGTTGCTCTGTCCATCTGCTTGAAAATAATCAGCTACATTAAGCTTACAGCAGAAGTCCCCCCTCGTTCTTTGCTGGCTAGCTGGCAATGTGTAAATAATTTATTGCAGTATGGATAACATGTTTTATACTGAAATTATTTACCCATCTACTAGGGCCTTAGGCAAAAATAATGAACATGGAGGGAATAGAAATAAAATAAATTAAGTAAATGAAAGACTTAGACATGAATTGCATAAAATGCATTCAGTTATATTTATGTTGCAGAAAAGTCTCAAGTTAGTCCCTTGTTTTAAGCTGTGAGTGAAAATAAAACACTGTAAATAGAGAATTCTCAGTGACTTTATGTACAGGAGTATATTATTTTCCCTCATTAAGAAACAAGAAAACAAGAAGAAAGCAAGCATAGGGGTTAGTGTAGATATCTAGAAGTTTAGATTACGACCAGCAATAGAATTTTTATAAGATTCAGAGGTGTGAGTAAACAGACTAACTGGAAAAGCTCATCCTCTCAGTGGAGAGGATGATTGTTGATGAGTCCACCAAACAGGCACAGCTGGACTTCTTTTGCCCCAGCAGCAGCTCAGTGCATCCTGGCTGGGGATGTCCCCAAGAAACCGCAGGGAATTCTTACTTTCCTGATGGCATTGTGTGGGGATACCCCTGCAAATACTGCCTGAACACGGAACTGATACTTTTTGCTTTGATATCTTGGAGTTTTCTTTGAACTAAGAGTTCTGAAACATACATGCTCAGGGTGGTTGTGACTGGCATCAATGGCAAGGTCCTTCTATATTTAGACTTGTGAAATGGCACAAGACACTATGACACAAGGCACTAAGACTCTGTCATGAAAAGAAAGGTAGGGACTGGACTATGGGAACAGATTTCCAAAAGATTTTTTTAAATGTTTCCTGGGTGTTTGGTTTGGTTTTGTACCATTTGGTTTTTTTTCAAAAAAATCCCTGACTTCTGAAACCCATGAAGGAAAAGTGTAGATGAATTGATTTCTAAACAATTTTAAATAACAATATTAATATTATGAATGAGGGACTTTAACAAGAAAGGAGGGCAAAAATCCAGACATTACTTTCCTCTTTCATCACTTCCCTGAAGGCATTATGCCAGCTTTTCTGTGCTATACTCTCTCTTTAATACCTCCACAGCTGTGAGGACCTTAAAAGACAGCCTAGACTTGCCAGGTGTGAGAGAAGGGTGGCCACAGAAGTGGCATCAGGGTTTCATGTCCAGCACACTTACATGTCCTCTCAGCTACTCAGTCATAGGCTAAAGTGTGCAACTGTATGCTCCCAAGAACTAGAGAACAGGTTCATTAGGATCAGTGCCTCTGCCTGAGTGGGGCTGGTGAGTACCTACTGCTGTACCAGAATGGGGAGCTACAGCTTCCTGCAAAGAACCTGACTGTACAGCTTGTGTAGTCCATTCAACAAACTCTTGTTGCTTCTGTGTAATCAATCAGAAATCAGAGGCAGAGTGAGAACCAGTTGTGAGAGGATTTGATACTTTTTTAGGGGAGAAGTAAGGAACTAAGGGAGGATTATGAATGGGTGTTAAATCAAGAAAAATAGGAAGCAGCTTGATAGTACAGAGTGGGCGGTTTATTGCCACTCGTTAATTCAAGTTGATATTTAAGTATCTTAAAACCATTCAAGAGGTTAAAAAAAAAAAAGACCAGTAGCATTCAAGTCCATAGAATTGCGTGAAAACCACGTAACAGCAACAATAATCTGTTCTCAAGTGCCAAACCTGCAACTAGCCTAATTTGAAATGTTTGTTTGAAGCTATGGGTCTGCAGTTTGCATGCCGATTATCTAGGTGTCAGTGATTTTCTCTCATTCTGTGCTGTGATAATAGATAATAAGCAGGATATTTTCTTATCAATCTTTAAATTTGGTTATTGGGATGCTGGAAGCAAACGGTTCTTGGAGGAAGACTGTCAGCTCCAGAATTTGTTTCCCTGTTGGTTTGTCAGAGCTATTCTCTTGACCTTCAAGGTGCAGAATAAGGCTCAGCTATTCACTCAAGCTTTTGCCTGAGGAGAGGAGACTGAGGGAAATCAAGCCTGTTTTTGAATCACAGTCTATTTGGCTTGACGTTGTCAGTAAGCGTTATATATCACTGTAAATGTTTACTTAGCCTGTTGGTGAAGCACACTTTATAAAATGAAGGATATATAAAAGCAATGCAGATATGTGTAAAGAGGGAGACAGTTAAATGGCACCAGGGTAGAACAGAAAAATGAAAGAAATGAAATGTGTTTTGCTGTAATCCACACTACTGCATCTGCACCATAGTGAACAATGGCAATTATTTTCCATGACTTTGGAGATAAAAATGTGTCCACTAAAATGGAAAACTGTAGATGTTACTTAAACTGCATTTTACATCTGTATGAAAATATGTATTTTGCTTTAAAATGCAAGACTGAAAGCTTCATGGTAAAAGCAGTATTTACTAAAGACTGATCTGCTCCTCTTTAGTATGTAAACTGCATTAAAAGTAAAAGCTGAGCATGAACATGAGGCAAACTCTAGAGCCAAGGAACAGTGGGTCTCTGTTCTTCCAGGGTGTTCTTGGTGTGCCTCTGCTCACTGAAACCTTGGCATGGCAAGGCTGACTCCATCTTTCCTGTACATAAGTGCTCCATCATTACAAACAGGGCTATCAAGAGCACAAGATCTATCGGTCAAGAAGATTTTGGTAATGTTACATAGGATAAAAAGACATCTACCCAGGAGCAAGTTCATTTACATGCATGGATGGGCATTCATATTTTAAAAGTTTGAAACAAGTAATTTTACAGATGTGGTAGGTGATCATGTTTCTAATTCTCAAATTATCTCCAGTTTTTCAAGCAGTCTGTAATGTTTTGCCTGAAAATATTTTGCCAGCAAAAGTTAGAGTTTAAATCAAAAACAGAAGTTCTGTCTGGTGAAAGCAGTATTTTTTTTAATGGGAATTTTATTTTAATTGTAACTTTTGCTCTATTTCTTCTTGAGAATAAAATAGCAAACACCAATACCTAGGTCAAAATAAACTAAAAAAAATCCTCGGGGAAAAAAATATTCCCATTTTCAAGCAAGTGAAGCAGAAGCATTTTCTGGTAAACTTTTCCTATAAATGTTTTATAAATCTGAAAGAAGTTATTATGCAATTAAAGAGAAAAATAGTTCTTCCTCTGCTTTTACAAAATACATTCAAAAAGCATCTTCTTATTCCATGATCTTTTCACTGACATATGGTTAGCAGAGGCAATATAAATCCATTGCCCTGCTTCACCCAGAGTAGCAATCCACTCTGAACTCAGCAAAATAGGCATAAATTCTTACTGAATCTGAATGGTGTTGTCTTACACCTTCTTTGTACAGGTACCCATATAACACAGTATTGTGTTGTATTAGGAAAATGTTTTTGCAGTCACTGCGGCTCATGAGAAACCTTCTGTCTCATCCTATGCAAGACAAAGGGGTTACAGCTATGTGATTGCAACTAGCTCAAAGTGATAAAAATGCTCCTTTTCACTTACTGTCCCTCAGAGTAAAAATAGAGCACGGCTGGATCAGACTACCGACTAGACCATCTGAGCATGGATTTAGGGAATGAGAGATTTTGTGAGTTTGGGTGGGGCTGTTTTAATAATTCCTAGCGGCTATAAAAAATCAGCTTAAATGTCAAATTTCTGAGAAATTATTTCTAGGAATAAATCTGATCAATAGTACTTGGTAAAAAAACTCTTCTCTGAACTTGCTTTCAAACGTTCTGAAAGTGCAGATCCAAACATCCCAGTTATTGCTAACATATAATGCCTAAAAAATAATAATTTGCCATGAAATTCTGTTGGCAATGTGTTAGGAAGGGAATTAGGAAATACAGTGAGTAAGAAATAGATTAGCTCAGGCTATTATAACCAACCTAAATTTTTTAAATGGTTGTCCAGTTTATCTCTCCTGCAGCTGCATCAGACCTTTTAATAGGATTATACTCTTCCTTAAAAAACAATTTTTTTTTTTTTTTCCAGAGCCATAGGCTTCTGGCAGGGAATAGTATTCCAGTTATCCCCCAAAAAGAGATGATGCACTTTATTAAAGGCAAAGAGAGGTCACCTACAAAGTCTAACTCAGAGTGTGAACTCATTTCTACATGATGGGGAGTGTGTGCACAGTGTGTGTATTGTATGACAAACTGGTCCTCATTTTTTTTATACAAATGCAGTTACTGGAATAAATTTATAGCTCTGTATTTGTCTGGGTGGATGCTACAGAAATCCTGCCTCCTCACAAAATAAGGAGAAAGAATTCACTATTTTAAAGAAAAAAACTCCTGTGTTTTGTCAGCTCTGACCTCAATAAGGACATAAGCTAATCACAAGTGCCCAGTAAACTGCAAACGTTAAGATGCTCCCAAAAAGATGGAAGCCTGGAAGTTCAACTTTTCAGTGATCTGAAAACTGTTAAATGCCTGCCACACTTGGTAAATTTGCCCAGTTAACGGAGCACACAGATTACAGAGGATCCTGATACTGTTGGCACCTAGAATCAGGGAATCAGGAAACTACTAATATTAGTAATGAAAAAACAGAAGAGAGGCAGGGTTTGTGAGTAAGCAACAGTTCCTGAAGCTGTTGATTGTATCTCTGGAGAGACATGCCCAATGTAGCAGGTGGGAATATATCTGGGATTCAGTTAACTTCATCTAGTAAGTTATTTAGGTCTTTAAGAAAGTCCACTTAATACATCTGTGGCTGCAAACTGTACCATAGTTTGCAGGTTGGAAACATGAAAATCATGCAGCAGTCAGTGGACAGGCAGCAGGCTCCTTTAGTGAATGCAGAGCACTTTCGTGTACTTCCTAAGAGATCTGCCAGGGTTACAGGCAGAGCACTGAGAACAGTACTGTCATTGCTTTTCATGATTTATTTTTCTCTTGATTTAAGCAGGATTATGAATTGAGGTTAAATTGTACATCTCTTTAATCCCTATTGTGAGTAGTTTCGGGACAGATATGCATGTGTCAGGAATTCTTAGCAGAGTTTGTTTAGCACAGACGAAAACAGAGCAGGCTGTACCTTGTGACCTGCTCCAATGACAAATTCAGAAGTATTGAGTGGGCTTGATCCCTGGGATGCCCTGGGTAATCCTCTGTAGGTGTGGCATGATTTTTCCTGCCAGGCCAGCATGTCTTTGGGAAGCTGTCCTAAAGTATGATTAGCAAAGCCATGTAGTTGTGACATGTTTCACTGTTTCTGCTCCAAGTTTAAGTAGGATTTAAAGCAAATGTCTTTAAATAAAAAAAAGGATTGTAATCCTTATATTACAATACTTTTTATATACATAGTAATAAATAATATACATACATTTGTATGTGTGTATAAATTTGTATGTATGTTTGGTATATAAATGTACACACGTACAAAAATGGCCTCTTCTCCCAAGTGACAGGGGACAGGATGACAGAGAATGGCCTCAAGCTCTGCCAAGGGAGGTTTAGGCTGAACATTAGGAAAAAAATTTTCACAGAGAGGGTCACTGGGAACTGGAACAGGCTGCCCAGGGAAGTGGTTGAGTCACCTTCCCTGGAGGTACTTAAGGGATGGATGGACAAGGTACTGAGGGGTATGATTTAGTGTTTGATAGGAATGGTTGGACTCGATGATCCGGTGGGTCTCTTCCAATCTTGTTATTCTATGATTCTAAATGTGTGTATGGGTTGCTGCTGGTATTAGAGTGGCTATGCTTCTAGATATAATACCTACTGAGCGACATAAGCTGGTTGGTATGACCCTCACTGGGGCAGATGATTTTTTGTGGGTCAAGGCAGCATGAGTGGCACTGGACCATAGTAAAAGGGGCTACAACATAATTGTCTATTACTTTTACCTCTCTATGTTAACTGTTGACACAGAATGTACTTTGAAAGTTCTTTTACCTTTTTTTTTTTTTAATACAGGGATATGAAGGTTTTTATACATTAGCATAATAATCTGGTTTTCAAATCGGTGCTGTCCTGGATTTATAAGTCCCGATCATCCTTTCTTCCTGTGCATACATGCAAAAAACACTGATTTGGAGTAAGGCAGACCCCACTGATTTATATTTTATATATTTTTTTTTCTTGTCGTGTGGTTGATTCCTGTGTTAAATAGGTTTATTGAGTGAATATGATGTTGAATATGCCCCGGGTCATCTAGAGGAAGTATGTGTTTCTTAAGACATGAAATGTAACTTCCACAAACATTATTTGCATTGTAGAGTATTATTTTCAGTAGACAAAGGACTGATAACATAGATTCCCATATCTCCTGGGAGTTCATTTTATGACCTGGCTTTCTTCAAGCTAAGAAGTGTTTTTCTTGTGTCCATGTACTATTTAAAATTAAAAAGCATATTCTGTGTTCTACTCCAACCACGGAGAAACACAGACTCAAGTCTTTATTGAGTTACAGTGAGCTGTTCAGCACAAAATTGAATTCCAGCCAACTCCGCCTCCCAAAACCATTTTAAAAACAGCTCAGATCCAGTTTTACATTTGCCTGTTAGACTTTTGTTGGGATTACATAGGCCTAAAATCAGACAAAAGGGGGAAAAACTCACATTGAGTTTAAGGGCTTTTAGTTAACTAATAAAAAAAGGAGGCGGCACCTAGTCATGGGAAAGACATTCCCTTGAAATCTCCTACTGGAGAAAGATAAAAAGTGGGGGGAATAAGAGAATCTGAAAGTAGCCATACACATTTTTTGACTCGTGCCCATATGCTGCAGAACCTGCCCATCCTCTTGAGTTCCTTGAGGCAGGTGACAGCTCCTGGAAGAAACGGTTTTTCAGTGTTGACAACTTCAATCAACCAACTATCCAGCAAACATGAATCAGAGTTGTGGTAGACTACCTCCAATTGTCTGACACTCCCTCCAATTGTCTGAGAAATTATCACATGTTCTGGGAAGTTCTAGTGGCCTGGGTCACTGAGCATGCCAACTTCTTTGTGTTGTTTTTCAAAAAATTGAATGCAGTTAGGATAAAACTGGACTCTTGACCCAAAACTTGATTTAGAATGGTTTTACTACCAGGATTGAGACAGGAGAAAGGATAGAGACAATGTTTTAAGGCTTTTTTTCTTTTCCCAGTTTCCAATTAATAAAAATTAATAAAAAAGTAAAACTTCTAGTCACAAAGGGTGGCTATTGTTCTCATTTTTCTCAGGTCAGAAGGAAAGAGAAGGCACTAATAGGAACACTGGGAGAAGGTTGTTTCTCAGGAGAGGTATGACAAGTCTTAGTCTGCAGTGTGAGATTTTCAAAAACAGGCAGCTAAATGTAAGCATTCCAGTCACTGTCCCCACTTTCAAACTAAGCACCAGGTACTCCTATTGTTATCTGTAGATTTTAAAGTTAAACCATCTGAAGAGTGGAGTTTGAACCTTATTTTAAGCTTTCCATATAAAATCATCAAAGTAAGCCTCATCAAGATGTAGTTAAATGACTATCTTCTTGAGGGTAATTATCCTAAATGATTTTCTAGGTCATCCAAACCCACATCATCATTATTTGTGGGAATTCCAGCACATGTCAGAAACTCTTTGGTATCAACAAAAGGGAACTAATGTGTTACCGGACAAGGAGCTCTGTAAGCAAAGCTGGCAAAGCCAAGGACCTTCAAACATACTTTTAGAGAATCAAGACTTACCAGAACTACAACATCTGCTCAAGCTAGAGATAGTAAAAAGAAGAGTCATTTTACTGCATTCCTTTGTCTATTTATGTTTAGCACATTCTCGGTATCAGTAATTAACAAAGTTGTTATTAATACAGTATTCCTCTTTTTACTGATAATCAGAATAATCCACAGAGCATTTGTTTACTTGATTTGGTTTAAATGTTTTCAGGGTGTTCTCTGCTAGACACAGGGCTACAGCACAGTTTTATTCCTTCAAATATCATCAAAGAGGACTTATTGAGACTCTAATACTTATTAAACGGTATAAATACTCCAATATAATAAACAAATGCTCTGGCATCTTTTTCATTTGGGTGTAGAGGCTCCTCGTATGCAATGGTTAGCTGAAATTACTTTCCTCAGTGACACCAAGGCAGACTTGATACAATTCATCCCTAATTTCTGATTTTGAGACCAGAAGTCAAAAGTAACAAAAGATAATTGTTTTATTTCTAGTCTTTGTTTTAATTTGTAATTTCAAAGCTAAGTACTTCCAAAGTTGTCAGACAGCAGTGCTATTGCCTTTTTAATTGCCTAATGTTAGAAATATTTACCAAGTGCCTTGGTAACTGAAAAAGTACTGCAATGTACTGATTGATAAAAGCCTTCTGTAATTTGCTTTTTATGTGCCATACTGACTTTCAGTCATCCAAGGAAAATTTCCTTTAAACATGGTCTTTTTACAGTCCTTGATTATTTGAACACAGCTTTTTATCTACATTTCAGATCTATTTATGTACAAATAAGTGCTTAACAAAAAAAATTAAGAAAAAAGACAAAAAAAAAAAAAAGCCCTTGCATGAGAAATATGCACAAATTCCACGGATCTTCTGCATGACTTGAGCTGCATAATTGTACATTTAGTTCTAAAAATGGATGACTTACACAAGGGAACACTACCCTGCAGCCATGGTTGAAAGTTCATGTTTCTGTGAAATATTCAAATGCAAACCTGAATTTCTGGAGTGAAAAAGAGGATTTACATATTTGATAAGACCTGGAATTGTTATATGTTTTGCAGCAGACTTAGACGTCATTTGTGTCATTGAAAAATACACAGATTGTAGTAGTAAAATGAGTGCATTTCAGCAGCAAGTTTCACTGAAAGAGTAATTCAATGTAGACTGTTATTAGAAATCATCTACTTTATTTCAGTTCAAGTTACAAATGAGAAAAATTCAAAATGTTGAGAGTTTCCATTTAGATAAGCCTTTGGAAAGGAGTACTTATCAACTTTTCCTTGCTCTAAAAGGAGAGTGATTGTGTAAAAGATTTCTCGTATTCTTAGGCTCTGGTCTGGTTGGAAAAGAATGATCTACTTTATCTGAAGTCTGCAATAATATGATACCGTAGCTAAAACAGGAAATTAAAGTAATGATAATTTATGCTTACCCTTCACTTTTGATTCATGGATGCTAACAAATTTCATAAAGAAAGGAAAATGTTTTTACATGGATGGGTTAACTGACACCCAGACAAAGTCATGGTCAAACTTTGCAATGTTCTAGGCAGCTGTAACTGCCAGTACGATCATTTAAATCTTCTTTCTAATAGTTTTCCTAACAAACTTTCAGTAAGAAACTTATCTGCTCTATGCGATTGAAAAAGGTGAGTTACGTGCAATGTATGTTTTGAAAGGAGTCTGCCTAGGGTGTGTGAGAGAATTTATTTCCAGTCCCAGTTCAATATCTATGGTGAGCAATGGGACAGAGGATGGGAACTGTATTTTCTTTCCTGCTTTTTGAGTAAAACTAGAACATCCTCTTTTTTCTTCAAAGCTGGATGTCGTCTTCCCCCAGCCTCATCCCTGCAGCAATGAGTTACTTCTGTGTCAGGGTAGCAACAACAGGAATCCTATCTTCTCCTTGGCCCAAATCAAGAAGACCATTTTGAAGTGAATCATATAGCATTAAAAGTATATGATGTGCATTTTGAAAATGCCTGTTTTAAAGGACTGTCATTATAGACTAATCACATGTCCATTAGGCTAATCACAAAAAGTGTATGTGGGGAGACAAAGAAAATAAGTATTGATAAAAAATGAAAGCATTAGGAGCAGAGCTACTTAAAGGCATAGTGTGAGATGCAATACTTTGCTGTAAGTTTAGGTGATAACACAATTTGGAAACTCACTTGTGAGAATAAAATCAACTTTGTTAGTAATAAAATCCATATGATTAGAACTCAGTCACTATTTGACAGCTGGGTCCAAATTCCTCACTAGCTGGAAAACATGTCTCTGAGTGTGTGTGGATCAGCTGTCAAAGAGCTCTTGCTGGCAGCGTGCATATGATTTGGGGATCTGTGGCAAAAACTAACATAAATAAAGAGCATGGCCAGAAAAAACTGCTTGGGAGTATAGTGAAATGTTTGTGATTCACCATGGACCTTCAGACACTCAAATCTCTGTGCCAAAGAATGTTAGAATTTCTTTGAATAATTATAAATTGTAAATATCATCTTCCTGACTTGATAAATATTGCATCTTCCATGGGAAATCCATAATAATCTACATCTTAATGCTTATGTAGGAACTGATCTTGGAACTAAATATTGGTGGTTGTTATGATGGTGAAATGATTATTTGAAATATATAAGAGTATAATAAAATCCTACCTAATGCTCGTAAATCTGTAATTGATTATGAATTAAGTCATAAGGGAAAAGTATAAACATTGATCATGCTTGGGACGTAGTTGGCAAGAATTTACTTTTCTATCCCTACACCTAAAACATCAAAGTTGGAAGGAAAACCTTATGCTGATTTAAAAAGAAACATATGGGTTAGGAGGGAAGTATTTAAATCCAAATTCTGGATAATTCAGCCTATGAAAATGAAAAAAGTAGAACTAGTAGGGGGTTTATAAGGCAAGTAAAAGAACTAGAGAAGCTTATGGTCCTTAAAGAATGGTGATGTATTAAGATTAAAAGAACAAAGCAATTATATACAATTACTAGATGAAAAGGTAACATTCTTACTCCAGGAGGAAGCAGATGTGTTCAATAAATATTTCTAGTCTATAACTAAGCAAAAGGCAAATGATGTACTCATGGGTCAGATTGATGAAATATTTTCTGTTGTTGTGGTTAAACAGGAGCATATTTAAACAGCATTACCTAAATCAACAGGTATAGAAATTTCCCCCAAGTGTTTTAGGAGATAAATCTCAGGAACATTTTGAACTGTTAACACTTTTTTTTTTAATATGCCTTCAAAAACTCTCTAAGTTTCAGAGGCCTGGAAAAAAAAATCTTCTATTTTTCCATTGTTTAGAAGGTTAAATGGGTTAAGTCAAGTAATCATATGTCTTGTCAATCTGACTTCAGAAATGGGAGAAATAGTAGAATGGGCTTATATGACTCATTTTTTATTAGCTATGACACCCTAAAGCTCTTTGAATGAAAACTTAAATTTGGAAAACTATGCTATATGAAAAAAATTAAAATGGCTTCATGCGTAGTAAACCTTGGAAGGTTTCACGTCTATTTTTGTCCCTTCTGTTCATCTAGGGATGTACTTTTTTTATAATAGATTTGGTTTAGTTTCTAGGATTATTACAGTTTCCTTAATTGTTAAAACATAGGAAGAATGTTGAAGTCCTATTCTTCATAAACTGTAATATTTGTTGGCAATTTCCTTGTTTCTTGCCTATTGAAAGTGTGTAAATTAATACAAGATGGACAAATGCAGAGTAAAAGACTCATTGTGTCCTATCGCATGAAGACACTGTGGTCTTTAATCTTAAACAAAATCCATTCAGACAGTTTCCCTCTTTGTGTTTGAGGAGCATAACACAACCAAACCTATCTTAAGGCATTATCTACATTTGTCTTTTGTTTGGAGAAACTGAAAAAAAATATTTGGATATAGATAATTAACATGAGTTTTATCTTGGAAAAATGAAGTTTCTCAAATATAAACAGGCTGCTTTCTTAGTATCTATTTGCCATGAAATAACTGTCTCACCTGGTAATTCAGAAATTCCAAGGACAGCAGAACTCATTTTCCAGCTGACTTAAATTTCTAGTGTAACCACGGAAGAGAACTCTCTGATCCTCTTTTGAAATATTTCATTTATACTGTCTATCTATCTATGCATAATGATAGCATTTTTATGTCTTATATAAAACACAAACTGTGCATTTACAGTTACGTTTAAGAACACCGTGGATTTGCTGTGGAACTATTGCCTATTAAACTAATATCTAGAGGTCACTTAAATATTCTTGTTCAATCTTTCCTGGGTTTATTCTGCAGTTCATCTTAAGGACTATGTTTTTGTGCAAAGTTTCTTGCCAACCTAGAATTAGCTCCATCTTTTCTCCGAAGGAATAAATATGAAATTAGTGAGTGGTTTTATTACTGTATTGATGCTGGTTTTGCTATAAGTTAAATGATGTTTCCTGAAAGCAGAAAAGCTGAAAGCATTTTAAAAGGCTCCTTCAAGATGCTCTTACATGAAAAAGAAAATGCAGATCAGCTTTAGAACAAAGAAATCTCTCTAAGCACAGGCAGAGCTGCCCACATAATGCCACACTGTGCCTACTAGTCCAGTTTTGCTTGTTATTGGCACTGACAACCACACAGAGCACACACACAGCAGCCGGTGCTGGCAAAGAAGCCATGACCCCAAGGTAAGGAGTACATATGCATTGTGTTTATTCCCTAAAGAGTTTTTTTCCCCATATTGCTTCACCTGATTTTAACAGTGATTATGAGTTCTGTCACTTGTTAATATCAAAAGGAGGTTGGTTGCCACGTGTTGCCAGGGAATGCATCTGTGTGTGATGAGCTCCAGCAGCAAGGCATCCAGGAAGTAGACTGCCCTAGATATTTGAACTGACTGAGTGGCATCTATAGTGAAGACACTTGTGTGGATCTTAGTGTCACTGGCTTAGCAACTAGAACAGTAAGCATAGTTTGCGTTGGAACCCAAACTGCCTTGCTTCTGATACACCAAAAGGTGAATCTGTGTGGGTTACAATCCAACCTCACAGTAACACTCTGGGTATGGTGTTAGACTTTGAGCATCACTGAGGTCACAGTGTAGCATATGCTACCTTTCTATAGCTGCCACCCATGTGCTTGCAAGGACACAATAAGAAAGGATTTGCCTTCTGGTGTGTACAAACACTACAGGATATATACATTTTCTTACCTTACTGAAGTCAGCCACAAAACACCCCTGGCATTTAACTGGACCACGATTTCATCTCTTGCATATTTCTAATTTTTTGATGTAAGATATGTATGTCTATTCTTTAGACATTTTGTCTTGCCTATATTTTGTGCCCCTAGGGCTGGGGACACATCGAGTCTGTTTGATTGCATGTCTGCAGGCGATGTGTCTCTGGTAGTTATGGTACAGCCCATTTACATGTCCCCATTTGGAATGATTAAAATGATGTGGTTCTTTACTCTGAATTTTTAAGAATCCTCGGGAAGGATTTGGTGTAAAGTAGAGGATTAGACAAAAATAATGTACTTACTTAATCTCAAAACAGGAAAATACAATTTTATGCCACTGCACTAGTTAGCTCATCAAACTGAAGATACTGAATTTATGTGACATATGAGTTCTTGTTGCTGTAACACATTTAAAAGATTACGTTGAAATAGAACAAGATACTTACAAAGAATCAAGTTAAACAAGATTTTCAATTGTACATACATTCAGGGCATAAGAGGCTACCTAACAAATAAAAACCATTTTTTAAACTACACGTCATTCACATACAGTTAATGTTTTCTAGAAGGTTTGAAGAAACTTTCACATTTTATTATATTCTTTTTAGCATTAATGTTCCTGGGCAAATTTCATGCTGGCTAGTACTGCTTGTAAAGCCATTACAGGCTGTAGGATTTTGTAGGATTGTGCAGTCCCAAATTTGGTCTGCTATAAACCAGATTCATCAATTTAAGACTGACATGCTACAAATCATAAATTAGTTATGCTCATACTGTTCTGTTTTTCTTAAAGGCAGTAAGTGTATTTTTTTCCTGATGCTTTTTTTAACTCCTTTCAGAGGTCAGTTTTGCACTACAGTGCAATGTAAATAAAACCCTCAAGCTTTTGCACATAAATGCTAATGCCAAAGGACATTTTATATTCTAAATTGCTGTCTCAAATAGTTGAGTTTAAGCAGATATGAATGTCCATTACAAAAAACCCACAATCTTAAAGCTGAAGGTTTACTATATATTTCTGCATTTAAGCCTGTACGGTTATACTTCAAGTAAATTCGGAAGAGTTATCTGATTTTCATCCTTTTCTGACAGGAGCTAATCATTACAGTCTAGACTGACATGCTTGATTATTCTAATGCCTGATCTTTCATTTCCCTGTAGTTAGAGCTGCTATATTAAATGAGAGGAATTAAATACTTAAATACTGAGTGCTCAGTGCTGAATGTGTCTACTTTTTGGATAGTGTGTGTCATTTTTTGCATATACAAGATAATTCATTCTCTATTAAGTTTCATAAATGTACAGTCAAGTTGACTATACTACCTTTTGTGCGATATTTTACTGACAGTTTACTATAGATATGTACTTTGGATTTGTATGTTTAAGTATAATTTGTGATCAAAAGGTTATGCCAATATTAAGTCTTACTTGGAAAAATAACCTGTGCAGAATTGATTAGCTGGTTATGTGTCCAGTATGCTCCAGGGACCGAGCTGTATGGGATGCTCTGTAGATAACATCTACAGATTCTGCATTTTCAGAAGTTGTGTTCCATTCCGCATGCAAGTGTCACTTTAAGCTAAACAGAAAAGGAACATGCAATAGATATTCAGATAGAAAAAATTATTTGGTCATGTCTCACCATTGTAAAACAAATCCACCATATAAGTAATTTTTTCGGTATTTTTGCAGTGAGTGGGACTGTTTGGAAAAGAGATTAAGTTTAGGCCAGTGTCTAGTCAAAATTCATGTTCTAATATGGAATGTTACCCTGCCAAACTCCAACACCAAAAGCATTTTACTGGCATCACTGGAAAAATCTTGCTAATCTATGTATTTTATAATCTGAAAAACTGGCTCTGCCAGTGCAGGCACATGTGCCAGAAGCACCAGCTGGACTAAATGTGCAGACACAGTAGAGCTCCACACAGGTGTAAGAGGGCTGGAGGAGTGGTTGAAGTTCTAGTGAAAGTACTGGGAGAGAATAAAAGCAACTTTCCCTCTGAATGCTTTCCTATGTAGTTTTTGTTTTACTACACCACAGCATTAAACATCTCCAAAATGGAGAATGAGAGAACCAAATCACTTAGAGTTTGAACCTTTGGGAAAAGCATTAAGCAACCCCACAGGGAGAAATAAATTCATTTCTCATTTTATTTTCTGTTACAGTGTCCATTTCAGGCATGCTCAAAATTCCAAGTAACAAAGATTCAGGTATGCTGAATATGATAATCACAAAACCAGTTGAAATTTAAATGAAATTTCAAAATGTTCTACCTGTCCACAATCTTCTCTTCTCATATCCTGGCACTAATAGCCTCTTCCAAAGTAAAAGCTTACTTAGATCAAAAAACACTTGGAGTCTTACTTGAAGTACTTCACTGGAAGTCAGTCTTGAGTATTCTTCTGAAATGCAGAGTGCTTAATAACCTGCCTCAACTGTGAATGCTGTCAAATATTTATGCTTCCTTCCTTCCAATGTTTATTTAGAATGCATTTTTGTACATCTGGGAAGGCTGTTAGGAGCTGATGACTGGTACTGCAGAATGACAGATATTCTTAAAGGGGAAGAAGTGAAAACTTTCCATCCAGAAGATGCAGATGTAGTCTGTGATGTGTGGTGTGAATTAGTGATGAGTAAGGCAGCATCCATGCAAGATGAAAGAGTCAATCATGGTGAAGAGGAATCCTCAGTAAATGAATACCTTGGAAGGAAAGCATCACTTAGCAGCCAGCCCAGATTTAACCAAGTTGAAACACAGACACAGAAAAAAATAAATTATTGACGAAGTAGATTGTAAAGACATGGGGTGGAAGAAGGGTGAAAAGCGCTAACTTTTTAATGATTTTCTCATCAGATTGAGTACATTTTAGTGAAAACTACAGTCCGGTGACCTCTTAATACCAATTGTTTTGATCAGTTCAAACAGACTAAAATAATTATAACTAGCAAAGAGATAAATATTGTAGATTAAGGTTAAACATGCTTTCGAAATATTTTTCTTTAGAAACTGTCATTCTCATTTTCCTTAGAGAGGATGCCTTCACTCCCAGCAATTATACTGCATAATTCACAGTACATCAGACATTAAAATAGCTGTGCAAACATTACATAATCTCCCAGCATCCCTGTGAGCAAGATAACGTTGTCTTTCTTATGTTATAGATGGAGAGAGAGAGAGAGAGAGAGAGAGAGACTTAAACAGTGGGTACCCTCTATACACTAACGGAAAAGGGCAGAGCAAAATCAGAAACTCTTTGCCAAATGATTTCAGTTATTTTATTTCAGTCAAACGGATACTGCTCTGCATGTCATCCATTTTCATGTAAGTACAGAAATAAGTCTTATTTCTTCTTCAAAGTGCTGAAAGAACTTCTCTAATCTACTTACCGTACATACTGCACAGCAATTTTCAGGCTAGATGAGTTATATAGAAAAAGAAGACCTAATCACAATGTATATTTTGGCAAACCTCCCTCCATTCTATATTCACAAGGTGAAAATAAAACTGTAATGCAGAGTTCTTAAAATACCTCCATACCGCTCCTAATCAAGCCAATGAGTGCTTCTTTTGCAGAGGCCTTGCAAGCTCAGACTCTAAATAGGTCTTAAAAACCCAAAGGATCTCATGCCAAACTGGAAAGCTGAGCTTTAATTTGGAAATAAAATTGGAGTCCTGGAATTTGAGGATCTGGTAGTTTAGCAGGAGCTATTCAGAGAGATGAAAATATAAATACAAACAGATAAGACAACACAAAAACATTAACATATGAGAACTAGAACAAGCTGATCTGATATTAACACTTATTACAGAGGTGTTTCTATTTATTGATTTCTGTGGGCAGCACAGCTCTGATTATTTCTCTGCACTGTGTATCCCAAGCAGTGAATAAATGACACAGAAGAACACCTTTTTTCCTTTTCTTTAAAAGCAATACTAAATCTACCAATTCTATATCAAATAAATGGAAATAAAAATTCAGAGAAAACGAGTAACCCATTTTCAATTTGGTTTCTAGATGTATGCCCTTAGAGTCTTCTTTTTACTGTTTGATATACTGGAACAAAGGCAAAAAAAATGTTTAAACAACTTTTTTCTTAAATCCGATTTTATTTATGTAGGTAATTTTTATATTCACAAGTCTGAAATGTGTACTTTTGGCTTGGATTATCTAAGTAACAACATAATTTAGGAGATGGATTTTTAAGCTAGGTTGTATACTAGAAGCAGTGTAGCACATATATGCTCTGCACTTAATTTTGCTATACAGTCTCGTCTTTGCATGTGTAACAGGGAAATCACACCTCTTTAAGTCAGAGTGCAGAGGTGACTGTCAGAGATCTTGATCCCACCACCTGGTTTTACAAATAAGATGGCACATTGCTTTTGCATACACTCATGTCTTCCACATATATATAAGACAAAAATTTTGTATACGTGGAGCTACATCTTCTGACTATTCTCTTCTTCTTCAATGAGTATAAGGAGCACAACTTAGTAGGCAGCTGGCAGTTTAACAGTTGATAAAAAACTCTGGCAACTGAGGTTTTTTTCATGTTTTCTTTGCTATACTGATGTTGATATAATACTGATGCTTATACTGATAAGAAGTGCCCAGAATGCCTGGTGATTTCCCTAGGAGAGAGTAATTAAATGGCTTTTGTGAGGTAGACACTATTGGCTATCATTTTTTTCCAAATCCATTTTACTAAACTAGATTTATGTTTAAATGTTAGTTTAAAATCCCCTGGAAAGTGGCAATGAGCCTAGAAAGGGAAAATAACTCTGAAAAATATTAAAATACTTGCAAAGTATTATAGAATTGCAGGCACTATAAGATTACATTTCTAGAAGGGGTTCTGACTTTAATCATTGGTGAGGAAAACTCAAAAAGGGCAAACTGAGAGAAGTTCTCTGGTTATATAGTGAAATAAATTGTTGCTGGTAAGCTGTTGTGGCCTGGATCTCAAAAAAAAAAATTCCAAACAGATCAACTCTTAATGCAAAAGTAAAAAGTGACATTTATGGTGAAAATTACTAAAACCAATTAACTTCATTTATAGTCTTTTGAAATCAGATAGAAAGATATTCATGTGTGGCAGTAGGAAATCAGATTCTCAAATAACTGTGAGAACCTGGTTTTGGAATAACACCTTTTAACTTAAAATAAAACTAAATCTCTTTTTGACATTAGTAAAATTTCATTTTATTTCCCTTTCTAAACTGCAATCAAACTTAAAACTGTGTACAAATCCTACAGTGACTGAGAAAGTATATAATGTGATTCCGAAAGTCTAGTCTGCACATGAAGGTTGCAACCCTATTAGTCAACTTAGAATCTGTTCCTTTGTAATCATCTTAGGAGAGAATGCATTGGTTCTTAAAATGCAGCTCTTTAATTTCCAATGAAATTAGATCAATACATTGTGATCATAATATTCAGTATAGCACTGGTCCCACTGTATCTTCTATGAATGCAGATGCAGTATATCTCAATTGGAATTTTGTTAAGGCACATGTTAGTTTAAAAAATGGCATGAGGCCAACACAGAAAATCTCAGGATTTTGAGGTAACCTGTAAAATTCAGGTTCAAGAGGGTTTTTTTTGGTTTGTGACAAGAAAGAAAATAACCACACACTGAAAATCTTCGTGAAGCACTTCCATAATCTTTCTCATGCCCTTAGTTTTCCCTTCTTATTTCAATACTCCCACACCACAGTAAATAGCTTTCATAGACTACAAGGGGAAAAACAGTGGAAAGAATAGCTCATATGAGAGTGGTCTGAATTCAACTCCTTCCCAATACTCTGAGGAGCACTAGTGGCATTGGCGGCCTCTTGCTCTGCAGTTTCCCACTCCTACTACCTCACACAGCTGGAAAGTAGGACAGCAAATTTCAGAGGAGCATTGGGGCCCAACTCTCATTTCCACTAACTTGATTTTACACTAGTGTAGAAAAAATAAATAATCCTTCTATATATATCCCCCTAGGGAATTAGATGGTGAAGTCTGTGAGAGTGGAGGGTTTAGCATCCAAGGATTTATTGTGCAAGTCTGACTGTACATGTGTGTTGTGTGTGTATATTAGTATAAGCAGTAGTATTGAAGAAAATTTTTGGCTTGAATTTCTGGAGAATTAGCAAATTAAGAGGGGGAATATTGCTAGCGCCAAAATGGAGGTATCATTGCACTTTCACTGCTGCTTACTGTCATATAATCAAATTGCTATTTGGCTGCTTTCTTGTAGTTTCATTTCCTCTGTCATTCTTTAAAGCTGAGATGTTTGATCTGCTGCACTAGAAAGAGCTGACCTTCTCAATACCCTCAAAAAAGACATTTTTCTTTTTCTTTTGTCAAGTCACTGGAATATTATCTTCTGAAGTCAGGCTCTTCTTTCCCATAATTAGCTGGAAACTTAGGCTTATAAGTGACCAACTTTTTTTTTTCTCGTTCCTCATCCTAACGCTCAGTAATTCCAAAATACTTCTGCAATGAGCAATAAAGGAGTTTATTTTCACATATAAATTATATATTTTTTCCTATAGAAGCATTCTTTCTGGGTAAGAAAGTGCTCTATTCATTCACTTCTAAATTCATTCCTTTCCTGAAATAAATTCCTGAAGTAATTTAATGATGGTTTGATGATTTATTATAATTTTCTGCCTTTAGAAATTTGAATGGTTAGTTTCACTGGATCATGTTCTCTGATTCAGACTTTCCTGTTATTATTTCTCTAGTTACAATGGCGAGAAGAGAGTTTCTTTTTTGCGCACTACAAAAAGTAATTAATGTTGACTTCTAATGAAGCATGACCTGAGAGTTTTCACAATGCCAGACAACACGTTACCCTGTCCACCACAGCAGTATACCTTTGCAGCAAAGCTTCATAGGAGACAACAGATCTCTCTGCCTTTGGTAGCACCACAATGCAGGGCAGTATTTGGGGCAGTAGGGCGTACTGCTCATTGTCTTCTCACTGGGATATGAGTGTTTTCCCTAGCGACATTTCTTTACTACTCATCTCTCACAGATCCCATAGATCACCACTGACATATACAGCAATTGCTGTTCAGCTGCTCTTCTTTGCTGGGGGCAGAGAAAAGGGAAGCCCCTGCAGTCTCAGGGCTACTTGCTTCCCAGATGCAGTGCCAAGAAGCATCCCTGCCCTAGTAAAATCCAGTACTTAGGGGTCTTGCTTAGTCCTGTTGAGTTGTAGAATCATAGAATCATAGAAACTCCAGGTTGGAAGAGACCCACCAGATCATTGAGTCCAACCATTCCCACCAATCTCTAAACCATGCCCCTCAGCACCTCATCTACCCTCACCTTAAACACCTCCAGGGAAGGCAAGTCAACCACCTCCCTGGGCAGACCATTCCATTGCCTAATCACCCTTTCAGTGAAGAATTTTTCCTTATGTTATGCAAAGGTTATGTTGTCAGTTTGTAGCAGATACAGGAGCCAGAGCTATGGCTGGGGATACTACAGAAGGAAAATGAGGAATCATGGGAAAGCAGGGCCTAAGAGTGAAGGCTGTGAAGAAAATATATCTATCCCTGCAAAATGGCAAAGTTCCTAATAGGAAAAGCTAAGCTGTATTTTTGACTGACAATACTGGGAAAAGGCAGGAGATTTGAAAGATTGACCGCTAATTCTGCTTCCTCTGGAAAAGTTCCTGAAAGAGTATTCCTTAAAATTGACTATTTCATAATTTTTCAAACGAAGAACATGTTTGATATTTCATATTAGTTCTGCCTCTCTGTAGTTTGAAGGTCTGGGCAGTGCTTATTTTTCATTTAAAATGTTATGCTTGCAACCCATTGCCTGCAGTGGAATTTTAAAGCTGAAAGATGTGAATATGTTACAGCCTCTGTTTTGACCCCCAGTTTCTCCCACGACCTCCCTTTGTGAGTTGTATGCTGAGTGCAGGGCCATGCCACACGTAACAGTAGTTCCCAAACAGTCCAGATACTGTAGGAATGTGGGAATGAGGAAAAAAAAAAAAAAACCAAAATCAAACACATTTCAGTCATTAGTAGAAGGCAATTATTGTTTCATTCACCTTAGAGGAAAATTGGTTAAGGGGAAAAGGGAAAAAATGCTTTTCCCGCAATGCTAAATTCTTGTCCCTGAAAAACTACAGGCAGCTGTTCTCTGTAAACAAAAACATTAAACAAATATAATAAAACCAGGGACTGCAGGGATTGCATTACCAGGAATTAATCGAAGTTAAATAGAGCAAGAGGAAGGGAGGAGAATGAGGTAGTGTATTTCCTCATAAAACTCCTCCCTCACCCAGCCCACCCTAGGGGATGCACCGCAAATAAGCCTCTTCAGCTGTATTTTCCCTTTGCCTTGGATATCCTGTCTTAAACTCAGTTTGCATTTCCAGAGAAACAGGAATACCAAGTGGGACGAACGAAAGCCACTGCATTCCTTCTCAGATTCAGTGCTATAATTTTAATTTCACTTAATGTACATTGCCTATTTTAGTCTGAGATATGTTGATTTCATTCTTAAATAATTCAGCAAACTCTTTTTGTTGTTGTTGCAAATTGTACTGTTGCCAAAACCTCCTGGAACTCTGCTGTTACTGCCCACATGGGAAACCTATAACGCTGTTCTGAATGGTCTGCAATTCATTCTGCTCCATTCAGTGGGTTTCACATTTCTTTTAGCACAGACCCCAATTCTCTATGCTCTTTTTCATTCTGTGTTTAGTCTAGAACTATTCCTTGCTTGATGGTGGCTGTAGTGGAAAAAAATTGTTGATATTATTCTGGCATAATAAGCAATAAGGATTACACCACATTCACTTTGTTGCTTTATCTCATATTTGAGCTTTTTGATGGAATCTTCCACATTGTTTTTTTCTCCAGTTCAGATACAGTAAATTTGGCTGTCTCTCGGAGTACAAAAGATATACCAGGCACAACAGTAGGTAAAATCACCTTTCACTAGATGTATTACAGTGTTTACTGCACTGCAATGTGCAATCATTCCCTTTAAGCATCACAGTAGTCATCTGTAGGGAGGAATTCAAGTAGTTAAAAATATTTTGATACCTGTTTTCTTTCAATCCATTGATGCCTGTATTTTGAGGGTCCATTTTTTTTACATTTTCAAGTCAGTTAATTGTTAGTTATTATCCTGACTAGAACATTATCTCTCTTGATTAGTATTGCAGACATTTATAGTAATGAACCATCCCCATGGCTCCAAATTCTGCTCTTAGTATGAGTCTGTGCCTGAAATGCAGGGACTAAATGCTAAAAAAAAATATAGCTACCTACATCTGTCAACTGAAAAATACATTCAAGCTACTGTTTTGCAATAAATTTGCTTGATACAAATGAAAACAATTTTCTACTTTGGCTTATATCAATAGACCTTTTATGCAAGTGAAATATATAGTATTTTTCCTTTTATGTTTCAACTCAAGACTTAAGCATACCTGTAATCCAACTGGAACTGATTTTCCTGTACACCAAGATTCTTTTCCTCTCCAAGAGTGTTATTAGAAAGCCTATAATGAAAATGAGAATTAGGATCTTGCACCTTAAAAAACCTTGTTAAATGAGAGATACAGAAATAAATAGATCATGGGTCTTTAATCTTAAATCAGAAGAACAGAATGGTCACTTAATATTAAAGTTCATAACTTTAATTTTAGCTGAGTTTTTGTCCCATTATGGCTATAGTTACATTTGAATTAAATCAGATTGGTTGAGGGACTGATTATTTTCTGCCAAATGTAAGAAAAGTTATTACGTGAGTTTATATCTGCTTGGATAGTAGATATTGCACCTATTTATTGAAAAAAAAATAAAAGATATTCCTAGAAATAATAAAGCTTCTGAGGAAATAAAGAAGTTATAAAAGTGATAGAGGAATATTTTATTGCAGTGAAAAGATACTCTTAAATATACCAGCATTCATTTGTTGTACCAACATAAGAATTTATCAAGGAACTATTTGGTTTATCTTAATTTTTTCAGGTTTTTTAAAAGTCTCTCAAAAGTGATTAGTAAAGCATGTGTGTAAACAAAGGATTAGAGGTAGATTGCTGTCATAGACTAGAGATTGAAAAAGAGGTAGAAAATAAAACAGAAAAAGATGGTAACATTCCAAAGCGCCAAAGTATCAACTGTGGAGTATCGATAATAAGACTAGTTGTTTGATAGAGTCTAGAAATGAGGGAGAATATTTGCAAATTAAAATTTGCATATGGCACAGATTTTGTTAGGTTAGCCAAGACTAGAGAACTCTTGAGGGACCTATACAATTTAGGCACTTGGGTAGCACAATGGCAGATGGGATTAAATGCTGACAAATACATATTGGAAAGGATAATTGGGTTAAAATATGATTACATCAGCTCCATTAGCTGCTTAACAATCTCATTTTTAAACACTTCCTTTGAAGTATTTGGCAAACACCCGTTTGTTCCCATTAGAGAAGACTCAGATCCACTGTCTGAAGTCTGAGTGTAGCCCTATAACTTGTTTGGGAAAATCATGCAGAGACCTGACTCTACTGCTGCATTTTCTTTCAACCAGATATAGATATTTTACTTCCTTTTTTATTTGTTATATGCTACCACTGCTCTCCTCACCAATCCCTGCATTGTTATTACTAGGACACATCACAATGGCCACACTCAACTTCTATCCATACAAAGAGTTATTGAGTTCAAGGGAGTTTTCCCTTCAGTGGGAGTTGTGGGATACCTTATCCCATGGCCACTGTAGCTGGTGCCAGCCATTGAGAGCATCTGTGTCCTGCTGCTCATGGTAGGGCTCAAGCTGGGCTTTCTAGAGCTGTGGTAGCCTGCCTGGCCAGCACACATCAAGTGTTTCACCAAAGGGCCAGATATGTGTAGCCCTGTGAGTGCCACCACTAATCTGCCAGACACACCATCAGCTGGTTGGATAATTTAGGGTAACTTGTGAGTTTACCCAGCAAGAGGAGAAGGAAAGTCGTGTTCTGCTCATTTCAGTTCTTCCCTCACTCAGGTTTTAGTGATTTATTTGTATTTTAGGCTATGACACTGATTCTGAATGTTGACGGAACCCAAAGAGGCCTGGCTGTGGGCAATTATTTTGTGTTAATTTGGATGCCACCTCTGGACCACAAATTTTGTTGTTGCTACCAACTTAGACAAATCTGCTAGATATTCAAATGTACTGTAGTCTGCTAAGCCATCAAAATCAGATAGGTACTGAAATAATTGTAGTGGAAAAGTACGGGTGTTGAACTAACAAATGTTAAGGAAACTCCTTCAAAATGGCCAAATTATTTCTATAAATAAAAGTAGTAGTAGTAGTTTCAGGTACACTGTCACCCCCCTGCTGTTCATTTGACTAGGCATTCTCCAGGGCATAATAAATAAAACAAATAAAGCCCCTTGACAGGGCTTTCTCTGGGCATAATTTAAGTTCTGGGATCATCTGAAGAACTTATTTATATTATCTCTTGGTTCCTGAAATTATCTATCCACACTGTATAGTGCAGAAAGGTATCATGGAGAAAGTTTTCCTTTTTTTAGTACATCTCTCTGATCTGTTTCAGAAATTTATATAGTCATCTTGATGCATTTTATCCTTTAGTTTTCACAACTCCCTAAAATCGCTTTTCTCTACAGATTCATTTTCTTTATCGGATTTTCCTTCCAACCCACCACTGCCCTTCCTCCACTCCCTTGCCAGCTCACAGATGTCCTCTGGAGTGACTTTGTCTACCTGCATCCCCTGCTGCTGAGAATGAGCACTGTCCTGAGCGGTGTCCCCACCACCTGCCCTGCAGGAAAGTGCTGCAGTCTCGCTCTGAGGACTCTCATTCTTCTGCAGTTGCCTGCAAAAGCTGTTCCAACACTTGTCTTTTCCTCTTCAGTCTATCCTTAATCTCCTACTTCTACTGTAGGCACCAGGTCCAGATTGGACTCTGGCACTGGTCTCTTCTCTCATTTCTTCAGAAGCAGAAGATGGGGCTGAAGAGAGCAGGTATTTCAGACATCCTAGCAGGGGTAGCAGTCCCTTATTCCCAGCAAACAGAGAAGGAGTGAGAAGAAGTACCAGTAGGGAAAAAGGAGAGGAAGGGCAATGTCTGTCTCTACTGTGCTACACAACTCTCTCGTAGCCCTTTCCCACCCAGACCTGTCTGATGCTTTTCTGCCTGCCTCTAGTCTCTCTTGAGATTGTACTTTCCTCTCTCTATCCTGGTGTTTGCCTAACCTTCCTGCACTGGAACTGCTCTGTCCTTCATTACTTCTTGAATCCAGCTGGCCCCTCCAAGATCTCTTCGCCTCTGGCACCCAAAATCCCCTTTGTCAGAAAACTGAATTTTGCCTCCATGGCCAAGATATTCTGAGCCAGTTCTGTACTCCTTGAATCTTTCCCTAGAGAGTTTGGTAATATCAAACAGATGTCTGAATGAACTGGGAGCTTTGCCCATTCCTGAGGGATTCTAGGCCCAGGCATTTACATGAGTAATGTCCTTGGTGTCCAGAACTCAACTTGTCCCAGGCACTGGCTATTCACCAGAACCATCTTCCTTTACTCTAATGACCATTTCAAATCTTTCTAAAGACACACTTTTTGTCAAGTGGAATAGATGACTGATTTTACAAAACATTTTATTTGGCCTTCAGGTATGTGAATAAACTAGAGAATATAAGGCAGCAGGTAGGTTTGCTAGTGTGCGTGGAAAGTGACTATAGAGCAGTTGGTGGTACAATGTCTACTGATGCTTTTCACTAAGAAAGGAATAAATTTGCATGCATGTTATAAAAAGACTTTTGAAAATAGTATATAAAGTCCCAAGATTATGGTAAAGTCACTTTGGTTTTGCTTCTATTCATATTTCATTCTCTGTTGTTAACCAACTTCTCTTTTAAAGTTGAAATGTTAAAATATTTACAATGTTTACAAATACACCACTGGTCCCTGGTGTCTTAAAGTTGTTACAGTCTCATTGCCTGTTCATCACACTATATTTGTTCTTGATTTCTCATTCACTCCATTCAGATTTGCAGTAAGTTTGCCCCAATAGGGGTGAACAAGTTCAGCTGAAATAACTGGTTGGGAACTTCACCCACGTATTTAGGGGGTTTAAACATTTTGAGAGAAGCTCTTTCTCACCACTTTTTACATTCCTATTCTTTCTCTTTTCTGATTCTCTCTCAAACTGGAGGCAACATGCATAAGAAAATATACAGTTTTAGCCTAAATTTTAAAATCATCAGGTAGAGATAAATATGCAAACTTTTTCAAATGAAAAATTCAGATACTTCCAATTTTGGCAATGGATGAAAATAGACACTTGAGTCAGAGACACTGAAGTATGGATAATTGAAATAAAGACCTAAATGTCACTAATTTAGTCCAATTCTGGTCTTCAAAAATTTTGCTGAAAGAAAAAACATATGCTATTAAATGTGACTGCTGTTGGTGAATACAAAATTGCTTGATTCATCATTTTTAATTTTTACACCTTATTGTACCAAAAGCTAAATAAGACTGAAGCAGAATGTCTTTTCTTATTAAAACGGGGCTCTTTATTTACATAAAACTTAAGACTTGTGATGTAAATAGTCCTGAGAGTATCTGCAGATCTTACCCAATCTGTTTTCTGGCAGGGTTGCTCTTGCTGCTGGGGTTGCTATATCTGAGCAGTTACTCATTCTTTTTCACTGACATTTAATGTAATTGACTGTTTTCTTTAAAGGGTTGCTGTCAACCAAGCTCATACTTTTTATGAAAAATAGAAAATGCTGACCTGACAATGCAGTTTATTACAATGGAAACAATTTTAAAATACTTCTTTTGGGACCTATCACTCTCTTGTTTGTTTTTTGTATTTCACAAAGCCCAGACTGTGACACTGGAAAATATTCAGTCTGACTTTTCTCTCTATCCAGTTTTATTTTCTGATTCTCATACTCCTGTATAATGGTGCTGTTAGACTTCTTAGCACTTGAGGTTGATGTTTATATTGAAAGAAATAAGATTACTGCTTCGATTTTTAATTGATATTTTGTATTTCATTTTAAGTTTTGTAAAATCCCCTTGCAGTCTGGGGCCCCAGACTAAGGGACAGTGTCCCTTTAACAATGGTGGAAGTTTTGCAGACTTCCAACTTGGCTCCCTTACAGTTTATTCTCAATATAAATATACCATCTGGGAATGTTTGATTCAATGTTTCCCACATAATTGCTTTCTCATGTCAATTCTCCATTCTTTTACTGCACTAAGTAGCCTTTTAGTGCACTATTTTGAGGGACAGTGATAGCAGCCACCAGTACATCAGATACTGAATCAGATGAAAGTTATGGTAGCTGCATGAAATGTTCATGGTTTTAGCGTTTTATCAGTAAACTCAGGAAGGGAATGCCTTAGGAGGGGAATGCACTACATGTGTGCATAAAAGTGAAACAAATATACTCCTTCAGAAAAGGAATTGAACAGTGACTACCATGAAGCTATATAGATACTTAGAACTTCATGGGATTTATGTTTCTGCTTGTAACCAAGCATATATTTAAATGCATTCTTAAAGCGAATTTTCTTGCAATTTTTGTGTGACAGGCTTGAGAACATCTGCAGCAAGTTGCTAGAAGTTAGTAGAAAGGCAGAAGTAGAAATTAATTATAATCTGCATTTAAAACTAGTATCTCTGAATACTGAACTTCTATTTTGCTTTTTTTTATGGTTTGTCTCCCACATGACTAAAAAGTGGATTTTTTCATTGAGATGGAATAACACTAAAGAAAGTTCCTGTTCTGTAGTCAATAAACTAACAGATTTTTGGCACAGGAAAAAAAAATAACCCAGTAATATTTCATTTGGTCATGCTGAGACACACAACTAAAGAAAAGGTAATTTTTACTCTACTGTGAAATGGCTAATATCACATTTCATGATTTATTTCAAATTCTTGGCTATATTTTCTCCCTTAAAAGTGTCATCATCTCTTGGGTCTTCTGCTAGTTTGTGTCCGTACTGAGAGCTCTGCTGACTTTGGACAAGCCTTAGTCAGCTTCCAGATGGGGACTGGGCAATAGGATCTTCTCTGTCCTCTGAAGGCTTCTCAAGAAAAGAATCACAGAAAACTTAGGTTGCACCTTTGAACCTCACCTTGTCCTGCTTCATGCTCAAAGTAGGAACAACTTCAGAGTAGGTTTGGGTCTTATCCCTCCAGATTTTGGAAATGCCTTAAGCTGGAGGTTAAGATTGAGCTCTTTCTCTGGGCAACATTCTACACTGCTTTACTTTTGCTGTACACCTCTGAGAAGCCCCATCTGTGATGGTTTTCCATGGCTACTGGATTCCCTGTGGCCTGGGAATGAGACTGTCACCTGATCTGCCAAAACCAAAACCAACACATGTATGTAATATATAACAAATTCCAGTTTTGAGAGGAAATACTGTTTACTATTCAGTGATGCCAATGACCTTCTGGTTGTGTCTGTTTTTCAAGCTGCCATGTGTAATTTCAACAGGTGAGTTTTATTATTCAGTTTCTATGTTAGTGCTAGACATCACAGCCTTAATACTATAAACAGCCTGTGAGACAATATTGGGCCCCATCTGAGTCAATGAAGTGCTAGAGTAGAGCTTAAGACTTCAATTAAAGCAGAAATTATGTGATATTATGTAACTGAATAATAAATCTTCAGCAAAGTCTTTTTGCCTTAATTATTTTTTGTAAGTACATAAACCATGTAGGTCTTATAGAGCATTTTAAGAATTCCTGCAGAAATCCATCTGCATCTTCAGGCACCTAAGAATCTTTAAAAATCTCTCAAAATACTGTCAAAAACTTTCCACTTACTTTCACACTGGGTAACTTGGTTTTGTTAGAATATATAAATACTTCGGTGTTTAGGTTTTATGTATTTATCTTTCTTTTGTTATGAAATATTTGAATAAATACAAGATTTTGCATCTAGATGGATCATGACTTTGAAAAGGTTCTTAAGATATTTGGATAGCTGTCAAAAATTATGTTCACTGATTAATAACTACCACATGGTAAAATATTTCTCTTAGTTACATTCACATCATGCTTTTATTCTATCTAATTGTTTTTAATCTAAACATTATTCAACATTACAAAGCTTAATAAATTCTAGATCATGCCCTGTAGTTTTTCCATTATAATACAACTGTTTGTCATAGAGAAGAAATATTTCAAATACACTTTTATAGCTTTATTTCATAAGAAAGCCCTCAAGTGCTTTAGAGTACATTGCAAAATCTTTAATCCAATACCAGAAATAATAAAATGTGCTATGATCCTCCATGTCCACAGAAATAACCTTAACAGTAAGACTTTTCTTAATGCATTTGAAGGGATTCACTACAGAATTGGATCTGATGGCTAGACATTGTAATACGGTGTTAATTTGAGTTTGTCCTGTACTCCTTCCCTCAGAAAATTGAAGATGTACATAGTTCTTTTTAGCCTGATGTAGTAGTCAGATCTAGAAGAGAATTAGCATGTTGGGTGCAGATAGTTGACTTTAAGAATTGGTATATTATGAACAAGGATATGAGAAGAGTCAAGTAAGGAGTCAAGCACTCAGAGAAGTAACATCAGCTTTATTTTTCAATGTTATTTTACTTTGTAATATGTAATATGTAATATGTATAATTCTTTTAACTATAGGTCAAAATTTTCTGGAGATGACATAGTGACCTTTTCCCTCCTTATGCACATTTCTCTTCTTTCATTCCTCTTCAACCCAATTTAAAATCAATGCGATCTATTCTGTTACGTCAAAGAAAAAGAAATAGAACATCATATTAAAATCATCAATATGCACAACAGTGGTCATAATGAAGCCTTTAAAATATCATAAATACCATTGCCTTGGGTTTAAATAATCTACATAGACGTTTAATTTTAGTTACTTAGTCTAGACGTATGTTTGATTAACAGATTGTTGTTCAGAGCTCCAAGCGTCTCTTGTCCTCCTGTCTATCTTCAGCAAAATAAAGCCCATCAGGAAAAATTCACCAAACTTGTGTTTTTCTGTGCTGTAAGCATTTTGATTCATTCCACAGCCAATGCTTTAGAAAGTCCTGTGATGTCTCTTGTTATAAAATAATTCACTCTCTGTCCTATCTCAGTAGTAGAGGTACTTCTTTTCAACGATAGTCTCCTCTTTGGCTAATTAGTTATTCATGGTAAAAGTTTGAGTGACCTGGAAGATTTAAGACAGAAAAACAGGAAATTGGCCTAAGAAATCTGCAGAGAATGTGTTGTTTACATTGCAATGTTTTCATCTTCCTCCTTCTTGAAACTGATAATTTGTGTATCTAACAATTTACTTCAAATCTGAATCAGTCAAAAAAGATGAAATTGTGAAGGATATTATTAATAATGTACTAAATAACATAACCAGCAATTTTTACTAAAATATTCTTGGTGTTAAAAATAGCAGGCCTTATTTTCAAGGCTTTGGTTACAGACACCAATCCTTCTTGAACATTTTTTGGGGTCATAACAACTTAAGCAGTGACAATAAAATAGTTTAGATATTCCAGGTGGAGAGGCAAGAGGAGAAGGCACCACTATACCCCTTTTGGACCTCTAGGAAGCCTTATGATTCCTTTACACAACACAGTGGAAATAAGTTTCCAATATCTGTGACTGTAATTATTTTGATTTCTGTATTAGTCTTCTGGTTTAATAATTCTCCTTTTTTGACAAAGATCTTTCCACCATTTAGAGTCCAGCAGAAACACTCTATGGGCTTGCAGATTTTCTTACTAAAAGCAAGAAATTGAGGGAGGTCATCGTTTCCCAGATGATATCCATGTGAGCTCTTCCCTAGCAAACTGCAGAACAATACAACCATAGTCAGTGTAACTTCAGCTCACATGAACAGCAAAGAATGCTTCCTTAATGCTCTAGCATGGTTTTCCACTCTCTGTCCTCTTATTCACCTTACTTGTACTGTCATGCTTTAGCATTAGGGTGTCTTAATTCCTGTACTTGATAATGGACTGTTGCTTCCCTAGAGAGGGTAAAAACTAATAAAATGGACTCCTATGTTCTAATACAGGAGCAATTGTATACAGAACTGTCACAGCCTCTCTTTGCCTGTCATGTGTGAGCACACAGTGCACAGACAGAACATGCAGAGAGCAATAGCACTTCACCTGTGATTAAGGACTACTAGAGGCCATAGTGCTATCATGGGCATGCTTGTCTATTTGTGGGTTCTAACACTGATCACTCAGTGGAAAGGCAAGTGCACTGACCCAAACTAGCTGTATTTATGCCAACAATCAGAAAAGTGTGTGTGTGTGTCTGCCTGTCTGTCTGTCTGTCTCAAGAGGAAAATAAGGAGTAAAGTAGGCAATTTTCAGAGTACTTTATATCAACAAAGGCTATAAAAAGCATAGGGAATTCCATCTCCCACTGTGCCATGAAGTAAGTCTTACTTTTGTTATATAGACTTATATATCAGTATAACCATAAACAAAGAAAATAAATGTTAGGAATTATCTCTGACCTAGAAACCTGATCCCTTCGCCTTAATCCTTTGCTAACTCCATAGACCTTTGCCTTCCAATTAATATAGGTATAACAATGTATTCACTACAGCTGCACGGCATTTATCACTGCTGATGTTTCCATTATGTGGGCGTATACAACTTTTCACTTTACATTTAATTAAATGTTTTTATGGTTTTATTGTGAGATAATGAATCTGTCGGAAAACAACTATACTCTGTATAAGAAATGCTGGCTAGTCAACAGCTTTTCTCAAGTACTATATTATATTTATAGCCTTTAATTTCATAGGTAATAACTATCTTTTCTAACATCTAATTCATTTGGGATAGAGTTGTGTTATCAGATACACTGTTATCTTTTTTAATCTACTGTTTCCTGTCTTCATTTCTTTCTCACAATGGCAATGAGCAGTATGTCTGTTTAAGCAGCTACACTAAATACGTTTGACCGCATATGTGATTGGCCTAATTCTTCCCACATGGCCCAAAATTCACCAGAAATGTTGTCTGTGCTGTCTACTCTATTTGTTTAATTATGCATCAGAAGTGCTACTTTACTTCTGGCTTTTAGTCATTCTCTTCTTGACAACTGTGTGGAGTCAAGTACTGGGTTTTGTTATCTAGAAACTCAACTAGTGAAAGAGCAAATGAGAAATTTAGTCTCCTGGTCCGTGGACACAGAATTCACTAGTTTTCTGCTTGAAAACAATGAAAAAAATCAGCAAGTAAAATGAAATTTTGTACTAAACTAGGCCTAATTTAGCCCTAAAGTAATCCAGGAGAAGAGGTTGCATTTTACCTGAGCTGACCTTATTACTCTGTCATTAATCTGCTTTGTTATGCCTGAAGAATCATGTGGGTCTCAGAACTGCTGGTAATCTCCTCTGCCATATGTGTGGTAATATCTGAACACAGCAGGATAAATTAAGAATAGTCCCATCCTTGCTTTATTACTTGTAAATCAGCCCATTAATGTTATCTAAATGCTGTTTGTTAGGATTTACATAGATGATATTTGAATTGCCACAGTGTGTTACTTCTTAAAAACTCTTACTAACGTGAATTTTGAAACTTAGAACTAAATTAGTACTGAAAGTTAAAAATCCCTGTAAATGCAGCAATATCAAGACTACTAATCCTATTGATAGGAAGAAAAAATGAATCAATGATTTGTAAAGTGTCTTTTGCTGTAGTTAATTTGAATCCCAGCAGACAAACTAAAGGCAAAGTATTGGCTTGGGAGCTGGAGTACTTCCTGGTGAGGCAGCAGAGCTCATAAATCACAGCCCAGTTTGAATTAGTACAGTTAATCAATGTTAAGAAAACCTTTCATATTTTTCTTCTTTTTTGATAAACATTTCTTTGGTACTCCCCACCACACTGATCTGACCTGTCCTGTATGCTCTCCTTTTCTACTTTGGGGTGTCTGTCAGCTGCATTTGAGAGATGAATGAATTTTTCTGATTTTTACAACTTCTTTTTTTGAAAGAAACCATATGACTGTCATAAAAGATCATTAGCAAAGATGACCCAGGATGAGTAGTGACTGCCCATGGACACAGAGAGATTAATAAAAATATGCTTCCTCTATAAAAGGTGACATTATCTTGTAAATATATGCCAAGAAGCAACACATAAACTGTCTGTAATTTGATGAAAACTAAACAGAAAAAAGCATATGTTACATGATTAGAGATAGAATTCATAGCTTTAATGTTTTTATTGGACTGTTTATATTGGATAAAGTGCTGCCAAAATTCTTGTTTTTATTGAAAATTGCATATAAAAATTTCTGAAACTTTTTCACTCTGATTGATTCTGTTACATTAATGAAAAGCAACACTTTGGCATAGTGCAGGTTGATGGCTTTCTTTGCATTTTTTGTTTTCTAATTTTTTAGAGTAATATGGTAGAGACTTCATAGTGATGACTATGTTGTGACAGTCCAGTACTGAGAAGGGAGGAGAGGATGTGAACTGCCTCATGTCAGTAAGCAAAGTTGCAGGGGGTACTGTGTGAGGGAGTAAAGACCCCCACACCTCCTCCTCTGCATGTATGCCCTTTGCAGTGAGGTTTTCTACTATTCCCAGCCTATACTGGTCAGGAGTTTCATGTCCTCCTGCATACCTGAAAGCCTCAGCCAGACCATGAAGGGAACCTTAAGGCAGCTGATACTACAGAACACACATAATTGAGCATAAGTTGGAAGGTCTTTAATTTAAATGTAAAAGTTTAATGTCTTTAAGAAATTCATAACAATGAGTTGGTTTCTATAATAGTATAATAGAGTGGTCTAGATTTTATCCCACCTGTAATGATTTTCTTAGAATTCTGATGGGCCAGAAAATTTGTGAATGTGAAAAATGGCACAAAAATAGGTGAGCCTTTTAGCAACAGCCTTGTCAGAACAGGTTCTGCCATTCCATAGCAAGCTAGGCAAGCATCAGCAGTCAGAACACCTTATCATTAACCATTAGAGAAAAACCATGAGAAACTCTGCTTCAAAACAGAGCAAGAGCGTACCTTCAGATCTCATTTCATTTACTTTTCGTCATAAAAATAGCAATCTTCCAGTTGGAAAGTTACCAATGTCATAGGTCTTGCAACCAGATGTTATGTGGACATCTGATTAATTTTTTTCTAAAAGTGGCATTATGAGTATCATGTTATAGAATACCCTATCATGGAGCAATTTGGGGGTATTCATATAGGAATAAATGCTCAAATAACTAATTATCTTTTGTACCAGTGTACGAAAAATTTAGTCATTGGTAATCTCTGAAAGCATTAATCCAACCTGATCCAGTTTAGCTTGTAATATCTGAAAGCAGTACAGAAAATATAGCCAGACACACTGCAAGGGCTTTGTATTCACATTGATGTAAGGTAAGATTTATTTTAATGTACTGGTGGATTCTTAGAACCAGGCATTTGCTATCATATTATGCTATAACATGTCAGAGAAGTAATGCTTCCAAGAGAAAGATGGCAGATTGTCAAGTACTGATGATGGTAATTCAGGGATATAGCATTTTTATGGATAGAATTACAAAAGAACAGCATCCACCGCCTATGGCAAAAAACGCTCTTCAGTATTGACAGCATACCGAGTTAAACTGAAATTCTTGTTCTCCTGCAAGAAACAGGAACATTATATTTAAAATCACCTGTGAGCAAGACTGCTGTTACAAATAGACTCTGGGCAGAGAGCATTGGATCCATTGTTGTTCAGGACAACAACAAACGATGATTCAGCTATTAAATATTAAATAGAAAGTGTTGTTCTGTTTCACTTACCCTACATAGGGAACTGCAGTTTGTTTTTCAGTAGGAAGGGCTAGTTTACTCAGCTGAAGAGACGAGTCCTCCCAAATCCTTCTCTTAGAGCTGAGTAAACCTACTTTTCACAACCTCTCCGCCTTCATCGCATGTTCCCACCATTGCACGACCCCACCATCTGGATGATTCTCCACTGAACTTGCACTATATATCGACCTCTCCTTTACTAAGCACACCACCTCTGGATACCCTTCTCAAGATGTGGTTTCACAAGTGCCACAGAGAGGGGAATAATCACTTTCCTTAACCTTTAACTACATTCTTACTAATACAGGTGTTAACTGGCTGGCCACCTTCACTGGAAGGTTGTACTTAAATGTGATGGCCCTAACTTAAGAGATGGTCCTAACTGATATGTACAAAAACATGTTTGCAGGATGTTCATTTTTGGGCTGACTGAAAGAACAAGGAGCCGTTAGCGGAGGTTAAATATGTTTGGAATCTACATGACAAAGCACTTTTTCTGCAGAGGTTTTCTGGACAGTGTTTCTCAGGGGCTGGACACAAAGATTGTTCAGGAAACAATCAATGCCTTGCTGAAGGTTGGAGATAAAGTATCCTTTCCAATTTGTTCTTCACAAGAATAGGCAGAGGATCAGTCCCGTTGCCGAACTGAAGTTGTGTCTGAAGCATGATGTGTACTAAAGTGTCCATACAAGACATGGTGAGAAGAAGAAAAATCTCAAACCTATTTTCCTCATCACAGTTTGGTTCCATAAAACAATCTCATCACTTCTGAAGTAGTATGACTTGTAAATGGTGCTGCATGTATTTCCTGACCAAATAACAAATATAAAGGTAAAGCACCTTATCTGTTGTTACCCATTCCACTCTTATCCCAGTAGAATTCTACCCCTGGAACTTGGCAGACAAAATTCAATTTTTCTGCTTGCCCTCTTATAACACCATTTAAACTACCAATGCCTCAGACCAGAAGCTTTTACAGAAGTTGTTCATATGAACACAAGAAGAGCAATTTAGGTAGCTGAATGTAGGGTACCTTGCCTGACCTCCAGCTGCCACTCAGCTAAGCATGCATCAGTTGTAAGTTCTGGTCATATCTGCCAGTCCTATGTGGATGCCTTAGATGAATAACAGTTCTAGGATGAAAGCATATTTGCCTTTAACTCTCAAAATGTTAGCTTACAGAAAGTTCAACCTGGAAGTATTTACTAATGTGTGGCCATTGCAGCATGTCCAGCACATGCAAGGCAAGAAGAAAAATAAAGAAAATTTAAAAGCTGCTATTGCATGTCATATTTCAAGAATGAAGCCACTGATTTGAGTAAGTGAATTGCCTAATACAAATATCAAAGACTGTATAAAGAAAAGTAGGCCAATTAAAGCTTTTTCATATTTAGCTTATTTTGCCTAAAGATCCCAGTGAAATAAAGTGCACTATTTTCTGCATACAAAGGGACACATATACATGTTCTTTGTCTTGTCAAGTTAAATACTTCTATGATATCTCTATATATCAACTTGCAATATAGTTTGTATTTTATGTTAGAAGGGACGCAAAGTGGTTAAAGGAAATTTGCACCTCTGGTTCATGTACTGACCTAAGTCTAGGATGAATTTTTATAGTATTACATGCCAAAATTTTCATCTCAAGGCCCACCAGTCTACTGAAAATGTGAAGAAAATCAGGATAATAACACACTGATTTGATTTTAGACTGAATGAGGTGAAAATATACATACTCTCTTCCCATCTCTTCTTTCATCCAGACACTGAGATTCCTTTAATGAGTAACATTCTTTCTGCAGTAAAATAAGACATATGAAGTTAAGAGCTGTGTCCAGGAATTGTCATTAGCTGTCAAGTAGCAAGATTGGAGTATTGATGATTGAAAAGCCTCTTCTCAATACAGATTTTTAGATTTAGATTTATTTTGTTTTCTCTTAACACGTCACAGATTTTGTGTACTGGATATTTTAATTTTATTCATTGCTGCTTTCATTTAGAAGAAAGAAATTATAAAATGTTCCAACATTTTGTAAAAAGAAAAGAGTCTGTGTTCTTCTGAGTTGCATACTCATAATTTTCAAAAAACTAGTTTTAATTCACTTATGGTTCCAAAAATAGGTACCTCTTAGATAAAGGCAAGTTCTTTTTATCTCCTTAAGGATTATGCAAATTAAGAGTCAGATAATATACGACACACAGATACTTCAGTTCTGGAGTCTCTGACAAAGTTGGTAACATCATTTACTGTGTGATGCCACATTCTTTCTAGTACATCACAACCATTTTAGTAATTCTGCAATAAATATCTGAAATCCATTCTAATGTCCCTTAGAGAACTTATTCCTTAAATTATCAAAACTACAACATTATTTTAGTTATTGACCCGTGATTTATATTTTAATATCTGCATTACTCCATTGTGTCATTATAAAGCTTACACTAAGTTTTATTCTTGGTTAAACTTGTTTATAAATATTCTGGGATCACACGGAAATGTTGATCTTTTTCTATATTCATCAGTGCTAATCAGCTGAGAAACTTAATATTCTGGTCGCTTCTTTTAGTGAGATTTTTTTTTTATAGAACTTGGAATTCAAGAAAGAAAAAGTTCCCATACAGGTGAAAGAACTCTTGAAAAGTCTGGAAAATGCTGTAAGTAGTAGCACATGTGTGTATATATTTATATGAAGATTAAAATGACAACAGTCCATCTAGTGACCTTAAACACCTGTGAGCTGTGTTTTCTCTGGGGTTTACTGCAAGTGGAAAGTTAGCATTTCTCTGTTGCTTCGTCAGACTTTTCACATACTTCAGTGAAGCTGATAATTTGTGGCATTCTTTTTACCTAAAACTTGTTGATAGTTGTCTTATAAAAGTTGTGTCAATATGATGAAATTCTGAAGGAAAATATGGATTTGCTGTTAATTACAGAAAGCAACACAGGGCAGACAAATCAGCTTGAAGATGCTGATTTGGGCTAAGGTAAAATGTATACTTACTTATTTGGGCTCAGTACTTTGTTAAATTAGATAGCTAAAGAATACTGAAGAGTGTGATTTTTTGTTGCATTTTATACTTGATAATCTTCGGAGTTTAGGGGAAGGTACTTGTTTTAATACTGATTAAAATGTGATAGTTACACTTCACAGAACATATAAAGATAACTAAAATCTTGAAGTGTGTGTTATAGTTCCTTTTAAATTATAATTAATGCATAATGTATTTCCATTAAAAAAAATTCATACAATTCAGGTAAAGTTTTCAAACTACTTTACATAGGCATATAAATACTACAGTACTACTACTACAATACTACAATACTACTACTACAAATAAAATTGACTGAAGGCCTGTTCTAAAGATTTGATGTAGTTTCTACTCGTTCAAACTGGTTAGGTCTTAAACTCAAAATGAAACACAGGTTTCCTAAAGACATTCTCTGATCTTCTAGCATAAGAATATGTTGTTTCCCTTGAGATATAATACCACAGAGGACATAAATTATTACATTGAAGAGTTTGTGAGTTGAAAAGACATTTATAAGTCTTTCAAAGAAGTTGCATCGTTTTTCAGGAGATATATAAACAAATTAGTTTCATGACTGCAGACCAGATGTCATTTTGAATATTTAATCTAGACTAAAAAGAAGACTTCCTACCACACAAGTCCTTTCATTTTAGCAAGTAAATATAATATATGCTCTAATCCACCTAGAAGATATGAGCTCTGTTCAGTCAAGACAGTTCTCGTATACAAAATGAATCACTACTAGTTAGTACTCAGTCCCTGTCCTCTGCAAAGCTTAGTAAAACCATCGTCTTGCAGTATGTCTTAAAGGTCAATAGATTGAGTTGGGGGGGGGGTTTCTGTGTTTTGTGTTATTGAACAAAAAAAAATGCTAATATACTGCTTTATTTTTAATAGGTGAAATGTATAATTAAAAGAAAAAAAACCTACAGAAATACAGACATACACATTCACACATCTAACAGTAAAACCAATCTGATTTCCTATTTCAGAGCTCACGCTGAAGATTTTGAACACCCTACATTCCCTTACCACAGTGGGAGGCTAAGGAACCCATCAGCTTGGACGATGCAGGATTAGATCTTGAAATAATCTCCCACCCCCTCAATATTTGCATTCCAATATTTCATCATCCTCCCAAGTCCATAGCCTTCCCTAATATACAGTGAGACAGATGGCTCAGAAGATTACAAGCTATGGAGATTTGGTGCTACAGACAGGTCCCCCGGTATTCTAAGAAAATTAACAATTTATTTAAACAGCTCTGTCAGATGCAATCCTCTTTTCCTCATTTTGTCTCCTGCTGGCTCTGTCTCATGTAGGATTGCCTGCACATAGATTCACTAGTTACAGACTAATGATGGAGGAAAGAAAAGAAACATAGTCATGAGCTATATGATCCGTATGTGCACTGGACAAGCAAATAAACAGTACTGGAATAACAGAAAAATATCACGTCTTATTGTTGTACCATCTTTACTCAAGAACTCTCTCTTTTGAGGCAGTTGAAACAGATTCTTGCCTGTTGAGCACCTCCAAAATAAGTCAAAGGATTACCTGCAGCACCGTGGTCCTGAGGAACAATGGACTTCAGGTGAGGAAGGCAGCAGTTTGACTCTGCACCCTGCAAAACCTTATCTACTGCTGCTGCCTTCTGTTCTGCCCCTCACAGCCAACAAATCTGCTCACCAACTGGTAAGCAGTGAGTACCCAGGAACAGGCACACAATCAGCAGGTGGTTGTTTCACATAGAAAATAATCTTATATTTCACTTATTATTGCAGCACTGTGTAGTTTTCTGAGCCGGCCAGTGGAAAAAAGCAGCTAAATTAAGGATCCAGTTGGAAACTGTAGTCATGTGTCGAGAGGCCACTTATAGAATAGAGCAATTAGCCACATGGCTTGGTGTCACAGATGGGGAACGTGCTCTCCCCTTCCACTTCCTTGTCACTGCTGTGCTGCAGAGGCCTGACTCTGACCAGTTTATCAAGGGGAAGGATGATCATTTGGCAGGGGCAAATAAGCATGTGTGCCAATCAAAGCCCTTGAATTCAGGGCATGACGGTTCATTCAGATGGAAGGCAGTCACTTAACTGCAGAGTCTGTTTCTCACAATGACACATGCTGAGAAAGCAGAGTTATGGTACTGAAGGGTCTCACCTAAGAGCCTCATGGTTCATACTTTACCATTTGGTTCAGGTTTGAGGAAAAGCAATGAAATAACCCAGCAGAGACATGCTTGCTCGCTACTCTCCTGTTTCTCTGCATTTCTGAGGAATGTGGGATGGTTGTTGAGCAACAAAGATGCCAGGAAGCAAGCACCCCAGCAACAATCACTTCCCAAGGCCTGAGCAAAGAAGGTCAGGTGCCTTGTATGAGTGTACAATAAAGTCAGATCTGTAGAAAAATGTGAACCGGGATGTATGCTTTTCCAGATTTATTTATAAGTTCTCTTTGAAAACAGTATATAAACAACAAGTATAGTTTCAGTAACTACATATTTTAACATAGCTTTTGGGGGGAGTGAGTGACTGTAATTGTACACGCTATACAATCTGTCAACAATGTATTGTATTTGGTAATTACTGGAAATACTGTACCTGAGACATATTAGGACTGCATTTGCTTTTTTACCAATTAATTAGAAGGGGTGTACGACTATCCCTACTCTTCCCATATCCTGTCCTTTTCTATCCCACCACTCCAGGCTGAAACTCCTGGTTAACAGCAACACATTACTATCCCCTTTGAATTTTCTACTATTGGATCTCTGACTATTCCTGTCGCTTTTTTTTTCCATTATCACCTATAATTTCCTCCATAATATTTGGAGTATCTCCTACATTTACAGTTTATCCCTCTTTGGTGCCATCATTAAATTTGGTTAACATACTTCTCTCTTTTCTATGGCAACAGTTACTGGAAACGTGAAACAGCACCTGTTGCCACACTGGTCCTTGGGGAAATCAGGCTCCTAAGTAGTCTCCAGTCCAGCAGTTCTGTATTCTGCGTAACAAAATGATGCCACTTTCCACCAATCCTATCCCCATTTGTACTCTTCTCCTGAGATGAACTATCCTTTTCACGTGGCACTACCTTCAAATACAGTAATCAGAAGCATCTATTCTCTTATAATTCCTTTGTCAAGCAAATCAATTCTGCCAGGTAGTTTGATGGCTTGATCTGACATAAGATTTCTGTACAAAATCAATGCAGCTTTTTATCCCATTTCATACATTTATGCATCTGCATAAGTCTAGTCCATAGTTCACCTTTTTTTTTCTCAAATTCTTAAGTGATACCACCTTTACTCTCCTTGTTCTATTTGTATACAGTCGAAAATCCTTTGACAACCTTAACTTCCTTTGCAATACTAGCTAAACCTCACTTTTGAGAATGCTCTCCTTGCTCCTACATTTTGCAGCCTTTAAGAAATATTTTTTCCTGTTGATTAATGGTTTGGGATTTTTTCATGTTCTTGTAGTTCTTGTTAGTTTTATTCTCAGTACTTCTCCCTTCTCATGTCTTCTTGGGAACAGTTTTTCATCCAAGGAAATCTGTAGCCTTATTTTTTTCCCACTTGGGAAACAAGGTCCAAATAGTTTTCTCAAAGGTGACAGGAATAAATCCAAGTTTCTGCTAAGGGCCACCGCCAGCCTTCCTCTTCTTTCCTACTATGTTTATAAAGACAAATATACTGTCCTATGGAAAACAGCTATGTTTTTCATCTTCAACTGGCATTACAGAAGGTAAAGACAGTTTTATGTAAACGTATATATATATTCTCTCTCATATGGTATTCCACATAGAAAAATGAACTTCCCACAAATTTTCTTGGTTTCATTCAGTGATATACTGAGAGTTTTTCCATTTCTTCTGCCTGTAGTATAAAACTACCACATTCCTATGCTACAGATATTAGTAACTCCCATAATAAAATTTATTTAGGATAAAGCAAAAGAAAATTGTCAGCAATTCCATTAATCTAAGACCCACAACCATAAATTATTTTGTATTATTGCCTTCTCAGTAATTGTCCCAATATACTAAAACAAGTAATTTATCACGGTAAATATTTCAGTTCTTAGCTGAACAATATGCTGTTCAGTCCCTTGTACTTTTACAAAGTAAGTTTAAATGGAGATGTCCCTAAGCTCACAGTAGTGCACCCACTTTCCTCATCAGTGAATTACGTTATTAATTATATTAACTTCAAGGCTATAGAGTCAGACACAGAGCCTTTTTTTAGGTCTACACAAAAATATCCCAAAAGTATGAGGCAACACACTAATATTAAAAAAAAAAGTTAACAATTATTCCTGCACAGTAACATGTCCTAAATTGAACTGTTTAAAACTAAGTAACAACTCAGCCCCAGAAGACTAAGTGTGGAGGAAGAGAGACAGCATTGCACTATATCTTGAACCTTTTCTGACAAAGACAAGAGGTTGTGGGAAATCTCTGGCTACAGTACCAATAAATCTTGCATCAAAGCAGAAGCTTTCTGGAATTAATTTTCATTTAACGGGGACATCTCCTTCCCCTGAGAGAGCTCTAATGTGTACATAAGCCTTACATTCTCTTAAATATCTCTTTGAAATAAATAGCATTGAATGGCCTTCATAAAACCATGAATTTTGCCTTTGACCCCAAAATCTAGAAAACCCCAATGTTTCATGACTCTCTATTAGACTCAGAGTTCTCATTTTAATTTATAAGATGTCCTGCTTTCCCTTAGTTTCTCAGACAGCCCTGGTTTTCATTTGGCAGCTCTCAGTGGTCTCTGCAATATGATTCAGCTGTTCACTCTAACAGCCACCTTCCCATCTGAAAAAATTTCCAAATACAAGAAGTTTTGGATATTATTTCTTAAAGAAAAACATTGAAAAAATAGATCAAGGCCAAAAAAGTAAAAACACATTTATTAAAAATCCTTCTTCTCTTCCCCCCAATATATGTCTAAGAAGGAAAATAAAGGTAACTGAGTAAAATAACTGATCACATTGCAGTAAAATATGTTGAAAAGGCAAGTACTCATTTATCTGTCTTCCTAAGCCCATCATCTTGTAAGGGAGGAAGGATCAATAGCTTTCAATTTTCAGGTGAAACAGTAAGTTCTCCAACAAAAGATCACTGAGTACCCAAAGGTAATATGATGTAAGTAGATCTTACAAGTTTCCTGCAGAAGTATGTTCTGGTTGTAGGAAAATCTCCAGGATAAAATTGATAATTTGTTTGACAGAAAAATAAGAAAATGACCCAGTGCAGAGATTAAAGAACCCTCTTTCTCCGATGTTTTCTGTTCTCCAAGTTACCATTTGTTAAAAGCCATCTCGTGCTTTAGGTTCCAAAACTTTAGGACAAGAATGATGGAGAGCAGTTTCTTATTCAAAAAAGGCAAGAAGCACATAAGATAGATATGCCTCTCTGTTAATCCAAGCCCGCCTGCCTCTCTTCTGCTGTCTTTACCTTCCTTCTCATATTGATAGTAGCAGCTAAATGTGAGTGATTAGCATTCTAATCTCTGAAACACCTGCATGCAGTTAAAGATTTTCTAACCTGCCTACAGGATTAGCAGACCTAGTTGAAGTTAATGGAATTGGGTATTAAAATCACAGAGGGAGTTTTGAAAATCACCAGAATTGTGATCAGTATCCACCTAAGGCTGCTTCAGCTTAGGGAAAAGAGTTCCTTAGAGGACAGTCAGCAAGTGCAGTCCTGAAAATCCTGCAGCTGTATATCACTTAGTAGTGGCATACATGGGACGGTTTAGTTTTAGTTGTTATTACAAATGTCACTAATAAACTTCTGTTTCTGAAGTTCAACACATTATTCTGAAGGAAAAAAATTAAATTATTCCTTTCTTTTATGCACACCAAGAATGTACAGAGTTGAGTTACCTAACTAAAACAATATTTTTTAGTAAATGTATAGAAAGCGATGGATAAGAATGAAATAAGAAAAGTGTGGATGTTTTGGTTCACGCTTGTAGGTAGTGAAGAAAAAAAGTGAAGTTGGGAACATACTTCTACCATAGAGAGATGCAATTCCACTTGTTCATGATTGCAAAGTTGAGAGAAATGTTTGGTAACTTGGAATAGAAGATCAGGTGCAGTCAAATCAGGAGGAATTCCTGGTTGCATGGGCAACCAGAGAAAATGTGATCCCTCTCTTTGCCATGCCATGTGGAGGAATTGAATGAAATGTAATTTTGAACTCCCTCTATGGTATGCTGCAGTGTGTTATTTGCCTAACAAGGCAAATATATGCATAAATATAATAAATATATTATATGCAGTGATATTCTGCATGATCCTTACACAAATGGTGAGCTGTGGAAGAAAGAAAACAAGATAATAGCACAGAAATATTAGAAGATATCCAGTAGGCCTTCAAGGGAAATCACTATGTCATTAATCTGAAATTTGCTTGGAGATTCTATAATAACTCTGTGGTATTACCTGAGAAAAAGACTAACTTTTTTCACTTTGAAGGAAGCTTTGCAATATTAAAATTTCATATTCTTGTAATACGCATCAATGAAATAAAAATAGTGTATAGAAGTACAAAAACATAACATGCACACCTGGTACTCTATGACTGGGGCCAATCAGATGAGATGCCCAGAATCTGCTCACAGGTATTTTGCCTTTACTGTAATGTAAAATTTGAGGCCTAAATCTTAAAAAAGAACAGGACCATTTCCAGTAAGTCTGAATCTCTTGCATTATTACTTAATTAGGTCTTCCTCTTCCAAATGAACATCAAATCTACCTCCCAGTTTTGATCAAAGAACTTTAGTATCCTCAATGGGTAATAAATGAGGGGACAAACATAAGTAGTACATAGGAATGTAGTTATTTATGTGGAGAGTTCGGGGAATATTGAGTAGAGGTTTCATATTAAGAACTTGGCTATATTTTTCTCAGACAGGGCTAAGGTTGAAGTACAAGAGATGTTCAGGTTCCTGCAAGACTCAGACTATCACTACATAATATTGATCAATGACTTGGCAATAGGGATGAGCAGTAGGTAATGCACACTTTAAACTCCCCCTACAGGACTCGATTATTGAGCACCTTCTGTGAGAACATGTTGGTAGCGAGAGTCTTGTATACAATCACAACTTATGTGGAAATATTGAATACATTGCTGAAATCTTGCACGTCAAAATGATTGGAATCTGTCATGCTGATAAGAGCCTGTAGACCCCCTGCCCTTTCATTGCCATGCCAGTAAAGCATATAAACTTATGGCAACTATAAGAAATTGTATGGACTTATTTATAAAAGCTATTTCATGTATTCCTACTTTTTAGTTATTTCGCTTGTGCTTCTAAACTTTCACCCTAAAAATCATAAGCTTATTAATGAGGAAAAGAGGCTGGGGATTGTGGTGGTTTATGTCAGCATTAATACACTGGAGATGTATTGCAAAAAGTGCATAAAAGATTTTAAAGAAAGAAGTGGTAGAGTTTAATATTAAATAATTCATCTTCCCTTGGAACCACGGAGAACTGACACATTCATTGCAGACATTTTAAGAAGAGTATTAGTTAAACTGAATTCTCATCGAATCAAGTTGCTGTAATCTTACTATTCCCTCAAATACACTGTGTTTCTCAACTCTGCCATCTCTATACAGAGAAAGACACTATTTATATTATGACAACAAATGTCTCTGAATACTGTGTCTTTATGAGCCAAAACTAAAGAAATATCAAGAATTTAACTACCTACCTACCACCAGTGTTATTTTGCCCAAGCAATGGGTGTGTGGATCTCTGTTGTGCCTTAATAATGACCCTAGAACCTCCTGTAAGCAGTTTTTTCACTTCTAAAGCCTCAACTGTATAACAATCTTCACTCATATCCCACCAGATATTTTACATATACCTACATGTTACTCTGTAAGCAGAGAAACCTACAAGAACTCCAATAAATATATCGAGACAAGTGTTTAGCAGGGTTGTAGCCACAGATAGATTGATTGCCCAAAGGGCACTAGCCACCACCCTGGGGAGTGAGTCCATGTCTGTAGTGCTATGGAGACAGCCAGTCACTTCAGCAAAAAGAATTGTGGTGATTAGTGCAAAGAAATAAGAGGATGGAGAGCTTATTTCATTGTAAGTATAATAATTTATAACTTGAGGTTTTTCTTCTGTTAAAATCTCAAAAGCAGAATATTTTTACTTTCTTATAAATTATTCACAGCCAGTTGCTTTGCTTCATGACAAGTAACTTTGCTTTTCTTCAGACAGGATTTTCAACCTGAAAGAATGTAAGTGTTGACCCAGTTATGCCTAGCAAACAAAACGTGAAAAGAACTAAAATTAGAAACTGATAAAATAATCTTAATGTGAGAAAGAAATAATGTGGGGTTTTTTTTCCCTGTTCCTTTTGAACTTAAAATTGGTAAAGGTATTTCACTTAAATAAAAGAAAATCTTTGAAATGCAACTGGTCTGAGAAGGATGAGGTAACATTATTCTATGATTCTATGATATATGGAATATACTGTACATTTTCCGTATCAAAAAAATTGGTTTCAAAATGCCCTAAACCAGAACTTAATACCTAACTAGTTCTGCAAAATGTTTATGATGCCTTGTCAAGCCCTCATGTCCCATGTGATTTTCTCAGAATATTGAGGGCAGTCTATGGGAACTGAGAAAGTAGATACAATGTCATATTTTACGGGTAAAAATGCCTGAGTGGTAACATTTTCCAGCCTCTAGAGTACTAGATCTAGTACTGAGTCTACTCACTCACAGACTAAGAAAAATCATTAAAAGCAAACATAAATAAAGGCTTCATGGAAAAACTGTGTACCTTTTAACCTTTTGGTATATTCAGTGCTAATGTATGGGATGTTATTCATGTATTGATTGCTTATCCCATTGAAAGAGTCTCAATCAGTTAATGTAGGCCAAAAAATTACTTATCTTCTAAGACATAAAGACCAAGACATTCAAAATTATGAGATTTTCTTAAAATTCCTAAGGCAATAGTTAAAGCATTTAATGGGTAACATTATTTTTAAAAAAACTTGCTCTTAAAATTCCCACTACGATCAGGGAATTAGGTTTTATTATCTGAAGTACTTCAGAAACTGGTAATAAATAGCACTTCATTAAACAGATTAAATAAGAAAATGCTTGTTTACATGATTCTATAAGGAAAAGAATCCCACAATTTTTGTAATATGAACTGTGTTTGCTCTTCTAAGGAGTTAACAGAACAAGGGATACAAGCAGTTTCTCACCAACTTGCAGGAGACAGTCATGATCATTTTCAAGATAAGAAAGAATGGGTTTGCATATATATATGTATATATACATAAATGATTTGCAGCCTTAGTTCGTATATTTAAAATTGACCAGATGCATCTACTTTTCTTTTTTCTGCAACCACTGTTCATAGTATTTGTAGTCTGTGTTAGTTCATAACTCACCTCCCAACATGCTGAAACTGCTGTGTAAAGACAACAAAAATTTGGGGGTTTATTCCCCTTTCTGCTATTTTTGCTCCATTGATACATCTCCTTGTGATCACACATTTCCTTTTTGGCAAAGTACTGGATGAATTTGTCCTATTTATAGTAATTTTTAATAGTTTGGTAATGTCCAGTAAAGATATTCAGGCAAATCTCTACAGAATTGGGAGCTCAGGATTATTAGAGTCCTTCTTGCTTGCAATTTTAAAGAATACACAGGAAAAAATATGAAGTGATCACTGTTTTGTGTGTTTCCTGTTTACTTTGGATATCAGACCTAAACTTGGCTGCATCTATGGCTACTTTCCTAGGTGTTTAGAAAAGTAGTTGTTGGACAGCAGGGAACCATTTCACTCACAGCTGTTCATTTAGTATTTATCATTTTAACAGTTCAGGAAAGGAACATTTTCCAACCTCATTTTTTACAAGAATTTCCATTCAGTACAAGCTATCAACACCTTTACTAAGTCAGAAACATAAAGCTGACTTCATTCTCCTTACCTTATAATTTATAATTATGTTTTCGTAACCGGTAATCTCAGCATGTGCAATGAAGCCAGTCAACAGAATCATGTACACAATTAGCAATGTACAGAGTGGCTCTGAAAATGATTATAACATCAGGATTCTTAACTGTATTTTGAAAACTTAATTACTCTGTGAAGAATCCGAAACTTTCAAAGAGAGAAAACAAACCAGCTGTGTGGCAGTCAGTGATAAGCAAAACTGAAAATCAGGCTGTGCTAATATAGTATTGTAAGCCTTTTTAACTGCATTTTAAACCTTAGGAAATTACCCCCAGAGGAGGAATGCATAAATATCTTCTTCATTTAGATGATTGTTTCTTGATATACTGATGGAGAAGAAATTAAAAGATTCTGAGCTGAGGTTTTGTTAGGCTTTGGGTGTACTTTCTTTTATTTCTTCCAGTTTTTGACTGCTGTCTTCGCATTCTGGCTCAGATGTTGTGCTTTTCCTATGAGAAATCTGTGCAGGTTTCCTGAATGTAGGAGACTACTGCTGCTCAGGGAACAACATCACAGATGCAGTGAAGATAAGTGGATTTGTGACTTAATGATCCCCTTTCTTCCATATTCTTCTCCTTTCAGCAAATGAAAAAGAAGTTCATCTGGATAAAATTAAAGTGGAAGGAAGAAGATTTGAAATGATGTTCAAAAAAAACTGATCTAAGCTAGGTCTGAAGCTTCCTGCTGATGACACAAAATAATGCGTAAATTCCCTGAATTATTACATCCTTGCCAAAAGAACTTAATTTTCTCACTTGAAAATTCCCTTCTTCAGATGCTTTAGTTAGATTTACATTAAATATGCAATTTGTGCCCAGTTGACCAGGGAAATAGTTACCATTGATTGCAGTCATAGAGAATCAGAACTTTTGATTCCTTTTAAAGGTAAAATGAATTATTGTTGTACAGCAATGCAATATCATCTGAGCTGATCAGATGGACAAAAAGGGCACTGTTCACGATAGGCAGGTGTCAAGCAGAGGTGAATGTGAAGGAGTCTGAATCTGGTCAGTAGGGTATCTACCAAAACCTTGACATCTCAGCATTAGCTCCTATTTGGTAGTCTCCTCCATCTACTGCAACACTATTAATTTTACATCTTAGGGCAACAATCACTTATTTAAGAGTCAGTGAGTCCAGCATATTGGAAGACATGTAATTGTTTACAGGCTTAACATGAGGCATGCACTTAGCAACTTGCTGATTCAATGTTATGATCAAAGTTTTCTTCCTGAGTAAAATATTGCTTTATTCTCTAGCATGTATTCAGAGCTGCATTGAATCAGTATTGAATGATGTGTGCCATCCCTAATATCTTAAGGAAGTGCTTACATACTCATAACTGCCTTTATTTTAGAGATGTGACTGTTTCACTTGCTGCATTAATTCCCCAGGATATTTATTTATAAAAAATTACTTCCAGAGCCTTTTAGTGCATTGACCTTGTTTCAGGGTTTAGCTGGGAAGAGGGAGGGCTGGGCTTTTTTCTTAAGCACTGCAGGGGATTTCTGTCAGGTTGCTTTAACACTTCCCTCCAGATTCTTGCCAGGCTTTCAGGCTAAAGAATTTTCAGATGTAGCTAGCCATCATCACATAAGTCTTTTCATAGTCTCTGTTACTTTATGACTGGTTTTCATAAAAGAGAAAACAACAGGGCATGAATATTAATCCTTCAAATCTGAATCAAATGGATGGAAAATTATGCTTTCTAATGTATCAGATATGTATGATACAGCAATCACTGCATAGACTGGCTTCACACATTACATCAGTTTTCTGTGCAAATATTTGGAAGGTTGTTATACCCCTAAAGAATAGAGAAGAGAGAAAGTGAAATGCTATGCTGTTGAATTTTCCTTTCCAAAAATAGAGGTGTCTTAGTAACAGGACACCAATTTTCACGCTCTACAACTATGAAAGTCTTAGTCATCTCTACTCTGCTCAACTATGACCCTAATAGGTTAGCACTGCAACTGCTCTTACCATAACAACACCTTTTGTTTTCTCTTCCTGAATGCTCTCATACACATACTGAGGAATGCATAGAAAACACGTGCAGAAAGTTCTTAATAATGAATCTCATTCTCTGACTGAAGTATTTACCATACAGCATCATAAGGGTTTTTTTTTTTTAGTGTAGTCTACCTAATTTGGGTCTATTTCATTCACCCAAATAAAACTGGTTACATCCAGACCACAAGAAAGTCCCTCATATATTCCAGGGAATGTTCATACTAAAGCACTTCATACTAAAATAGTGATTCTGGATTAATGTTAAAGGAAACCTAGAAAACCTACTGAAATGGCAATGTCCTGCCTCTTCTTACACTGTAACAGGTATAACTAATTTTCTCCTGCCACTGTCTGATCTTTGAACTCCACCCCTCACCCCTCTGCCATGACTCCTCAATGTCATGCAGGGCTGCTCCATATGGTGAGTGGATATATAGCCCTGTTCACAGATGGGGCTTAGGCAAAATGCTCAGTTTCATGGTATTTCTGTGTTAATCTCTGAAGGCCTATGGACACATCCTTGCAGCAATGCATTTACATATACTAGTATTCCTAGAAACCCTGCTTGGCCAGACCAAAGTTTGGCTTCAGGACTAAATCCAAAGATTTCAATGATAGGCAATCTAGGCATAGGCAGGTGAAAATGTAGAGCACTGCAAAATATAACTCCTCTGCCTCTTGAATTTATTAATACCTCAAAGGAGGTCTGGGCTATTTTTAGCATAGTGTGAGATCTAACTAAAAAAAGAAAAAAAATCTGGAAAAATCATTCATTATTTTTTCAGAAAAAAAATCACATCTTTCTTAAGGGAGATTCAAAAGAAAGCAGTAAGTATCACAGATGTTCAGTCCTGACTTAAAAAAAAATACCAGTCAAATTCACAACTTGCTATTTCTGTTCACAGTGAATGACTTAGGAAGGAAAGAATTACCAGGATCCTCTTGTGTGTACAGTCTGAAGACAATATTGCTTGTAACAGTCTGAGGTTGTCTCTTAGAATGGGTAATTGTTAACCATGTCAGCCAGACTCAAGTTTATCACATTGTGTGTCAATATGCAATACAGTGATATAAGCAATTTCAGTCACCTTTTCCATCTCTTAGTAGACTTCATCTAAACTGCTGTTGTACTCCAAAGTGTCTGCACATTCATTCAAAGAATGAATGTTCCTGTTATCAGCTTTGTCAGCTTGGTGAGAACAGCAACAGGAAATAAGTTAGCTTTAAATGAAAATACATATGCTATTTTTCACAAGGCAGGGGAAATATTGGTCAAACATATAACCTGGCTGGCAGATCACAGAATCACAGAATCACAGAACAACCAGGTTGGAAGGGACCCATCGGATCTTCTAGTCCAACCATTCCTATCTAACACTAAACCAAGTCCCTCAAGACCTCATCCACCCGTGCCTTAAACACCTCCAGGGAAGGTGAATCAACTACCTCCTTGGGCAGCCTATTCCAATGCCCAATGACCCTTTCCATGAAAAACCTCCTCCTAATCTCCAGCCTAAATCTCCCCTGGCAGAGCTTGAGGCCATTCCCTCTCGTCCTGTCCCCTGTCATTTGGGAGAAGAGGCCAGTTCCCTCCTCTCCACAACCTCCTTTCAGGTACTTGTAGAGAGTAATGAGGTCTCCTCTCAGCCTCCTCTTCTCCAGGTTAAACAACCTCAGCTCTCTCAGACGCTCCTCATAAGGCCTGTTCTCCAGCCCCTCCACCAGCTTTGTTGCTCTTCTCTGAACTTGCTCCAGAGCCTCAACATCCTTCTTGTGGTGAGGGGCCCAGAACTGAACACAGGATTCAAGGAGCGGCCTCACCAGTGCTGAGTACTGGGGGAGAATAATCTCCCTGGACTTGCTGGTCACACCGTTTCTGATCCAAGCCAGGATGCCATCGGCCTTCTTGGCCACCTGGGCACACTGCTGGTTCATGTTCAGTCAGCTGTCGACCAACACCCCCAGGTCCCTCTCCTTCTGGCAGTTTTCCAGCCAGGCTTCTCCCAGTCTGTAGTTCTGCATAGGGTTGTTGTGCCCCAAGTGCAGGACCCGGCATTTGGCCGTGTTAAACCTCATGCCGTTGGACATTGCCCAGTGGTCCAGCCTGTTTAGGTCCCTTTGCAGAGCCTCCCTACCCTCCAGCAGATCGACACTTGCACACAGCTTTGTGTCATCTGCAAACTTGCTAAGGGTACCCCCAATGCCCTCATCCAGGTCATTGATGAAGACATTGAACAGGACTGGACCTAGCACTGAGCCCTGGGGAACACCACTTGTCACTGGCCTCCAGCTGGACTTAACACCATTTACCACCACTCTCTGGGCCCGGCCATCCAGACAGTTTTCTACCCAGGAGAGTGTGTGTCTGTCCAGGCCAGAGGCTGACAGTTTCCATAGCAGAATGTTGTGAGAAACTGTGTCAAAGGCTTTACTGAAGTCCAGGAAGACCACATCCACAGCCTTTCCCTCATCCAGCAGCCGAGTGACTTTGTCATAGAAGGTTGTTTGGAAATGGAAGTTAGTGCTCTGGTTGAAGTAGAACTCTTAAAATACTGCCTGGCATTTCTGATGATGCACTGGCATCCTGTTTGCTCTAAGATCTTAGGAAGGTCATTTAACTTCTCTCTGCCTCTGTGTCTTCATCAGTAAAATTGTGATAGTTGTTTTCTAATGAAGTTTCAAAGTGATGGGCTTAATTTTTGTGCACTGCAAAATATTTAGAGAACTCAAATTTAAAAGTACTCGAAAAGAGCAAAATATTATTACTATTAGAAGTCCATTACAGCTCTGTTTCTCTTTGTTCAAACTGGTCCTTTGGTACGTGCAGCTAGACAGCTCCTAATGTTATCTTGATGCATAAAGCACTTTTTGTGTGAGGTTTGACTCACAGTAAAATGCCAGTTAGAATTTTTTCCTCAGGAACTCACTGGAGCTTGGCTTACAAAATCTGAAAATTAAATCGACCAAAATAGGTCAAACACAAAACTATATGTCCTTATCTGTCCTCTTGTCCTCTTTTAGCAGTACAAATAGTAGTTGTTTTCCATAAAGTTTAGGCCTGTTTTGTTTCTCAGTTGGTTTTAGTAATTGTATCATAGTTACATTTTGAATACCTGCTCATGGAAGTTTTCATTCCCTATTTAATCTAGTTTAGAAAGATATGATCATCTGTTAGCCATCTAGAAATAATGTGCTGGATATACAAACAGATGATGCTACTGAACACAACAGAAGTGTGTGTCATAGCATTGCAGCTTGTTGGTAGTCATCATTACAGAGATACATTTTTAACACTAAAAAAGAAACAAAGCATCCAAAATGTAATCACATCATAATATAAGCTGCAGTTTTGCATTTACTTTCACCATGTAAATAATTCTTTAAGAATTTATTCCTATTCACATCGCCCTTTAAGCTGTTATGTTTATTCTCTACCTAGTTTATAATTTCTATTCATTTCTATGTCAAGTAGTGAAAGTGCTCCTTAAATTAGTACTTACTTCAGTGTTATACATTTTTTAATTGGTTGTTCATTACAGTCATAATGCAATGAATAAATTTGTTAATATTTGAGGTGAGAAGGGGGATAAAAAGGGAAACCATCTATACAAGTCATAGCCCAGCTTTCTGGCTGTAACATATTATAACTTATTTAAACTCAATAGGTACTTAATATGGAGTTTAAATTCTGCTAAAGATCTGTGGCATGGTTAAAAGCAGCGGATGCTAGGGGAAAAAGTTTCTTCAGGTTGTGATTCTGATGAATTTGTAATGCACTCTAAGGGTGATATATCAACCTATATTCACAAAACCATCAGTATTGCTATGTATATGATTATGAAAGATGTCCTACCCACGGTTTTGTTCTTTAAAATATCGTGAAGCCATATGAAAAAGATAACAAGTTACAGTGAGGAAGACTGAAGAGGAAGACTGAAGAGGAAGTCTGCCCAGGGTTTGGAGGGATTTGCCACGTTCTCTGGCAGGAGGGTAAATCTAGGGCAAGTGGTAGGGAAGCAGAGAACAGCCTGAGCCCCCTTCCACCCTGGCTCCATCGTGAGAAGTACCCAACACCCTCTCCAAGGCTTTGTCTGTGCTGCCTGTAACCACAGACAGGGTGGTGTCTGACTGTAATTCCAGAATTCAATGCAGGAATAATTTCAGCACTGCAAAACCCCAGCAAATACTTGAAGTCAGCATTGAGGGCAGGTTTCCTGAGAGGCGTGTGTTTGTGGCGATCATTTGGGTTTGTTTTGTTGGACACATGAAAGATGTTGTTACGACAGGAAGAAGACTGTTGCAGTGAAAACTGCTTCTCCTTTTTCATTTTTTTTCTTTTTTTTTTTTTCTCTTGTAGCATTAGAAGGGAAATACAGTTAGATTTGTGCAGGGTCTGTATATCGTTCTTTAAAACCCCTCAAGTCCAACGATTGCAGGACAATACGCATAAGCAACTCATACTGAAGTGGCTGAGAATTGCGCACACCGATCTCTTGTAATAATCAGGCCATTTAATTTTTTTCCGGTGCATTTTGGCAAGGTTTTCCTCAGCATCATCCAAGGGCTTTTCATAGTAAGTGGTGCCTTCCCGGTGACCCGAGTCCTTATCCAAACCTTCCTTGTTACCTTGACAGTTTCAAGTCATATTTGCCAATTTTGGCGAAAAGCTATGTGTTTTAGCAGATTCATAAATGTAAGATTGTTTTTTCAAAAAAAAACTGGAGTGAGTAAGGAATATTTAGGGTGAATAAAGGCTGACAATCCTCTCCACTTTTTTCATGACATGATGATGCTTCTCATGTAAAAAACAGGAGAACTCAATTTGATCCTTTATTGGTACTTGACCACTTCTCAATTCTTGCTTTCCCAGACAGAATCTGGGAAAGAATGTGTAAGCTAGGACACCTGCCTCTGCATTGTTTATCCCCTACTCTCATTCCTGCCTGCCTTTGGGGTATAATATCACACACTGTCTCCCAGCATGTCTATCCTCATTGTATTTTGTGCCCACCTTTGCCCATTTTTCTACTGTAGCCAAATTCCTGTTGTGATTTATGCCAGAATAACTGTGGAACAGAATAAATCTGTAGACTTTAAAGGAATTAGCCTGCCTTTACTCTAGTAAAATCAGCAACTGTACCTAGCACTGTGACCTTATTCCACCCCTATGAGATGGCATCCAAAGCCATGCTGTTTTGGAAGAGCACCACTGTGTGCTTGCTGAAGTTTTCTCCTCAGGGCCAGTGCAGAGGATGAAAACAGCATGCAAACACAACTTCTCAGCAGGAGCAAATGTTTGTTTCAACTCTAGCCCTTACTTAAAAACATGAAGCTACTGAATAAAAATATAAAAACTTATAGTTCAGACTCACACTTGGCCAGTTTGGAGAGCTGGTCTTCTAGATCAAACTGTGCAGTTCAGTCTAGCAGCAAGAACCTCTGTGTTCCACCTCATTTTATTTTCTTCTAACTGTAATTCTTGAAGTGAGTACCACAAGATTTAGATGCAAGGGTGCAGATACAGTTACCTGATGTACAGATGGGCTGGTTATTTAAAGAGATTGTGGACCCTTCCTTCTCCATAACATACCAGTCTGATTCCCATTATAACTTTGAGATGTACCAAGCACAACTGCAGATCATGAGTTAACATTGGCAAACTGATATACAAAAGCTATGTTCTTCCTAGTAGAGTAATAGATAAGGAACATCTGTAATTAAATTTCTGGAAAAATAATTTCAATAGAGAAAGATTATTAGATGTCTCAATGAAAGACTGAAGTTTTACCCTATTCCTTATCATGATGGTCTGACCAACTGAATCTTCCTAATATCTTTAATGATTTTAATCTTTAATTATTAATCTTTGTGTAAAATTTGATTTTTTCTATAATTTTATTGGAATTTATAATCTATTTTTCTTTCTGACAGGAAAATAAAAGCTATCATATTTATTATAATTCTTCGGTATTTCTGTTGCGGCCAGTGGAAATGTGGGCTGAAGACTAGAGAAAAGCATGTTCCTTGCCCCATAGAACACTAGCTGATGAGTTGTAACAGATGGAAAAGACAAAAATGGATACAGGTTTGGAGAAACAGACTGAAAAATATGACAATGTATGTATGACTGTTAGTTAATCAAGGGTAGTAATTGTACTTTGTTTAGTTGCCTGATCATGATTAGGTGTATATTTTCTCTCCATAAAGCAAAAGAGTTGAATTTTGAGACTACAATTTGAAGGAAGCTGGAGGGAGTGGCAGTGATTACTTAAATTCAGAAAGTTTTTACCAGGCAGGACTGCAGACTGATTTCTGTCTGTAGTTCACAAAACTGTGCAATAATCTTTTTGCTTCCCACAATGCCATGAAAAAAACACTTGGCTTCAGTTCATGTGTAAAATGTGTAAAACCTTTTGCACAACTTTTTTTTTTTTTTTTTTTTTTTTTTTTTTTTTTTGTGACCAGTAAGCCTAAGTGTTCTAAGCATTCCAGGAAGCATATAAATAGATTGGTACCCTTCCTAAGCTTATTGAGCCTTATTTCTCTCTTTTTACTTTCTTTCTTTTTTTTACCATTTAAACTCTCTTTATCTAGGCAAAGACCAGGCAGAGTACAGTGAATGAAATTTTCATGATAGTTATTTTCAGTGACTATCACATCATGACTATAATCCTGACTATCATTTTCCATTTTACTTGGGCTTTCCTTAGTTATATTTTCTGAAAAGATGTTGTTTCAGTAAATGCAATGTAGTAAATTATCTTAAATTACTTCTTACAACACAGGCCAGTATAATAACATGAAAATTGTTACTTGGAGTCTCCCATGCCCCTGGCTGCTGCAGACCTTTGTCTCCAGGCTGGGGAAAAACCAATCGCACTACTTACCCAGTAGAGTCTTCAGGCCAATCCACAATGTGGAAAGCAGAGTTTACATAAAGGAGACTTCTTATCCTTCCATCACAATCCTCCTAGACTCAGTAAAATTGTAGTGATGGTCAAAAAAACCCAACATAAACAGTGATTCTATGCTGACAGGTAAGCAAATGTCTATGCAGAAAGCAGATGAGAAATTATTCAAACCAGAAACACTAAATCTCAGCACATCTAAGTATACTATAAAACAGCCATCTAGTTTCTTTGATCTATGATATTTGAATCTGAACATGTGTTAATAAGACATATATGTTTGGCATTGACATTGTCTTCTGTTGAACAGGGGTAAACTTTGCATTTGTTTCTATAAAAATATACTTCAATAGCTGGGAAGAAAGTGGAGAATCATTATTTTTGCAGTTGTAGAAGACATTTAGCAGCTGTGTTTGTACTGGCAGACAATTTGGATATTAGGTGGCAGGACAGAGAACTGCAGATGCACAATATTGTGCAGACAGTGTGCACTTACAGCCCATTTCCAGGGAAACATGTTATTTTATATTTCCCTTGGTGTCATTAATCTCATTCCATGATGTATCTCACTATTTCAACTTGTTCCCCTAGATTCATTCATTTTTTGGCCTGCTTGTTTAGCAGTTACTGAACTCCATTTCAACAAATTCCATTTCATCTACAGATATTAAAGTGTTTTTGGCTTCAGGGGAGAAAATTAAGAAGGCCCTATACTGATTGCTGAGACTACCTGTAATAATCAGCATGTCTACCACATCAGAAAGATACATAACTTGCCTTTGGTCAGAAAAATATTCATACTGTTCTTTGGTATTTAGAAATTAAACTCATTTCCTGAAAGTAAAAATATGATTCTTATCATGACCTACAAAGGAAAACAGCTGCTCTTTTCTCTGTTCTTGAAGTTCTCTAATCTCTCAACAGGCTTTGTTTTGGTGAATCTCCTAAATTGTAACAATGTTGGCCCATCTCCAGGGAGAAATATGCTGATAAAAGCAGTGAGGAATCCCCCTGCTAGGGAGCTGCAAGACAGAAGAACCTCAATGTAATGGATGCAACCCCAAGACTTTTTTTGGCATTATTTCTATATTTAAATAACAGCCTTAAATGTTCATGACTAAATTTTGTTTGTAACTGCTACCGTGGGCAGTCTGCAAGCTACCTCATGCTGGAAGGATCACCTTGTGGCATTGCACTTCTCTTGCATCTCCCCAGCCCACAGGACAGTCCTTCCACTGTTCAGGGTGGGACGATGTCTGTGTTTCCTATGTGGTTGACCAGTTGTGCTGAAGAGAAGCTAAAAAGGAACAAAGCCTGTGCCAAACTTCTAATCTTCCTTGACTGAAGAGCTAGTTGTAAGGGAGCTCTGGTTTGGGTGATGGGTAACTCCCTGGAGGACTCTGAGATGGGAACAAAAGACCTACTAGGCATGTTCTATCCTGGCCAAGCCTGAGTGTCTTGCCCGGTAAGGTTTTTCTGTTGGTGAACAAAGAAAAGGAGTTAAAGGAGTTAAAGTGAATTAATGGTAGTGCACAGAGGATGACTTACCCAAGATGGTGTGATCAGCATATTGCTTGAAGAAACCAAGAACTCTGCTCAGTGCCCCTTCTTGTGACTGGTTCAGAATGCTAAATATAACCAGGCAGCAATTTTCTTAGGGATAAATGAAAAAAAAGAGACAAAAATGAGCTCTTTTTACGTTACATGCATTAGCTACACCTAAGGTTATTCAACTTTCCCTCACTCCTTTTCTTTTAGAGGGTGACTGGAAGAAGGCTTCATCCACTACAGTGCAAAGTAGCAAACCAATGTGTTATAAGCACTGTTCTTACATTGCCATGAGTTGTTGTGTGAAAGAGATGGCCCCATGCATCTAAAGGGGCAGTTGGGGTGGATTTTAGGTTGTTCTCAGTGTTCTCTTCAGAATACTGAAATCTCAAAAAGATATTTACTTTCAAGAATGTCATGGGGTTCGGATTTGGGAGGGCAGGACTCGCAATCATATTTTTATTTCTATAAACCGATAGCATATATTTATACATATTCTCAAAGATTAGGTGAGTTGCAAAAGTACATTGGAAGCTGGTCTCAGAACAGGAAAATTAATACAGCTCTGGGGAGCTTGATAGAAGAGACTTAGTCTAAGAGTCATCTATACGAAATAAATAAAATGTCAGTATTATTCAAGCTTTTGTGGACCTCATAATTTTGCTTTCTCTAAAATGCTTGCTCTTTCCTGTGATATTTTCCATGTTCCACTCTTTCCAGCATTGAGGTAAGTTCTCTGACATGATGATGGTTGTATGATTGATGTTTAAGTCAATCTAATAGAAGCTGTCTACAAGAAAATAACACCAGCAGCAAGGCTGGAAGTATGATCATCTGCCAGCATACTCCTTATATAGATGGTGCCTGTTTCATCATGCACAGAATAATTTAGTGGGGCGTTAAATTACCTCTAAATGTCTAATTCAAGCACACATAAAGCAGATTAATTAATTATCCATTAAATGATCTATCAATATATGCTGCAATTCCTAGTCCCTTCAAATATATTTATCCCATTTCTTTCCCTTACTTCCTGTTTTCTTCTCATGTTTCTATCTGCAAAATGCTTGCCTTTCTACTGCAAATAGCTCAAAAGCCGAAATGATGCCAGAATTCTACTGCTTCCTCTTAGTAAAAACAGGTTCCTCCTCTTAGTTGCTCTACAGCCTCCCTTTTGTACCCCACCCCTCCACTACCCGATCACTGTTGCTGAGCCATCATTATACAGCTGAGCAATATACAGAGGATGTTCAAGGGAAGGGAAGAGGTTAACCTTCCCCTGCTTGGCCTGATGTTCACAGAAGCACAGAACCATTTAGCTTGGAAAAGACCTTTAAGATCATGGAGTCCAGTCATAAACCTGACACTGTCAAGTCCACTACTTAAACCATGTCCAGTATTTACACTGTATTGTAATAATTGCTTGAACATCTGTATATGTGTTTGGAATATCTGTGTGTTTCTAATCTTTTTGAAAACCCCGGGCCTAACATTTTACCTTTACAGATGTCATGAAAAAAATCCTTATGATCCAGAGAAACTTTCTAAACTCTTTTTGTAATGTTTCAGTTACTTGACGTAAAAATTGCAGAAATTCAGTGCATACATAAACTGAAGATTATTTACATTGTCTTTTGTCTGCACTAGCAGAAATACAAACCTACTTATCCTTGATAGTCTTTCTTTAACACAACCTTTTCCCTCTTTCCAGTACATTCCCATCCCCATCCGTATCTTAGACATTGCAGTGCCCTCCCTTAATATGACCTGGGCCCATCCCTCTTGCTGTCACTTTTCTTAACTCTGTTCCCCCTCTCCAGTCCCCTGGCTCACCTTCCCTTACAGAGCCAGAGTTGCTACTGACAACAATACCTCATCAAAAGAGATGCAACAGGTTGTACACACATTATACCAATGCCACATGAAGGCACTAACTCAGTTGTCAGTTGTTAGCCGTGCAGGTCTCATCTGTTTCAGAGGACACTGGAGATGGTGCCTTCAGAGCAGCACTTTTCACGCAGATAGCTCAGGCAACTCAGCAATGTCTCACAGAAAGAGTAAATTAAATCTTGTACAAAAGCTTTAACAAACACCTCACTAAACGATCACTGAACACTACAGCTGGAATCATTTAAATTTTAGCATTACTAGGCATGTGTTTTATTTTTCCTTTTAAAATAAACCTAGGAAGTGGCTAGGTTAATGCATACGACCTTAGCCTAAAGGATAAACAGCCAAGCCAATAAATATAATGTTCAGGCTCCTGCCTGTTCCTGTCTATACAAGCAATCATCTATAGCACCTGTATTCTCTCCGTTAGATGTTTTATGACCAACATATTAAAGTGTAGAGAAAGAGAAATGCTGGTCAAGTACCATGTATTTAAGGTAATTTTCCTCTAGAAACCAAAGTATTTATTTGCTGATTGTCAGTTTATGACAATCATATTTTTATTTTTAATTGTGGAATTGAAATACTGCATTTGTCTAGTTTTGAAATTTAATTAACATAGAGCTTAGGCTGAATACAAGGGACTTTCTGTTCTTAGAGTGCTTAGGAGAGGACCAGGAAGGAGTGTACAAGGAGAGCTGCTTCAGTATTCCTGTCCAGATCAGCTACTCTCACATGCTCTAGTTGCCCAAAGTCTTCAAGAGAATATTGTAGCAGTGGTGTCCAAGAGGAGTTATGGCTCAAGAAACAGTCTGGCACCCATTGCATTGCAGTAACTATGGACCTAGTCTACAGGGATCTTCTGAAGAAAGTAAAGAGTCAGAGCAAGTGTCTGGTCTGGCCCCACAGATATTGAGTTCCCTTCCCTGTCATTTAGTCAGATAAAAAAGACATCAAATTCCAACTGTCGGCCACTTCCGGTTCTATCTAAGCAGCAGCAAAACTAAAAACACTTTTATTTCCATTCCTGTCTCAAGCAGATACAAATTATCAAGAAAGAACAAAGAAAAAGCAAGGATATAGTTCTGGTTTATTTTGCATTAGCTGATTGGACCTGGAATAATGAGGAGGAAACCCATCCCCCATTCTTGCACACTCCTCTGAAATATACAAATATTTTCCTCTTACATAATTCTCCTAGAACAACAGAACTCCCACTGGACTCCATCCTATGGTATGGTAAAAGGCACCAAAAAAAAAGTGGATGTTGCACAGAACAAAAATCCAAGTGCCTTTTCTGACTGACATTCTTCTAGCTGTGAGATGCAAAATCATTTGTACGTATTTATTACTTTTTAACAGAGTGCAAATATACTCTTTAATATTTTCCATCCAGAATTCAGAAAGTGGCAGCGTTATTAATTGTTGCAGAACACTGAATTACATTTATCACTCAGATCTGCAACTGTTACATCCATGAGTAACTCCTACATCCATATAGATATATATATAATCTCACTAAAGTAAGATAGCAGAACCAGTCCCTCTTCAAATCCAAAAGAAATCACCAAGAGTGATTTGTTTGTTTTCAATTGGCTTTTGATTATGTTACAAAATTACCTGCAGTTGCAGGCTACATATAATATCTATATTATTTCACACAGTGCAGTATAAAGGATCTGGTAGGAAACGTTATTCAGTCATTTAGAGTACTGCTGGTCATTTTAATAAAGGATAATTGAAGGTGATAAATTTGATAAACAAAATTGAGATCAGAATTTTAAGCACATCACTCCAGTGACATAAAAATGAGGAAGACAGAGAACTTGCAAGGGATGGTCTTTTAACAAAGTCCATTTTCCCTTGCTCTTGTGTGAATCACCTCCAGCAGCCTGGCTGCAGAGGGAGAGAGGCAGTGGGAGGGAGAACTGGGGAATGGAAAGGGAGATGTGGGTAAGGCCGTTGCTTTGGAGGTCATCTGACTGGATTCCTTTTCTGTCCCAGCCTAAGAAAGTCATTTAGGAGATGTCTGTGGCAGAGTGTCACTCTGCATTTAGTTTGGCTGCTAAAAGCAGCTGCTTTCACTGTGCTCACTGTGAGCAGGAGCAAGCAGTTTCTCCTACAGGCTCCACAATTTCAGTGGGTGAAATGGGAGGAGAAGTACTGCTTTTCCCTCACTCTGCTTAGTGCATGCCATCTTCTGTCTTAGTGTGTTGGTACTAATGGGAAACCTAGTTTGTGTGTCCCTGTCTTCTTTGCCACCTCTTGGCAGCACTTGATAAAAAAAAAAAAAAAGGTCTTAGAATTATCCTGACTTAGTTGCCAGAGGCAGTGTACTTCTGGTTTGCTGCTAGAGGTGGTCATCTGCTCAGCTTTGGAGCCAGTGTGGAGATGATCTAGGGATTAATTTCATACCTGATTGTAGTGTTTGTTTTAACTTTTTGAATCCTTTTAACCACTGTGACCAAATCCTTGTTTATGCTGTAACCCTGTAAAACGAAGAACCATCCAGCTACAGTTTTCTTGCTATCTAGTCAGGTGATAGAAACAAAGATTTGTCTTGAATAACATATGAAATACAATTTAATATTAATTCTGTTGTTCTATTTGAATCCAGAACCATATATGAAAGCAAATATTAATGCACTAGATTCTTCAAAATTATTTAAAATTATTTAAAATTATTTAAATTTACAACAGCAACTCTTAAAAATCAATTATTTATTGCTGAATTTCACTGTATTAATAAAGTTGCATTCATGCATTCAAAACTGAATCATCTTCACCTACTGCCCCTAGAAATGTCTTTAGTGACAAGTAGGAAAGTAGGTAGGAAAGAGTTAAAAACATTTGTCGTTAATTAGATCTGCTACCCTAATTAACAATATCTAATCAAGCAATAAAGAGGCTTGTTCAGATTTTAGTTAGCTTTTTTACCTAGTGTTGACTGATGCAACATCTGAATCTTGTTGCTGCAGACAAACTGGGGAAACCAAAAAAAAAAAAAAAAAAGACATGTCTAAACAGGCCCAATGCAAATATTGTAAATGGAATGCAAATACTGGTACAGAAAATAGCAGTGGGGTTTTTTTCCTTGTCTTTCTGGTTTTGAACACCTAATGAGAGGAAAAATGTCTTCATATGTAGGAAAACCTGCACAAGAAAAACCAAACATTTTCCCTTTAACCCCTTGGAAGGTAAGTTTACAATTATGGTTTCAGTTAAAGCTGTAAGGAAGAACTTTCATTTTTTCAAGCTATGAAATCCTGTCCTCAGTGTTGGTTATGACTTTTTAATTTCTTTAAGTACTGAGCTGGGCTTGTAGGAAGGAAACTAAGACAGATTGAAGCAAGCAAGAAGGAATATGACTCTAGGGTTTACCATTTAAGGCACTCACCTGCAGAGAGGGAATGAAGGAGGAGAAAAATGTTACATGTTGGTCTCTCTTTCAGAGAATACCTGTCTTCTGCCATAAACATCACTAGATGAAATATTGTAAACCTTTAAACTTCAAAACAGAGCAGGGGAGGGGAGGTGGAACATGGTCACATAAAACTCCCCAGCTCATTTTAATTTTATCTTTTTTTAATATCTGTCCTAAAGACTAACTTTTATCTGTTTAAGTATGCAGCTTCTGCCTGATCCACATGCAAAATATTTCATTGGGATCTTAAAAAACTGCAAAAATTTATGACAAAATGCAGACTCCATCCATTTACATGTGAAGCACTATTTAACTACTGTCTTAGCAACTGCATCCTTTAGCAGTACACACAGCAAATCACAGTTCCATTTCATAAAAAGAACTACTATTAATCACTCTTAAAGCCCATTTAAGCAAGCATCATGCATTTCTTGAAAATAAGAGTATGCCATAAATGACAAGGTAATTATTGTGCTTGTCTAATTCTGTATAAAGTACAGGACTTACAATAATGTTTTAAGATATAACGATAAAAATTTAATTGAAACACTTTTACAACACCTCCATAATTCTTTTCCCTCCTTATATATTAGACCCACAAACACCAAGCCTCATATAAATTAGAAATTAAACATGCATTTAATAACACAAATGGCAAGACTGAAGTATGTCTTCATCCAGTATCCATTAATAGATCATGAATTTGTGTCTAACAATATATTTGCTTATAACACATTGGTATATCATGTAATTGGTGAACACATGGTTTGTAAATTACTACACTCTTGTTTCCTGTGTTACTTACTTCATATCACATAGGGGTTGACTACACAGTATCATTATTTTGTCCTTATTTTGGTTTGATGTAGTAGGTTTATTTCATTGTCAGCTGATTCACAATGACATTAACATGACAGCATTCAGGTTAAAAACTATTTAGTTGTTTTACTGAGCCTTCCCAAACTGCTTTGCACATACTTCAGCCAGTTTTATCTTTCTTTCGTGCTCTAGAGACATTTTGATTAGATGCTGCTCCTGCACAATGGCAGTGTTCACCCAGATTCAACCTTTGTTTTTCTTTTTTTTTTTTTTCTCATTCTTTCTTTTTTGTTTGTTCCAGAAACAAAACCATCAGCGTTCTGCACTAGCCCTTCGGAAGGCCATCTGCTTGTGTGAGAGCTGTGCTGAAGGCTGGATCTGTTCAGGATTAGGGATGGGGATATGAAGCATTAGAGTATCTGCAGGGTCAAGAGCATGAAATGACGTACTCCAAGGAGGTACAAAGGGCAGGGCTGTATGAAGACACCAATGCAATACTGCATACTGCCTCATTAAAACTCGCGGTATCAAACTGTCTAACAGAAAGCACTAGCTGGATAGAGATTTGCCTTAGGGCTCAAGCATGTTCCCCCATCCTCACAGATGCAGGAGGCCTGCGTGGGGAGCCACGGCGGCCAAGCTGCTACCACCTTGCCTGGCACTATCTGACAGCAAGAGACCCCCGTGTGATAGATCTTGACTTGCCTTTCCCTGCTATCCATTCTCGTCCATTAATTATTCATGTAGGCTCCAGTTAGACTATAGAAGATAAAAGCATTAATGAGAAAAGTCATATTCCTGAGCATATGACAATGCTGATGTTACTCTTTCTGTTTTCCAGTAGGTCTTCTGTCTTTTATGCATTTTATTATTTCTTCCACCACATTGAGGATAAGCAAGACTGGATAAACATTTCCTATACATTCTGATTTGATTTTTTTGGCTATTCTTTATTTAGAAGCTTTCTTTCTGTACATTAAAACCTTTAGTTTTGAAAACATTTAGTTTAAATTTCCACTTAGCAGTATTTCCCCATTAAGATATTGCTCAGCTGAAGTAACATGGTTTAATAACTTCTCTATCAGGATCAAACAGGCAAGCCCTAGCTTTACTGATGATGATTAAGGGTGGGAGTCATGCTGTGAAAGAATGACTAAGTGCTGCTATTGAGACCCAGTAATTTTCCTGGAAGATGGATTTGATAACTCTATAACAAGCATACTTCAGTAAAATGACCCAATTTTAGAAGATTAGTATATTTCCCTAAATTCAGTAGGCTTTTATAAAAATCTCAAGTCTACAAATCTGGAGGGCTTCACTGAAAGGATTTCTAAAAGGGAAACTCAATAATACATACCTGGCAGTCCCAGGGAACTGCAGTGGAGAAAAGCATCCCGTAGAAGCACTACCATTTTATATTCTGAATCTGTGAAGGCATGTATGATTAGCTGATGCTGTAGGCAGGAGAAAATCAAAGTGAAAAAACATGGATACTGGGAAGTCAATGTCTGACAATGTTCTTCTTTGAAAAGAAAAGTTAATGCCCAACAAAGCTTCAGGTTGGTCTTACTCATCAGCATATAATGTGGCATTATATCTAAGAGTTTTTATTAGCTGAGGGAGCTCTTTCACTTGCATAAATTAATTATATGAAATTTTGTATTTTTAATGTTGATAAAGATTAATAGATATCAACAGGGATTCAGAGTATAACAAGAATATAAATGAGAGTCCTGATACAATTGGATAGCAGATAGCCATATGAACATGTAATTAAACAGAAAGATTTTTAATAAATATTAAGTATCTTTTTTCAAATGTTTGTAGTTTGTTATTTTCTGAAGCTGTAAAAATACTTTGCCTGAAACAAGTAATTTGGAACTCCCTCTTTCATAGCTAACCAAGTGGAAGCTTAGTTTCAATCTTTAGAGAGAGGATTTGTTTCCTCTTTTACTTTCCTCCACCCAGAGATCCTTTTCACATCTGTAATGGAGCTTCTGTCAATAGGTTTCTATCCCATATAAAAAACTTTGGCAGAGCTGGCTGATGGCCCAGTCCTGAATTCAGAGTGTAAGATGCTAACACTGAGTCAGTATCTTTTCTTGGAGGAGGTAAGGAGCAGTTGTTCAGGGAATAAAAGATCCCAGGTTTTATCCTAGAAAGGAGAAAAGGTATCAAGCCCATCCATGGCCCAGCAGAACCCTGAGCTGCTGCTGCTGTAGTGTATGTATCACTAGAGGGGGAAACACAAGAGCAGTGACTCAGTTACACCAAGATCTGTGGCTTTCAGTCTCGGGAAAGCAGTCAGAAAATTGCCCTCAGTCCCAACTGTTATCTCCAGGGGATGCTAAGTGATGACCACCCAAACTCACCTGTGCTAATGAGTATGCTACTCATATCCCTATCTTTTGATGATTTTATTTTTAAAAAAGTAAATAAAAGATGTGTCTCAAGGTTGTCCCAATGGCATTTTTTCATTCTGAATCATAGAGAAAGTAATAACCTAATTGTTTATTCCAGCACTGCACTAAGTTCTTTCCTGGTATGGATGGATGCAACCCCATTAGCCATAGATCCTATTGAAACTAGGTACTACTGGTATTTAAAAGTCAAAAGGAACAAATGTGTTTATTACCATGGCCTGAAGATAACAGAGCAACTGCAGATTCATAATGGAACCTAATAAATAGAGACCTTCATGTTTGTCCTACAAGCTAACATGGGTGAATAGATACTTCCCCAACTAATTTTTCTGACCAACATAATTTTTGGTTATAGTATCCATAATACTCTGTTGATCTTTCTAATATTCTTTCCAGTGGTACTTCTACTATTCTTAGTTTAGGAAAAATCATGTATTTGAAGATTTGTTCTGCAACAGGACAATTTTATTTCAGTCTATCCTTTGATAGACACTGTAGTGCTAGAAAGTTCTAAGCCCGGAACTTTTTTGTTTTGCTGCTGATAACTGCAGACAATTCCAGAGATGTCTGTGGTTCTTGGGTACTGGCATTTCATCATTCTAGGTTAAGTCTGCTAGTCCACATTTTCAAGTGGCTAAATAACTCCCTATATGAAGCACAATATTCTTTGTGATCTGAGTTTTCTTATTCAGCCTTTATGGAAATCCTTAATTTGCTATCTCAGATTTTCCTGCCAGTTGCTTTGTTATGTTACTCCATACATGACTGAATCATCAGTCTTACTGATCTGAATCATGCTCTTTAATATGTGCATTTATATCTGTATGAGAAATATTTTTAAGGCTTTAAATATGTCTGGAAAACATAGAAGACAGTAGCTCTGGAAAAGTAATTTGAAGAGATCCAAGAAGGATTTAAAGAACCTAGACAGCTGCTTTTGCTTTTTATTTTTCTGAAATTCTTAGTCTTTGCACTGTGAATTTTATGCTGTGTTCAGAACATCTTTTGGGGGAAAACAGAGTGTGTAATGGTGACAGATTCATTGCCAGATTTAAAAATAACTCCAGCAGCCACAAAATGCTATCCTCTGCAATTTGTTTTGCTGCCCCAACATTCCTTATTATTTTCAGTTATAATCATTCACAATTAAATAGCTATAAAATTAATTTTATGAAAACTTAACGTGCTTCCGAATGCACAAAAAAACATGTGGTGTGTATCACACACACAGCTTGCTGAACTGAGGAGTGAAATTATCAAGGAAGCAAGTTCCATGGAAGCTTTCCATAGTCTCCTTATGTGACCTTGAACAAGGCCACAAATGTCTGAGGTCAGAGGGAACATAAATATTCATTTCTACATGACTCATTCTGAATACTCCACTAGACAAATTTTAAAATAATTCTAGTTAACCAGCACTGAAAACATTTTGGACGTTGATCATCAATGTTCTACGCGTTGGTTTGGCAAAAGAGCTTTTCCTACTAGAAAACAAAACAAAAACTTTGATCAGACTGCCCCCTACAGAAAGTACAGCAATGTTTTTTTAATACCTATACCTTATGGTAAGCGATAAAAGAAAATTCAGAGGCAACATGTCACGATGGTGAGCTCATCCATAGCTTCCAAAACATAAATGAAAGGACTAATAGTTATTTTTCAAAATATTTTAGGTCTCTGTTTATGGAGGTGTTTAAATGTTTGATGCGGATATTCGTTTCAGGAAGTGTCCTTAAAATGCTATTATTGTAATGCTTCTAAAGTAAGAACAGAGTGTAGACGTTAAATTATTGTGACTCTTGTATGCTCCCTGTAATTCTCTTTTCCATTTTCCCCACAGGAATTTACTACCCCACCCACAACTTTGCTCTCAGCTATTATCAAGAGGTGTAGTTCCACTGAGATTTCAACATAACTCTGTCACTGACTGGACAGAAGTATATATTTGTTAAATGACAAGTGCTTTGAAAAACTAAAATACAAAGTCCTGTGAAGCTCACATCTTCAGTTTCCTTCCCTCCCTGAACAGATTCAAGAATGCTACTGTCAATGTCATCTCATGATTTTTTTCCTAACTGTTCACTGATCCCTATAGGTCTGAATATGGCCGAGGAAGACTTCTTCTGAAATTTCATATTACTAGGAAGGCCAGTTTAAATGCAGCCTTCATCAAATATGTTTTTAGGAACAGGTGAGGAGGGCACTCAGGCATTTCCAAGCACCAGACTGATTTAGGGTAAAATGCATATCTTGCTTGGGGATGGAAAGAAAATGACATGCAACAGGCATTACAAGTTCTGATTCCTGATAAAGATTGTGATTTCTTCCAGGTAGGGGCTTATGTTTTACATATTTATTCATATATCAACTCTGACAGAGCCACTGAAAACCTGAATGTTGTCTCCAAAATCTTTTTCTATTACAGACTAAGACCTTGGATTACACCAGAGCAAAAGTTTTCCATTTGGCAGTGTCAGTTGAGGAAGACATACAGAAATAGGTCATTTCCCTGATGGTTATGGATGAGCTGGGAAACACCACTGTCTAAGAAGGAATTATTTCAAATCTTATGGGCCCTAAGTAATAATGAAAGATTGTAGCTCTTTTTTTGAGGAAAATGCAAAAACATAAACCTATTTTATCCACCTCATACTGCCTTCCCCAGAGACTACCTGGCTTTTAGAATACCCTATGGGATTCCAAGTCCCACTAGCAAAAAATGGGTAAAAAGTTTCTCAGAGATTGCTTCCTTTCCTATTTTCTTTGGCTCTTGAGCTGTATAGTTTTTAAGGCATGCCAGATACTGGCTTCACATTAAACGCTTGCCCAAAAAGTATCAGAGAAAACATTTAATATTTTCATTACAAATCTGGCACCCTTGAATATTTTTGGAAACTGAATTGTTCAGTTAGGTTCTTTCTTTATTGGGGAAAGCTGCTGCTTTCCAACCAAAAATCAAATACTCTCCAGTTAACTCTTACATTCCACAGTTAGGTGACCTTTTTCCAGACAGAGCATTAACCAAATGGATACTGCTATTAGTCCCTTTCTGCTTTGTTTAGATCTAGAAGGAAACACTCTAGAAGGATAAGTGCTTATTCTTGCTCCAGAATAACTCACTAACATAGCATCACAGCTTTTCTGGTTAAGTAAAATGCAGTTATCATACTAAGAAAGTAAAGGACAACACTACACTAAACATCTGTTGTCTTTAATCATCCATTAGAAGAGGTATCTTGGAAATTTTGTCACTCAGAAGAAAATCCAACTAAGTAAAATCACAGTGTCTTACTTGATGATGATCGTAGTCATTTCCAGATTTTTAAAATTAAAATTATTATCATTTTGAAATTGGGTCAAACTGAAGAAAATGCTGTTTGGATTTTTGCAGCTCCACATCTTTAGTCCTGAGGGGTAATTTCTGACCACCCTCAGTCCCCATTAAGAGAAATCGTAGCTGAGGGTATTTGGCAATTTAAATGAAGACTCTAACAACTGATACCACTCCTTTCCTGCATGCACTCTAGTTATAAAAAGGGAACACTTTAAAATTTATGGTGACACTGTTATAAGCAAGTTTTGGAACTACATTTATAGTCACACATATTTTTAAGCCTACGTATTGGATCTACAGCCTGCCCTAAAATCTGTCTGAATATAATTCTGTTAGATGTAATTAACAAAATTCCAAAATTTTTAAAGGCAAAGTCTGCTTGATTTTTATTTTCTTTGAAGCACTGCTTCAGGTTCTGAAGTTCAGTCTTTATTTTCACAATTTTTTCACATTATATTTCTAAACATGGGCCCATTACTCCACCTGTGTTCCTTAGTGGAAAAGAAACTATTTGATTTAGAATCAGTATTGTAAGTATGTAGTAAAATAAATGAGACCAAATTTTAACATAATGCATAGAAGGTATTATTCTTCCAACAGATTTCTTAAGACATTACATCAAGAGCAACTGAGTCTAACATCCTCTTTGTTGTTTATCTTCTACATCTAGCTACATATTTGCTACATATTTATTAAACATTGTTCCCACACTGTGTCCCTATCACAAAGTTTCTGTCCTAGAAATCTTTCTGCATAAAGGACATATTTTGCAGAAGTGAATTCCTTCTATTTTCAGTTTTAAAGTGATTCTTGGAATCTCATAGAGGGCTCCATTGTTTTAGAGCCTGAATTCTTGCTTTTCTTTGTGGTGAGACTTGTACCAATATTGTGACAACAAGGAACTAATGCAAAAGGGTTTTTTTTAAGTTTGCAAACATTTTTTTCCTTCAATTCTTCTGGAAAAGTTGCATAAATAAGCAATTTGTTTATAATTAGGTGGCTAAGTTTCTTAATAGTGTGTCCCTGTAATTTCCTTTCATTAATTAAACTACTTGTATCTTTTAGCTAGGCATTAGAAAGTAATACTGACTTATTTGAAATGTGTTGATAATAACTGGGACAGTAAGTATGCTGCAGAAGAAATCCTCACAACATACAACATCAACCTATACACTATCATCATGACTCTTAAGAGATGCTATGTTAAATAATTGGAGTAATTAACAAATTTCTCAGGATAATTCTTTTATTTTGACCTCCTTTAGTCCTAGTTATATACAAAATAAATTATGCAAGAAGGACTGTAGGGAGGCCTCCATTTTTGATTTTCAAAGATACATATTTTGATACTTTTAAATATTTAGAGATTGAAACACCTAGCTGTAAGTATTGTTAGATCTCTGACCATATCTCTGTAATAAGAGATGACATTTAAATGGAAAAAAATATGTTCTGACTTAAAAATATGTTACCTGTGAACAGAAACTGTTTCTATCTGATAGGCTATTTTCTGTTATGTCAAAATTACCTTTACTTCCTATGTATATTTCCCTTATTCTCCCTTCTCTGAAAACTCAAAATTTTCAACCCAAAATTCATGTAATTTTCTAAAATTTAAATTAAATTTTATTTATAAATAAATAGATTTATATTTGTCTTGTATATTAGAGTTATAAACTTGGCAGCAAAGATTAAGGAGCTGGCTGGTAGAAAGCAAAAAACCAACTTCTTCTTTCCCTTGTTTTGTTCTAGCTCCTTCCTTCCTCTGCCAACAATCACAACCCTTTCTTCAAAGGGAACACAGTCAAAGCCTGGCTTTTCAGTTTTTCTTTTGCATTGAGCAAGCTGAAATATATTCAGCAGTGCAACTCCAGGCTCTTGTTTCCTGGGCTTTTAGGGAAGCTTCTAAATTGTTGTCAGTGACATGTGCCAACATGATTCCCCAAATTATGGTTCCACTAGTCTAAGTAAAAGAGAAAACATAAACAAAAAAAATTCTTTTCTTGGCATTTTAAAACTGAAATGCCAAAAGACCTAGCTTTCTTCTTGCAAAAAAATAATGAGAGTGTGGCCCAAGTACACAGGACTGATGGCACAGATGAAGATGAACCTGTACATAGAATAATATGCCTGCAAAATGTCAGACTTCTAAGCCCATAACTCTACTTGGAATATAGGATAACTCTGCCTTTTTGGTGGGCTTCCAAGCAGCCAAATGGCCACAGATTCACTGATAATTGCAGAAGGGTGATTCATTACTATAAAAGATGGCAGGATTGACAGACCTGTCCAGTTTGCCCTGGATGGTGATGTTTCAAATTTCCTTCTTCCTCTTAGACAGCACACAGATATGGGTTTGGTGCTCATGGACACCTCCCACAGGCATAAAGCACTGAAGGGTTTGTGAGACTACAGCCACAGATTGCTTCCTCTAGGATAGTGTAACACATCATAGAGCTTTGTATTGCATAACTTTGACTGTTAATTAAAATCAACCCTATTCCCTATTGCCGTAAATGCTGTTCTCCATTTAACTTTAGACACCACCTTAGAGATGTCTATGTTAGTAACTAAATCAATTAGAAAAGATGAGTACTGTGGTATTTGCAGAGGTGAACAACTGATTGGAAAGATGTTTTTTCACCATGTGTGATTTTTGTTTGTTAAATTGCATTACTTTCTGCTTTTTGAGTCTCTGAACCACAAGCAACTTTCAGTATCATAGAATCATAGAATAATAGAATAGTTTTGAGTTGGAAGGCACCTTAAAGATCATCTAGTTCCAACCTCCCTGCCATGGGAGGGGACACGTCACACTGGATCAGGCTGCCCAAGGCCCCATCTAACCTGGCCTCGAACACCTCCAGGGAGGGAGCTTCCACAGCTTCCCTGGGCAATCTGTTCCCATGCTTCACCACTTTCATGGTGGAGAAATTGTTCTTCATATCTAGTCTAAATCTGCCGCTCTCTAGTTTATATCCATTTCCCCTAATCCTGGCACTACAAGCCTTTATAAACAGTCCCTCCTCAGCTCTCCTGTAACCCCTTTAGGTACTGGAGGGTGGCTATAAAATCTCCTAAGAGCCTCCTCTTCTTCAGGTTGGACAACCCCCAATCATATTTGTAGCCCTCCTCTGGACCCATTCCAACAATTCCATATTCTTCTTATGTTGAGGATTCAAGAACACTCCAGATGAAGTCTCACATGAGTGGAATAGAGGGGCAGAATCACCTCCCTGCTGGCCAGGCTTCTTTTGATGCAGGCCAGGATACAGACCCCCGAGAGACACTGTTTGTCATGGATCTCCATCTGGACTTCAAGCCATTGACTACTCTCCGAATAAGGGAGTATTGTAGATTCCTAAGGCAGCAAAAACTGGTTAAAATATACAATATAAAATTCCTCTTCGTTCCCAATCAGTTTTTATATCCAAAGATTTTCTTCTCCAAATATTTTTTCCCTTTCATTTGAGACACCAAATCCTTTATTCTGCTGCTTCTGATCACAAGTATTGAAAGAAGAAAACAAAAAAGTTGTAAGCTATGTTAGCCATGATATTCTTCCTTCTCTGATTTTTATACCAACGCAGACTTCTGACAATGCAAATTTAAATCATAAAGGGAACAGAAGTTGGAGTTATACTGGAAGTACTGGCACATGCTAAAAACCTAAAGAAGTGCAAGCATGTATGCTGACCATGGTCTTAGACATTCCCTAACCTGAATGAAATCATCTGGCGCATTACTGTTCAAGACATATTTAGAGAAAAACAAAGCAAAGAAGTGAAAAATTCAGTAGAAATGCATGGGTTGAGTGGGAAGAAGTAAATAAAAATGCTGATTTTCACATTTTCTAGTTATCTGACTCTGTTTACACCCAGCACCTGACACAGCACAACTTGCCAGGAAAATGTGATTGGTAGCACTAATGAGTCAAATATTTGCGGGGAATGTAGATTATGTAACCACTCAAAGAATCTGAAAGAGCAAATTTCTTTCAGCTATGCAACAGAGATGGGCTGGTTAAACAATAATAATAATTACCATAATTTTCATTTCAAAAAAACCCAAAGTTCATCCATTAGTGTATTTTACATTAATAAAGGAAAGTATGCAATATTCTACAATCATGGGACACAGAATAAATAGTAAACAACTCTATTCCAGTTTTTACAAGTTGGAAAGCCAAAGCAGAATAATGTGAAGCTGGCCTCACTTTGAAGGCGATTCCAAGAAAGAAAATAAAATTAGGTCTTTCCAATTGAGCAAATTATTACATGTGTTGTGGTAATGCTCAGAAGTTCTATTACTGACACAGCTCCCCCATTAAGAATACATTAGAAATGTGCATAACTTCAAGTGATGCAGAGAATAAGTAAATAGTTCTGAGCATTCCTAAATAAACATCTTTGAATATTTGAGTCTAAGAGGTCAGCTGATGGTAGAAAGCTTTTTTTCTGTCAAACTTGCTTTATTTTATTCTCAGCTAACAGGATACTATGGTTTATGACATATGGTCTGCTTAAATTAGGCAGGCACTTGAAACCTTGTTCGTTCATCTCAGCATATGAAGCCAAGTTGTCTATTAATAGGAAATGCCTGCCATGGAAGAACGTGTATGCAGCAGTCAGTCTCTGCGTGGGGGAAATGAAAGATATGATACAATAAGGAATAAAATTAATGTCTTATGTATTATAGTCAGATCCACTATAATGTAATACTGTTTCAAACAAAGTGGAGAAGTGCTGTTAAATCTGTATGTTGAGGAGGTGGTATGTTCAATGACTTGATATCTGTGTTATCCAGTATACTGACTTTCCAGAGTGATGTCCAAGTTGAAACGAATACCTTCTCTCCTGATATCAGAGCCCAGAGATGAACAAACCAAGACCATCAGCTAAGACATTATGTAATTGCCTTTGATATGAGCACAGAATGCCCTTGGGTATTGTATTTAAATATAAAACTTGAGCCAAAACAAAACAGAAAAAATGTATATAAAAGGATTTTTTGTTAAGTATGTATTTTTTTCTTCTAGAAAAGTAGATACTTTACAAGAACGTCGCAGTGAAAATGCTGACATGAAACTTATTAGAAATATCCAACAAAATGCCTGCTTTCCAGTGCAACATGCTTGTATAAATTTAAAAAAAAAACATTAAAAATAATTGTCTTTATGGAAGGAAGACAATTATAGAACTTGCTCAGTGATTTTTATTTTTATGCAAGAATTAACATATATATATCACCAAGTTCTGCTGATTACTGCAATATCCGTTCCTCTGCTTTTGACTAATGCAGTGTGCTAGCAGAATTCTACACAGCACACTGCTGCAGAGATCATATTCCTAGTCCTTCACCCCGACTGTCAAATATAACACTCCCCTTCTATCAGATATAAGCAGCTTGTCTTCACTTTCAAAGCCTTTCGCAGCTTCACCTCATCCCACCTATCATCTCTCATTCAGGATCAAGAAATTGCTTCTTTCACTGATTGGCCCATGATGCCAGCCTGCTCCATCTATTTCTTAGATTTTCAGTCACTCAGTTTCAAGCTTTATCCTATGCCATTCCTTACATTTGGAAAGATCTTCTTTAGACATTTGCAAAGCTACCTCATTATCTTCCTTCTAATCCTGTCTGTGAGGTTCCCCTGCCATTATGCCTTCAAAAGAAGTTTCAGAATTTGGACTGATTTTGTCTAGTTATAATGAACTGCTCCCAGAAAAAGATTTCTGGATCAGATTCAAGTAGCTGAGAACAGATACATTCCTGCTTGAAAACAGAATTCATCTTAGGGTGATTTGTCTGCATTGCTGAAGCAACCGTGGTATTCTGAAATAAGGGGGTTGTCTAGAGGGTGTTTTGCCTTTTTCCTTCATATGGCAAGTGATTCATAAAAGAAGATATTATTTGTATAGGCTAAGTGAAATGGTCCTGCTGCAGGATACAGGCATTGGGAATTCTCCAGTACTTGTGAGGAAATACTAGCAGGACATTTTTAGTTTTGGTGACTGAAATTTGGGGGAGTTGAGGGCAGGGTATTGTCTCTGATTTGTTCAAATTTCTGTTGTGGAATGAATGAGTAGTCGTAGGAACCACTGTATTGCACGGGGTCATCATGTTAGCTGAGTACATTTTTATTTGAAACAATTACATTTGTAGTCTGGAGCCTTGAACACATTTGCATGTTGTGTTATGTTTGTATTCCCATCTCCACTGGCAACGACTCAGGACCAAGTCATCCCTTTACAGGAATTACCTGCAACAAGAATGGGAAACTCCATGGCATCTCTCTGTAATCCTTCTCTCCAGATAGTGCCTCCAAACCTTTTCTGATGGGGTTTGCGCAAAGCAGAACATGTAAGTATTTCTGCTGCTTTTGATCTAAGCATCTCTAATTTTGGTGAAGAATGTCCTTCAGAATGCTGGAGAGAAAAGTGCCTCCCTTCTCCTTTCCCTCCTGGCACTCAGCCCCAGCCACCAAGGTACAGCCATGGGTCCTGAAGAGACAGGAGGCTGAAGTTTCCCCAAACTCCTCACCTCCTCAGCTTTTCAGGACCTCCTCTCCACAGGGTTTTCACCCCCCAATTCATCAGTATTTCCAGCTGCTGAAGGGCCAGCAGGCTCCTCAGATACTCTGCATGAAGATGCTAACAGAAACATTCAGATTCCCCTGTTGCTGCAGAGCACTTCGTTGGTCTCTCTTGTCTGTCTGGCTAAAATCTGAAAAATGATAATTTCCAAGTGATTAAAATGTTTTCTAAAGAAACAATGACTAGACCAAATTTGAGAATATTTAACATAGGGAATGACCATTTTGAAAACATCCTTTTAAATTGCCTTTCCATAATTTATCAGAAGTTGATCTGCATTTTTATAAAGTCAGGCTGGGATTTCTCCCAAGCACGAATGGGGTGTAGGCAGCAAGTCAAGGACTTGTTTGGAATTTCAGTGTAAAAACATCCATGGTTGTGCAAATTTCTCAAAATAAAATGTAAAATCACTCCCAGACTGAGAGGGTTTTTTTGTTGTTGTTGTTCATGTTAATAATTTTTTATTGTTTTCCTGTCTGAGAAAATTTTAATGCAAAGAATAAGGATTTACAAACAGGAAAAGGGAGAATCTCCAACAGTCTTGTAAGAACTGGTGATTCACAACATTGGCTTTTTTTAGATACTGCTATTTTAAAACTTTGTTTGGAAGCCATCCTGGTGATTTAACTGAGAGATAAAATAAGGATTTCATTTATGTGCCCTGGTTTTAAGCTTATGTTCAATTTTAGGTTATGGTACAGTAACAGCAAATACCTTTTTGTAAGAACTGACCCTCATATTTAAGCGGAACTTGCAACACTTAACAGAGGATGTGCAAGAATTTTTAATAACATGGCTTAGAAGATCTCAAAAAGTTTTTTGAATCGTGTTTTGAGACAAAAAATAAGTCAGGCAGACCCATTTTAAAGGGGATCAGTAAGAGTATGTGACCTCACAATGAGGCTGCATTGGACAGAAAGTGCAAGTCTTCCAGTGCAGCAGAAGTTCATTTCTAAGCTTCTTCCAAGGATATCTAGGATCCTAGTATGGTCAAGACTCTGCTGTAGTGCCTGACTGTATTCCTGTCATTAGAACTGAAGAATGCTTGAAAATGTAACAATAAATCTTCTCCCTTGCTACAGATGGGTAAATCAGAGCAATTAATACGGAAGCCTGAAAGGAGAATGTAGGCAATGAAGATCAAAAGTTTTGCATATTGGCTACAGTTTTTGGTTAGGCTTCTGGTTCCTTATCAGTCTAAATAACAGGATCCTACCATGTCCCTTCTCAGTTTAACAAATGCAAGTTTTCGGAAGCAATGAGAACAGGCAAACTCATCTGTCAATTAAAATAATAACTATTAAGGTATTTTGAAATTTGTCTACTTTTTTGTACTCACACGAGTAAATAATTCACTACCAATTGAAGCTATGTGCACAGCTGGCTTATAATTACTAATTAAGCACAACTAGCAATTAGTATGCCTCACTTAGTGCATTTTCTTCATTTTGTATTATTTTATTGGTTATTCCAGGAAGGAAAAATAAAAGACTGCTACGTGGAAAAAACATATCATACTTTAGTGGAAGCATGAATAAACTGTTATTTATGAGATTGTATAAGGGCACTACGCAGCTAGTCTAACAGGATATTTTACACAGCATTGCCAATGTCACAAGTTCAGAAGCTTGTACCATACACAACGGAGCGAAGAACAGAGGATACACATTCCCCAAAAGATCTGTTCCTTCTTTCCTTTAGGAAATGAGAATGGAACAATAGTTAAGTAGAGTCAACTGGGAATGTCAAGCATGAGGAATACGACCTATCACAACAGAATCACAGAATCACAGAACAACCAGGTAGGAAGGGACCCATCGGATCTTCTAGTCCAACTATTCCTATCAAACACTAAACCAAGTCCCTCAAGGCCTCATCCACCCGTGCCTTAAACACCTCCAGGGAAGGTGAATCAACCACCTCCCTGGGCAGCCTGTTCCAATGCCCAATGACCCTCTGCGTGAAAAACCTCCTCCTAATCTCCAGCCTTAGTCTCCCCTGGAGGAGCTTGAGGCCATTCCCTCTCGTCTTGTCCCCTGTCACTTGGGAGAAGAGGCCAGCTCCCTCCTCTCCACAACCTCCTTTCAGGTACTTGTAGAGAGTAATGAGGTCTCCTCTCAGCCTCCTCTTCTCCAGGCTAAACAACCCCAGCTCTCTCAGCCGCTCCTCATCGGGTCTGTTCTCCAGCCCCTTCACCAGCCTCGTTGCTCTTCTCTGGACCTGCTCCAGAGTCTCAACATCCTTCTTGTGGTGAGGGGCCCAGAACTGGACACAATATTCAAGGAGCGGCCTCACCAGTGCTGAATACAGAGGGAGAATTACCTCCCTGGACCTGCTGGTCACACCTACTGGTCACATCCTGACACAAGTCAGGATGCCATTGGCCTTCTTGGCCACCTGGGCACACTGGTGGCTCATGTTCAGTCAGCTGTCGACCAACACCCCCAGGTCCCTCTCCTCCTGGCAGTTTTCCAGCCAGGCTTCTCCCAGTCTGTAGCTCTGCTTAGGGTTGTTGTGTCCCAAGTGCAGGACTCGGCATTTGGCCTTGTTAAACCTCATGCCATTGGACTCAGCCCAGCAGTCCAGCCTGTTTAGATCCCTTTGCAGAGCCTCCCTACCCTCCAGCAGAATCACACTTCCACACAGCTTAGTATCGCCTGCAAACTTGCTAAGGGTGCACTCGATGCCTTCATCCAGGTCATTGATGAAGACATTGAACAGGGCTGGACCCAGCACTGAGCCCTGGGGAACCCCACTTGTCACTGGCCTCCAACTGGATTTAACACCATTTACCACCACTCTCTGGGCCCAGCCATCCAACCAGTTTGCCCCCCAGGAGAGTGTGCGTCTGTCCAGGCCAGAGGCTGACAGTTTCCGCAGCAGAATGCTGTGAGAAACTGTGTCAAAGGCTTTACTGAAGTCCAGAAAGACCACATCCACAGCCTTTCCTTCATCCAGCAGCCGAGTGACTTTGTCATAGAAGGCGATCAGGTTGGTTTGGCAGGACCTGCCTTTTGTAAACCCATGTTGACTGGGCCTGATCACCCGGTTCTCTTGCAAGTGCTTCATGATAGCACTCAAGATCACCTGTTCCATGACTTTCCCTGGCACTGAGGTCAGACTGACTGGCCTGTAGTTCCCCGGGTCCTCCCTGCTACCCTTCTTGTAAATGGGAACTACATCATCCAGTCTCCAGTCCAGAGGTACCTCCCCAGTCTTCCAGGACTGCTGGAAGATGATGGAAAGGGGTTTGACCAATACATCCGCCAGCTCCCTCAAAACCCTAGGATGTATCCCATCTGGCCCCATGGACTTGTGGGTGTCCAGTTGGTCAAGCAGGGCTCTGACCACCTCCTCTTGGACTATGGGAGCCTCGTACTGCTCCTCTGTTTGCCGGGTATCTACACAGAGGGAACAGCTTTCTTTACAGTTAAAGACTGAGGCAAAGAAGGCATTAAGTACCTCAGCCTTCTCCTCGTCCCCTGTCACTGCTGTTCCCTCTGAGTCCAAAAGGGACTGTATGGTCTCCCTTGTCCTCCTTTTACTGTTAATATACTTATAAAAAGATTTTTTATTGTCTTTTGCTGACTTAGCTAATCTGATCTCTAGCTCAGCCTTAGCCCCTCTGATTTTTTCCCTACATAGCCTCGCTTCCCTCCTGAAGTCCCTCCAAGAGGCCTGCAATATTAATATTAACTGCAATATTAATCCTGAAAGTGATTGTTTGATAAGTATTTTGGAGATGACAGTAATCCACAAAGAGAGGGTTGGTGACTACATTCCTGTAGGCATTTGCTCTGAGCTGATAAAAGTGCCACTTGTATAAAGTGGTCAGTAGTACCACTTGTACTAGTACAACTAGTCCAAAGACAAAGCTTGACTTTCTGATGTTATTGCTTTTTTAAAAAGTACAGTGTGACATAAAGAAATGTTTGTGTGACTTGAAAAGGAAAGTTAATTTTGCAAAACTGCTAGAGGTACAAATAATATCAGGACACTATGAATTATGTAGTTACACTGTTCACATAGAAATATATTGTTTGAACAGTAAAATGAAGGGGTTTAGGTTGTTTGCTTAAAATTTTTAGCTTACTTTTTTTTATTAGAAATTATGAAGTTTCAGTCTTATTCCCTGTCGTGGTTTAGCCCCACCCAACTAAATTTTGGCAGCTAAAATCTTGCAGCTAGGCCTCAAAAATCTTTCTCTCCCACCCCTCATCCCACAGGGAAAGGGGAGAGGAAAATGAGAGGAAAAAGATGTGTGTTGGAAACTAAAACTTCAGCTTTAATGAAATAATAATAATTACAATGAAAATAATTAGAAAGTAACAAAATATATACAAATATATGTGATCAGGCCCCCTTAATGACCAGATGTCAATGTCTTTATCAATGACTTGGATGAAGGTATTAGGTGCATCCTTCCTAAATTTGCAGACACTAATCTGGGTGGAAGTGTCAATGTGCTGGAGAGTAGGGAGGCTCTGCAAAGGGATCTAAACAGGCTGGAGAGCTGGACAGAGTCCAATGGGATGAGGTTTAACACGGTCAAATGCTGGGGCACACTTGGGGCACAACAACCCTGTGCAGAGCTACAGACTAGGAGAAGTCTGGCTGGAAAGCTGCCTGGAGGAGAAAGACTTGGGGGTGTTGATTGACATCTGACTGAACATGAGCCAGCAGTGGCCCAGGTGGCCAAGACAGCCAATGGCATCTTGGCTTGTATCAGAAACGATGTGACCAGTAGGTCCAGGGAGATTATTCTCCCTCTGTACTCAGCACTGGTTTCAATAAAATGCAGATAATAATGTCTCTCTCTTTTAGAAGGGCCATGTCAATGTGGGTTGTTGCTGCACATGGTATTTTGTGAAACCTAAGTACCGGACGTACTGATGACAAAATGCACACATCTTGAACTATATTTGACACATGGGTCTGTAACTATATTTTTTAATAACATATAGAGGAATAGGTAGAAAAAGAAAATTAGAATGCTTAATCATATACTGTAAATTATGTGATGTACATGCACAAGTTAGGACCAAAATTGTACACAAATGCTGACATCTGTCCCACTGCTGATCCTGCTATATATTTAAGTACATCAACTGTGATTAGATTTTTTTCACCACTGCTTTTCCTAGCATAGCTGACACCTGACAAGAGACAGTAATTAAATAAGAAGGTAGGAATCTGTTTCTTTCTGAAACAGACAAATAGCACAAAGAACAGTTACATATAAGTGAGATTGGGATGGTATTTTGTAGCATCTCTTACACTTCCAATTTATGTAAAGGAAATTAGGTAGGTTCAAATTGTGTATTCAATGCTACAAAGATTTCTGAAGCTAGGCGACTCAGGGACAAACAGAAGACAAAAGCAGAAATAAGGACTTAAGAATATGTCTGGAGATACTCAGAGATGCATGTGCTTAGCAACCAGAGAAAGGAACATGATACATGCAAATATATTTAAAATTAAAAAAAATATTTAAGCTACTCCTCTGAAATGGTTTTGCTTGTACTGTGTGAGTTATTGATTTCTGCAAAATATACCTTTAAAAGAATTTTAGAAAAATCATTGACATTCAGTAAGATTGTTCAAAACAGTTACAAAACTAAGACTGTTTTTACAGGAGAAGTAGGAAGAATCCAACCCTGTAAAGACTGACATAATTTACTTCTTCAAATGAATGTTTGAAAAGTCAGGTAGTATAGAGATTAGGATTTCTGAGACTGCATTCACTTTTACTCACTAGGAATGTTTCAGGTCAGCTGATTTTGCTTTTATCTAAATAGGAGAGAATTTATGGGAAGATGAATAAATTAATTAAAACTAAAATAAAACAAGGCCTTGGTTTACAGTGTCAATAGACGAAAAACTGTCAGAAGCTTTCTTCTCTATAGAAAGACTTTTGTCTCATAGATGTTAAATAAGAGAAAAATACTTTTATCAATCCAACCAGACATCTCCATTTTCAACACTGACATACCACCTAACACTGTTTTCCAGTAATAATTTTTTAAATCAAAAGACGTGCATTTTTTTACATTTTCTGTTTGCAATCAAAATCTGTATAGCTAGGGTTTATTGTGAACTTTGTACTACAGAAGAGATGCCAAAAATCATTAAAAAAGATACAGTAACACAAGAGAACACAACAATTTAATACGAACCCATTTGAATATCTTTATTGTGATTTTTTTTCCCCTCAGAGTAAAGCAATAGCATAATACCCAGCTGCATGATAATATTGGCAAGCAAGGCCATGAATTTCAACTGCAAACCCTAAACACTGAATGTGCTGTGCTTTTTAAAGAAATCCCCTTTTGTATGAGATATGTAATACCCTTTTGTGCCGGAGTGGTTTGCATAATAATAGTTTTCTTTAGTTATTCGTTGTCATGTGATGGAGCTGCAAAGTGAGCTAGGCAGTAACAGTATAAAAGACAATTTTCCATTTTTCTCTAATTTTTCAGAGATTTTCTTGTCTTTTAAAATGTGAGTACTATTAACTATCTTCAGGAAAGATATCCAGTTATTAACATTTCAGACCTAATAATTACTTTTCTTAATATCTACCTTCCTATTTGAACATTTCTTTTTCAGAAGAAACAGCAATATTTTTTCCTTTACACTCATGAGGAACCTCAAATATCTTAAAATAATTGTGCACAAGATCATCTGGTGTAAATCAGCACAAATCCATTCTGAGACTTTGACACCTTGCTCAGGACTTTAACTGTAGAGTTACTTGATAGGAGAAGTCAAGGAAAATTGTGTTACTAACTGTATAATTATATTAGAGTGGTGCATGTTACACTGAACCACTGAGATAAAAGGTGCTATCTGATTGAAGAACTGTCTTAAAATTAGACATCTAGGATATATCTGGGACCAAGCATAAAATACGATTTTAAGAATTTTCTGATGACTTTTCCCTTTTTTTAAGCTTCCTCTTTGGGCTCTTCAATGTGTTCTAGTCTGGGAACTAAGTAAGGAATATTTCCCAAAGGAGATAAAATTACATTGATAAGGAGTTCAATCTTATTCATAAAGAAGGCTATAGAGGAGGACTAAAGCCAGGAAAAGTTCGCCAGCTAACGTACAATTAACTAGCCATTATTCTGACTGGTACTATCCAAGGATTTTTCCTTTGGAACTAGTGGAATTATGCCACGTTGTGACTTTAACCATAAAATTACTTGTGATTTTCAGCCTCTGGCCCACAACCACTGCAAAATTTCCAAACAATACCTGAAAAGTAACAAAGGAAAGCAAGGCTAGTGAACTTTAGCTTAAATTCAGAGCACAGAGAGTGTTCATAATGTTACTGGAAAACATGTAGAGGTTTGCAAACTGAAAAAGGTAAAAACCAACCAGACCAGACTATTTCAGAAAAGCTCACAAGGTGGATTCACATATAACAATATGTTACCGGATTTTGGCAGTGGCAAGTATACCCAGGTAGAAAAGAAATGCTCAAGAGCCCAGTAGTCACTCTTTTTAAAGCTCCATGCATCAAAATAAGAGACCATTATACGTTGTCATCCCACAAAAATTAGACTAATAGAACAACATACCCCCTATGTAATCATACATATATTTCTGTTTCCTAAAATATTTAATACCTGGTTTTCCTTTCTAGGGAAAGATATTTTCACAGCTCCAATCAGTGATCATACTACCAATTAACACCAGAAACAGAAATATTATCAGTGAAGCCATGGAGGAAGCTCTGGAATCTAGGTGAGAGAATATTATAATGATTATATGCTCTCTAGACTCTCACAACTGAGTCATGGGTTTCTATCATCTGAGAAATATGAGTTGCCTCATACCAGTTGGATGCCAGATACTACTAATGCACTGCAGGCTAAGAAACATGTTACTCTCTCTGTTAGTGGTAGTGCGACATATTAGCTTAGATCATTCCCTTTGCCTAAAAATATCTTTCAAGGTGCAAAAAAAAATCAGTAGAGTTCTCTGAATTTTTTTGCTAGGAAGGTATGCTAAGCCCATGCTTTATTTATTATATCATAAATCACTGAGCTTTATTGAAATAAGTGCTTCTGCCTCACAGTCACATGCGTACCTGTCCTGAGGATACAGCCCTTTCCTCCTGTTTTCCTTCCCTTCTCCCCAGATTTCTGGATTTTGTGATTTTTTTTTTTCTGCTCCCTAACAGATGTAGGAAGAACCTTATGTGCTAACCACTTCCTTTTATAATTTCATAGAAGTGTTGAAGTTTTTGTTCACAACAAACTGTGAATGAGAATTAGATGTTTCTGAAAAAAAAAAAAAACCAACCCGCAACTTTTCAAATATGTCATTTTTATATGAGTATTCCAGAGTGATGCAGATGGTCAAAAATTGGAGGAATCAACCATGAGGTTTGCTTGAATTTCTTAAACAACTGTTGCTTAACTTGTACGTTAATGAACTCTCTACCAAAGGCAATACATCCACCTTTTTCTACTAGTAATCATCCTTAAGGTAATTTGGCAAATCTATTTAGATACTACATGTTATAAACACTTCATCTGATACTTTGACTGATACTAATAACTTTTATTATGTGGGAAGAATAAGACTGCTACAGAATTAAATCCTGATACTGTACATTTTGACCTGCTATAAATGGGCACCTTGGAAGAATGTGTCATATAGCAGAGTTGAACTGTAAGGGAGATAGCTTAACCTTGCATTTGGTTCAGTGTAATTTAAGGTGCAGAAGCATTTTTCTGTTCTACACCCTCACATGCAAGTTATGACGTTTTTCTTTCTTGTCTCACACAAGAGCCAACTAGCCCAGCCAGCTTTGCCAGTTTGAAAAAAAACCTCCAGTATAACAGTAGATGACTTCTGTAAGATCGTCAGTTATCTCCTAGAATAAGGCCAGCTGTAAGTACCATTGCAGTTCAAATATTTCAGTGACTTGGAACAACTTGGCTGTATCACAGGCAAGTTCACTGTACCGTGAAGGGTGGATCTGCAAGCCCTTAGTTACCTTGTAAGTTATGCTTACTCTAAAGAAGAGAAAACTTTTGTTCATGAGCATGTAAGCAAGAAGGAAATGTTCTCTATGCATCACTGCACTTTTCTTAGCAGTAGCACACAGACAGGATTGTACTGAAAATCTGGACTCCAGAAAAGTTTGTATACAGATCCAAACATTTTTGATGAGCACAATGAGCAGCCTGGTCTAGTGGGATGGGCAACTGAGATGTTCCTATATGTTAATTCCCTGACATTTCCACAATAAGAGCTGTCATATATATAAATTTCATATGACAGTTTTCTAGTTCAATGAAACGTTTAAACACTTCTTAGGAGAAAAAAAATAATCATTTGTTTGGCAGATAAATGCAATCATATTAGCCAGCATGTTCTCTGAGTAACTTCACAAGAAGTCAGGGTGCAGTACTCCAGGAGAATTGTGCAAGTCCCATACCCTCCTGGAATGAGCCCAAACCAGCAAAAAGAAGCACAGTGTGTAGGTGGAAAACCAAGTCTTCCCTAGTGCTAGCTGTAGTGGATGGGGTTGCAAGGAAAGGACAAACAAGAACAAATTTATTTCTACTCTCTTTCTGTGACAACTTAACAAGAATAGGTCTTGGAAAAATAAATTGAGCCTTTTCAATAGTTTGTGGAGGCCATGCATGGAAATGCGCAATTCACCCCAAACTACCTTCTGGTGATCCAGTTGCCAGGAAAGACTTCCAAACAGCCAGGGCCTGAGTCTTAATGAATTTTTAAAAGCTTTTAAAATGTTTTTAAGTTACATATGCTTTAAAAAAAAAACATTTATTCTTACACATTGACATGTCCTTATTGGCATCATTTATTCATTTTTTACAGGAGTGAGAGCATGACTACTTTTATGCCAGTATATTTGATTTATCCTAGAATAACTTCAGTAAAACCCATCAGATTTCTTTCAGAGGAGGAGCAGAGGTATGGATTGCTGGGTGCATTACTCTTCTATGGGCAAAGCAGGTTCTGAGCTGGATTTAATTTTCAGTTAGAGACATACTTTTTTACTACTTTCAGTGGTTAAAATAATTCCCTTTAAATCAAGTTATTACATTTCTTAAGTGGGGTTAGTCTTTATTTATATGAGTAGAAGGCATAAATAATCTTACCCAGGGATTTTAATATTGCCAGTGATGAAAAAATGAACGCTTGAAGTCTCCCAGTATTTTAAGGGTTTTGCAATCTATCAAAACTCTGACCCAGTTTAATCTAAGAAATTGCAGACTTAGTCTCATTTTAACAAAACAAAGTGTATTCACGGGCCTTTTTCTCTTTTCTAGATTTGGAGTTATGTCCTCTGCATTCCCACTGAAGCTTTCATGCAAGGTTCTAATAAAGCTGAAGAAACCTTGTTTAAACTTAATTACAAACCTATGCTCTATTAAAAAAATGCATCCAGAAAGGACATTTCCCACAGGTTTGTGCTTCATTATTAAATGTTATTTCTGTTGACTCCCCAACAAACTTATTAAACACAAATTCTTTCTTGTTAAGATGGGAGGACTCTCCAATGTGAAGAACCAAAACTTACACTGAGCAGGAGTTTTAAAGGATCTTTGGCTCTCCCAGCACCTGGGGACCAGTTGCCCTTCTGTATACCTGGTCTCAAGCATAAAGTACTGCAACAGCATCTACACTGACAGTGAATTGTTTCCTCAGTAGATGTGAACTTACTGTCTAGGTACTGTTGCTAGTGAAACCAGCTGATTAGAGGAACAGTGTACCTGCCAGCAGAGGTAATACACGCCTGATAAAACTCCTGTCAGAGGTTCACACACTTTCAAGAGATTTGGCTGAGTTTATCAATATGAAAAGAGCCTCATTCTTTCTTCATCTCACATACCTATCGGAAGCTAAGTTTTAGAGTTTGAAGGAAACATGCTCACCTCCTGCTATTCATGCCCATCACACAATGACAAAGAGATGCAGGAAAGAAAATGCTGGGTCAGAGAGAGTTTTTCCCCCTCTGTCTCTGTTCTGGTGATGTGAGCAAGTCAGAGTACATTAGGTCGCTTTGTTTTCCAGGCACACATGCACTCCTTGGAAGGCTTTTCAGGTGCTGTCTGCAGTGAACTATGTCACTCAGATTCTGACAGCAACAATAGAGGAAAACAGGCCATCAGAAGTGAAGTGGGTAAAAGTCTTGGGCATAATGTTCAGCTGCAGTTGTCTCTTCCCAAATGGTGCTACCAATCCAAGTCTTCAGTAGGGAACCACACAAAAAGGAGAAGATAATGATGATGATGATGACGACGACGACAACAATAATGATGATGGTTAGTGCTATTGAAGGATATGAAATCAAATACAATCTTTTTTTTTTTAATAAAAACTCCTGTGTTAATTCTTTTTAACCAAATCACATCATTTGCTTAAATTCCTTATGCAGTAACCCACTTACACCAATCAAAAGGAAGTATTTCTGTAGTTCATGCAAAATTTACATTTTTTACTCTGTGCTGAAAAAAAAAGACCAAAATAAAACCTTTAATCTTGTAGAAAATCTAAGAAAGAATGTATGCTGGATGCACGAATGGTTTACTGATCTGTGATATAGCATCATAGGTCATTTTTGCAGCTGCTTTGTGAAATGCACACTAGTTCTCAGAGACCATTTAGAAGCAGTGGATGAATGACATTGGATTGCCATAGCCACCCCTGCACCATTAAATTGAGTGGTTACTGAAGCAAAGGCATGCATTTTTTGGACTTTGAAATGTCTTGGAGACCTTGGCCATCTGGGTACAATGCAAAACACTTTGTTACGCACATCCACCTGAGGAAGAGGGATCAGGGAGGGGACATCACTGTACTGAAGACCTGAGTAGTCACACACTTTTAACATTTGATTAGAATGACAATGGTATAAGTCATTTTGTAAAGATGTGAAAAATGAGGAGAGGATGTATGGATTACCCTGGAGATTATGAAATTTTGCTGCCTGGAGCAAGGTATATAAAGTCATTCTGGTCAGGAATGAGTCAAATAGTTCTTGTTATCTACTGGTTCAGACTCAAAGAATGTGGGCATATTTGCCCATGTGAGGGTTTGTATCCTCATGTCTTTGGCATATTGAACAATCAATCTACTACTAACAGAATAATTAACGTCAAAGCAAATGACCATTATCATTTTAATGCTTTTCCAGTTTTTCTGTGTCCCTTGAAGCAAAGGAAACTATGAAAAGGGTTGGTTTTCATTTTCACTGGGTTTTTTGTTTTATCAAATACAAATATCTCAGTTGTGAAAGGCTGGCTGTAATAAGCAAGAGCAGTGGAATATTTGAACTAACAAATAGACTTCTATCAAAAGGTATCGCTATAACTGGATTATATCAGGGAAAAAAATCTGTAACTTTGAAGATCCTTTGCAACATTAGAAGATCTATAGAGTACAGCAGGGGACAGAGCAGAGGAAATCAAATCAGGCAGAAATTGTAGGTACACAATGCAACAGAGGAGGCTAGCAGCGGGGGGAGGTATTGTATACTGCTTGTTTATGAAGAATTCAGTTTATGAATCAGTTTAAATATAACTTGGACATTTATCACTAAACATATACTTTCTGTAAAGTAAACTTTCTTGACTGTCCTTTCTTTTCACTTTTAGTCCTTCACTATTGACATGGTGTTGTTTAATTTTGTGAAACTGTGTTTTGAGATCAAAGATATTGCTCAGATTGTTCTGCAATAAATTCTTCAGACTAGTCAATGTCAACAGTAGGGAACTCATGGATGTCAAATTTACTATATCTCTGAAGCCAGTTGTGCCATCACATGAAAAAAGAATTCTTTCGTTGGGATCGCTCAGGGTTTCCTAGTAGCCAGCCCTGTTATACAGGTGACTTTTTGGATTTGTGCCTGTTCCCTATACTTTCCTTTGGTTACTTTCCCCTTTATACTTGTTTTCTTGATAACTTTTTCATGGTTTGCAGAAGACATGAGTTTTATATGTATCTTCTCTTCCCTTACAGTCCTCACTCACAGAAATGCCTCACCACAGTATGCCCTTTTATACCTTAATCATTCTTGCCTACTGCTGTACAAAGGGTAAAGCCAATCCTGCCTCTTTCTATGATGCACTGATGTATTATCAACAATGACTAGTCTGCCTCAGGAAACTCCAGCAACCCAAAAATCACAGAGTTTCTCTATACAGCAACTCTTTTGAAAATTAGTGTATATCCCACACAGAGTAACTTTTCCCCTTTGATTTCCTGCAGGTAGAATCAGCGGTTGGTGCTACACGTAAAGAAGATGATAAGACCTTGCTCAGGTGAAACAAGCCTGAAAGTACTGGTAACAATTATGAATTTTATTTATACCGTCCATTCAATTAATACTGCAGAGAACTTCATGCTGCACCTAACAGAAAGCATGTTCTAGACAGGATTCTACTGTTATCCCAACACTGAAAGCACGATTCTGCCCTCAGTTTAAGAGCACTGCAGTGTAAACCTCTGCCTCTACTGCATGCACTTTCATGAGAAAACAGGAATGCTTAAGCCTTACTGTAAGGCCCTGGAAGGCTTCTCTTGCAATTAGTTTGGGGAAATAGAAGGAGGCATTTCAGAGAAACTTCACATTTCCTGCACACTGTGCAGGTCATCTTGCAGTAGTTATATTTGAGCTCTAAGACTGCAAAACATCTCTAGTTTGGGAGACAGACCTGCTGTCCCCAACACATTTTTTTATTATTTTTCTTTATTTTAAAATAAGCCCATATTGAGTATTTTTCTTGACAAACTGTTGGCAGTTCTGTAACATTGGACATTAGGAATGCTGACAGAAATCCTGTACATGTGTTTCTAAATTAGAATCCAAAGTTACTGCAACATGTGATCATAAATTCAAGAATGATTCAACATTCAGGAAGAAACCAATCCTCAAGAGAGTTTCACTTAATTTAGGTGCTTGTAAGGAACAGGAATTTTTAACCTGTTTGAAATCTCCTTTCAAATCAAGCTCTAGCTGCAACCTAACCTTCTGAGTATCTGTATAAAGTTAAAAGTGTCAACAGCTAGAAATTCAAGTGCACAGTGCTCTTTGGTCTTCACAATAAACTTGAAATCTCTCTGGCTTGGACCTAAGCCAGAAATGTTCTGCATGCCTTCTCTTCTTCTGACCTCAACTGTCACAATGGCACTCTGAACCACACTGGAAAGCACCCTTGCTTTCAGTCAGCCTCCAGTTTAGTAAATCAGGGAGATGGCGAACAATGTTTCCTGAAATTCAAGAAAAAGAAACCAGGGCAATACTTTGGAGTAATTTGCAGTTTATCTCTCAATGATGTCTTCATTTTTTAAAGCTTCTTGAGCACTTCTGCTATGTTGCTCAAGAAAATTACATGGGCAATAAAGCAGGGGACATCAAGATGGTGTGCCAGTAATTCTTTGTTTCCCTCTGCACTGTGGAGCTGGATTATTGTCAGCAAGTAGGGGCCAGTCTTTTTCCAGAAGGACAGTAATAAAACTTGCTCCCCACTCTGTCAAAGAAACACAGAAGACATCATGGCTTCCCAAAACACATTGTTTCCAGTTCTAGACTGATGTTTCAATAGCCACAGAAGACTTCCAGTTCTTAAGTCTGACTCTTTATAGGACTGGCTTTTTTACCACAAAATTGTTTTACTTCCCTCATTCAGATGTAGGACAAATGGGTAGAACCTTACTGTGGTATCAAAGACAATAAGAATAGTGGTAGATAGAGATCACTATAAGCAAGTGACTTTTCTAACCACTAACAGTTTGAGGGGAAGTGTAAATAGTGTCTTGGTTCTAGCAAAATTCATGTAAACTTTCCAAATTTACCAAATTTTCCAATTAGCAAAATTTCTTTTTCCATTGAAGAGACTTTTTTTTCTCAGTTCTAGGAGTCAAGGCTTTTTCTCCATTTGAAAACAAATAAGGTTTTCAAAGGAGTTGGTAGCATTATGATCTTGGTGAAAAAGCACCTACTTCTCAAAACTCATTCTTGGATCCCCAATGGCCATCTCAGCCATGAACTGAAAATGCATGTTGTGTCAGTTCCTTTCTCTCTGATAGAATAACATATATTAGGAATTAGAGACACTGTTTGCTGTTGCTGAGCCAGAGGTTGAGGAGCACTACCCCCGCAGCACCCAAGAAATCAGGCTGACTGCTCAGGATCTGAAGGACAGACTTCAGCGAGGGAAAGTCAGCAGGAATGTGTCAAAGGACTTGGGTCATGTTCAAAATCATAGAATCATAGAACCACCAGGTTGGAAGAGACCCATCAGATCATCGAGTCCAACCAGTCCTATCAAACACTAAACCATGCCCCTCAGGACCTCATCCACCCATGCTTTAAACACCTCCAGGGAAGGTGAATCAACAATCTCCCCAGGTAGCCTGTTCCAATGCCCAATGGCCCTTTGTGTGAAAAACTTCCTCCTGACATCCAGCCTAAATCTCCCCTGGCAGAGTTTGAGGCCATTCCCTCTTGTCCTGTCCCCTGTCACTTGGGAGAAGAGGCCAGCTCCCTCCTCTCTACAACCTCCTTTCAGGTAGTTGTAGAGAGCAATGAGGTCTCCCCTCAGCCTCCTCTTCTCCAGGCTAAAGAACCCCAGCTCTCTCAGCCATTCCTCATAGGGCCTGTTTTCCAGCCCCTTCACCAGCTATGATTCTATGACTCATTGAAACAAGGCAACTCGCTTCTTTAGCAGTATTGCTGCCTGGCTTGGGTGAGGCAGGACATCAACACCTTCAGCCCCTCTGGAGCTTGTGGCCTTGGTGTGTGGTGGGACAACTCGCTGAGCCCTGCGCTAAACCCAGAGCCTGGTGGGTGCCTTGCAGAGATCAGAGCGGCGTCTGTCATCCCTCATGTGGGGCAGTTTTGCTTTTGGATGGGGGATTTTTGACCTGCAAGATACGGTTAAGGGACAACGACCTGTTCTGCATGAAGGGGGACTGGATGATGAAAGGCTGAGGAGCAACATTGTGTAGTGAGCCCATGGCTGCTGAACTGCCCCGTGTAGAGAATCCACAGGTCCCAGCATGAAACTGAGCAACTGGGAATCCTTTGCTTCCCTTTATTCAGAGAAGCTCTTGCCTGGCCTGTGTCCCCTTCATTGCATCCTGGTGGAGGACACTGTCATAGAATCGTAGAATCATAGAATTACCAGGTTGGAAGAGACCCACCGGTTCATCGAGTCCAACCATTCCTATCAAACACTAAACCATGTCCCTCGGGACCTCGTCTACCCATGACTTAAACACTTCCAGGGAAGGTGAATCAACCACCTCCCTGGGCAACCTGTTCCAATGCCCAATGACCCTTTCCATGAAAAACTTCCTCCTGACATCCAGCCTAAATCTCCCCTGGCAGAGCTTGACGCCATCTCCCTCCTCTCTACAACCTCCTTTCAGGTAGTTGTAGAGAGCAATGAGGTCTCCTCTCAACCTCCTCTTCTCCAGGCTAAACAACCCCAGCTCTCTCAGTTGTTCCTCATAAGGTCTGTTCTCCAGACCCTTCACCAGTTTTGTTGCTCTTCTCTGGACTCGCTCCAGAGCCTCAACATCCTTCTTGTGGTGAGGGACCCAAAACACAGGATTCAAGGAGTGGCCTCACCAGTGCTGAGTACGGAGGGAGAATTACCTCCCTGGACCTGCTGGTCACACCGTTTCTAATCCAAGCCAGGATGCCATTGGCCTTCTTGACCACCTGGGCACACTGCTGGCTCATGGTCAGTTGGCTGTCAACCAACACCCCCAGGTCCCTCTCCTCCAGGCAGGTTTCTAGACAGACTTCTCCCAGTCTGTAGCTCTGCATAGGGTTGTTGTGCCCCAGGTGAGGACCCAGCATTTGACCGTGTTAAACCTCATGCCGTTGGACTCTGCCCAGCACTCCAGCCTGCTCAGATCCCTTTGCAGAGCCTCCCTACCCTCCAGCAGATCGACACTTGCACCCAGCTTAGTGTCATCTGCAAACTTGCTAAGGGTACCCTCAATGCCTTCATCCAGGTCATTGATGAAGACACTGAACAGGGCTGGACCCAGCACTGAGCCCTGGGGAGCCCCACTTGTAACTGGCCTCCAGCTGGATTTAGCACCATTTACCACCACTCTCTGGGCCCGACCATCCAACCACTTTTTTACCCAGCACTGTAAGCACTGTCCCTGCAGCGTGCTGTTCCCAGGGAGTGCCCTTCCTTGCCCAAGGTGAGAGTAGTCTGCCTCTAACCTGGTGGTCTTGGAGCAGTGTTCCAGGAAAACCTGGTGCAGTTTTCCTGCAGGTTTGGGGGTGTCTGGAGAGTAAGGTGGAGGAGCTAGGCTGAGGAAGGAAATTGGTGGGAGCCAAGGAAGGGAACATGGCAGGATGGTAGCCAGGAAAGATACTTTGGCTGCTGGGGACTGAATTAACCCACTGAAAATGAACTTGTGTAAGCATCCCACAAAGCCTGGAGCAGGGACCATTAACCTTGTTCCTTGCAGTCTTTCCAGAGCATAGGTTTACCTCTGCATAGTTAAAAATGAAGTGCTCCAGTGCTCTGCAGCTCCATGTGAGATGAGACAAGCTTTGGTTTTTAACACAGAGAACATGATGAGAAACATCTCCCCTGGTGGCAGCGGTTGGGGCAACTCATTCCCTCTTGATCTGTGATGAGGGCACATGCCAGCCCTTTCTCTCCCTCCCTGTTGGTATAACGGCATTGCCATAACCAAGGGCTGGTATCGGCTAATTCCGAAGCCTTGAAGAACTGGTGAGGCTTCTTAGAGCTTAAGCAGCCAAGATAGCTCTCAAGATGAAATACTGGCCTCCTCTCCCCTAAGGCAGGTGCTAAGGGACATGGTTTAGTGTTTGATAGGAATGGTTGGACTCTATGATCCGGTGGGTCTCTTCCAACCTGATTATTCTGTGATTCTATGATTCTATGATTCTATGATTCAAGGGTGAGACCGCTTTTAGCAAAGGGGTAAATCACTTGATCGTGGTATGGATTCATGAAAGAGGAGTCCTAGGATCACAGAATGGTTTGTGTTGAAAGGGACTTCATTGATCATACAGTTCCAGCCTCCCTGCACGACACATCCCACTAACAGTCATGCTTAAACAACCCAATAACCCTCTATGATGAGGTGACCGGCTCGGTACACGAGGGAACAGCTGTGTGTTGTCTACTGTGACTTCTGTCAGGCTTTTGATGCAGTCTCCACTAAGATCCTTACAGCAAAGCTGGTGTGTGGGGATATAGACTGAAACCTGGCTGAAGGGCTGTACCCAGAGGGTGGTCATCAGTGGGATGAAATCTGGTTGAAGACCAATACGTGGTGGTGTAGGCCAAGGGTCAATACTCATTCTAATTATATTCAAACTCTTCATTAATTAAGTACCCTCAGGAAGCTGCTTGATGATGCAAAACTAGGAGGAGCAGCTGGTACAGCAGAGGGTTGTGCTGCCATCCAGAGGCTGGAGAAATGGGTTTGTGGAAACCTTTTGATATTCAGCAAAGGGAGGTGCAAAGTCCTTCACCTGGGATAGAGCAATCACATGGACCAGTACATGCTGGGGGCCACCAGCCTGAAAAACAGCTTTGCAGAAAAGCCCTAGAGGGTCCTAGTTAACCATAAGTCGGTAATATATCCTTGCAACAAAGAGGGCTAATGATATCCCAGGCTGTTAGGAGGGGTGTTGCCAGCAAATCAAGGCGATCGCTTTTATTAGAATTAAAATTAAAAGCAGCTGAAGAGAAGGAATTAAAGAAGAGACATATAATCTTCTTTATTTACTTGCCTTTAATTAGGACTTAAGAGAGTAAGTGGTCTAAGATAACTGACTTCTTGGATTTCAGAAACACAGGACTACATGGCTGTAAAGGACCTTGTAGGACACCACGTCCAGTCTTCAGCACTGTAGCTGAAGGGACTTTAGTCCTACTGCTTCCATTGTATGTTTCCCAACTTTGAGTCTTTATTTTTCTCAAGACCATTTTCTGTTTAACCAGTTTAGGTAAACTGCATCATTTTCACCAGAACTAAAACAAGGAAACAGAGCTAGTCCTGGCTGATGAGACCAGAGTCCTATGTATAAATTTAGCTGTGTTACCGCAAAAAAGAAGTTACTTCATCAGATTTGGAGGGAAAAACTCTTAAGTCTCTCTCATATGTCTTGTTCAAACTAACTTAGATGGCAACACAGTGTATGTCTGGAAATCACCTTTACTTTGTTAAGATTTCACATCAAAAAATCCAGATGTGCTCTGTTATAATGAGAACATGTTAAAGCAGCAGACGTTCTGGTGCACTCTCAGGTCAGTATGTTTTTGTATCTTTTGTATTGCTTCACTGTTTATATGCTGAGGAATTTGATTTTCTCAGCAACATTTGTAAATTTTTATTAAAGATGTAGTCAGATACAAGTAGATAGAAATACCCAGCATCAATTCCTTTCTCCTAATTCCTGTTCACTTTTTATACATAGAGCCCGTGCAATTAGATTTTTACATTAAACAGATTCCTCATTTGACAGCTTACTTAGCTTTCAAATTTAGATTTAAAATTAAAAAAAAAGCGTGGAATGAATGAAATCAAATGTTTCTGTTGGATAGCACACTGACAAAGAAAAGGAAATCCCTTGCAGTGGGATATAGCAGTCATGGGTCGTGAACGTTTAAGCAGGAGTTACTGCCATCCAGAGGAGAAAAGCCATAAACTGTCATCTTCCATTATTTTTTTTTAAGTGTAGAAAGGTAAAACCAAATGGTTGATTCATTTTATTTCACATTAAGGAATTAAAGAACAGAGAAATGTTATAAATGTACCCAGAGGTTTCTTTAAGATTTTTATATGTAGGTATTTATGAAACAAAGTGCAGAGCAACACTGGAACAGCAGAATAAAAAACACATTCTTTGAGAAAGAAGCACCGGGTGATAAACAGTATTTCTTTTTCTCTCTGCAGTTTGTTATATTTAATGAATAGATTTTAGAAAAATCCGTAGTAGGTTCCAAGCACTGGACATGACCCAAAAAGTGGAAATGAGATGTATAACCCATGCAGCTTGTACTCCAGGTCTCGGATTGCACACAGGCGAAGGATGCCTCTTGTCACTGGGAATTCAGTGGCTCAGGAGCAGAAAAGATGTTGGGACTCCCTGGGATCTGTTAAACCAAGAGACTGGACCATGCCATGCACCAAATATTTTTCACCACTCCCGATGACCCAAACAGCAGAACTCTGGGTTTTCTATTGTGAATACAAAGCCCCCCTCTCTCTCCAATTCCTCCTCCTCAAAAAGAAATGACAAAAACACAGTAGAAGGTAAAGAAAGGGAGATTTGAGGGAAAGTCGATTATTCCTTCTGCCTAGTGTGCCACTTGAAATTGAACAAGAATAAAAGTTCTCAGCCGAAGGGGAAAATAAGTCAGATGAAAGGCAAGGGAAAATAATATATTTCAACACAAAGCCTGTTCTGGACAGTGCAGCTTCAGTGACAAACACACACAGCAACCGACAGTGGCAGTTCATTTTAGTCAAAACCAAACAATTACGATAATCCTCCCCCAAGAGAAGTCTTTCTAAATAGCATCTTATCTAAACTTGTATCCAAAGCTGCTCCCAAGTTGTAGCGTTTCAGTATAATCACTCCTCATCGGGAGCTAATTCCTGGCTGCAGCCTTTCCCCGGCTGTCCCGCAGGAGCAGCGGGGCCGGCAGCGCCCTCTGCCGGGCGCGGGGGGGCACAGCCAGGGACCGGGAATCCCCGGTCTGGAAACGCCTCGGAGATCACCGAGCCCAACCGTACCCGCCCACTACTGACCCTTATCGCTAAGCACTTCATCTACCCGCCTCTCAAATGCCTCCAGGGATGGGCACTCGACCACCTCCCTGGGCAGCTTGTGCCAGTGCCTGATGACACTTTCTGTAAAGAAATTTTTCCTAATGTCCGATCTGAGCCTCCCCTGACACAACTTGAGGCCGTTTCCTCTCATACTATCACCTGTCACTTGGGAGAAGAGACCAACGCCCACCTGGCTACATTCTCCTTTAAGATAATTGCAGACAGGGATAAGGTCTTCCCTCAGACTCCTCTTCTCCAGGCTAAACCACCCCATTCCCCTCAGCTGCTCCCCTTAAAATTTGTACTCCAGCCCCTTCACCAGCTTTGTTTTTCCTCTCTGGATGTGCTCCAGCACCTCAATGCCTTTCTTGTACTAAGGGGGCCAAAACTGAACCCAGGATTTGAAGTGCATCATCACCAACACTGAGTACAGAGGCACAACTGGTTCTCTGGTCCTGCTGGCCACACCGTTTCTGATACAAGCCAAGATGCCATTGGCCTTCTTGGCCACCTGGGCACACTCCTGGATTATGTTCAGTAGGCTGTTGACCAACACCTCAAGCCCTTCTCCACCAGACAGCTTTCCAGACACTCTTCCCCAAGCCTGTAGTGCTGCACAGGGTTGCTGTGTCCCAAGTGCAGGACACCACACTTGGCCTTGTTAAACCTTATTCCATTGCCCTCAGCCTATTGATCCAGCCTGTTGAGGTCCCTCTGAACAGCCTCTGAACATGCTATGTCCCACACTGCCTAGCTGTTCCCAACCCCACCACCTGCTTGCCAGGAGAGCAGCATTGAGCACTGCCAGGGCCAGCCCAGAGAGCTCCACAGTGTGCATGGGGTGCTTTGTTGTCTGCCTCAGCTACTTGGTTTGGAGCTCAGAGGAGCTGTGGTAGATTCCTGGGTTATCTGGAAATAGCCAGTGGTGTTACAACAACCATCACTGAGTGAAACGTGAGACATGTGCCACGGGAGTCCTCACTACATAGCAGGTGTGCAGTCAAGGTTATGACAGTTGGTGTCTGGAATGGAACAAAAGAAAGATGTCACTTAGCTGAGGCACCTCACCCCCTTTCCTGTACAGAGATGTGGGAGGAAAGTGCAGGTATGGACAAATCCCCTTGCTGCAAGTGAATCAAATACCTGAAGTGACAGCAGAGGTTGAAGACATTTGAAGTCTCATTCTACAGGAGAAACACCCTACAACTACTTTGCCAGAGTATGACTCCTGTGAATTTTAGACTATTTCTAATGACACCCACTTAACTTTCCCTCTCAGATTTTACCCACAAGCCTACCAAACGTTTAACCCAGGCAGCCAGTGGAGCCTGTGAATGCAGTCATGTATTATCAGGTCCCACAGGTTTGTCCATGCTTCATATGCAAACACAGGACAAAACCAGGTTAAATTACTTAATCTTTCCCAAAGGGTCTCTGCTTAATGGAGGAATTTCCAGAAGGACCCCAGACTGAGACCAATGATATGCCTGCCCTAGCCTCAGATTTATTTGCTGAGGTAGGAGAGAGGTCAAAAGCACTAAGCCTTCCACTTCAGTAAGTTATGTGCCCGAAGACCTACTGTAGGAATAGCTATTGATCTCTGCTTATAATTTCTGTTAAGAGTCCTGTACACATTGATAGTCCTGGAGCCCCAGATTTAAATACGAGGTGTGCCAAAGACAACCAAGCAAATAACTTAGCTTACTGTCTGCAAACTTTCCTTCAGGTAAAATATTTCTTTTGTGATTGCTTTCAATGACATTGAAAAAATCTGAAATGTTATTAGTCTGTAGCTATGCAAAATAATGTCATCTTTCACAACAGTGTTTTTAGGTTCTTCAATCAGATTATTTTCCATTCTCCTCCTGTATAATGTTGAAACTTAAGGGGAAATGGGAACATATCCATTAATATAAAATTCTTGACAATAACATACATCATAGTCCATTAAAAAGTCTGGCAGAATACGCTATTGATTTTACTCAGATACCCACCACACAGAAATTTAATGAAGCTGGTAGTGAGACAAGCCCCATGGTTTTTGCCACTATACCGGATACCTTCAGTATAGCATTGTGTTGTCTCTAGATCAAATACAAAATAATCTATTTCAATAGCATGTGAGGAGCAATTGATCTTACAGGCAACAGAACGTCCGAAAACAGCAGCATCCAAGAAAAGCTGAACAGAAATCACTAGTTACTGTTTCTAATTAAAAAAACAATATCAAAAAAGAGCTACATTTTACAGATCTCAAATTATATTCCATTTCACATGGTCTATTTTTTTAATATTGTAATCCGAACAAAACCAAACTTAATTTAGAATTCTGCATTAGAATCTGGAAGAGGCACCGTTGAGCTGTCAGGAGGTGCATGGGCCATTACCCAAAAGATTTGATATAATTTTCCACCATATTTGTCCAACCAAATCCATATAAACTTTGAACAAATTTGGCAAGAGGGATAGTGGGTTTGGGTTTATGGTCATATGAAGGGGAAAAAAACTTGTGTTTTGGAGATCTATTGAAATGAGCAAAATCATTGTGGTAAAACATTTTTCTATATTTTAAGCTAATCATGAATCGAGACAATTCTTTGAAAACGATTTATGGCAATTATTTCATGCCTGTTACTTAAGTCTACACAGCTGCCTAAATGGATAAATGCCAATGTAGAGAGTCGGTATTAGGTGCTACCAAATGAAATCATCACCCATTTTAGTGCCCTCTACCAAAGCCTGCTCCGCACTGGCAGCCTTCAGTACATAACAAACTGATCTTGCTAGCTCAGAGGGTGACAGTGAAATTAAATTATTTTTCTTCTCAATGCAACAGCTTCGTCATTCAAGACAGGAAATCACTTCATGTTGGGAAGCAGTAGTGTATATATCACAACCAGTTTCTAGAACCATGAGAGGCTCAGGCTGCAGCAGTGACAATGTGATTTTGATAGGCAGGAAACAGAACGGGACAATGTCCAGCAAAAACTCCATAGAATACAATAGCAATTATTAGTCTTGATACATATCTTTAATTGGTGGTTCAAAAAATGATACCAAGATTAGTTCTTAAAATATTTTAAGCTCTTAGAGCTGTTTCTATAGAATTCTATCTGATATATTAGGATTTTTCTATAAAAAGACTTGCTTGTGCCCTGCACCCTGAAGAAGAGATACAGAGAAGTGGATGGGGAAATATGAAAACAAACATTGCTCTCTTTCTCTCCCACTTCTAGTCAACTGTGGTATCTCACAATGAGTGAAATTGGGCAAGAGGGATCAATGACAAGTTACTACAAGATAAGGAAGGCAAAGGCTGCTCAGCAGCACTTTGAGAAGTATCTCCCATGGAGGATCTGCAGCAAAGCTGATTTTGATTCCTCTTTGTCAAGGCAGAGGCTCAACTTTAGAGTGTTGTCAAGCCTATATTTATTATACTCCCTGGGATTAAAGAGACTATCTCTTTGGATTTAATTTTTCCCTTCAGGAAGTATAGACTATAGATCAGTCATATTAAGCCAGCAGACCTCAGACTTCTTCAGTGACAGGTAAACTCAAGCTTAAACTTAAAGGATCCCCAGGGTCACTGGTTTCTGATAAAGGACATGTATATGCTATCAGAATACTCAAACAATAAGAAATGTGATGCAAACCAGGAACAATCACTTGGAGTGGTGCTGCAGACACAGAACACTAATTTAAGAACCACTGACATTCGATTCCAGAATTATTAATTCTTCCCCAATAGTCCAGATTTAGATGGAATTAATTTTTTATAGTGAAACCCATTTTACATGATGATATGAGAGACTAACAGCATTTACCTGTTGAATGGCAATGGACCTCAGTAGTATCTGAAGCATTTGGGTTACTCAGAGTATACCTGAAAAGGCGCTGCCTTTGGTATAGCTTACTATAGTCTGTCTGTAAGTCTTCACAAGTTTCATAGCTGTTTTACATGCAAAACATTCAACTTAGAGTTGAAATGCTAGCCTTGGAAATTGAGGGTGGAATTATTGTATCCCCAAAAGCACTGCCACGAGTGGAAAAGCCACTGGTAGAGCTCACACTGCTGATAATCCATCCACAGCTTCCTTGTGTGTCTTACAGGCAAGATAGTGTTCCAGTGTTTCTGGTGAATTTGCAAGGGTATTTGAAAGGCAGCAGAAGAATTAGGTATGTTTGGAGACACCATGGCAGTCAGTAAATAATGCAGAGTGTTTCTGGTGTGTTTTCTTACTAGTTTAAAATTTTAAAACTCAAACCTCCATATTGCAATTTAATATTTGTAGGGAGAAATTAGGAGAATATGATGGATTCTATTATAGGAGACTTATTTAATGCCCTATTCAAACGCTATCCATATATTTCATCTGAAGTCTTCATCAAGAGTAAAAATTACATGGAATCAGCTATCTGAAAGAAATTAAAATGCTGGCAAATTTTCTTGGCTGTTAGACATCTGAGAAATCTAGAAGAGGATGATCTCAAATTACCTGCCATATGTGTACTTTCTCTCGTCTTTTCCTAAATCAAATGTGGTTTCCACAAAGGATGTTTGAAATTGAGAGGAGAGATCAACTAGATTTGGCTTTCCTATATGTGGTCTATCTTGTAGGAAGTGTTTTACAGTTGCTGTTACAACTTTGAAGGAAAGTTTTTCTCATTAACCAGGGTCACTTTACATTTTCAGCACAGAAAAATCAAGAATAACTTGGTATGTTTCAACCCAAAATTTAAAGTTTACGCAAACTCTTTGGGATTACACCACAGGCACCCTGTATGGACAACTTATAGATGTTACTTCTGTTTAATCAACACCTTAAGCAAATTAAATAAATAGTAAAAGTACATTTACAGAAATAATTATAGATAGAAAATTTATAATTCTAACATTTAAACAAATAAGACAAAAAATGGTAATTCAGTAAAATGTAATATTATAACAGCTGTAAGGAAAAGATTTCTGATTTCTTTTGGTCAGTTATAGAAACATAGATAATTTAGGCTGGAAAGGGCCTATGGAAGTCATCTAGTCCAAATCCTTTCTCAAAGCAATGCCCATTACATCAGGTAATGTGATGTAATGCAATATAACTTAATGTAATGCAATATAATGTAATATGGCTATGTCCTGTCAAGCTGAATCCTCCAAAGACAGAGGTCCTGAAACCTCTGTTGAATGCTGCAATGCATTGGTAAGAAAGCAATCCACGTGCAATTTTTTTCCCTTTTTTTCTGGATAAAATTTGAAATGTTCCACTTTCTATTAAGAGGACTTGCTAAGCTTTCTGGATTGCATATCTACTGTTCAGGAATAATATATCAGAAATTTATATCTAGTGGCAGGTAACAGGTGCCAAGAGACATTTCCTCCACTTAGCCTTGTAGGAGCCTAAAGTGATAATAATTAGTTAAGTATCTTAGAGTGTAAAAGTTAGCAACATAAGTAAAATCTTTTGGTTACTCTGAGGCCAGAGAAGAGTAACAAAGCTGGTGAAGGGGCTAGAGAACAGACCTTATGAGGAACGGCCGAGAGAGCTGTGGTTATTTAGCCTGGAGAAGAGTAGGCTGAGAGGAGACCTCATTGCTCTCTACAACTACCTGAAAGGAGGTTGTAGAGAGGAGGGAGATGGCCTCAAGCTCTGCCAGGGGAGATTTAGGCTAGATATTAGGAAAAAAAATTTCACAGAAAGGGTCATTGGGCATTGGAACAAGCTGCCCAGGGAGGTGGTTGATTCACCTTCCCTGGAGGTATTTAAGGCACAGGTGGACAAGGTCCTGAGGGACATGGTTTATTGTTTGATAGGAATGGTTGGACTCGATGATCCGATGGGTCTCTTCCAACCTGGTTGTTCTATGATTCTATGATTTGCATCTGGTTTGTTTCCTTGTTTACAAAACTAGTTGTATTTTTCCCAAAAAGCTATTTTAAAGCTGTACATCATTCTCTAAAATATTTTCTAGATATTTCATTTAACCTGCAGCATTCTAGTTCCTTACCCAAAGCTCTAGTGGTATTTCACTTATGCTTCATATGAAAATACTGACAAAAGCCTTTGCCTACATGCTCAGCCCTGTACATCGAGATAATTTTTGCAACACTGACAATTAGCCTCTCCTTATATTTTTTGAACTGCTTTTACCTTCTCTGTGTTTCAGTTAGTAATTTGTGTCTAAGATTGCCCTTATCCTTTTATCTTTCTGAGGGCAGTGGTGACAATTTCTGATTGAGCAGGATTAAGATCTCATTTCTACTTTTTTCCTTACCTTGGAACACAATCATTGTTTTCAAGAGTCTCTTTGAATTAGGAATGCTGCAATAAAGTTTCTGGAATTAGTTTTTTCTTAGACTTATTTGGTGTGTGATAAAAAACTCTAAACTGTCATAGTCACCAGCATTTAAAAACACTCCTTTAAGAAGCATGGAGTGATTTACGTCATGTTTTTGGACAAACTCTGAAAACTCTAACATCACTTTTGCTAGATTCACTGGTAGCTCTTCACAGTGAGTAAAATGCTTGTGAGTTCACAGTCACTGTACAGACCTCATCTGACCTCTGCAAAACTGGGGAGCAGACCTGTCCTATCTCCCTTCTACTTCCAACCTCTATTCTCTACAGATCTCAGGGCAGAATCAGTTGTGATTACTTTCCTGGCAAAGTTCTGCTTTGAGAAACATGCCTCAGAGACACAGTTGATCCCTATTACTTTGGTCACAGTTATTTGCAGAAAAGAGGTTTTGACTAGTCCTAGGAGACCATTCTTCCACCTTCCTGGGAGACCAGTGCTGCACTAGGTCAGTTCCTGCACCAGAAATGAACACAGGCCCTTTCATTTGAACTGGGAAGTTGATAGTGTTGAACTCATCTATTTGCATAAACTAGATGACTATCTTCTTGCCATCTCTAATGTAAAACTACTATGATACCATGAAACTTTATTTATTTTAAGCTTACAGTATTTACCAAGGCAGACCATAAAAAAGGGTCCTTTCTAACTCTATACCATTTTTCTATTGAGTTATTTGTTGGAAAGATATGTTCATGTATAATTAAATGTGGCTTGCTTAAACTTTTGCAGTTGGTAGCTTGATATATATTTTGTTGTACTTTGAGTACAAAGGCTATGTTATGCTTTTGTTGGCATCCTCGCAGGTTAGTATGCCAACTGCATAATTTTGTTCTCTGCTATATGTCAGGATTCAAATGCCGAGGGCTCAACAGGTGGTGCTGGGATAAAGTTCTGGCAAATCAAATAGGTAATGTGGTTATTTCTTTTGTCAAATTATAATTGAAAACAGAGACAAGTAAAATGAAACTCACATTTTCCTGGTGCAAAACAGGGTTTAGAATTAAATTAAAATCAGTTTCCATGACAAATACACATTACTACTGGAGATTTGTCTGTAAATAAACATGCAACACCTTAGTTTTGATGTAGGATGATTTGTTCCCTGTAAATTTAAACCTTAAGCATCAGTGTTTAAATAATAACAGAAGGCAACAGTTCTCCATGAATCTCCTGTCTTTCTTGTACACATTTTGCAGAAAATGTGCCAAAAGTTTCAGAAGAACTTTGGAAAGATTTAAATCTAAAAAGGCAGAGAATTTGAGACAACCTGTGATACATAACTCAAATGTTTAACATCAAGAGTTTTCTGCCATATTGTTTTCTAATCATTGCTATAACCATACTCCCATGAGAAAATGATAAAAACACTGGAAATGCTAGTGAATATGCTGAATGAGGTGCTGCTCATTTTATGTTTGACTCGGATAATGTTTATTAATCCTAAAATCATAAAACTGGGCTAAAACCTTGTACAATAGAAATGCAACAAATCATGTGTGCATACCTTGGTTTTCCAAAATTACAGATAAAAAGTCCTATGCACTTTGCTATTGAGGTTGACTTTTCTTACACTGAGATGTTTTTTATTTTCCTCTGAGGACCTATCTAAAACTAAGATATACAATTTCATCTACAGCTTCTGTAATCATTGTGGGTTTATTTAGTTTTCCATTCCTCCCAGTTCAATGTAACCCTCTTCATAGTGCCATGCTTGGACTGAATACAAATATCCCAGCAAAATTGCAACCTGTTTCCTCAGGAGTTAACCTGGCAGCCTCACCACAACAGACTGACTCAGAAGGGAGAAAGTGTTGTTAAATCCATTGCCTCTTTGGAAATCCTTTCACTGCACTACTACATTTCTAGCCTGAGCTGGGAACATGCCATGAAGACTGATCCCTGTTCTCTCTTATTTATCATTAATATTCAATGTATGAGAGTAAGTGTTCTGGTTTTAATTTTTTTTTTCTTTTAATGTTGAATATTTATCTTAAACTTCAGATAGCTGTTCAGAAGAGAAACAGCTGGGAAGCCAATACTGTACCCCTTTCATTGGCAAAAGATGTATGCTTTGCCTCACAGGACTTCATACTTACAGAGCTCATGGCTGACATAGTCAAACACAAGTAGCACGTAGCCTGGTGTTCATCCAGGGGAACTGAGAGCGCTGGTCCCACACTTATTTGTGTGAAATTAAATCAGCCACAATGTAATTGGCAAAGATTTAAAAACATGATAAAATTGCTATTAAAAGGCAGGGGAAGAGAAGCTCAGAACCACTTTGTGTCAACGAATACCATGCAAAGATAAGGAGGGTTTGAATGAACATTTCTACTAACCTTCTGCAGGAACCATCTGTCTAGTAGCAAGGCACCCTGTCCCCCACGGGAACAGGTGAGGAGTTCAGCCACAACGCCAACCACTCTACCCCCATAGCTGTCAAAACTATTGTAATTTGGCTTTAGCATATGTATCACTAAATTCCATGCTAAGCCAAACTGAGAAAGGAAACTTGTGAAACTTGTGTTAGGTACATCAGTGCCACGGACTACATGTAGCTCAGTGTGACTCCTGAGAGAGGAGGTTTGTCTGCATTTTAGCTCAACTTTTTAGTCAGTTTGTAAAAAGAAAGGTAGATTAGAACAGTAAAAATTCTGCATTTCCTTAATTTTCTCCAAACATAATATGACAGTTTTCACCAGATTTGCAACAGCTTTGCTGAAGAGAAGAAATGAACATCTTTTCATCATAATACTGATACTTAGAAGGGCCCTCAAGGTATGTGAGGAGGAGGGGTGAGGGATTTTAAATGCCTTCATTTCATGAAATGAGCAGGTAAACCCATGGATTTTCTTTCCCTGCCCCTCATGACTCTGTCAATCCAGGCACTCCTACCTACAGAAGTGCTACTGGTGGCAGTGTAAACTGTGCATTAGAAAGCAGAACTAAATTAACCATAGATCTGCATAAAATACTCCTTACCGTTCAATACAAAAAAATACTAATTTATTTTGAAATATTGCTGTTATCCTAGGAATCAAAAGAAATAGATTAGGTAGGAAATTCATTTTCGGATATGCAAAATACTGCTCGAAAACCTAGAGGTTAATGCATGTAAGCAGATGGCCGCAGAGCTGGATCCCATCTCTTTTTCAGTCAATATTCTTCCACATTGCATCACGCAAGTCACAATGTTTCTTCTTAAACTATTTCATCCATAAAATGAGAAATGTTATATTACAGAAAAAAAATGACATATTCCTCTGTTGTACTTAATAACAGACTGATAGCAAAAATTTTCTGGTTTTCTTTTTTCATTGCTATGAACTTGAATACGAACTTCCTTTCCTTTTTAATGTACAGCATTAGAGTAATTGGGAACTAGAAGCATAATACCTTTTTTAAATATTTTTATTATGTTTATATTTATCTCTCAGAAACAACTTATATTAGATTTGATTTTTAAAAAAAAAATATTTTCCTGTGCAGTTATTTATGATAATTTTCTGTGAGAGCACATGATGCAACATGGATGTTTGGAGGATGGGAAAGGGGGTGGGATAAAAGGACATAAGTATGTGTATGCCTTTGTGAAAAGGTGTTTGTGCATGAATGTACATGCATATTTCTCACTCCTAAGCCTGAAACCAGATTTCCAGTTGTTCTTGAGTTTACATACAAAAAGGAATGATTTAGACTTAAAGTAACATCTCTCTGTTATTAAGAAATGGTGGAGGGAGACACAAATCCTCCAGGACAGGAGTATGACGGATATCATTTCTCCTCTCTAGTAGTCCTCTTACAGTACAGAAATATATACTTAGAGTTATATTTTCATCTCAGTTCAATATACCAGGCTTTAGCTATTCAAATCCCTTTTTCCATTAGTGCAAGTTAAGTCGCTCAGGCTTTATGTGTGGATGTTGCCCTACTTTCATTGCTCTGTTTCTGTATGCCGTCAGTTCAATTTACCTGCTCTGGTCTGCCAGAGAACTGAACCCTCACAGGGTTCTGGTCGACTCTGTCCACAGGCTACAGCATTACCTGCTGTGCCACTCCAACCTGTGACAAGTTTAACACTTTCTTTTCTCCTTCAGGGGAGGACAATAGCACTCAGATGAACACAGACCTCGTGAGGACCCCTGCGCCAGCTCCCAGCACATCTGCCCCAGCTATGCAGGTCTAGAGATTAGCAGGGGAAGAGGCTAGGAACCAAAGTCTGCATTTAGACCGGTCTGTGCTTGTTCCCAGACTCTCTTCTGCCATCCTGCCTCTCTGATTAGCTTCCTATTTTCCTTCTTGTTGGTCTTGTATACACACATATGGCACTATGCTTGTTCAATACCTTTTAACTTCTCCTTCAGAACTGGTTTCTGTATTTTCCTTTCTATCATTTCATCTGTATTTATTCTTACTACAAATAATCTAAAGGCTGTGGACTTAATCCACACAAAATTCTGTAACTGTGTGACCTAAAAAGGCAATGTCCACCCTGTGGTGTCAGGTTTCCAGTGACAGTCACTGTGATAGGTATTGCCTTATGTCACATACATGCCTAAATTTCATAACAGTAAAGGAGAAGGGCTTGATACCTTCCTGAAATCTATTTCAGCCCTTTTTTATGATTTTATTATGATTTATGGATGAGACTAAACCATTTGTAGTGCGTTTATTATCAGAAACAGTATTGAAAGTAATTTGACCCCTACAGTACTTTTTTTTTAATAATACTTTACAGTGGCAAAAAAAGACTATGAAATCCTGTGTAGAGATCTTTATCTTAGCTCAAATGGTTGAAATATAGACAATGGAAATTCCCCGGGTTGACATTGGTATAATAGGAAGCAGAATATGACCTGAGCTTCTGAGCAATGTGGTGTCACTACAAACTACAACACCATACACACCTAACATATAAAAACGTTATTAGTCAGCCTACTCCTGTGAGTTCTATATTTATGGCAAATTTCTCTTCACAATAAAACCATGTTTTTCATGATTAGAAACATAACGGTCTTGTGAACTCTGAAGTTGTGTAGGTGAATGTGAATGCTTTTATTATGAAGTCATCTTTCTGGCTGGAGAGAGCACTGGAGAAATCAGATAATACCATATTCTGTTAGTTGACTGGCAGGTCAAGTGTAGTATGAAAACACTGAGTTTGGAAGACCTCTCCTAGATCATTAGATTTCACCAAAGAACTAAATTCCTTTGTTTCTCACAGGATGTAAAAAGTTGGAAACTTATGGTGACAACTCATGACAGAGGTGCAGAAAGAGCAGTTCTGGAAGAAAAAGTCATTGCAGGAAACCTAAATTGTTATTTGCATAAATAAACAATAAAGGAGGACAGGTTGATTCCAATGTGAGACCAAAAGCTTCTCCAGGACTGCATCACATTAAAGTGTTAAGCAAGTACAACACTTGGAGCAGACAACATTCACTTCAAATGAACTCAGATATAAAATGCCAGTAAATAGCTCTGTCTAATCAGTTGTTTGCACTGATCTCAGTACTACCAGCAGGTGACCCTGAGAACTAGGAACTAGCAAATCTGACATCTGCAGCAAACAAACCAGTAGAAGTTGGGGGAAAAAATCAAGCTGGTCAACATGGGGAAAGTTACATCTCTCAGGGAAGGATCCACCTGACTTTTGTAATGCCTTCCAGGCCTACCGGAACTCTGTGGGGATCTGGCATATAGAGCTTTATAAGGAAAGCCCAGCAGCCGTGTTAAATGACTCTACCTGGGTTAAAGCGATTAAAATCTATTGCAGTTATAACTAATATTACAGGGCTTTGGTTTTCTTGTTGGATGGAACAAAATTCTGCCTTTTTTTGAAAGCCGCAAGCCAAATCTCATATCCATCAATTAGCCTGTGAAAATGTACTGCTGGAACTGCCTATGGAATGTAATTTAATGATAAATTGCATGCCTACTGTAGAGAGACAAAACAGTATGTTACTGCCATTGTTCATCCTTTGGTGTTTGGTCTGCAAATTCTGAGCTTGTTAATCAGCAGTTTGTCGTGCTTTTACTCGGGTGCATTCAATGCCAAGACTGAATTCCCTCTCCATGCTTTTCCACTGTAAGCTTTGCCAAAGCTCTTTTGTTCAGTATGTCAGTCTACTCTGCCTTTGCTTTGATTATGCCAGTAACTCATATCTGGAGATTATTCATTCTGCTTTGGTGCAACTAGCCTTATGTTGGTCTGCGTAGGCCCAGTTCAGGTCTGAGCACAGCAAGCATGATTCTGGACCCTTCTTCAGGTGCCCTGCAGTCCCGTATAAGGGGTGTTGGGTAAAAGACTCAAAATATTGATTTCGGTATTGTGTACAAGCAATGAGGAGTACAGCAGCTCATGAATTCTGAGTGCCCCTTTTGGGAAAGGTTTGACTTCACTGTGAGATTTGTTCCAAGAGATTTGTTTGAGATTGTAGCCAGGAAACTAAGTAAAATTACTGTCAGGAAAATTAGTTTGAGTACTATCTATTACAAAGCTCCAGGTACAGCAATACTAATGATAGTTCTAACGCTAGTATTCTTCCTTTCTCTGTATGTCTGGAGACATTATATTATGGTTGCATGTTACTTCAAAAATAGTTGTATATCACAATCTGATTGTTTTAAAGAATAGATCAGCTGAAAGAGATGAGTGTCCTAGATAAAAAGGATATATCACTTATTTGACAAAAGATAATAAAAGTGATTCATATGTAGTTGTCTACAACTTTGAATTCCACTTAGCACTAATCAGGAGAGATGTTAGATGCATCCTCTCCAGTGAACTAAGTCAGTAACCATCATATACTTAGACCTGAGCCATTAAAAAGACAACAGGTTGACTTTCTTAGTGTACTCCTCTTCTCAGACTGGAAATAGGAAAAGCATGAAAGAAAACTCAGTGAAAGCAAGATTAACAAAATCTAAGAAAAAAAAAATTCAGATCTCCATGTATGTGTTTCAAATATTGCTCATTCTTCCCATGCCTGCCCAGCCCAGTACAAAGTCCTGCAAGTGAAAAGACCTAGTAGAGATCTCCAGTAAAAATATATCCAGGCTGAGATCTTTCAGCTCCAAAATTATTTTGATGTCCTATCCCAATAAAAGTTTAAAGCAAAATAAGTTTATTTTCATTAGTTTGGATGTAAAGCTGCTTCTTTGTTGTACTTCCTTTTATCTTTTTTTACAAAGCTACTTTTGAAAGTCTTTTGTTGGCTTACACAATGTTCCAACTTCCATCTTTGGAACTACCGTAACCGAGGGGCAAACCTTACAAAGTAGCTCATGAGTAAATGGAATTTAATGGAGTCAATTATCCCCACACACTTGTGTGCAGGTTTCGTTAATATTAATAGGTTGTAGACATGCGTATGGAGCTGAAGAATAGGTTATCGCTGTCCTCTACGCCCTGTTTTGTGTGTGTGCTGATTTCGAATTATTCAAGAGAATGTGTTAATTTTCAAATATCTAGCATGCTAGTGGCAGAAAAAAAACCCCCACATTTGCCCCATACACCTGCAAGATACAGAAAAATTGGGGAAAAAAAATAGATTAAACATGACTGAAATAGTGCGGATCCCATTTGTGCTTTTTCCATAATTTAGAATAGCATTACATGCATGTCTTTCCATAAATATTTAATGAAATGGAAATGAATATGTAGCAGGCTGGATTCTTCCCTCTAAGGGTTAAGTTCCATTTCTGCAAATTGGTTTGTGCTCTATTTCTGTTCCTGTGTCTCTGTGCATCTAGACATTTTCTTGGCATCTATAACTCTTCTGAGGTTTCAGAAGATCTTCAGAGATTTGCCAGTAATTGACCTGTTTGAATTGCACATGACTGGCGTTTGTTGAAAGATAATACAGTTCTGCATTTTGTTGTTAAGTGCTGGTCATATTATTAACTTGTGACCAAACCAGAATAAAGGCTCAAGAGACATCATTTTCCCTTAGACAACTTCATTTGGTTCTTACCGTAATCTCCATTATAAATGAAGCACTTTGGTCCCAGCTTAAGAGTCACATAGTCTTTAACTTGTCATCTGTGTTTGCCCAGTAATGAATACACTCACTTTGCTTTTTTTTTTTAAGATGTTACTGTACACTAAAGGTAAACAATCAACATAACATCAAAGTCATATGATTTAACCTTCTGCCACTTCTCTAACCACTAAAGAGTTCCTGCCACTGCTAACTGAGTATTGGAATGTGTGTAAATGTTTTCTGAGAAAACAGGATTATCAAGTGAAGGAAATGTGATGTTTTCTCCTTAGAAAACAGGAATAATTAAGAAGCTTTGGTTTGTCCTATCCCAAAGGAGTCTGAATGAGCCCTATTTGTTTGAGATTTATCATGTAACAGGAACAAATCTTGCCCCCAGATACAACAGCATAATTCTGGAGGAACCCTCAGGTTTAGTTCTACTGTAATTTGAACTGGTGCTACCTCAGTGTAGCACATCTGATGTCATCAAAGTTCTTCATGTTTAGGCCTGTCTGTAGTAGCCAAGAAAATGAAATATTAAATGAGAGCCTAGGAACAATGAATTACCACTAGTCAGATATGCACATGCAATCCTCTTTGTGTAACACAAGAATTAAGTACTGCTGATCTTTGCAAGTAGCAATGACAACTTGAAGACCATGCCTTGGGGCCTGCAATAACCTGGAGGCTAATTAACTGCAGAGAAGGCTTTTTTTATTACATTTTGTATTAAATAAATTCAGCACAAATTCATGGAGACCAATAAGCATTTTTAGGCAGTCTAGCTAAGTTTTACCCCAAAAGTGATCAAGCTACACAGGATTCTGGCTTGCAAGATTTCCGATTAATACATTGTCCTCCAATAATGCAGATGCTTAAGATGAAAATAAGAGAAAATAAGAAATGGAGATAGAGGGAGTATTCTGTCAGTATTCTGACAATTTTCATGATCTTTCTTTGGACAAAGCAAAGTACTAACAGAAATATATAGTATTTTACCTCAGGGTTTTGTATTACAGCCCTAAAATAAATCATCTTTTAAAGCCAGAAGATAATGTGATCAAGTGCGTAAAAAGCAAAAGAAAGAAGACCTGGTTCTCTCTATCTTTATGTCAAGGCTTACCCAAGTATCCCATTATCTCATAATCTTTCAGTGAATACTGAAGATGCATACTAGTGGTATGCAAGCAAAACACTGCAAGGCCAAGGCTCTGCCCGGTAGGGATGTTGGCACAGAATCTCAAAGGGGAGGGAATAAAATCCTACTTGGTTCATTAAAGGTTTGATCAGAGTCAACAACTAGAGTGGGTACAGATCTGTATCCAACAAATATAGCAATTACTCAAAATGTCTATGTCTGGGCTAAAGATGATGCAATGGCATAAAGCTTCTGTAATTCTACTATCACGATACAACAGAAAAGAACATGTTTCAACAGGTTTCATTTTAATCAAATAATGCTGTGAACAAATGCTATGCTAGGTATTAAGCATCTCCTTTTAATACAAAATAATTTTGTATGGTATAGAACTTAAAATACTGTAAATGTGGTGGGATGATTCATCCTTCCCAGGACAAGTGTAATGGGTTCTTCATTGCTGTTGTCTGGAAAAGAGAAATCCCTTAGTTATTCTTAAAGTACTGCAGGGCATCTGAGTCTTTTTCTTCTTCAGTAGGAATATGAAGTCTCTTTAACTGAACTGGATACAAATACCTCATTCTCCACTTGCAAGATGATGTCCCTTTATGTATACAAAACTCATTAATATATAAGTTAAATAATATCTCTTTAAGGAACTAGTGGAGAATAAAGGAGAGTATCTCTCATGTCTCCCTGTTCTCCAAGAGCTAAAAAAACTGAAGATTAAGGGATGTCATCAACTATGCTTGCAAAATTTTTTTTAAAAAAAAGCTTACTTAGAGTAAATAATCTCTGCTCTTGTCATAAAGAAATACCTCACTTCTCTTTGTAGATGTCACAGCTTTGCCCTCATTCTATCCCTCATGCACCAAAGAAAACTGAAAGCAGAAACAAGGCAGAAAACACGTCTAATTCTAATACTTAGCTGAAAATTAATACATCACTCATTTTTTATTTCTAAACTAGTAGGTGTGTAAATCAGAACCAGTGAGTTAAGTTTTGATTTATTATAGTTATCTATGCCTTCTCTCTAAACACTTCCAATGCAGCTATAATACCTTGAACCTAACAAGCAGGGGAAAGAAGTGGAATCTGGCTTGAATCTTGTTAGATCCTTCAGGTCAAAGAAGAAGTTTCCCAGGATTTAAAAAAGTAAAATTCCTTAAAAGAAAATCTGTCTCCTTTCAAAATACATGCCAGGTTTGTCAACGATATCTGGTATATTCAGTGATGTCTGAAGAGACCTGAAATATCAGTAGAAGGTCCTCAAGCACACCTGCATAACCTGTGCTAAGCAGAACAGGACGATGCAAAAAAGAAAAAACAACAATGTTTCTTTGCCCTGGAGTTCTCAGATATCCTTATCCCAAATTCAGAAGAAAAGGAATAGACACTGATAGATTTCACAAAACTATAATAAATAAAAGAACCCTCTCCCTCCTAAACAATCTTTCACACAGGCATTATCACCCTCTTTTGGAAAAAAATGAGACTTAACCATCAATATGAGTCAATTCTCATTTAGGACCTTCAATGAATAATAACTGCTGAAATTTATACAGAGAGTCAGTTGGTGAAACCTTATATCTCTTCAAGTTGTGACTCTGCTAATAAACAACTTGACAGCCTGCATTAGGGTAGCTTTATCCACAAATTAACACATAAGCTGTTTACCGTCAGATAGACTCAGTTGTTGCCAAATGGAGGCAAGCTGGCTTCACCCTTCATTTTCATAGAATTTCTTAGATACTATAGCAGCTAAGCAAAGCTGCCATGTTTTGATTCCCATGCAGTCAGAATAGAGTAACAAAGTGGCAGAAACATAGCAAAGTCTTTAATCATGAGCAAAGGTTTGGCCCTAATATATAGCTGCCCTATATAGCCTTAAAAAAAAAAAAAAAAAAAAAAAAAAAAAAGCAAACAAAAAAACCTCACACTTAGAACTTTTTTAGTCTCAGAGTCAAGATAAATCCATTATTCCCTGGAACTCCTGCATTATGAAAACTCCTGTTGCACTACTCATCTTGAAACTGATCAACATGAAATCTCACCACTGGCAGTATCCTACATGTCACCACTGGCAAGGTTTTGGCTGAGTCCACTGGGCCAAAATAAGCAGATAAAACTATGATTCTAAACTATATTTTTGAAAAGAAGAGCTGAATCTCACGAATAAATGAATGGTTTTCCAAAGAGGAGGTAGTTTTTTACTGTAGTCAAGAAAGTTAATTAATGAGATCCAGATAGATTTACCCTTCTAAAAAGAACAAGATTTGGAGGTTTTGCCAATTCATCAGCCTTTGTATAAATTACATTTGTAAAACCATTGGTTCCAATCAATGTGCATTTAAGAGTCTGTCTATCTAAATTATGAAAGGACCAGGTAAAAGGAAGGGGAAAAAAGAGCAAGCTATAGAATATCCATTAGTAAGATGATTAATATTGCTACAAGCTCAAGCTCCAGTTTCTTTGGCTTCTTTCATGGTGATATAAAGATAATTGTAGGAAAAGTTGAGGAAGAAAAGGTAAAAGAGAGACAAATCCTGCAAAGGGAGGTCATATTTAAAAATATTCAATGTTCCCTTAGGTTTATTGAAAATTATTTATGAAGTGCTTCTTAGTATTAAAGTTCTTCATGAGTTCATTGGAGACATGGTTAAGATTAGTAATCGACTAATTGTCATAGAAAAAGAAATATTGCTAGCAGTCCACAAAAATCTAGCAGTTTGGCTTTTGTGGGTAAAAATGAGGTAATGTGACAAAGTCCTGATTACGAGGAAATATACATAGATTTTTTTAGATCAGAGACAAATGAGATTAATGTTACATCCCACACTGTGCTGGAAGGGGTATCTTGCTTGGTTTAAAAAAAAAAATAATAAAAATTAAAAACCATCTAATTTCCTTTGTTTTTCCTGTGTTTTACATATAAATGTTTCCTGTTCCCATAATATAAAATTTCCTTGTCACATAGCTTGCATTTTCCCAAGATTCAGTAGTGAAAATAAATTAGTTAAATTTACTTTTTATTTAAAGACAGCTTAGCACCCACATTTCTGTTCAGCAGTAGGTTATTTTAACACTGAATTCAGAGCCAGAAGTGAAAACTATGAGGACAAAATCTAATTAATGGAAATATTTCTCCTGATTTTCTGTTTTTCAAAATCTTGGTAAATTTTGTCCTTTAACTGATCTGACAAACTAGTTTAAACTGAACTTGTAGAGCAATGGAAGATCTTTCAGGATAATTTTTCATTTTGATGCATTTTCTCACCATTTTGCAGTTTTGGACAAACAAACATCGTTTTTTTAATCATCATCTGTGGCAGTTAATAACAAACTCATAAGCAAAGCAGATGGATCCATATAAAGCAAAAGCCTTCCCTCATTGGTTCCTGTGCCTTCCCCTCAGCCTCTGAAGAACTTTTACAACAAAATTCAGCCCAAAATCCAATCCCAAAGCAGATACCAAAAGGTTTAACTAGTTATGTTTGGTCTGTATGTGTGGGGTTTTTTAAGGTATTTATTTTTCATCTGATCACATATAGATGGTCTTTTTCATGTTTTGAACATCAGGAATTAATCAGAAATTAAAACTGTATATCAAATGTGATTTGTTTTGTATTTTTCATTCATTTAATCAGACACAAAAGGCTTAAATAGCCTTATGAAAGCTTGAGTGCCTGAACTCTCTTCCATCAGTCAATCAGTCTGGACATCAGAGAGCACCAACTCAAGAGATTCAAAGAGAAAATACTGGATAATCCATTATAAATAAGATTTCCCTGTGACATATTGGCGGATGAGGTGTTGTTAGACTTGGGCAAGTAGGAGAGACTTCAGCAGAGAGGAAAAATTAATTGTTAAAAATGCACTCTGTGGTGGTACATTCTTATGTAAAGAGAACCTCCAAATCTTTTCAAGAAAATCCACGCAATCCACAGTTACTAATTTTCACTCTTTTTAGTGCTGTTAAAAAAAAAGAAGGAAAGAAGAAAGGGCCATACAGTCTTCTCTGGTGGACTACGGCAGTGTAGGAGACTTTTTTTATGTTGATGTAAGATGTCTTTTCATTAATAATTATTTCAACTGTTAACAGAACAAGTTATATTTCAAAAGAAAATAATATCAATAACCTCATGCTAGAACTTTTTTGTTTCATCTTTAATTTGAAACAGCCATGCTGCAACACAACGCAAGCTACATCCAGGTTAACACTTGCTCACAAATGCACTTCTTCTTCATGCATGTTTTCAGAGCAGTTCTGTCTAATATCACCATTTTTTGTAATCATGACTGACTTTTTTTGTTACCGCGAGAAGAATTTTATCCCCAAAACCCCACACGGATGTTCTTTGTAATGCTACAGCTGCCAAGGAACTATCTGGGCTTCCAGGACACTGACTACTGACATAATGAGGAGACAATTACTACAGTCCCTCAGAGTGACCAGGAGAATCAGAAAGGTCTGCTTGAATATCTTGCCTTATGGTAAATTCAGAGAATCTGAATCTCTCTCATGCCCACAAGACCTAACTACTTCCTCAGAGCTGTAGCAACCTCTGTAGCATTTGGAGAAAATTAAACTACATACATCTTGCCAACATCAAATACTCAAAGGAAAACTTTTATTTTAATTACTGTAGACATAGAAAAAGGAGTTCTTTAAGGAAGTCTGTCAACTAAAAGCTATATATAACTCTTGAGGAATTCCTTAGTGATTTTCCTGGTTAAATAGATTTCCTTAAAAAGTACATTTATTTGCTGCACAGGGTGGAATGATTGTAAAATCAAATGCTTATTTTTCAAAAGTCTGATCTGACTTGTTAGACTAACAAAGTAGAGAGTAAAGACACACAATTTGCACAGTTTAAGTTTGTGGTACTGATTTTCAAAAAAATTACTAGGCATTACAGAGCCAATGCTTGTATCTATCACGAAAAGGATCAGAATGAAGTGTTAACCACTGGAGTTAAAGCTATTTCTCTCATTGATTTCAGTAAGCATTTTTCCAGATCTAAAGCTTTTCTATTAGGTTCAGTGCTCTTTCTGTCAGGGCTGTGATATCCATTGAAGCCAAAGAACAGTAAAGCTTGTCTGATCTTTTTGAGACTCCAGTTTCAGTTAAATATCCCAGCAGACTGCTCTCTGACTTAGCATTGTGGAATATGTACCAGCAGCAAGGGTACTACTAAGATGTGAATTGAGAGGTACTTCAGAACAGGGAAAGCAACAGACCATGCATGCAGTCCTAATTTTGTGCTGTTGTGAGGGAAAACAACTTTTTAGCCTTTCATTTCTTTCCAGACGTGGGTAAATTTATTTCTTGCTTAGATTTACATTGCCCTTATTTATTTCTGAGTGTCTGTACTAAAATGAAAATGCTTTAGCTTTTTTAGTGCTTAATTTTGTAAAGAGTTGCCCAGTATGTATTTGTAGTGGTGACATTACTTTTTTTAATGAAACAGCACTAATCTGCAATGTTGTGAGGATTAGCTAAGGACCTGTGAGTAGGCATTCATAGGGATGAATTCAGAGATGATGGCTAACATAAGCTAAGGAAAAGGAGTCACACAGAGTTTGTGTTAAGGTAAATCATAAAAAGAGGGAGCAGAAAAGGAAAAACAACTAAGTGAATGGTATGCAGCATCTAGTCTAATGCACATTAAACTCTCCTTCAGTACACACAACTTTTACTGGTTTCTTTTTATGGTTACCTAATACCTGCATTATTTGATGTTAAAATTTACTGTGCTGGGCATTAAACACTAACTAAAGTCTTAAAAGTAGATTTCATAATAAATTATTTATTAATCTATAACTTACAACAACTCTTGCACTAATTTCATCCTATTGTCTCACAAGAAGAATACCATAAATGTATATTAGCCACAGAAATTCATTTGATACTTGTACCAGAGTAACAGTATTTGACTGTCTTCTGTTTCTTACAACTTCAACTCTGTTTTGAATGTCAGTATATATTTGTTCAGCAACCCAGCTTCTGAAACACAAAAAAAAATAAATTTATTGATTTCTACAGCTGTGAAAATATTTCTGTAACATGGAAAATCTTGGCAGCTCTTCATTCAATCACTTCCTTAATAAGAACAGATCACAATTAAAGAAATCCAGGGAAAGAGAAAGATTAACCTGGGAAAGGCAAATAAGTGAGTCAAGTGAACAGAGTTGAGTTTCATTATCACTTTCCTCTTCAACAGAGGAGTCCTACAAGGACCAGGCCACAGCTGTCACTTGTGTGACAGGGATAGGCATGGTTCCTCCAGGCACATCAGCTCATTTAACAATAATCAGGGACACAGGGCAATTGTCCAGAGAAGGAGGAATATGCAGTCCCTGGCACAGAACTGCATTTTCTCTCTGGTTTCCTGCAGTTAACGCATGGAGCACAGGAGTCAGAGATGCCATGGCACTGTAATGGAAATAAATGACTTTGCAGACCCAATGGAAGGAGGTGAGAGTGAAAAAGCATCCTCACCCCTAGCCCCACTGGCTGTGTAAATCTGTCCCTGCCAAGTGATCTCCAGGAGCTGCTCAGTACCCGCCGCCTCCCTGGGAGTCAGTGAGAGTTCAGGTGCTTACTATGTCATCAGGCTTGACCTTCAAATGCGACACTGCCAGATGCGACGTTTGTTTTCCCACAACAGTGATTGCTTCAGTCAATTATTATTGCCCATCCTAGAGTGCAAACACATAAGGACTTGATTTACAGCGCAAAAGATACATCCTGAATTTACCTCCCCTTCTGTTTTTGGGTTGCCGTAGCATCCTGGCTTAAAGAGATGACAGCAAATTACTTCATAGGTAAATATATCTGTGTATAGGGAAGGATGAATATTAGTCATTCAGGCCATCCTGAGAGGAACATTTAGCATATTCTGGATGTGTTGTGTCCAACACGCCAATATATTTACAGTTTTCTACTTTTTATTTTTGATGTGCTATTTTTTCTGTTCCTCCCTAAAGAAAAAAACATTTGCAAATTTGTTGATTTGGTAGTCTAACCATTAAATCCAGTTTGATACAGATTTAAGATTGTACATTCCATTCTTTAAGCAATGTTTAGGCATTACCAATATGCTGAAAGATAGATGAGACAGCCTCATGGTAATACAGCTTTTAACCTTTCCTCTCCTCTACCATGACGGGGGAGAATTACAGTAAATGATGGTTACCTTGTCTGCAGTACGGACAATTGATTTGACCTCACTGCATCTGATGCTCTAATGGACTTCGTGGCTGAATCCCTAGAGATATAAAATATGTCCAAGTGAATTGGAGCAGGTTAAAGAACGGACCTGCTTTTCATGGCTGGCTCAAGCTATAATAGATATCCCACTTGTTCTGAGAAGAAGATTAAAAATTATCAATATCCAAATCATTAAAAAAAAAAAAAAGTTGTGGCTTCTGTAAATCTACCTGAGTTGTTTGGGATTTTTTTCCCCTCTGTTGAACAGCATGGGGGGAGTCTATGTTGATGACATGAGTTTCTATAACAAATGCTTCCTTTTGTTTACTCTCTCGTAATATGTTCCCTTTTATATTAAGAAACAGACACTCAGATGGCATGAATCAGAAATGCTTTCCTGAAGTCATGCTTGTTTACACCATGAGGAATCCGGCCTTAGGTTTATTTAATATAGATAAAATAACAATACTATATATAATATTTCCTGGAGCAGAAAATAAAATCAAGGACAGATTTCAGAGAATGATGGCAACTATGATAACTGAGTGTTCTTACAGTTCTGCTAGCCACAGTGTCTAAGATGAAAATAATAGTCTAATTTAGTGAGGGGAAAACAAAAGGATTTTCCTTGGCTACTCTGAGTCCTTCAATTGGCAAAGTGCAATTCAACATCTTGTTTCCCCTTGCCTATGCTCTCACGAATTTGTCTGTGTTCTTTTCCCACCAGCATGCACCTGAGCTCGTGGAGAGAATGGGATTCTTGGACCCTTGGTGCTGCAAGGAGAAAAGCCTGTAACATCCCACAGCTGAGAGACCTTCCTCTCTACACTCAGTAGTAACAGATCAGGCAATTTCAATGCTCTTATGTATATGTATTTACTTAATTGCCTCTAAAACCCAAGCTTTAAGAAGACAGCTGTTCAAGTGTTCCGTAACTGACATATGTATATTAGATGATCATTTAGCAAATTTGAAATCTAGGGGAACCCAAATCTTTAACCTGTAAACTCTGACACTGTTTGGATATGACTTTTTTTTTTCTGTAATGACAGAAATAAGTTCTAATCCCAAAGTCTGTATATGAAGATGTGTGTGCATTTTCTGAGTTTTGAAAAGGGTCAGGATATAAGAACTGCACTGGCTTAGATCAGCTGGATTAGAATAAAATGGTGAATATGAAGGATTTTCTGTTATGAATAAATAGGTTGTCAAGGGTCAGGATATTTATACACAAAATTATAATTTGCATCTACATAAAACACAAGTAAACAAATTAATGGAAATGTCCCACAAATTGACAAAGTTTAATAACTTCTAATCCAGTTGTTTGTTGAATAATATTTATCTTTTTTCTTTCACACATCGTTTTTTTTTTAAAATAAGGCCTTTTTTTAAAAAAATGGTCTTTGAAAGTAATGACTATTTATCCTAATGTCTTGTGCCTATATGCAGAAAGCAGAGGCATTTTCCAAGCCCTTTGCTCAAGTCTCTGCGATTATCCATACTGTGTCTAGGGTTAAGCTGAATGCCTAGCATCTATTGGTAGGAAGCGAACAACTGCTGACCATCTGATCCAGCTATTCTTGTATCTGAAAACATTGCCAGGTGCTGCAAGCATCAAGCCACCCGAAAGGCCAAAGTTGAGCACTACGTTATTGGAGTAGATGACACCTTATTCTTATTCTTCAACAATTCTAACAACTTCGAGTCCCTTGCTGTCCTCTTATGAACACAGATGTCATTTTGATGGGGAGACCGACAAAATGACAAGAAGGTGACCTATCAGTGAACTCAGGAGCAGGTGAGACCTATCAGCTTCTAATTTGAAACTGGTGTCAGTCCTGAGGAATGGCTGGTATAATCACATTTGTAACTGATACCCTATAAACTCTGCAAACATTCGCAGTGTGCCTATTATGAGTAATATGAAATTAACAATTCATGTTTATGACACAAGACACCAACTGAATCTAGTAGGTTTCAGTAACTAGATCAACTCCGTCTGTCTTCCAGAGCAGAGCATCACACAGCCTCAGTCAAAGCCAAATGACTGTGTGCTTATGTTTCAATAGGCATTGTATTTTAAAGGCAAACTTTTGTAACTAGGCATATAAGGAGGACCTAAAACCTTGAAATGACGACTTTTAAAGATTCTTTTGCTTGAGAGAGGAGATATTTGTAACGTAAGACAGTAAAACACTAAATGCCTTAAGACATTTGTGACTTTTAAGTTGGAGTTTGGGACCTTACAAATCATACACTGTATCACAATTTTTTTTTAATAACTGAAGGGAAGGCTCTGTGTAAATCTTCTCTCTGGACACATAAATTACCAGCTGCATGAATACTGCCATTAAGACATGCAGACAAGTGCGAGGGGTGGGGACAGGGCAGGATACCCAAAAAAGGTGGAGACACAGAGAAAACCAGACATTTGCTCACAGAGTAATTTATCTTTAATCTGCCTCCACTGTAAGCTGAGCAAGAATGAACACCATGAGTGACTCTGTCAGACTCTCTCACTTCTGAAGCATCAGGACAATTTTTACTTCTTCAAACCAGGCCTTTTCTTCCTATTTCTGTGTTGCTTTATCTTTTTTTTTATAAGAAAAAGTCAAAATTGTAGTGTGCGAAGCTAAGATTTGAATTAAAATCAGGTTCATGTGCAAACTTAGGCTAAACTGCATTTCTGGTTTGAAGATAAAAAAAAATTCTCACAAGCTCTTCCACATATATTTCATACCAAATTGGTAGAAATCCTGACCTTCCTGATCAAAGTGCTGCCAAGCTTGGTGTTTATATTAGAAAAAAGTTCCTTTCAACAGACTTGCAAGTTAAAGAAGGACTAGAAAATGAATCCATTGCAGTTGTTGAAGTATTATTTGGTTAGTGGTGCTAAATAAATTCAGGTACAAACACTAAGTATCTACTGGAGCTTGCTGAGCAGTTTAGTGTATTTTCACTCATACAAACCACTTGAGCAACTAACCTATTGTAGTACTGCTCTAAGGTAGGAGAATACCACATATTCCCATTTTCCAAGAGAGAAAAATGTGCCACAGAGCTTCAGTATTGTAATAAACACTGGATACAGCACTAAAACTAGAAGTCGAGCACACTCATACTTAGTACTCTGACCCAATACTAATACACTGTACTTCTCATTGTTGCTTAGCTCAACCACGAACACAATGTAGTTAACAGAAGACAGGTACAACTGCAAACAGTCATTTTGGAGGATGTCACATTAACTTCAGGTGCATCAGAATCATATAGGAGCACTTGTGTTGCTGCTATGTGAATCTCAAGAGTTCATCCTGGGCAGTTTTAAAACTCACTAGAAATAGCCCAACATAACTATGAAAACCAAATGTCCAGCTTTAAGCTTAGTAGTCCTTCTCCACACCCAAAACCTCATCTCTCAGCATCAGTCTTGAACCTTGAGGTAGGAGCTTTAGACTGTACACATGGCCATTGAAGACATCATTTCTAGACATGTAATATAACAGCTCACTTGAAATCTGGTGGTACAGACAATTGTTTGCTGTTTGGATAGGGCATGTAAAACCTTGATAAAAATGGCATCCATTCAGAGATTTTCTAGGAACCAGTGAAAAACAATTTAGTTTTCCTCCTCCTTACATGCTTATAATTCAACATATGGTTCAAATAGAGAGCCTACCTTTGTGGAACAAAGCCCAGCATGTGCTCCTGCTGTTCAAGTCAACACCGAAGTGTGGCTGCTGAGTAACATGCACCATCTCGCTAAGGTCACAGCAAGTGAAGCAGTGCATAGCATTATAGTCAGAAGAGGGCCTTGAGCTGGGTTGCTGGAGGCAGGACTGGTTGACCTGCTGGATTCTTCTGAAGCTCTATTATTGTACAGTATGTCTCCATCAACAAATAAATTGGTTACATTTTTTATTATCAGCTATAAACATGCATTGTCTTTTGATTTCCTAGTAAATCAAGTGTATGCATCCTCTGCAGTGTTCATTAGAGTAACACTAAGCTCTGACACAAGCCTAGAACAGCATAACTTAAAATTATTACAATAACTTAGCTTCCCCTGCAGCACACACTGAGCCTCCCACTGAGTCCAGCAGATGAACTACAACAAGTAGAAGCCTGGGAGGCCTCTCTGCCCCTTGTGCAGGGCTGAATGAAAACCATTACCATGCAGCTCAGCCCATCACCTGAAAACCTGGCACTGAACATGTCACACTTGGCTGTTAGGAAGTACAAATGACCAGTAGATATGTGATACCAGGCTGCTCCACTCAGAATTATTCCCTCCTGGATGAGAGCTGCCATCAGCAGGCACCATAGCACAGAGCAGAGCCAGACACTGCTCCCTGCCCTAAACCAAAGCTTCCAGCCACGCCACATGCCGCGTGCCATGAGCTGGTCTGGCTGGTGTGGCCTGTTAAGGCTTTCTCCATAGGCTTGCCTAGTGCCTCCAGTAGTGCAGGATGACCTTGAAGGGTTGGGGTTTTTTGTTGGTTTTTTTTGTTGTTGCTTTTTATAAACCAAGCAACATTTCTGTGGAATGATTTCTAGTGTTTTTTACATTTACCAGAAAACCTAACAGGGGATGGGGGGAACAAAAAACAAACAAACAAAAAAACAGCTAGGATCACTTCTGAAAGGTGGACAGTAGAAGAATGGGACAAAAACATTTGTCAAGCTGTTCAGAATAGACCCTGATGTTGAGACTATTCCCTATACGCAGAAAGGAGCTATAGAGCACATCTGTTTTCATGACGTAGCTGCTGGTATTTTGAGCACTCAGGTCCTGTACTTCCCCTTGACCTCGTATCACCACTTTCTGTTAATACAATTACTTTGGGGGCCTCCTTGGTTCCCACCAGCTTTAGTTTTGAAGTTAAACAAAATTAGTACTTTCAGAGCAACTGTAGAGCTGCCAGAAATGTACAGTAGAGCATTTAAAAGCAGGAGAGATGTAAAAGGGAAAAATTGGACTATAAATAGACGTTCCAATTTTCAGTTCTGTTCATCTCCATTACACTGGAGTAGACAGAAGTAAGGAAGCCTGAGTCACAAAAAAAAAAAGAGTTGAGGCATTTGGGTTTGCCTCCATGTCATGTTGAACAGAGAGCAACATCAACCCTGCGCTCATTGCATGTAAGATACCTGTGCCCAAGTCATTCACCTGACCAGGTTGAATCAAGGGTTTAAGTATGACCAGTCCCTATCTCACCCAGCTGCTGTAACTGCTGGCTTATGGGCATTTTCTCCTATCAGGATATACTGAGCCCAATCACTGGAAAACCAGCCTAGTCTGCAAAGCAAACTAGTTCAAGTCCTTGCCCTACTTGATGCTCTCTCAGGTTTAGTAACTGTTATTTCACATCTCACTGTGCTTTGCTGACTACAGAACTCCAACCAGCAAGTACCCTAGTCACTGAAAAATATTCTTCTTTTTCACCAAATGCAGGAAGTCCACCCTGTTTAGGAACTTTCTCCTCAAAGCCAATAAATTTTCAAGATAAGCTTCAGTTTTGGTGACTCGGTGTTTTCCTTTATTTTTTTAATTAAAATAAATAACAGCAAAAAAACCCCACAGTACGTGTTTCAGTGAAAAACCTGTAATCCACTTGAACTGAACTGGTATGGTTTCCCCTGCCATTGGCTGCATGACAGCATTTGCATAGCCCCAGGGAAAGCTCTGACACCCTGTGAAAATCCTACAAGTGGGAAGACAGCCTTAAAGACATCCATTTTGTCGTGTTTACATTTACTGCTAAGGTCAATTACAAAGTTTCACAGAAGTAATAATATTTCCAAAGTGATGCCTTAAGAAAGTCACCTGGGAATTGTAGCTCAGACACAAGATGTTATGCTAGTAACAAAATTAGTGGCTGTGTCTTACTCCTTGGAGCCCTTCTTCTCTTCTCAAATACCCAGGAGACAGAGTTGCAGAGGTGGAGGGGGATCCCTGTGGCACACATCCTTTCCCATTTCCTCTCATTGGTTCAAGTCTGTAGAATGACTACATGGATTTATTGGAAGGAGACAGTTGGAAACTGTCCTGAATGCATGTGACAGATCTGGAGGCATCTCACTGTAATTAATGAGTAGTGAAACAAGTAGTTATTTATGTTGCACATGTCTAATGAATAGAATTAGTCATATCTCTGATTCTTGGGCAGCTATTTATGCTGCTTATCTGATATTTTAAAGGAAACTGCACTGACTGTTCTCTAGTCCAAAGAAGGATGCGTGGGTAAAACAAGAACTGACTTGTGCCTTTGACAAAACATTAGGAAACTGCTTTCCAAGTCTGGAAGTGTCTGGATGTATTTTTCCATCTTTTTTCTTTCTTTGCATTTTCCTGACTTTAGTCTGGAGGTGAAATGCCAGAAATACCCAGAGACAAGGTATGTAACCAGACGGCTCCCCCACAGGCACTGCAGCTCGACGGGTGTTTTTCCAAACCACCTCTGAACTCTGAACCTTCAAATCACTTACAGATCTTTCCCACTCAGAGACAAAACCACATCCCTGCATGACTTTTGAAAGTAGGAGTGTGGTGGAGAGCTTGGCTCAGCAGAGCTCCAGTGCATAGTCCAGCTGCCTTACAAACGCAGCTGGAGTTACTGCGAAGGTTGGTGTGGTTTCATCTGCCTCCTGGAGCTGGGAACAGAGGAGTCGTGGATGCAATCACTGCCTCAGAAATTGTCTGTGTCGGATGATGTTAATGTCTGTGAGACTAAGCAAAAATGGGCACCCATTAGCTCTGTAATTACCCAAAGTAAACTTTCTCCTCTTCTGCTCAGGCTGAGCCTTAACAGAGCTTAACTAACAAAAGGCTCTAAATTTCCGACTACAGGCACTGTTTGACTAGACTGTATTTCTTATAAGAAACTAAAGTCTTCTGTCCCTGGTGATAAGCTTGGTTTTATTATGAAATATAACAGTTGTATTGTACACAAGTGTTTTGTATAACACAATTCACAGAGCTGCCCTGGTGACTGCTGTCATTGACAGTGTACCCTTTACAACAGGACTTGTATGTTGTCGAAACTTTCATGATTCTGCAGAATTATTTCCATGGTTAAAAATTCCTGTTAGGTAACTATTATTGAAGTGTGTACAAGATTGCACATCAAAACATCTTTATTATTAGCTGGTAGGACTTACACTGACTGACAGCAACAGTTTCACAAAAAGGATGTAGTGCAGTTTGTGTTTTTCTTTAGATCAGCCTGTTTTTAGGAAACTATCCTTTGGAGGCTATAAAGCCTGTCTTTAGAAATGAGTACTCCCTTCCTTCACTTCCAGTATCTTTAACAAGTTGCTAGATGATGAATGAGTAATAAAAGAGATTGAAAAATAATGTTTTAATTTTTTCTGGCTAGTATCAGATTATTGTGGCCTCTAAATGGCAAAACCAATGTGGCTACAGTTCTGGAATCCCTGACATAAGAAAGATATGGAGTTGTTGGAATGGATCCAGAGAAGTCTACAAAGATGATCAGAGGGCTGGAACACCTCCCATTTTCACACAAAGGGTCACTGGGCATTGGAACAGGCTGCCCAGGGAGGTGGTTGATTCACCTTCCCTGGAGGTGTTTAAGGCACAGGTAGATGAGGTCCTGAGGGACATGGTTTAGTGTTTGATAGGAATGGTTGGACTTGATGATCTGGTGGGTCTCTTCCAACCTGGTGATTCTATAATTCTATATGAAGACAAGGCTGGGAGAGCTGGGGTTCTTCAACCTGGAGAAGGGAAGGCTCTGAAGAGACCTTGTGGTGACCTTTCAGTACCTGAAGGGGCTACACAAAAGCCAGGAAGAGACTTTTCACAAAAACCAGGGAGAGTCTTTTTGCAAAGGCCTGTAGTGAGAGGATTAAGGGCAATGGGTATAAACTGGAGAGGGGCAGATTGAGACTAGACATAAGGAGGAATTTCTTCAGTTTGGGGGTGGTGAGGCCCTGGCCCAGGTTGCCCAGGGAAGCTGGGGCTGCCCCATCCCTGGAGGTGTTCAAGGCCAGGCTGGATGGAGCTTGGGCAGCCTGTGCTGTGGGAGGTGTCCCTGCCCATGGCAGGGGTGGGACTGGGTGGGCTTTAAGGACCCTCCCAACCCAAACTATTCTATGATTCTATTGTTCTATGATTCTATGATACAATTACTATGGAAATGAGCAACAGTTTAAGAGTCTGGGGGCTGATAAGTTAGGGCCCAATTCTGCTTCATTAATTATGCATATAATCAAGATACTCCAAACCGAGGACTTAGTGAGAAGCAAATGGAGTTTTACATAAAATGAAGAAGGTATTAAAGAGAAAACTAATTGGCAGCACAGGAGAGAGACAACAAATCTCAGCGGGTTTTTGCAGCAGAAGCATCCCTGTGAGCCGCCCGCTGGGGAGCCCCGAGCTGCCCTCGCTGCCCGCCAGGTGGCGCGCGAGGTGCCCGCACGGCGGCTGCCGCCTGGCTCGTAGCGAGCGCGGGGCCCCCCCAACCGGCCCTGCCGCGGACGCCGCCGTCGCGTAATCGTAGAATCACAGAATCGCAGAAAAGTTTGGGTTGGAAGGGTCCTTAAAGCCCATCCAGTCCTACCCCTGCCATGGGCAGGGACACCTTCCGCAGACCAGGCTACCCAAGCTCCATCCAACCTGGCCTTGAACACCTCCAGGGATGGGGCAGCCCCAGCTTCCATGGGCAACCTGGGCCAGGGCCTCACCACTCTCAAATTGAAGAAATTCCTCCTTATGTCTAGCCTAAAACGGCTCCTCTCCAATTCATACCCATTGCCTCTCGTCCTATCAATCATCCTGAAACATCCAAAAACCTTCTCATGAGCCTTTGCTCGTCATGTCTGTGGCTGCTTACCAAGGAGTCCTTCACAGTACTGTGTTCAGAAGCAGGAGCCTATGAAATCCCCTAATGTGATGGCACCTGCATCCACATTTAGGTTTTCTGCATTTATTTTATCTCTATTCTTTATTTTAATCCTGAGAAACTATTTGTCTGATGTTTTGTAAGCTGACTTCCGTGTAAAGACTACAACTGCATGTTGAAAACCTGCAGAAATGTTTAGAAGGTGAATTGTCCAGTGAGACTGATGTGTTTGTCAGTGTGTTACTGTAGGCAGTATTTTATCAAGGAAGTGATGTTAACTACTCTGCCGACATCACATTAATGTTTCTTGCTTCCTGTCTGCTCACATTACTAACCTAAGTAGCTGTGTAATACTCATGTGCCAAAGTCACAAATGCTGACTTAAATGCCTGTCAGAGATGCTGAGGTCATTGAGCTCGACTGAATTCATGTTTCTGCAGTGTTCTGCTCTGGTGGGACCTCAACAGTTCAGCACAAAATCCTACTTTTTACTCAGTATCCTGCATTCAACATTTCTCTTACTTCATGTTCTTATAGATTAGGTCTCAGTTGCCATACACAGAATAAACTGTAATAATGACCTAATTCTGGACCTAAGTGGTCCAGAATGTCTTGAGAGTAACTTCACGGAGGTCAGTTGGCTGGGCCCTGGACAGTTCAACTGGCAGGCATTTGGTTCCAGCACACCAAAAAGCAGTGCCAGAGCTCACTGTCAAGAGTCACTGGACATTAAAACTGTGTGGGATTGCAGCAAACCCTGGATTCACAATACCAGGGCAATTAACAGCGTTATAAAATGTTAGCAGAGATGGTGGACAGATATAAAGGAAAGAGGAAAGGAAGAGAGGAAGATAAGGAGAGCAAAAAATGATTTGAGACTAATATACAGGAGAGTTATAAGGTACTGCTGTTCATTTTTTGAGCCTACTCATATGTGTGGATGAGTGTATGCAAGTGCCTGTTACCCCAGCACATGACCATAGTAGCTGCTGCTGCAGAACAAATAAGAAAAGAAAATGTGGAAACAGACGGTGAATAGAAAAGGAAAGTGGTCTAGAATAAGGAATGCTGCTATTTTTCATTTGCCTTTCAAGACTGATGGGCTTGCATAAACTTGCATAGCTTCCTTATGGAAGAACTGATCTTTTTTTGAAAATGAATGCAAAGATTCACTCCTTGGTAGAGCTATTTCAAAGTGGTAAAACAGGTGGCTCTTTAAAATGTTTTTAAACAGTAACACTGAAAATTCTTAATGGTAACAGCACAAAAAAAGGCAGTGTTAATTAATTCAGTCCTTGTTGATAAAATACTGCTGTGCTTTTGAAGTAAAAATTTCAAACTGTGTTTGTTTGCTAGGAGTTCAGCTCTCTTTTCCCCTTTCTTTTAACTGAATGAGATTTTGGTTCTGCCTGTCATTTTGAAGTAGAGTGGAGAAGTAGGAAAGGCCCCCATGAGAAATGAATTTAACAACCAAATGCTGCTCCTTAAAAACCAGAGCAGCTCCTCTGTGCCAGGGTGCACAAGCACAGAATGGGAGGGTTGTACGCTGCCCACAGACTCAGTGTTGCCCAAGTCCCATTTGGGCTTTAAAGACCATTAACAACATGTTTTAACATGTTCTAAAAATTTAGAGATTTGTAAGTCTGTCCACAGCCATCACATGGAGCTCTGAGTGATGAAACTTTTAGCTGCTCCTTATTTTATTTGGGTGTCTAAGGAAAAGCTAATACTTAGTACAAATCCTGCATCTATGATCATTTTTAAGTTCTGGGTTACCTCCTAAGTTCTGTTTAAGTTTTCCCTTAGAAAAACTGAAAGAAAATCCTTTACTTTGAGCTCTATCAACATACATGAAGTTTCAGTTTTAACTGAATTGAAATCATGAAGATCTATTCAATGTTAGTTTGGTTCTGCCTGAGTTGCCACAACGCTTTATTTTATGTCAAGAGGATGTTTGGGGGTTTGTGGGTTTTTTGGCTGATCATGATTTCTTTGGTAAAAAGATGGCATCCAAAACCCACTGTCTGGCACTGTGAATGTCACCCTGCTTGCTCCCAAGGGCAAACCCTAGAGAAACAGGCAGCTTACTCAGAAATATGCTACGTTCATATCAAGCATTTTGTTTCCTTATCTGGAGATACCAGTTTTGGAAGAACTTGATTTCAGGGCATGAAACAGTTCCAAAGACCACTCGGGCTTGACCTTCAAATGCCTTACAAAGACACAAACCCTGAAAATGACCCTCCACAACCTAGGAATGTTTGCGGAAGAAAAAAGAACAAATGCCAGGGGCATATTCTTGACCATGTAGCTGAGTCAATGATCTACAGTGCTCAAAAACAGTTGAAGCTTTAGTTAACAGTGAATAGGTTGTCTTAATCTAGAAAAACAGAGTAACACCACAAAGGCTGAGAGTTTATGAACGTATATTTTAAATATAAGCATGCTCCTATATGACGGGAAAGGGAAAGGAGTCTGAAGTTGAAAAAGCAATTTTGTATTTTGTGTCTGCTATCTGGGAAGAACAAGGAGTTGAGGAGTCATACCCAGGAGCAGGCTCATGACTTCTGCAGATTTGCTTAGAGTCCCAGCAGTATGATAGACCCAGTGCCACATGGACATCCCAGTGCACCCCAAGAACCTGCCAGGAACATGATAGGGGAAACAGCTGGAGTAGCCGTAACACCTATCAACATCTCAGCAGCAGTATTTTCAGCACTGTAAATGCTTGCCTACCTGAACTTGCACCATCAATGCTTCAATGTAATATGCCCAGAAAGACGGAGAGGCTTTACCAGACCCAGCAGCACAGAAGTGGAACATGTATGTGGGACAAGTTTGATAGTTGTCTTAACTATAGCTGATCCCAAAACTATGCAGGAAAACACCCTTAATGAGAGACAGGGAAAATAACTTCTGTGGGTTTATTTATGCATTGACATTTGAGTGTTTGGGACAAAATTCTTCAAAGAAGCAAAGGCATTTATTTATCTTTTCCTACATCATTATATTTTCATTTCAAAATATGACTTTTTCATGAACTATGTTACTTGTTACAAACCTGAATGGCTACTGTGGTTCATGTATCATATACATGTTTACAAATCACACTGTGCTCCCTGATCTGCTTTCACAACATATAAAACGTGCTGCTGTAAATGGGAATATAGGAGTGGTAAGTGTTCAGGGGCTGGCATTTAGCATCACCTACTGAAACCCTAAAACTAAAAATAAAAGAGAGGCAAACAGCAGTGCTCTGCTTTGCATATACTTATGGTCAATGAGCAATTCCAAGGATCTAGGTCTGATTTCACAATTCTGCATATACACCCTTGGAAATATTTTCAAAATCTGCAGCAGTAAATGTGCAGACATCCGGTGGTTGGATTCTGATCTGAAATGAATACTTACTTCTATTAATTAGGAGTAGACAAATTCTGTATGATGACTACCCTAACAAAAACAGAACTTAATCTGTGGATTTGAAAAACTGTGTTTGAAAAGAACAATCACAAGATCTGTAAGTATATTTAAGTTTCTCTAACTCCCACTGATTCAGTACAGGCGCCTAAATTGGAGTTTATATGTAAATACTTGCCCTTAGTGCATCAGGGCAAGATTTTGTTCCCATCAAGTTTATTGATACTGTGACATGAAACTGCATGACATAAAACTATGTGACATAAAGTAAACTAATATAGCAAGAAAGTCAACATGTCCATGAAAAATATGTTCATATACCTGCTCTGTCTTCCTAGCCTTTTCTTTCTTTCTTTGCTTAACTGTTGTGCTTCTTCCTATGACCTGTTTTTGTCAATCTCAACAGAAAAACTTCATTAGAGCAGATGTTCTTCAAATTGATGCCAGGTAATTTAATTTCAGGTAGAAGTTGAACCTTATTAGGACTGACTAATTCTTGCAGCTTTTCTGGTTTGAGTTATATTTAACAGCACTTGGTAAACCAACTTAGCATGAACTTTATTTCTATTCTTTTTCCTAAGGGATAGGTGTTCCATGCAGATTCTTTACTATGAATAACTCACCCTGCCTTCTAACCTACTGGGGCAGTGAGCCGGCCCCATGTAACCATCCTCACACAGCTCTGCCACTCACCTGCTGACCCAGGCACTCACATCAATGTCATACTATTAACCCAGATCTATTCACACGTTAGGCAAATCTATCTTTTTTTCCCCTCTGTCACAGACATATTCTCTCTTATTTGGGCAGAGAATAGCAGGTGACTGTTTATGTGGACATAACTGTCTGTATGCTTTCCATGTACCTCATCAACCCTCAGGGTCATACTTACGCCAGCTTGACCAAATTTGAGGAAAATCTCTCTTTTTGTTCCATTTCACTTACTGACTTACCCAATCCTCACATTTGTTTTCTTTTGTGAGTGCAAGATAATCTAGGGTGAAATTGAACCACTGTGAGGTACTGTTGTATTTAGGGGCACCAGACTGGAACAGGTGTAATCCAGCCTCAATCCACTCAGAGCTGGGCATGTTAGACTGTAGGGCAAGTGTGATACCAGTTTCTGTACACCCCACATAATGTATCCATTTGCACAGAAGTCACCAAAACTGTTCGGAACTGCCATGCCAGCTTTACTTTGGGATACAGCTGAGAAGCTTGCATTTAGATCCTCTTGGGAAATGGATACAAACTTGTATTTCATGTCAAAGCATGTAACCCTGCAACAGTTCTGCCATTCAAGCAAGTCTTGTAAATTTCTATTTGCCTAGAATGAATAGATATAATCTTATTCATACTTTAAAAACCACAAGAACACACACCAAAAAAAATCATAAAAAATCAAAACACAACAAAAACCAACCCCTAGACTCTTGTTTTACCTTCATTAGAAAAACTGATCTTACTACTGGGATTGTAACTGTTCTTCATCATTTTGCTTGGTTGTAGTGTAGAACACGGGGCTTACAATGCTAGTCACAGGGTCCATAAGTGATTTAATATTTAAGAAGAAAATAACATTTGTCAGTCACACCTATTGTAAGTTTACACACTCTACGCCCCCCAGCTATCTATGTGAAGTGGACAGATACTATATTAAGAGCTCAATGTAACTCCAGGCATTTTTAATCCCTTTCTTCCACTCCATTCTTCTATCAGGCAATCAGTTTAGGTCAGACTCACCTCAGTGGCTGAACACAGCAACCTGCCTTTAGAAGCAGAAAATCTGAATTTTCACACTGCTGACCTTAGTGTTTTGCAGACTATTGATTGCAAGTCATCAGGTTTCAGCAGTTCAAAGTGATCAACCTCTGGAAAAGAAAAGCAGAAAGAAGGAATGAACCCAAACACAGGATGAGGGCACTGTTGCAACTGAACTGACAAACAGCATTAGGCTGATTTCAAGTAATATGGATAAATAGTAATGAAAAGATATTCTCTAATCTCTTCTATGCAGCATCAGAATGCAACCAGACAGAAGTTCATAGCACACCAGTGTGCCCACAAAGGCTGGGCAAGAAAATTGCCCTCCTCCAAGAGCTCCAAATGAAGCAAAAGCTCCAAATGCTCCCTGTTTCTCTCCAAGGGCCCATGACCAGGTTATGCTTTGGTCCAGTCAGAGCAAGAGGCACCACCTAAGCCAGAGACAGGTGGCAGGGGTAACAGGGTTGGTAACAAGCCCATCAGTCCTCTTCAGGCTCCTTCCAGGAAGAGAAAACAGTGACAGCAGACAGCAGTGTCCAGGTGAAGGCTGGAGGTTGCCAAGCAGTTCCCCAGCAGTTTGCCCACTGATGAGCAGCAGGGATGGGAAGGGCAATGGGAACAACTAAAGCAGGGAGCCAGAGAGTCCTGGAGGGATGGTGAGGCCACCTCCAACAGTCTCTGTCTGAATCTAAATGCCCATGACTTCATTCCAGCTCTGGTGAGAGACAGAAGGATTTGTTCTAAACATTTAAAACAAAGGTGGAAAAATGACATGTTTGGTTGGAAAAAGGAATTTACAAAGTTTTATAAACTCACCATGGGGATTTATTTAAATACTAGGTTTGAAAAGTTGCATAACAAGCAAATACATGCAGGTAATTTTTATGCATCTCACCACAACTACAGAAAAGACTCTTTTCTGACACTCAATCACAATATTGAAAATGTATTTCCTCCCTTGAGATACTAATAGCCAAGATTGTCAAAAGGGGATTTTTTTAAAAACAAAAATTCCTCAAGCTAGGAATATTTAAGACAATGTCAAGATCTTTATCTATGCTTTGGTTTTCAAAGTCTCCTGTCATAAATACATTTAATGCAATCCATACAAGACAAATAAGATCACTTGTTTCCCAGACTTAGCTACTGCAATGAACTCATACTCCGTACTGTTCAGATGGCCAGCTGAGCTCTAGTTTTATGGTAAGAACTCTTTGGTGTATAAACACATCCACAGTCATGTTCTTAATAATCTTGTGTAGTAAGTCAGAAATATGACAAACTTTATACCTTCTTGAGACCATGAAATGCAGGAAATCAGTCTCTCTGTGTCCCCCTCCACATCAGTGTCTAGGAGTCCATGGAGTCTCCAGCTTTGTTCAGCAGCCTCTGACACTCAACTGTGCTTCCTGTTCTTTGTCATAAAGTATAGTGGCAAAATATAGCTATTATTTTGCTATGTTTAACTTGCAGGGTTTGTTGGTCCTTTGTTCCTCTTATTGTATTGTATGTCTCAGAACCATGACATCAAATGTCTAAAGTGCTATAGCCTGGAGGAGATTAAAGGTAACAACTAGAAATACAAATAAGAAAAAATTCTAGGTTTGAGTTCTGTTCTACTTGAACCTGACACTCATATCAGCCTAGAAATTTTTTTCAAAGGAAAGCAGCATATTCCCAGACAAAACAAGGAAAATGCCAGTGATAACCAGTTGAGAGCATGTGACCACATCCTCCACTTCCTCATCTAGAATTGTCATTTTTCTAATCTCTCAAACAGAAAAGTACTGTTAGAAGATACCTAACAAAGAGCTCGCCACCTCACAAGCAGCCCTCTGCTCTCCACACAAGCAATTAGTGTGCATTTCTACTAGCTTTTCTTTGAAGTAATTGTTTTTCATTGACTTGGCTACTTTTTGACGTTGCTAAACTTACAGAATGAAATTAAACTGGACATTCATGTTATTTCCCTAGAAAATGGTTTAATTTTCCCTAGAAGTGTTTTCATTTTCACAAAACAGTCAATGAAGTTAAATTTCATGTAACTTACCATGTTTGAACTAGCAAATAGTTTGGAAAATTATGCCTTTGTGGTTTTATTAACAAATGCTTTTCTTTTACCATTCTTAATGTGTTGTGGTATTGCATACAGTAAGAACAACTTTAAGACATCACTATTATAACATGGCATTCTGATTCAGGATACATTATTTAATATTAGACTAATCGGGCCCTTAGGACATAAGTTAGGCTGCGAATTTCAAGTGTTTTTTTTTATAAAATGTTTGCAAATGGTATGCATTCCAGATGTTTGTTCATTTAATTAGAAGATAAAAGATTTTTGTCTTTGACTGGACCTTGCTTTTGACTCTTCTTGCCTGTGTGTGGTTTGTATTGTTCTTGGCTAATGAGATATAGGATATGTACTAAATATTTACACATTAAAGGCATCCTTCATACAGCATGAAGGTGTTGATACATCAAGGATACCTAAAACATGCTGAGATTCCAACAACTTGTCAGACAAATTAGCACCTTACCAATCGGGGGTAAAATTGAGTTTCACGTTTCTCCCTGTTGGGAAGAAAAAAATCAAAAATCACTGTAGTTTAATACTTTCTTTGTAAATACGAACACAAAAGGCTTTATCAGCTCTGTAGTGCAAATTATTGCCCTCACCGACTATCTGATTTTTAATTCATTGGTTTTAAATCATGCCAGGCAGTTCAGAGCAAATCCATTGTGCAGACATCTCCCCTCTTTTATTTCTTTCACAGTTAAAATCTATATCAATATACTAAAAGGAAAATAGTCCCTGTCAAATCTGTATCTTCCACTAGCGTATAACTACCAGGGGTTTTTAACCCAAAGTCTAGGGAGTATGTGGGGTTAAGGGACTGTATGACAATGAGACTATATATGTTAATTTTTTAACTTTTTTTGTTAACTGGTAGGTGCTGAAAATCAGTGCTTCAGATTGTTGACACCCTGTATGAGACATTAAGAGCACCAGAAAGACCTACTGTCATATAATTCAGCCTAATAACCTATCCCAACCTAATAACTGATCTGACAGTAAGGTAAGATCAACCTTAGGTGCTGTGAACAGTATATTAGGGACAAATGACTGCCCTGCACCTTTAAATCCCAAATCAAGTATGTACTGGAGATATCATGACACAAATCAATATCTGCACAAGATTTGGGGAGAAGGAGTTACTATTATAAACCTCTAAGACATGAATTACTCATGCAGCAGAAAGGTTTTCTTGAACTTACATACCTCCCCATCATACCATCACTAACATACATTTTCCAAGATTAAGGGATCAGCAAATTAAATCAACCAATAATTAAAGAAAGAGGGAGCCTAAGGTTTCTACAGGGATCAAGTATGCACCTGTAAGTCCTTTCTCAGTTTTCCCTTCACAACTTCTTCATTCTCAATAATCTCAAATTCATCAGGTTTTTTTTCTTTAATACAGGGAAGACATTTGTTGTGTGTATGCCTGATTGAAGTTGCTTGAAACTCCTTTCAGAAGGAATTGTCACCACACTAATGAATTTTATCATCTGCCCTTCTTCTTCATTTATCATCAAGGCCTCATATCTAAACAAAGCATATGTGCCTCTCTGTTCCACATCTGGATATCCACTCAATGCCACTGTTATCCTATGGCCACTACTTCCCATTAACCAGGATGGGACACCTTAACTGGTGTCATGCATGCAACCCCATTTATTCAAAGAAGATATAAAACTTGTTACAGAATAGCTGCCTGGGAAGAGTTATCAGAAGTGGGTATTTAATTCTGAGGACGTCAGTTACTTTTCTTCATGTGTGTTTTTCAGAGTTCTCAGTACAGCAAAGTCAGTAGGGCTGTTAGTGCCCAGCATCTGTAACAAGGCAGACAAGGGCTGCTGAAGAGATATGGGATTGAATGCTGACCATATGGGAACGTATGGCATGTGAGAACTGTAAACATGTATTACGTACATTAAAACACTTGTATAGGATTTGCCTCAGGGGAAAAAAAATCCCAAAGAAAAAGATGTAGAATGTTTAAATCCTTAAAAGAGAAATTTTAGTTCCCATATATCTATTGACATAATTTATATATTTGTAATTAAAGGGAGCTCATTCACTGGCAGGATCATAAATCTGCAGATAAGTGTCAGTATTCAACTAAAACAATAATGGGAAGCACTAATTGCATGTAGTCTGTTACACAGCTACTGGAATCAAGTAGTGAAAAGCATCATAGTTCCTTATTAGTTAGGACCACCTAGAGTGATGGAAAGCTTGAATGATCAAAGAGAAGAGTTTTGTGCTGCAAATTATATACTCTTGAGTTTTCTAGCACTTGACATGCTAACTACTGAACAGGGAAATTAATGTAGTGTCAGAGTACAAAAGTTTTCTTTGCATCGAAGACAAGGAAACAATATTCAGTGTTAGGTTCCTAGTTCTTATTGTATCACAAAACAGTTTTGCAATAACACCAGAACTCAATAACTTTTTTTTTTTTGCCTTCATTAATCAACAAAACTTTACCTTTTCTTCCTAATCCCAAAGCATGAGAGAACTTATCCTACTTTCTCTGAATATTCCTCCACTGTGATCACTGGGTATTAGGAGTGAAGAAAAATTCAGGACATAATTTGTTTCTAGAAATCCAGAGTAATCTAGAGTGGTTATTTACTTTTCATAACTTGGTTATCCAGTCCTACAGAATTATTTCTGTGTCTTGACTGAAGAGCTGAAATCTTTCAAAGTGAGTGGTTTACAGTATCTCTGCAGTATTGTTGGTCTTGTCTGGACTCATACAAGGCACAGTCTTTCTTTAAAACATTTTTGTGAAAAAAAATATATTCCTATGAATTTCTGTAAATACTAACAAAACCAAACATGACTGAAACAAGCTCTACGTTGGAACTGAGTGAGGATTGTTTTGCAAGAATTCAAGTGGCTCCAAATTCTATAAGCAAATCTTCAATCTATTCACATGTCTGGACCTGTTGCTGTTCAGTCTCCAGCTTTCAGGTCATTCTGCAGGTCATGACCTTTGATTTTGTGATTCATCAAATAATATCTACTCTGTGGATACAGAAAAGCCTTCTGGTATAAGTGAGAGGAGCTGGAAAGAAACCTGAACATTAATTTTAAAATCTGTCTTAAAAAAACAAGCATCCTGAAGTGTGACTGAATAAGAGTAGTCATCTCCTCCAAGAGAGATTTCATTTAAGAAAACTGAGGGACATAAGCAGGAAACAAATAGTCTAATGCGTTCAATAAGGATAAGTTTTTCTATAGAGTTTTACCCTCTATGCATACCAGTTTAGCATTTCTCTTTAAAAACTTCACAACTTTTTTGCCTGAGCACCTCTAAATTCTCTAAAACCACTAGAATCTCAAGAGGTTAATACCTTGCTATAGCAGGTAGAATTTTTCTATTTAATATATTGAAGATTACATTTATATACATTTATATTTTTACATATTTAGCATCTATTATTGTATAAACATGGAATATATTTAATGTTTCCCCTCTAGAAAAGCAACACACACTGGCTAGAAAATTATTCACAAGTATTAGGTTTGATTTATTTGTGGTCTGAAATCAAGTAAATAGATCTCAGTATAAAAGGGACAAATTCCTCACTAGAAAAGTTGCCACCACCACCTTGCAAGTATCTGAAATCCACTTTCTCACTACTAAAATGTCAGGATGTCTTTGTTGCAACAGCTTGACAGAAGATTAAAGAAAGAATAAACTGGTGCGTGTGATCATGGGCACCACTACAAAGTCAGCAGTACTTCACAAAACCCTCAAGCTCCAATCTCATTTGAGTTTGCTTTCTGTGGTTATTTAATCCCTGTACAACACTGTTACAGAGTCAGGAGTGAGCCTGACACCTAAATTCTGCCCTTTTGAAGACAACGACAAGCTCACATTGAAGTTCAAGTAGAAGATAAAATATCTGTGTTCAGATTTAGGAAGTCAATATAACCTTTTGGAAGAAATTGAGACTGGGGATGTCAGCTTTGAACCATCCCCATGTTTAAGGTTCAGACCTCATTAGGTTTGGCTACGAATACTCTCTAATTACTAAGAGAGTTTCCTCAAGTTGCACTTAAGAAATTCATCTTTTTTTTGTAAGTTGTAAAGTATTCATATAAAGCTAAAAACTGTGGGAAAATTAGCATTGATGGATGTTTTCTTACCCTCCATCAGGAAATTATGTACTTGAAACTCATTACAGATCTTCATAAAAAATCTGTTGAATGTGCCTTGGGCTTTGTGCTGATCAGCACACACAGAGTTTGCTGCATAATTCATCTCTCCAGTGTCACATTTAATGTATAACATGTATTTCCTGTTAATTATGAAAATAAAAATGTGGCCTTTCTTTTAGAAACATAATCACAAAATTACTACAGAAATTAAGAAACACAGAGTTGTATATTACACAAAAAATTTTGTTTTCTTTCAAGTCACTAACCTCCCGTGCAGGAATAAGAGGAAAGTATTAAATTAAGAACCCACCAACATGCTTTGCTTCTCCTTCATGCCCCAGTCACAGCCTTTACCCTGTGACAACACAAGGAGAGGTGAGTGGGATCTCTGTTGTCCCACTGGCTGCCAGGAACACCTTTCTCATTGGAATCATGGGTTGGTATGCAGTCCACTTATCTTCCTTCCTTGGGGACAGGTCTTGATGGTTTTGTGTCTCTTTTCATGCATATCAATGAAACATTAGGCATTCTGTAGCTCATTTTCCTCATTCAAGGTTGAAGATTATTCAGTAATATTCTACTTCACTTCACCCATCTATCTATCTATATGAGTCTGTTAGGCTTGCCTTACCAAAAGAACGAAGAAACAAAATTCCCATCATACCTACACAAATATATCTTATGAAGGTATATGGTCTGCCATGTTGAAAGGGTAGAAAAGGGAAAAAGAGTAAAGTGATGGAGTGAGAGAAGGAAGCAAGCAACACCATAAATCTGAAAATACATCATTCTTATTTGGAATAAGATGGTGGAGGAGTGGTCTTATCTGCACACAATGGTGTATTTTGCCCCTATATTTTCAGTGATACATTGATTGTTCCCCTTTGGAGAAACAATTCTGTGCTGTGATTATTTGCTCTGTGGGTGGTAAAACAACTGGATTAATATTACTTTTGTAGTTCACACTAGCATCACATCAACATTAGGATTTAACAGGGCTTTGCTAACTACCAAGTCAAAGCTGATAGTGTCATAGATGTTGTAGATCTATTCTAACCATAAGATTGTATTGCCCACTTGGAGTACACCAAGTTATTGCAGTGTACAGTTCCCTGAGGAAATAATATGTATTTTGTGATCACGGGTACATGCATCACTTTCAAATGCAACCACAGGTAGCCTGAAGTCTTCCTCAGACACTATGGCTCTGTACCAGCTGCAAGAAGACACATGGGAGCTACAGGATAATCTGAATGGGAGGAAACAAGGCAGTTGAACTTATACACCGCCAAATTTTTTTCCTGAGGAAGTTTTCATGGTGTCCTTGGAATCAGACTATTTTCTCTCACTTGTGAGACAGTCCCATAGTTCTCCCTCCTCAGAAACTTCCCCTTTGACTCTTGCCAACATGAAAATCTTCATCCGTAATTAATAAGGTTGGTCAAGTTGACCAGCTGCCTATATTGATATAAGTTGTGTATTGGTGATAGTGCTAGTGACCTCTAGAGAAATGAAGTTGGATAGAAAGATACATTACCAGTAGTGGTGTCCAGGAACCAGAATAAATTTCCATTTCCCCAGCTGTGCAGCAGAACTACACCAAAACAACTCTGAAGGATGAGTACGACTTCGATGAGGGGTTTCAGTGTCACTGTTCCTTGTACAGATGTAAAAAAGAAATTTCACTGCCGGAGCTGATGGCTATATAGTTGTAAAAAGGGGGCTGGAGGGAACATTTCATTTTTCAATAGCTAATCTCCATAAGAAACAAAACTAGACTTGGCAGAAAGAATTAAGTGGGTTTTAGCCTTGTCTTTCAATATGATATTTAAAATCTGAGTTAGCAAAGAATACACTATCACCAGTTATGGTGCTATCTGATTTTTTATGGAATACTTAAGCATTGACTTCTAGAAACACATGGCTATGTAAAATCATTTAGTTCTTATTTTTTTAAAAAAGAAATATGTCTCTATTCATGATTGTGGGGAAAATTTAGGAAGTGACTTCTAAAACCACAAGACCTGGAAGGCTAGACATGCCAAATGTATCCACTTAACTTCAAACTCATGGCTTTGAAGCCAATCTCATGATTTCTATATACTTAAATCATATTTTATTGAAGTGTGGGATGACAATGTTGCAATTGTAGGGACATAACTTTTATCATTCCAGACTCAAAAAAAATCTCTTAAAAATCACTGGTATAAGCTTTCATTCCTGCCTTTACAGATAGCTGAACAATGCCACTTCAGCTTATTTAGAAGGTGAAGATGTAAAACATTTCTGAATAATATAAGCAAACATGAAACAACCTCTAAAGAAAAAAGATCATGAAATATTCTTTTATGTAATGCAGAGACTTTATAGAGTCATCTTACAGTAAGGCTTTTCCCATCACCTCAGCATTTCACCTCAGGGCAAATTCATAGATTTTTTTCCAAGGTATTGATTCTCTTGTGTTTTCTAAATGAGATTTAAGTAATAATTTTAATTTTTTTGCATGTCTAGTTTTGGAGTGCATTGCCTTGGAACAACCCATTCCATCACTACATGCTGCACCTATTCTACATTTCTTACATACTTTAGGGTATTTTGCCTTTAAAATTTCTTTTGACACTTTTTATCTGCTGCAAGTTGGTTTAAAATATTAGAAAAAACAAAGTAATAGAATGATTAAGATGCATTCCATGCTAGAAGCCCAGATGTTCATCAGACCCACTGACTTCCTAAAGCCTTGTATTGTTTTCTTTTTCAACCTCAGGTTTCTTTCTTCACTGTTGTAAGCAGTGAGAATGATATTCTTTGAGAATATATCTGTGCAGATCATTTGTCCTTTAAGCACAGTATCTTGTTTGCAATATTTTTTTATATCAGAACTGGATTTATATTGATAGACAACCTTGACATAACATTTAAGACAAAATATTATTGCTGTATTAAACTATATTGCATTTTTTTCAGCTCACCTGATAGAATAGTTTGATTTTTGTAATTTAGATCACAGAGACTCAGAAATTCAACAAATCAAATTGAATCTGGCAGATCAAGATGTACTCCTCCTTAGTTTTGCTGAGGACTCCATACATCATCTAAATTTAAGAAGAGGAAAGAAAAAATTTGTAGGAATATGCAGCTCTTCACGCCCTAGCCTTTTAAAGTTAAGAATTCCTAGTATACAGAATAATATTGTTCTAAAAGCAATGTATATGTTGTATGAACACTGAGGTACTTAACTACTTAAAAACCTGACAACTTTTTTGCCTCAGTCTTCACTGATAACTACTCTCCTCACCCCTCCTGGTTCATGGGACAGCAAGATGATGGGGAGTCAACCCCTTCTCACAGTAGAGGAAGATCAGGTTTGTGACCACTTGAGGAATCTGAACATTTATGAGTCTCTGAGACCTGATAAGATGCATCCCAGAGTCCTGAGGAAATTGGCAGATGTGGTTGTCAAGCCACTCTCCATGATATTTGAAAAGTCATGGCAATCTGAAGTCCCTGATGACTGGAGAAGGGGTAACACTGTGCCCATTTTTAAAAAGAGTAGAAAAGATGACCCTAGGAACTACTGACCTGTCAACCTCACCTCCATGCCTGGGAAGAAAATGGAACAGATCCTCCTAGAAGCTCTGCTAAAGCACATGGAGGACATGGATGTGATTAATGGTGGCCAGCACAGCTTCACCAGGGGGAAATCCTGTATGACCAACTTAGTGGCTTTCTATGATGGGGTGTAAACAGCTGTGGGCACAGGTAAACCAACAGATGTGATCTATCTAGACTTCTGTAAAGCCTTTGACGTGGTCCCCCACAACATACTTCTTTCCAAATTAGAGATGTATGGATTTGATGGGTGGACTATTCAGTGGATAAGAAACTGGTTGGATAGTCGTATTCAGAGAGTGGTGGTCAACAGCTCAAAGTCCAGATGGAGATCTGTGACAAGTGGTATCCTTCAGGGGTCCATACTGGGACTTGTGCTGTTTAATATCTTCATCAATGATATTGACAGCAAGATTGAATGTATCCTCAGGAAGTTTGCAGATGACAACAAGATCAGTGGTGCAGTTGCCACACTGGAAGGATGGGATGTCATCCAGAGGGACCTGGACAGGCTGAAGAAGTGGACTTGTGAGAACCTCATGAAATTCAACAAGGCCACGTGCAAGGTCCTTCACCTGTGTCAGGGCAATCCCCAATTTCAGTACACAATGGGAGATGATGTGATTGAGATCTGCCCTGCAGATAAGGGCTTGGGCGTGCTGGTTGATGAGAAGCTCGACATGAGCCAGGAATGTGTGCTCATAGCCCAGAAGGCCAGCCATATCCTGGGCTGCATCAAAAGAAGCATGGTCCACAAGTTGAGGGAGGTGATTCTACCCCTCTGTTCCTCTCTTGTGAGACCTCACCTGGAGTACTCTATCCTGTTCTCAAAACCTCAACATAAGAAGGTTACGGAAATCTTGGAAAGGGTCCAGTGTAGGCCTACAAGGATGATGCAAGGGCTGGAACACTTCCCATATGAGGACAGGCTGCAAGAGTTCAGCCTGGAGAAGAGAAGGCTTGGAGGAGATCTTATAGTGAACTTTTAGGTACATTTCAGTATCTGAAAGAGGCCTACAAGATAGCTGGAGAGAGATTATTCATAAAGGAGTGTGGTGACAGGACGTGGGGAAACAAGTATAAACTGAAGAGAGGCAGATTTAGGCTTGATATAAGGAAGAATTTCTTCACCATGAGAGTGATGAGACACTGGAACAAGTTACCGAGGAAGTTGTATCTGCCCCATCTCTGGAGGTGTCCACGGCCAGGTTGGATGGGGCCTTGGGCAGCCTAATCTAGTGGGACATCCCTGCCTATGGCATTGGGGTTGGAATTAGATCTTTAAGGTCCCTTCCAACCCAAACTATTCTATGACTCTGTGATAGTAAAACTCATATATGTAATGAATGCATGAAGGAATTTTAAGTACAATTTTGCATGAACACTTCTCAAAATAACATTTTTTCAAAATTTCTGTCAGTACACAGTGTAACTGAAGACAGACACACTCAGAAGAGACCCAAACCCAAAATAGTACCACATTAACAGCACTTCACAAATGTGCTGTCTCTGTTGTCCTAATCTCTTATGCTCTCTTCTAGCTCTAATTTAAATTTTCCATTGATAAGTCATTATTGAGAAGAGCAAAAACAGCATGGTCTGATTCTGAACCCATGCAAGGTTTAACTCCTGCCTTTTCAATGGAACAAAAGTCCATCAGCATAATGGAAATACCTATGAAAATGCCTTTTTCTGATGAGTTGAAGATTAAAGTCAAAACTATCCCTAGCACCAAAGATAGTAATTTGCCTTACTAACCAATAAAGCATTACTAAGATTATTCACACAACTGTTTTCTTCTCAAATTATTTTTTAGACTACCCAAAATCAATACTTGCTTTACCAGTATCAGGAGCAGAATTTTGCTGAATTTTCTTGATTCATCAAAGGGCACTTCTAGATCATTAGGACCTCAGTTTGAATCTAGAGATTCCTCAAACCAAAGCCCCTTCCAAGTTAATTTATTTGGCTTGCCTCCACAGCATGGTTACATTGTCTATATACTTATTTTGCAAGAATGACAAAATATCCCAGAGGAAGCCGATTGCTGATACCTGTAAAGGCTGCCTCACTAGGGGTGAAAGTTATTTTCTCAGCAAACAGTCCAGCAGTCAGAGGACCATTAAGCAATTCTTTCAGTATCCTTAACTTAATGGAGAAGTACCACCAGCAGGTGATTAGGAAGGAACAGTCAGGTTAGAGGAATCCCAACTTCAGTATCATAATGTATAACCAGAAACTAATATCTTCTGTGCCAGGCTAGCTCTTCCTCTTAGAACAGCACGTCACTGTGCATTGTGGAAATGAAACAGCAGATGTTTCCAAATATAGAGCAAGATTCACTGTGCTTGTCAGCTGTCTTCCTGGACTGCAGACGTACATTATAACTGCAGGCAGCAAGCCACTTCCAAAATACTTTACAAAACTAGGGAGGAGATCTACAATTTTAAATAATGAACATATTAAAAATATTTATAGTTGATATTTGTAAGATACAGAGTGGGGGAGGTGGAACTGTTGGTAACATCATTCCTCTGGCAAACCCTTTCAGCTAAATCCCTGCAGAGTCCAGCTGGACATCTGCAGAAGAATCTGACACTAGCATCCATGGTAGTCATTCAGTGGGTGCTAGCTGATGAAAGATACAGAGCTCTTGGAGTCAGAATCCTGTTGAAAACCTGTGGCAGCTTTAAAAACAAAACCAGGTAGCGGTTTCCAAAAAGGAACAAAGTATACTGTGAACTTGATACTCCTCTTGATTTATAGTTGATCTTTAATCTGTAAAACCCACCCACAAAACAATTGCTACTTGTTTTTCATTTTATATCTTGTTGAAACAGAGAAGACAATGAGAGATATAATGGACTTTCACTATGTTAGAAATAGCTGTGCAATTTGGAAGTGGTGGAGGAAAGGTATGAGCTGGGTGTTTAGATCCATCTGTCTTCAAGATACACCATATAAGATCACTTTTTATTTAGTTAGGATTTTTTTTAAAAAAAAGGTGAGTATGTGCTGTGTATATCCATATAATTTGGGGCATACATGGACAGTGAATAACTTCTTTAATAATCATGGTGACAGAAACTACAGTGAGAAAAAATATTCAAATTGCAAACGAGCACAACCTCGGTATTTGCATGGATACAAAACTCAGTATTCCAGGGATTTTCAAAACACATGCCTCTGTGGTTCCCTAAGCTGCTATTTCCACTGGCTTTGAAGTCAGATGAAAATCTCATAATTCCAGTGTAATGAGTGTAGTCTCCTCACTTCTCAGCAGGACAAGAATCACTAGGGAATACCTTTTACTGAATGACAGAGGATGTTGAGAAATAGTTAATATTGGGAATAAACTCTAGGGCAGTCTTGTATAGGAAGTGAAGTCACGACAAGTCAGGAGTAATTGTAACCACAGACTTTGAATGTCTTATTGGCATTAGGTCATTTTTTTCAGATGTGATATGCTTAAAAAATTAATTTGTAGAACATTCAGAATTACAGAATTTCTCTTAAGCGTGAAGCTAGAACCCACCATGGTGTAAAAGCCCATAATTTCTTGCCATTTATGCATATGCCTGGTCCAGTAGCCCCCTTTTACCAAAATTAGGTCTATTTTCTCTATTTTGTAACTGCGTGGTTTATTTCATTTGAAATTTCAGAAACACGAAAACCTTTTGCTCTTCTTGTTTTTCTTATTTTTGTTGTGCTCATTCCACAACAAAGATTTAGCTTTTATTTAAACTGAATGACCCAATATATTCAGTTCAGTTGCTAGACTGACTGTCACTGAGTTGTCAAATACCTGTTATGAATAGTATACAGAGGGAGAACAAGTTGACCTTGAACTTGTTAAATGTTTTATGAATACTACCCGCTTCCAGAAAAATATGAATTTTTTTTCCAGATTTGCCCTTTTTGCTTTCCTTAAGGCTGTTCTCAGTAATAAATGCATTTCATCTTACTGAGACGCCTGTTACTCAGAACATTTAGGAAGGGGAGAACAACATTTTAATGATGAATTTAATGCTTGTGGATTTTGAAGGATTGATTGTATTATAGGCTGAATTCCTGGACTTAGCCAAAGGCTAAGTGAATTTTGTTGCTATAATGCCAACATTGCTTCCTAAGACATGTTGGATTCTGTTTTGTAATTTTTCATTACTAGGATGATTTGGTCTTGGTGACTATTCCTTCCTCTAAACTGGCATTTTCATTGTTAAGCATAATCAGAGTAGATGACTCTTTTTAAATAAACAGTAGCAATCATAGTTTTGATCTGTCCAGCTCTCACAAACCCAAGCAATGTTCTCAAACATAAGACTGTGAGCTTAGCAACTCCAGCTGATGTTGGAAACGTGTAATTCCTATGTATATGCCAAAGAACACAGCAGGAAAGGGGGTGATTAGAACTACAGTATCCAGGTCAGAGGATCCAAGTTACAACCAACAGAGAAGCACTCTAACCAGAATTAATTTGAGACACTTGTGTTCAGGACTGGATTTTGATCGAACACTTCAAAAGTAAAAGATAGCCGATAATTTACTCTGCCGTGAAATATATTGGTTCCTTTTCAAATACATTGGTTCCTTTTCAAAACCTACTTTCAGCTCTTTCAGAATTTGTGGACAAAGTGGTTTCTAGCTAATACATATTTTTAAATGCCTTTTTGAAAGCCTCCTGCATGATAGAGTTCATAGCAACAGCTTCTGCTACTGCTTTAAGAGCATGATAAGGTTTAATAAGTAGGATGTGCTTCAGTACATAGATTGCTTGTTTCCTGCTTTACTTTATTCATCATAATCCTTACCTTCTCTTAGTGAAAAAAAAAAAAAAAAAAAAGAGAGAAATAAAAAAGCTGGTGACCAGTATTGATCTTCTGTATCCCAAAGCAGGTTCCCTTGATCTGGATCGAACCTGTCTCTGTCAGTAACAGCTTTTCCAAGAGACAGTTCTATTTAAAATGTTTCACAGGGCATCTAGTTATTTGTTCATTTGTCAGGAATGGTGGAAGAGACTATAATAGACAAGCAGCCACAGCTGGCTGCTGGATGTAAAACTAGATTCAGTCGTATCAAAACGACAGAATAAGAATATATTTTCTGTGACCTGTGGAAAATATTTTTGTGATACATCTTGATCCAAAACTTATTAATAAAATATTATCAATATTAATTGAAATTTGAAATGTCATTTGGAATTTCAATGCAGTCATTTTTACTCTGATACTAGTTTTAATGTTATGAATGAGAAATGAGTGGCATAGGCTGCAGTATGGTACATATGGCAGCTATCAATTTCACACTGCAAGATCTGTTTTCCAATTCACTGTAAAGGGAAATCTGTTTACCCACAGTGCCTCAACATCTTTACCATATACTCATGTAAATCTAGGAAGAAGAAAGATTCTCTTTATAATCTTGTTTATCTAATGAAAACTATCTTAGTCTTTGTGCTTTTTAAAGAATTTCAACTGAAGGATAGCTTCAAATGAACACTGATGTACACAAATAGTAGAAACCAATGTGATGTGCAAGTGTAGTCCAGACCGTCCTGTGTCATTTGTAATATCAGAGATTTCTGATGTCACTTAGAGAGGCAGTCGGAGTGCCCATCCTACATTAGACATGGTGAGAAGAAACCCGAGACCTGTTCCTTTTCTTCTGACACACTTACAAGACAAACACATGCTCCATTAAAAATAACACAACTCTGCTCAGCTCCGTTTCCCTCCCATGTGTCTGACTTAAAAATATGCCTCAGTTCACAGTGTAATGCTTATTAAGATATAATATTACTGCTCTGCAATGAGCCACTTCAGAGAACACTGCAGGGAAGCTGACTCCCATTGTGCTAAAGAGGGCAGCCCCTACAAACTCAGTGCTGGAGCAAAACATTTTCCTCTTGCAACATTCACTCTTCTTACATCCGGAGTATATTTTTTCTTCTCTTTTTCTTGTTTTGTTATTTTCTTGAGTCATGCTGGTTCTACCTCTGAAAAACCATAGTGACATAATTGACACTCCAGCAGCTGGGGCTGGGAGCACTAGAAAGCAGTATATTACATTTTCTTTTCTTTGTACGGGTCACTGAGAATCCAGTATGATTTTAGTACATCTGGTTGTGGAGAGCTTTTAATGCTAATTTGTTACTATTATTCAAGAATAGTCTGCTTATGGGGAGACTACCAACATGCTATCTAAATATTAGGTATTATTTTGACCTTGCTTTATTTATGCAGTAAAATCTGATCTCAGATTGCAAATGCATGCTGTTATTTGTATATTCACCAACAGTAGGGGTAACCTAGATCACAACTTTAGGTGGAAGATGGAGCATGTGGAATTGATGTAATGTTTTGATTTCTATTTCTTCTTTGGTTCAACTACATAAAGAAGCTTATGTTTGTCATTGGGTTTTTGCAATAAAAATGATACATGAAAATGTTAGGTATAAATAACGCAGAATGTCACTGCACATGTGGGACATACACAAAGATTACATTTGAAACACCAAAAAAGATTGGTTGAAGTGATTAGAAACATGATTCCAGAAGAAGTAGATTAGCTTTGTCTCTTAGTATAATGAATGTTTAGCTGGGTTTGTAGCAGAGATTTATTTTAAGGGGCATACATATGAGCACAGTATATCCTGGATTAGGAATGAAGGATACCAGATTTCCCCCAGCAGGTTCACTGGCCCAGAGATTCCTTACACTGAAATTACCAGTGAACAAACTGACTCGAGGGACAGGATTGCTGTCATGTGGCAGTGGCTTTGAATGCTTCAAATATTTAGCACTTATTCATACACTAGATCTTCTTAATTGTTTTTCCTTCAAAATGTCTGCAGAAAAGCAATTCAATGAGCCTGGTTAAAGTGTTACACGTTTTTCTGACCTTTTATTATTTAAAACAGAGTTTATATTGTGCAGATTTAAGGATCGGTATAAACTTCATTTTTCAGAGCAGAATGCTTATCACACATTGAAAACATTTATAAACTTTCTCCTTTTTAGTGTGGTTTGATCAGCATCAATCTTCTCATGCACAGCCTGAATTACTATTGCCTTTGAGAGCCTCTGTTTGGGAATGATCGTTTAAGAAGGGTCTTCCATTATGAATTACAGCAGCTGAGGAATTGACATGAGTACTAATTCTCTCTGTATCAAATCCAACTTCCCACCTCAACTGAGCAGGGTCTTCAATTTCAGCCCATGCTTGAGCCACATTTTTGAACTGAAGTTTTTTCAAAAAATATTATCCCCTCCAATTAGCTCCCCATAACCACAGGTAACATAAATTAGATCTTAAACATCCATTTCTGTCTCAAAAAAAAAATGCAGCCATATAGCCCAATATCAACATATTTATGCTTCATGTCATGTATTTCAAACCTTTACCTCAAATTTTCACGTCCCTATCAAGTCCTTTAGTCTGGCACATGCAAATAAGGGAGTCTGGGGGCTGTGGCAATAGGAATTCACACAATTAATCTTTACATGAACTCATGTGCCAGGGCTGGTAAGCAGGTTCACAGGGTTGGTTTGACATATCAAGGAACTTCATATCTGGTCTGATTCGCCTCATGTATATCAAATGCCTTTCTCCTCAAAACACAGTTAACCATTATGTAAGGAGAAATTAGGAAATTAGAAATGGTTCAACTCTCACAAGATAAAAGTCATTCTGGAGACTTCCTTACTAGAGCATAGTAAGGAACCAAAAAGGTAAGTCCCTAGGATAAAGGGGAGTTACTTAGATTCCAAAACAAGATACATGGTTCATCTGCATCTAGTCAGGACTAGAGCAGTACCTAGTAGCACTGCTCTGGAACCTGCCAGCATGTCATGGTATCTACAAAATAAAATGTTAGCATTTGGTAGTCCACCTGAGAGAGCATCCCAAAATATTGTCCTTGAAAGCCAACAGGGAAAGGAAATTTTCCAAGCAAGACAGAAATTTAAAACAGCTACTGCTACACTAGAATAAAAAAAGTAACAAGAAAACTGAAGAGGCTAAAAGGTCAATGACACAGACTATGTGGGCAGAGAGAAAAACTGGAAAACTGTGATGAACATGCAAATTGGGTTCAGTGCAATAAAAAAAACAAATCTGAAAGATTTATTAAAAATACGACAAAAGAGAAAGGACACATAACAATAATCTCAGACTCTGAGAAAATAATCAGAGCTCTGTAGGCTGGCACGTAGAAGACAGAAATTTAAAAAGTCCAGAGGGGTTTAACTATGTCTGTTATGAAAGGAAGCGGTAAAGATACAACTGGAAATTTGAAGAAAGACAAGGCTAAGTGTGTGCAATATGCAACAGCGATACCTGGGAGATACTGCTGTGCAGGTGATCAGGCAAGAAAGGAAGAACAGCAGACATGAAAACTACTGATGGATGGCTAGTCTGGCAAGGCAATTTCAGATTATCTTTATGAAGATTGTAATGGCTAAGTAAGATTCAAAAAACAAGGAGTAATTAAGTATTCTTTCATTTATCACAAGGATCACACTGCTTTATAATGACTTTAGAATTCAGTATCTCTAATTTATTAAGGGAAAGGTAAAATCATTTCTGGTAGATATTTGTATATCTGTGCAAAACTTTTCTCTGGGAAGTCTGCAAGTCCCACAAAATCCCCTAAATATTTTGATTTCTGTAAAAAATCTCAAGTAATCAGTCAGTAGGCTTAATCAATAAATAACTTTTCCAAAGCTTTCCAAACACCAGCTGAGCCTTTGCCCCAGTGTCTATTTTCCTTTTGCTTGGAAATATATGTAGAGAATTGTCCAAATTAAATCTGACAATTTTGATTTATCTTTTATAAAAAACAGATTCCTAATTTTGAGTTGAAATATACATAACATTTGTTTAACAAAAAATCTGATGATATAAAGGATTAAAGTGTCTGAAATACATATACAGACACATTAGCATAGAGGCATTCCTTAATTTTATTTGCGTGACAGAATAACTATATGACAGACACCCACTGTATGGGCACATTTAAAGCTGATAGTGTGGAAGCACTAACTGTTCTTCATTTATGTGTACCTAGAAAAGCTGAAAATTAGAAAATACATAAAGACTGAGATACATAAATACATAAAACCTAGAGAACTGGAGGGATAATGGAGGGCAGAGGGTAAGGAAAAAATGTTATTTTCTGTTTCTCGGTGGTAAAAGTTGTGATAAGGTGGGTGGTTGTTTACATTCCTCAGACATGCCCTCTGTCTAACATTGTGAGTCTTCAGCAAACACATGCACTGATATGGGAGGCATTTATTCAGCTTTCTAATTATTTAAGTATAAATAGCTACAATTTGGATTTTAGCAATTTCAAACAGTAGAAATTAATCTGATAAGAAAGGGGAAAGGTGTAAATCTCTCAGGAGGCAGGAAAGGAGTGTTAATCAGAAGTGTTTGTGATCTTAAAGTCAAATTGGATGACATTTTGAAAGATATCTATAAAAGTAAGAGAGTGATTAATAGAGATGTCAGTGGATTTTTCCACAGAGTAAAACTTCATTTTCTTCTTTTTTTTTTTTTGCTCATCTCCCATTCAAAAAATTCATAGACAGTAAGAAAAACTTCACATTAAAGCTCCTGCTTCCATATCAATGAAATGAATGAGTGAGACAGCTTCTAGGTCGATTCAGGGACTTAAGAAGAATATTTCCCAGTCAACAATAAGGCAAAGTGAAACTAGGATGTTGGCATGTCCTCCTTCCTCTCACACTAATGGTTATTTGGCACACTGATATACGTGCACCCACTGCCGCCTACTCCAGTTCGCCCACAATGACTGCCTTGACATGAAGATTCACTTGGCAGATGTTTACTTGCATCACCTTCAGGGCCCCAGAGAGTTACCTTGACAGAAAGTCAAGCCAAAAAGATTCAGTGTTTGCCCCCTTCAGGTCCCGTTCTGTCTCCTCAGCAGCAAACTACTCCACTCAGATCAAAAATCAATTTAGTTGCAAGGTCATATGGAAATACTTCACAGCATGAAAAACTTGACTCTGTCTTAGTGGAGGCCTTTGGATTAAGCAGGCAATTGACCACCTACGAGATCTGGCCATACTTCACATGCAAAGAACTTTGTGTCCACCTCCTGTACAGCCAGAGCATAAAACTTCAAAAACTCTTTATGTCGTAATCAATCAAACTCAGCAGGACACATCCACCGTGGCACTCCAGCTGGTTTCACTCTCATTGCATTTTCTGCAGTTCACTAGTAAAGTATGATGTCTTCTATGGAAAATGGCTGAATAATACACTGTCTTTGCATATGCAGAAAGCAGTTCAGATGATGGTATCAGCAGGAAAGAAACAGCCTAGTTTTTTTGAGGTTTGTACTATTTGTATTTCTTGCACTGTTTGGAAGGTTGGTTTGGGAGTTTGCCCCCCATCGGGTCAGTTGTTTCAGTTCTTGTTTATCACTTGTATTTTCTAAATTACTTATGAATAACTGTGAGGCCTTGTGAAGCTGATCTCTCCTGATGATTTGTCAAAACATAATCACATAACACAACACAGGCCAAGTTTTAATTATGCTCTAATTGGAGCCCTTACAGCCTTAAAAAAATAAAGCAGAGGTGATTGTTTCACTTGCAAATGTGGGCTACAGCCATAATAAGTGACCCTGTGATGAGCTATCATTGGGAAAGGCCCACCAGATGGGAGGCATGAAACAGAAATGTTATTTATTTCTGCAATCAAGCCAAGTGAGCTGAAAATCCTGGATGAAAAACTTTCTGCAGAACTTTTATGCAAAGATCAGAGACTTTTTCTTGGGATATACCACATGGGAATATATGATCCTTGTTCCTACCACACTTGTATAATTTTAACATCCCACAGATCTGACAGACTTTGACACTAACAACTGTGCAGGGAGTAAAACAGATTTATAAGTGGCAGTGACCTTTTCATCAAGGGAAGTAAAGTAGACTCGAATCCACCGTACCCCCGACTCACAATCCTGACAACATCATTCAACATACAGTAGGAAAAGCACTTCAGCAAAAGTTTATGAAAGTGACATTGACACAGCACAGTGCATTAAATTGATCCCACCAACATGCCATGGGTTTTAAGTTGCATCTTTTTTTTAGTGAGATTTGAGTTGTTTGCTGTTTAGTTTAGTGTCATCTGTTACTCAGAGTATACAATTAAAATACTGAGATATCAGCATCTTTACAGTTACAAGCATATACATATTTTTACCATTCTTTGTGCAGTAAAAAGATAGATAAATAAATCAATAAATAAAAATAATCTATAATTGAATGTTCCTGCCAGCATTTCTTTCTTATCTTAGAATCATGTAACATTGTGCTGCCTGGACAGGTCTTATTCACTATCCTGGGTCTTGTTACCCTAGCAACTAATAGCCACGATGGCTTAAAAAAATAATAGAGATTGCCTCTCAGATTTTAAAAGGAAATTGTCTAGTTCAAGCCTAGTGAATGCCCATTTTAATTGCACTGTTCATGGTTGAGGACCATTCCCTCGGCATTTTCTCACAGCCAATAACAGCTTTATTCATTTATGTGGTGCGCTGTTTAGAAGCATTAAAGCATAACAACTCCTGTCAGAAACTTCAAGCATAGTTGATTAAATTTTAGGCACCTAAAAACCAAAAATTAGGTTCTCATCTACTTATGCAGAATCTTTGCAATTTCATTACAATCTAGTATAAAGATGTTATGTTAAACTTCTGTACAAGTAAGAATAGTTTACTAAGAAGCATTATACAAGTACAGTTAATAAAGATACTCTGACTTCAGAAGAAAGAAAATTGTTGGACAAATTTATGGTAAAGCAAATATTTCCTATCGATCAAGCCCTAGAGGGGCATTAACAACACTTATGGGAACAAACTGCAGAAGACGGCATAACTGACACGTATAAAAGAGTCGGCAAGAGAGCTGAGCAGGGCTGGGAGGAAATGGAACACTTTAACATTACATCCTGGTCATACCAAGGTCCATTGACCCTGTACTCATTCCAGATAATTAATTTACAACACATTAAACCTCTGTGTGAAGAAGGATGTTATGCATCAATTGTATAGGAATAAAAAGTGTTATTGATTTAAGATTTCTACTCTATCATGCACTGACAGAAAGAAACAATCTAGTGGTGTTTTAAAGACAAAAAGGCCTTTTCCGAAGGACAAGTTTGCTAAATAAGTGCACTTTACACTACATTTAACTGAAGCATTGTCAACACCCTGAAACAAATACTGTTAGGAGATAAACCCTCAGCACAATTAGGAAAATATGGCGTGAGTGGACAGTATTGGCATTCAATCTAGGAACCACATACTCTGAGGTGATAATGTTTTCTTTTACAGTAAGAGTTTAAAATAGAAAAATACATTGACAAATAGTATTTAATGAATAAAATATGAGTGAAACAGTGCCATACAGTACAGAATCTAATGAGAATCAAGCCCATTTTCCTCATGGAGTCATTGTGCACTTAACAGGTAAAAGAAAGATATTGTTGCAGACTGGCAAACTTTTAAGATTTATGAATGTCAGAACCAGCTTCATTTACAGAGTCTTAACTTCATTTACAGAGCTTTTTGTCTTTAACTAAGTTACAGTTTTCAGATCACAGTTCAGAAAATTCAGAAATTCAGGTCAGGGTTCTAAGCTGCTTAGCATTTCTGACTGCAGTTTAACTTCCCTGTATCACTTGCAACTTTCAGCAAGTATCTTCTTTGAAGGTCATTTAGACTTGCAGTCATAGAGAGAATTGAATCAGCCTACACGCAATATGTTCCAAATGCAAAAAGATCCAAGATACTCTGTCTCAAGCAAACAGTTCAAAAAGAGAGAGAAGAGACAGAGATGTGTCTAACTGACCTCAGGCTGAACTTCAACTGATCTCACATTATGAAGGGAAAGGCTACCTTTCTGATAGAAAGCCGGATGGTGTTTGGTATTTGATAGAAAACAGTCAGAAAAATTGTATGGAAGAGCTAAATTGAAGCCTGAAATTCTGCAAGCAAGGGAAGCTACTCCAGCCAAATCAAAATCAATACGGAAGCACCCCAAACATAACAGAGAAGTCAAAGCACTACAAGACTCAAATAGAAAAGCATGAAGAATCTGAGCTATAAAAGCAAGAAAGTGCACAAATACCTCCAGATGAACTCACACCCAATGACAGATAGTGCAAACCAAGCCAATCTAGTCTTTAGAAGATTTAAGAACAGTAATTCACGTTTCTCTGCAAGAGTTTGTGAGCGTCTGCAAGTACATACAGTATGGGCTAAGTGGATGACAATACCAATATCAGATCCAGGGCCATTTTCTAAAAGTATGTCACATAGCCCCAGGGCATAAAGATGAGTTAGACTGAAAGCCAGCCAGGAGCACACAAACAATACAATGACAGCAACAGGGATACCAGTACTGCAAGAAAGGCTGCACACATCACAAGGTAAACAACTTAAACTCAGTAGAGAAGTAATTACTTCAAATGAAAAACAAACTTTTCTTCAGCATTAAAGTTCTCTGTTTACAGACCTCTCTAAGAAATATGTGGTAGTTTCAATAGTACAGTCAAAACAGAAACCAAGTGCATTATTTGTCATCAGTACTAATAAAATATGTAATGTCAGTGCTCTCAAAGAGTGAGGCCTTTGGCCTCAGTCTACATGTGTAAAAAGTTATGTATCTTATTTATGGAAAGCTTATGTTAAGTGAAACTAGCTATAAACTACTGCCTTCCCCAAAGGGAATATGATAAAAGACCTGTATCTCACCCTCTCCTGAAACCACATAGACTATTTCTCAACTACAAATGGTTGATTAGAAACCAAATATAATCTAAGTGAGATTTGCTGCCTACAGATGCACATACTGGAGTCTCTGATACAAGTACAGTGGATCTATCCCTTAAACAACACACATATACCTGACATTTATCCCTTCTTCAACCATTTCTGGTCTCAGACAAGAGACCTCAAACAGCAGAGAGGAATCAAGGTATTGGCTCAGATCGCTGTTCTCCTCACTTTCCTGAGATCCCTCATATGAAGATCCCCCAGTTAGGCTAAAAATGAGCAAACAAGAATCCTGCATTAGTGACAATGACAAAAGCTCTGCAATACCTTATGTGTGAGTGGTTTGCTGCAGGTTTTCCTAGTCTGCCAGAGACGTTCCACAACAACATATGCTTTTCCCTAATCTTACACCATCAACTGAAAAAACAGCAGTAACAACCAAAATTCAGCCTTGGCAGCTCACTGGTGGGGAAAATTGTATCTTAATGCCTGTAGCATCATCAGCTGTACATATAGTAATAAAATAGAAACTGTCATGGGAATGGATGGGGTGACACCTGTGTAACATCCCTGCATTTTATTAAAACTTGTTTGTCTGTAAGACTGTTGGAGGCTAAAGGGGAGGAAAGGTCCTGTTTTACATCAACAGGTCCTGTCTCAGCTCTAACCCATTAACACAGAAAAACCCTCTCCCAAAATTCTTGCCAACTCATCACAGTAAGCATAGTCATATTTTCACTTCTGCATATACTGAGACATCCCCAGGATTTTTATTCACCAGCAACCACATCATTATCCACAAAAAGTAAGTAATTACTATCTATCCAGATTGCCAGAGATAATTCATTTTTTATTTTTTGTTGTTGTTTCAGTTAGGTATTTTACTGAAATCAATTATTTTTCATTTAAAAAAATCCAACTTTTTGGCATTAATGTTTGAAACAGAACACTCAATGATAATGATCATCCAGTAAAGTAATTTTTTAAAAATTAAATATCTCACAACCACCTTTAAAATTGTAATGAAATGAAGGTACAACTATTTTTATTACAGAATCTGAAGGGGAAAAAAAATTCTTTTATCTTTTGAGGTCTCTTCAAACTGTATAAATAGGCTACAATATTATGGCCTTCAGTAAGCATCTGAAGTGATATTTCAATATTTCCCTGGAGCAAATTCTAGTATTTTTTTTTAAATATAACATTTTTTAAAACTCTTCTTTTTCATTTTACTGTGAAAAATATTCTTAGTTCACGGCAGTTGAATGTACCAGCCTTAGTTATCTGCAGATTGAGTGGACAAAATGTGTGAAAGATAGTAAGGAAAAGCAAAATAAAACAATCTCCTGGGGGTACATGATGCACTCCCTGATGATAGCACCAAGAGTTCCCTGAACACCTCACCCATTTGACAGCATTGTTTCCCTGGTCTGTATCGGAGCTCTGTGTTACTTAATAGCCTGTTAAATTATGAGATAGTGTTAATAAGTAACCTGGGTGTGTTCACCTTTCCCTAAACTACAATCAACAGTTCATTCTATATTTTATTTCTAGTTTTCTCTCCCTACTGACAAAGATAAAGATGTCTCATTTAGCATACTTGTATGGGTAGTCACACTACTATGTTACTCCTGCTACCATAAGCAGGGAACTGTTCTCCTTAACCTGGAGAATCACAGAATCATAGAATCACCAGGTTGGAAAAGACCTATCAGATCATCGAGTCCAACCATTCCTATCAAACACTAAACCATGCCCCTCAGCACCTTGTCCACTCATGCCTTAAACACCTCCAGGGAAGGTAACTCAACCTCCCCCCTGGGTAGCCTGTTCCAGTGCCCTATGACCTTTTCTGTGAAAGACATGTAAGGCCATGTCATGGCACAGTCTTATGCAACATTAATAATGCATTTTAAAAACTTTTTTCAAGTGAAGTGGTACTGTTGGTCTAATAAGAATTTTGAGAATTGGTAAACATGGCATTGCGGTGCTGGAAGTTACTGAATGGCTGCACATAGGCAAATGCTGCCTACCTGCAGTCAGGGCACCTGTGCTCCCACACTCTTGGGCTCCTTTGCTCGCTCTATGCTGTGGTAACCACAGCACATAACGCAATATATGCTTCCACCACATTCAGCTGATTCATAGCAGCTAGATGACTGCACATGCCCCATAAGAAAAGGAGTCTGGCCAAGGAACGTGGTCCAGAAGAACAAATAGAAAGAGAACCCCAAGTTTTTAATCTGAGGAGACAGTGCAACAATGGAAAAATACACATGTGGTTTGATGATAACTGAAAACAGTCTGAAAATGAAACTTTTAAGTTCAGTTAAATATACCAATGTGGAGGAGGGTTGCTTATTTCCTAAATTGTTATTCTTTCACTTTTCACTCAGAATAAAAAATATTCATATTGCAATATTTGCATTTCTTATGGGATTAAATTTCAGCTTTACTATCCTTTGAGTGCTTCATGCCGTGTGCATTCCATGGATCATGAACACTTGACTGATTAGACTAGTGCTCTGCATGTTAGTGGCATACAGCTGATGCGCAGATGGTCACATTTGTTACAAATGACTCAAATGAACACCCAGTTGTGAAACCGTAATGTACTACCCATGGACTCCTTGAGATCTAGCTGGTTGTAAAGTTCCATTTAAAGTGTAGCAGTAACAGTGTTTATGCTGGAATTGGTGAGGTAGCTCAGCAGACAGGGCTGCTTTTTTGTTCCAGCGATCATTATGAGCAAACTATTTACTGCACAGCAGAGGGTTCCTCTACTAAGATTTTATTAACTAATTGCAAAGTGATTATTTACAATTGCAAAGAGATGAACTAGATGCTCACTCAGTGTATGTTGCTACAGTTCTATGATTTTCATTTATCCTATGGATATGTATTTTCTGTGTGACCTCTGTAACTTTGAAAGATTACATATCTGTTACACAAATCATCCTATAACTCACATATGTATAAGGACAGAATTATTTTTGTATTCTGTTAATTTCATGGAAATCAGTCTTGCTATCCCTTAAAAAAACCACTTTCCTAATGGAGTATTATGTATGTAATAACTGCAGCATCAGGCTCAGATTGTAAGTCAAACTTTCAAACTACATGGAAGAATGCAAAGTGCAGATAGATAATAGATTTTTTAAAAATTATTCACCCGTACTTACTGTGTCCCTCTCTAGAATTCATGGATCATTATTCTTTGTAGCTCTTTTTTCTTCAGAGTAAGATTGTAGGATGAAGTCCACATTCAGAAATTACACACAAATATGTTAGAAAAATGGAGTGTTTGAAATCAATTCTAATGTTAAATGCAAAGGACATTCTGGGCTCATTAAGTAAAAATATCTCATTTAATGAGCAGGAAAGCACTGGAGCGCACTGAACCCTGACACAAAGCAAATTATTTAAGTGATAAATTATATTTTATGGGGAATATAAAAGTTAATAATACTCAGGGGAAAGGTAATAAATGCAGAGGTGTAACTAACTTCATTGAGTGCTTTACTTACAAACATGCCATATGTACCTGGTTACTTGAAATAGTAATAAAAGGAATTGGTAGAAACTCCTGGAAACGAAGATTCACATAGAGACCTTTGTGGCATTCTTTTCCACTAAAGACTTTGTGTTTTATTCTTTTCAAACTCCTTATTCTCCTCCCTCTTTCACTTTAGGGTATATACTTCCAGTCTTTGCTTTTCACTTTTTGTCAAATATTTGATCTTGCATTCATTAAAGCTGAAACCTTCTTATCTACCAAGGAGGCTAATAAAATCAGTGTTCATTTACCTGTGATGATGCCCTAGAAGTGACCTGAAACTTTACTTGAAGAGAACCACTAAAGGAAAATAGTGGATCAACTTTTAATCGGCTACCCTTCCAACACATGCAAGTTCAGTGGCACTGAATCTCCTACTGTTATCGTCCTCAGAGATCAATGCAGCAAGCCAGCTCAGTGAGGTTACAGCTCACAAGTATGGCCCTGTACATTAGAATAAAGGTTGTTACCTAAGCAGGACGGTAGCACTAAATTTTCAGAGGGCAGAATTTGAACTGTTTAGAAGGTTGGTTGGCAAAGTCTCCTGGGAGACAGCACTTGAGGGCAAGGGAGCCCATGAGGGCTGGGAGTTCCTCAAAAAGGAGATCCTGGCAGCTCAGGAGAAAGCCATCCCCGTGTTCTGGAAAAAAGGCCGGCAGGGGAAAAAACCAGCTTGGTTAAGTAGGGAAATCTTGAGTCAAATTAGAAAAAAAAGGAACATTTATAGGCTCTGGAAGGGGGGACAGGCCTCTTGGAGGGACTTCAGGAGGGAAGCGAGGCTATGTAGGGAAAAAATCAGAGGGGCTAAGGCTGAGCTAGAGATCAGATTAGCTAAGTCAGCAAAAGACAATAAAAAATCTTTTTATAAGTATATTAACAGTAAAAGGAGAACAAGGGAGACCATACAGTCCCTTTTGGACTCAGAGGGAACAGCAGTGACAGGGGACGAGGAGAAGGCTGAGGTACTTAATGCCTTCTTTGCCTTAGTCTTTAATTGTAAAGAAAGCTGTTCCCTCTGTGTAGATACCCGGCAAACAGAGGAGCAATACGAGGCTCCCATAGTCCAAGAGGAGGTGGTCAGAGCCCTGCTTGGCCAACTGGACACCCACAAGTCCATGGGGCCAGATGGGATACATCCTAGGGTTTTGAGGGAGCTGGCGGATGTATTGGTCAAACCCCTTTCCATTATCTTCCAGCAGTCCTGGAAGACTGGGGAGGTACCTCTGGACTGGAGACTGGCTGATGTAGTTCCCATTTACAAGAAGGGTAGCAGGGAGGATCCGGGGAACTACAGGCCAGTCAGTCTGACCTCAGTGCCAGGGAAAGTCATGGAACAGGTGATCTTGAGTGCTATCATGAAGCACTTGCAAGAGAACCGGGTGATCAGGCCCAGTCAACATGGGTTTACCAGAGGCAGGTCCTGCCAAACCAACCTGATCGCCTTCTATGACAAAGTCACTCGGCTACTGGATGAAGGAAAGGCTGTGGATGTGGTCTTTCTGGACTTCAGTAAAGCCTTTGACACAGTTTCTCACAGCATTCTGCTACGGAAACTGTCAACCTCTGGCCTGGACAGACGCACACTCTCCTGGGGGGCAAACTGGTTGGATGGCCAGGCCCAGAGAGTGGTGGTAAATGGTGTTAAATCCAGTTGGAGGTCAGTGACAAGTGGGGTTCCCCAGGGCTCAGTGCTGGGTCTAGCCCTGTTCAATGTCTTCATCAATGACCTGGATGAAGGCATCGAGTGCACCCTTAGCAAGTTTGCAGGCGATACTAAGCTGTGTGCAAGTATGAATCTGCTGGAGGGTAGGGAGGGTCTGCAAAGGGATCTAAACAGGCTGGACTGCTGGGCTGAGTCCAATGGCATGAGGTTTAACAAGGCCAAATGCCGGGTCCTGCACTTGGGACACAACAACCCTATGCAGAACTACAGACTGGGAGAAGCCTGGCTGGAAAACTGCCAGGAGGAGAGGGTCCTGGGGGTGTTGGTCGACAACAGACTGAACATGAGCCAGCAGTGTGCCCAGGTGGCCAAGAAGGCCAATGGCATCCTGGCTTGTATCAGAAACGGTGTGACCAGCAGGTCCAGGGAGGTGATTCTCCCTCTGTATTCAGCACTGGTGAGAATGCTCCTTGAATATTATGTCCAGTTCTGGGCCCCTTACCACAAGAAGGATGTTGAGGCTCTGGAGCAAGTCCAGAGAAGAGCGACGAGGCTGGTGAAGGGGCTGGAGAACAGACCCTATGAGGAGCAGCTGAGAGAGCTGGGGTTGTTTAGCCTGGAGAAGAGGAGGCTGAGAGGAGACCTCATTGCTCTCTACAAGTACCTCAAAGGTGGTTGTGGAGAGGAGGGAGCTGGCCTCTTCTCCCAAGTGACAGGGGACAGGACGAGAGGGAATGGCCTCAAGCTCTGCCAGGGTAGATTTAGGCTGGAGATTAGGAGGAGTTTTTTCACGCAGAAGGTCATTGGGCATTGGAATAGGCTGCCCAGGGATGTGGTTGATTCACCTTCCCTGGAGATGTTTAAGACACGGGTGGATGCGGTATTGAGGGACTTGGTTTACTGTTAGATAGGAATGGTTGGACTAGAAGATCCGATGGGTCCCTTCCAACCTGGTTGTTCTGTGATTCTGTGATCTGTATTAAAACACTTTCTCTATATTTTAAACATGTAAAAGGGGCAATTGTATGAGGTATGTATTGAATAGAAATCAACAGAGGAAGTATATGCTCAACCACAGCTATTCCTGTGACACTTCTTAATCTTAAAATGGAATTTGCATTACAAACTTGGTCCTTTTTTCCAATTTTCTTTTGAATTTATATTTGTAAGTCAACTGTTAGTGCTTTATTCCCACTTATGCTTCTGGGAAGTTAATATAAGGTTGTTGAACTGAGTGTTACCCTGACTTGGTCCAGTTTGTGCACCAATGGTGCAGTTGTTCATAAAGCATGAGTATCACATTTGTCAGAAACTTTCAGCAGAGCTGCTGTACAAAAGCAATCAAATTAACGACAACAGGGTATAGATTTTATACACTGCCTCAACAATTATCTACATGTGCACAATTTCTTTCTAAGAACAAGAGTTGGCATTAAACCCTGAATAAAGTCAATTTAACTTTAGCCCACTTCTTAGTTTGCATCTTTAAATAGTCTTGTTGTGGTGGACAATGGTCTTATGACACCACTCAAGTGAACTTGAGCCATAATTTTGAATGTGGAAAACATATCAAATCAGGGAAGTGTATCTAACCAGGTCTTGGCCAAAAGAAACCTACTGGAAGAAAAGTCTAAATCAAAAAAAAAAAATCTCATCCAAAGACTTCATTTACTCTTAGAATCAATTATTTGAGAGGTCTTTTCCAAAAAGGAAAGGAAAGGAAAGGAAAGGAAAGGAAAGGAAAGGAAAGGAAAGGAAAGGAAAGGAAAGGAAAGGAAAGGAAAGGAAAGGAAAGGAAAGGAAAGGAAAGGAAAGGAAAGGAAAGGAAAGGAAAGGAAAGGAAAGGAAAGGAAAGGAAAGGAAAGGAAAGGAAAGGAAAGGAAAGGAAAGGAAAGGAAAGGAAAGGAAAGGAAAGGAAAGACTCAGCATGTTCTCCAATGAACTTCTCCATGAACTTATATCTAACTTGATAACAAAACACATCGTCTGCATCTTTCTAACCAGTAGATGCTGCTATGTCTACTTCTTCTCCAAATATTGCATTTATGTTTTCAGTTATATGTAGAATAACTAATGCACTGGTGCCAGTCAGATACTTTATATCACCAAACCCCCACAAGCAAATTTGTTTTACACAGCAGTTGAATGAATAACATCCTGTAGAGAATGTGAACGCATGGGAATGAAAACAGAAAACAGCACTAGCTACATGATTTAAATTAATTAAGTGAGCATTAATACCTCCAAGACATTGCATTACTGCTTTATATGTTTAGTGGGAAAAGCTGTAATTTACATGTACAATATTTTTTAAATCTATTAATAAGATATATATGGTTATTCTGTTTAATTGATACTGTAAACAAAAGACTCATTTGAAAACATACACTGCAATAATTAAAACTCTATTATGCTGACAGTGGCTTTCTTTGAGGAACTTGTAATGTCTGTATTGACTGTGATAAGCATTGATTATCTGGAGTGATATAAATATTTGGGGAGCTAATAACAATCAGGTAGGATTTCAATGCATGCTATAGACAGCAGAGATAAATCACAGGAAACCTAGATCAAAGATGGTTTGTGAATCAGTATGTTTTTGCAGTTAATGACTCAATGTAAAGCACACACAGAAAAAAATCTTCAGAGATTTAAAGCACACGGAAATGCCATAAAGAAACATCCCATCCTGTGCAGCATTGCTGTACTTCTGTAGAATCAGCCTGTGCAGGGAGTAGGATGTCAGCACACAAAGAGGGGAATTAATTCAATCCATCAAGTACTTACTGCATACTTTTACCAACACTAGACATTTCTTTGAATTATTAAAACTTTTTTTTTAAAGCATAAAGAATTGCATAACTCTCATCCCTTCCCCTTGAGGAGATGAATTTAGCTATGCAACAGGTCAACTGCAATTTAGTTCCCTTTCAGACTAGGTCAGCTGCACCTTGGTTCTAAGTCAGATATTTATTAATTTATTCTGACATACTTGAATTAAATTACCACAGACTGTAGTAAGGGTTTACATCACCTGTTGTGATCCTTTCCAGGTGCATTTTCCCTTCCTATTCTGATGTCCCACTATGTAAACCTCTACTGCCTTGGTTCTGGCTCTTAGCCTCCCAAAGGCTCTGTGGAGGTGACGCAGGCTTGGGAGAGTCCTGGTAAAAAAGGAAATACGGCCTTGAATTCAATGGAGTTGAAAGGGCATGACTGAGATCAGGGTCTGCTCTGTATGTTCATTAATTAGGATTTTTAGTTCTACTGTTTCGTTATTTACACATACAACAAAAGCTCGTTCCTGACAGTAAATCAAAGAGGACACCAGAGGCAGTTTGGGATGATACAGAGCAATGTGAGCTGACATACAGGAGCAAGGGCTAAGATCCAGCAGGAGCACAGTGCATTAGTGGTATCCTGGACCCAGTGATAAAATGGGAGCTTTTTGCTGACAACTACGGGACTAATGCTTTACCCCAAATGACTGAATCCAAACATGTGCCTGATTTCAAGTGACCAAAAAGCTCTGTTGAGTACCCATCCCCACAGGACTTCCCACATACTTGCGATCAGGAAAGAAGCCCAGTTTATGTAAACCTTTGCCTGTGAGTCAGGGTTGAGTAAACAAAGACTTTTCCATATTTTCTGCAAGCATTCCACTGTTGATACACAGCATGCAACATTTGTTTCTTATTAAGCTCTATTTTCATTTCTTTACTTTTGTAATTTAGCTCTTTCTGACACTCTTCGTCTCTTTTTTCTTAAGCATTGCATTAACTCGCCTTCCTATAACCTCTGTACAGCTTTCCTTGTGATTGTTGTAACAACTTGTACTATTCCAAAGCACAGAGATTAATTGCGTCTCTAGTTATTATCTTGTCCTTGTTTCTTTCAGACTAGTGGCCTTTGAATTTTTTTTTCAGAATAGCTAGGAGGCTAAAAAGACATCATTTTCACAGTAGCACAAAGTGATGTTCTGTAGACATAACAATAGCTGTTTATTGCACCTTGCATAAACTACTCTAATTGCCTTCAGATTACTGGTGTTATTCAAAAACATTCATTTACAACTGAGAGGGTCCATGGACATTTACTAAAACTCTTTAAAACACATAGTACTCAGTCCTAGGCTGCAGTAAAGTGTATTATAATCTTTATCTATTAAAAAATAAATAGATTTATACAAAGGAAACTTCAGCTATTCATATAGTTTTGATTATCTTAATATTATGATGGCTTATGTTATGATAAATTAAATAAAATTATAGCAATGTAACTGAACTGAACAATGTAACTTAGTAGAGCAATAGCAGTGCCACCAAAAATGTGTTAGAATCATAGATTCACCAGGTTGGAAGAGACCCACTGGATCATCGAGTCCAACCATTCCTATCAAACACTAAACCATGCTCCTCAGCACCTTATCCACCCGCCCTTTAAACACCTCCAGGGAAGGTAACTCAACCTCCTCCCTGGGCGGCCTGTTCCAGTGCCCACTGACCCTTTCTGTAATTTTTTTTTCCTAACGTTCAGCCTAAACCTCCCCTGGCAGAGCTTGAGGCCACTTCCTTTTGTCCTGTCCCCTGTCCAACCCTGTGGAGTGGTGCTAGTGAATTTTTGCTCAAAATATATGAAAATCCACACAGTTATATACACCACATTGGCTACATGGTCGTGTTTGCTTGAAAGCAAAAAGGATTCATGTTATTTTCTGCAGGTACACTAACTACAATGTGGTTAAGAGGGAGGTCAGAAAGGGTAGAAACATATATTAAATGGCTAGTTCCATTTCTCCCCCTCTTCTATGTCTCTCTCAAGTGTTTATGCAACAATAATGTTAACAGACTTGCACAGAGCACAAGGCAAACTAAAGAGATGATTGTTGATTATTTGTTACAAAGTGCCACATACAGATACAGCTGAGCTGCGGCCTTACTGGAGGTGATGCAGGGAATGGGAAAAGGTACTGGTGGGGACTGTCTCTTTGGTCACTTAAAGGGCACCAACTGAGAAGGTAGAAAACAGCAGTAAAATGTGGAAAGCTAGTATGTCTGATCTGGGGGGGTTGTGGCCTTTATAACAGAACCATAAAATTAATTTCTGTAGTGATACTAATGCAGTTAATGACTGGTTTCTCTTCAGGAGTTCTTTGGCATGTTGTATTATCATAAATAGGACAGAATTGGTTAATTTTACATTTCAATCATAATCATATTTTAAACATATGAATGTTGCCATGTCTCATATAGCTTCCACTACAAAATGAGGTGATTCTCACTCCTAAGGTGTTACATCCATTTGATAGGTACTCTCAACAATATGAAAAGTAATTGCATTTTCATATTTGGGGAGATGGAATTTCACTTTTAGATAGACCTTTGCCTTTCATTTCTGTCTCACAGAGTTACAGAATGCCTTGAAATCTTCACAGATTTTTCTATTTACTGGATAATTCCTATGTGTTGCTGTTACGTTAATGATTGCTGTAATTTGAGACCGTGTTTTTGTAAGTACCAAAGGTGTATGAATGTATTTGTTGCTAAACAAGAGAAAGTCTGTGACAAACATACTGAATAGCAGAAGGGGCTAAGGGACTGGAAATTAAAAAGAGAATCTACTATTTAACTGTATATAGGGCCTCAGTCATTCATTCTATTTTACTACTTTTGGATGATGCTACCATGTTACCTCTATTAAAGAAAGAAAGAAATTTGGGCAAAAATAACTAGATTTTGTCTGAAAGAAAAAAAAATGAACATGATTTAACAGTGGTATTATGAAATCTTATGCATCTCCTCTGCAGAAGAAAGAATTTGTAGACAACTATAAATTTTTTATGTTTCTATCAAGCATTGATAATAAAGGCTTTAATATTTATAGTCACCCTTGGCCAAACTCTGAGAGTTCCCTCTCCAGCAGGGTACACTCACAGAGGTACACATTGCCTTTGGGTACCACTGATTGGGACAGTAAGCATATGATGGATTTCCCTCTGGAATACAGCAGTTCTACCCAGCTCTTCTTAATCTTCTTAATATTCAATTTTACACATTCCTCTGTAATCAGCTTTATCCTGAATTCTAATGAGTTCTGTTTCTACAGTGGGAGCTGTGTCTTTTTAACAATCAATGTTATTAAAATGACCCTTGATACTGCATGATTCCACAGTGGGGATTTTCAAAGCTATGTACAAAACCACAGTTCATTACCACTTTAATATGGAAGTTTAAAATCAGAACTTCTGCCTTGTTCAAAGCAGTTCCTTGAGCTTTGAAAAGCCGCTTGGCACACCATAGCGAGTATTGCAAGATTCTGTCTCTCTCTCCGTGGTGGCCAAAGAACTCAGAGCAAAAGAGAAAAAATATGGTGCTGGAGATTGGAGAGTTGGTAGCTTTATTGTCACCAGTCTGAATGTAGCCCGGGAAAAGACTGATTAAAGGGCTCTGTGCTGCAAAGTGCTCTGTATTGGTTAGTTTTTTTATTGCATTGTTATAACTTCATGGGAGTTATTTAATGATCTTTTAACTAGTTTTATTGTATATAAGAACCACCAAACCACTGGTGTAAATAAAATATGTTGGGAAATTATTTTTGTCTCACTTGCCCTTCTATTGAACAAGTGAATCTCTCTCCAGTTTCTATCATATAGCAAATATGCCAAATACAATAGTGAGGAGATTATACATCACCTGCTGCAACCATATGAACTGAGCACTAGTTTTCAGAGAGTCCAGCTGGGACTCAGGGAAAGCACCAGCTTGCAGTGCCAGCATTGCTTGTGTCTTGTTGAACAACACTGTGATATGCAGCTCTATGATTCACTAGCTTCTAACTAAGGAAAGGAAAACATGTTGGTTTAATGTGGGGGGGGGTTAAGCTAAAATTGAGATACAAAATAATTGTGCTTTAGGATCAGCAGAGGAAACAAAAAGAAAAAAGGAAAAGGGGATGGGAAATCTTTTACATGTACAAGTACATAGCAGAAGAAATCTGTTTTTTTATTGTGGAGTTTGTTTTCTTTCTTTAAAAGCAATAAAGAAGAAGATTATCAGCTGCTGTGCACCTAAGTATTATTTAGAAGCCTACTATCAATAAAAGACTGTTCAGAGTAAGCAGAAAGATTACTTCACAATATAAATTGGAGTAGGGTAAATATAGACCTATGAATATCAAATAAGGAAACTCTGAAACTCCTTATCCACCCTGCGTATTCAGCTCTAATTTGTTCCATCCTGAAGGAGAGTTCAAATATTTTAAAAGTATAATATAAAACAGAAATCCCAGGCATCCCGTATTCAACAGCAGTTTCCTTTTCTCCTAAATGTCATGAAAGGAAAGCCTCAGAAATCAAAAGATTGTTTCAAAAACAAAGGAAAAGTATGTTCATGCCAGAAGAACATGGTGCCTGCTCAGTGTGAAAAACATTTCCCCTTTGACTTATGTCCATTATTGAGAGTAAATAACCAAATTAATCTTGATAGTAGATTTAAAGTAAACAAGGCAAAAAAGGCAACACTTCACTTGAAAAGAAGACATATATCCTAATTCTTAACAGAACTAAACAACTCCAAAGTGAGCTTACAATAGCATTTAGGTAGAAACAGATTTATCTGAGTGATAATAGGAAGATGTTTAACGTGAAATTTACACCCAAAGGCAGACATTGAAAGAAAAATGAACCCTACAAATGAAACTTCTGGCACAAAGGATTAAGAGAAGCTGGCCCATGAAATTTAATTCTACTTCTTCTTTTGTGCTAATCCTGATAGTAATGAAATTATGTTTTTCATCCTATCTTTGTGTCGCTCTGTGACCAGGCAGGACACTGCTCTGGACGTGGACAAGGTTTCTGCAGCAGAGGGGAGGACCGTTATCACAAAGACCCCCATCTCATTATATCAGAAAACAAGTGGTAAAAGACATTATACAGTAGGAGGCAACAGGATGATGTCAGTAATTTGCTAGTGTGGCCGTGTCCTAAAGTAATGTGATGATGTCGTAGATCAACATCATTGTATTCTACCCTAGGTTTTAAGCAGGTTGCCACTCTGTAAATAGACAAGTCATTTAAGCAACACACAGACCCAATTGGTACGTATTCCCACTTTTGCATATGTCTGTGTTAATGAATGCTCAGTCTATAATCCAGGGTCTGGTTTGAAGAAAACCAGGTTGTGCACTCTCAGGTATGGGTATGCACTCCCAGTCCTCTGGACATGAACAGGGCAATGTGGGTTTAACCAGCCTAGGAGGGCAGCAGCATGAGGTTCTCATCTTCTTCCAGTCCCTGAGGTGATGGCAAAACAGGTTTCAACAGGCATGCAACATGCCACAGTACGGACTGATTTGTGTTGTCACTTAATGAGCTACCTCCTAATAGACAGATAGTACTGAAGACTGCGGGAGCCTGTAATCCATTTTAAAGCTAAATTCCCTATAGTGGTTTAGTAATCTGTAAAATTAGTCTGGATTATGCTAATACTTTCCCATAACACTCAATCCAGTATAACTTCATGTGCATAAACTCCTTTATAGCAATATAACAGTCTTGAACCCAACTCTGTGCCCTTGTCTGAACTAACTGACATTTCTCAGTCACTCAGTTCTTGATTCAAGAACATCTTTCTTTTAAGAACTCCCAAGTAACTTTTTTCTCTAAATATAGTTTTAATTACCTGAACAAGGATGAGTTTTCCTTCAGATACATATTCTAGAAAAAACATGATAGTTAAGCTAAAGAGTTATTGTTGAAGTTTTTAATGTTCAGAAAACTATAAAGAAGAGTCTCTTTACTGCTACATCAGAAGACTGCGGCATGGTTGATTTACAACCGATATAAAAATTGAAAAATACCTGTCATTACCTCATTGATCAGTATTGAAATCCATGGAAACAAGAAAGAGTATGGGCATTTATGACCCTATAAAAACAGTTTACTTCATTATTGTTTTAAAGACAAACTGGTTTCTTCATTTGTTTATTCCTAGGAAAAAAATAGGGGCACAGGAGATAATTCTATATTAGTGGCTACTTAAGAAATATATTCAATCATGAGTAATGAATTGTGAAGTGAAAAAACCCTGAGTGAACTTCACATCTGTAAAGCTGTAAGAAAGAACTGGTCATATATGTTGATTGTCCTTTTTAAGACTCTAACCTGGCTTATGCAGAGTCATCAAGGAAGAAAAAATAAAAAAAAATATGAAAAAAATTATCTTCTTGAAAGTCTGGATGCAGAAACACAGAATTAAGTAGTTAACATTAAAAAAAATATTTCTTTTGGGTAATAAATAACATAAATATAATTTAAAAAACCCTAAGTTTTTTCTAAGATTGCTCACAGGTCTTCTTGGAGCCATATAATATTTCTTGCTTTCCTGATTAACAAATCATCACTGCACAAAGCAACACAGGTGGTCAGTCCCCTTGGGCTCACATCAAAGGGGCCACCATGAAGCTTTAGATGTTATTCAAAAACAGTCTGAAACTTGTCTCTCACTGTTTGTCCCATCTATTGTATTCCACAGGGTCATCTTTAAAGGACTGTCCAATTTAAAAAAAAACCTCTTGTAAAAGATGCTGTCAAAAACAGTTTCATAATTGTTGACTATTTTACAAATGTTCTATCTTCAGAATACTCACATCATAAATTATGCTATTTTCACATGAAACAATGTCATACTTTGACAGAAGAAAAAAGGGGCTTTGCTAAATGATAGCTGAATGTCTTCATCTGCAAGAGATACTAGCCATTTTGTCTAGAGAAATTAAAAAAAATAGCAAGAGAAAAACAAGACAAAGAAAAAAATATTTATTTCAGAATAGCCACGCCTTTTCATAGCTTTTAAAAGAAATTCCAGTATATATTATTGTAAAATAAAAAAAATTAAAAAAACAAGTCAGTTGTTGTATTTCTTGGATTAGGGAAAGGGTTTTTAACTTATTTTGGAGTTTTATCCTAGAACTTCAAAATGTGTCAGAATTTTTAAAGACCTGTTTCCAGAAACACTGCACATGAAATAATGTTTCAGTGTACCTCTGACACTCATGGAGGTTTTTTTACATGTGTAGGGTATTTTTTTTGTCTTAATACTTTGAAGACTCTACCAACATTGTGCCTTAGTATATACAAGTTGTTTGAAAAGATCAAAGTCTTATTAAGTCCCGTTACTCCATCAATACCAACAGGATGTTTATAAACTATGATTCATGTTAGTATACCGAGAAGAGAACATAGACTCACAGTTCTCAGTAATAAACGAAGACAGCAACACTTTTCAGCTACAGAAAACTGATTAAAGAGTTATGGGTGAGCTGTCATAGGAAGGAAAACCCAACAGGGCTTCCCACTTTTTATATACAGGCAGGAAACTGACTGCAGAACAGTTTCTGGGTTTCTAACTTCAATCTCGGCACAATAAAACTGTCTGACAAACTCTCTAGTCAGAATTTAATAAACCCATAATTATTCATATGGAGTTGAGGAAATTTTTCAGCAAGTAATACATGCATTAAATGTGGTTTTCAGCAAAACCCTATTCAGTTATTTCCGAAGTTAGAATTTCACCTCAAAGCAACTAAAAAGCTAAAATAATAAAACTGAAAAGACAGCAGTCCCTGCCTTGCTAACAGGACCTCACAGGTGAAGGCATTTCTACAGACAAAGCAGAGCAGGTCTGAATTCCTCTTCTGCTCAAGGGACCCTCCCTTATATTCAGAATGTATTTGAGACAGTAAGCTAGAGGAAAGCCTCACTGTCTCTTGAAAGAAACAAACCATTAAAATACTCACTAAAATAAGAGGGATATGGTTTAGTGGTCCTACAGTTCATATTATCTCTTGGGAAGTAAACTCCACTTGAGCTGAGACATTTTAGATAAGGGGAGAATTTGACCATTGGTTTTAATTTCCTGATGACATGCTAATATTACAAATTGTAGGCTTTAAGACTAATGATTAAAAGCTAGTGCAAGACAGCCAGCATACATGCTTTCATTTTCAGGTCACTTAGGCTTGCTGGGTTTTTTGATTTTGTTTTTGTTTTAAGGAAGAAGTTTGATGAGTCAAAATGGAAAAAAGAAATAAATGGGAAAACTTTTATTATAAAATATCAAAATGAAGTTTTCCAGTTTCTGAACTTGTTTCTTCGAAACTGGGAGAGGAGAAGGTCTGCAACACTAATCCAAAGACTATTAATGAAGTCATCAATTTCTGACATAACTTTGCAACCTGCAAGTATAAACAGCTCACAAATGTACTTTTCTGTAGCTTTAAAAATGAACATCTGTAAGTTACACAGTGGATGCAGCACATTCCAGCAGAAATAACTTGTGCATGAAAATGAACTGCAGCTTCTGACTCCCTAAGAAATATTACATCACCCCTACACTGCAAAATACAATAAGTACATAAGTAGAGTTGTGCAAAATGTATGTTATTTATATTACTGAGCTTTGTAGTCAAAAATTATTTCATAATGCACATTGTAAGATTTTATAATTTCACTACTTCTGAAAATTTATTTGATCATAGAGCTTTCTCTTTATAAAAAAGTCTTTCTGCTTCCATTGAAATCAATAGAGTTTTTTTTCATATACTGCTGCTGGGAAAATGACCATCCCTAAACAGGCAAAGACTAGTTTAAGAATCGTATTAGAATCAAGAGTAAGACTTGATAGTGGAGCAATAGCCTGAAACAATTTTACTCAATCAAAAGTCTGTGTGTGGTCAATGCTTACAAATAAAACAGCAGAAGTGCGTTCTTACATTTACTGTATTGCCTGCAGCACTTAAATTGACCTCTTAGGAGGGTAAACATTGTGTCTATCCAGTTGACTATGTAGTCAATACCAAGTAGAGCAAAGGGCTTTTTTCCAGCCGAGGAAAGTAACCCCTCAGTGAGACTAATTATTTTCTCTGAAAACATCCAGGATATTGATCTGAGATTTGAAAACACTGTTGATTTACAGTGGTCAGCTACACATGAATGAGAACCATCTTTGAGAAAACTTTTGAGAAAAAAGGGGTAAACAGTATTTTATAGTCTGATTTTCACTGTTTTGCAGCAGTTCAACTGAGTACTAGAGAACCTGAGAATTTTTTCAAACACTTTCAACTTTATGATTGCTCAGAAATCCTCATGATTTTCTACAAATCTTAATCAAACAGATTTTTGAGACTTTTACTGAAGATTTTATTATATCATTAGGGAACATAAAAGCTTGTGAACTACATTGTTTCCCATTCTGACACCCTGACAGGTTTATCAGTGTTAAGTGCAGAAGTTTGGTTTGTCAGATATCCTAGACGTATAATGCCCCTGCACTGAGCAAATACAATTAATGATGAATGTGTGATACTTCCAACAGCCAAAGTCTTCTTTGGTAATAAAGTCTTGAGTTGTATTCTGCCCTTAGACACATGTGCAACAAATACTTGTTCAAATTGCTGGCAATAAAACCTTTCTTGCCACATCAGAAAGAATATATCAGTGTTGTTAAGACACAGAATTCAACTTTTTGTAGAGGATTTGTTTGATCATAGGAGCAAACTACTTGTGGAAGGTACTGTGAAGCCTCTGCAAACACATTGATGTGTCTCCACCTCAGTGAAGTTGTATAGAATTTAGGATGGGTCTCAGGCCAGGGCCTGTACAACAGGAACATCAAACTGGGCCAGCCCAGCACCCCTTCAGGCTTTAAGCTCAGTGTGATCTGTTCATCACCCTTAGCTCCACAGCCTGGGGCAGAACTAGGTCTTCACCCAACATAAACATTGCAGCTGCTCTAGAAGTCTCCATTACTTGAGATCACCAGGAGCTGCAGTGTTTGCAGCTAATGTAGGATCTTTGCCTGTAGTATCTGCCCCTATGCCATGGACAAAGTTCCATGGAAGAATTTCAAGGCCCAGTAAAAGTAAATGACGTAGAGAAGTCAAAGACAGCACTGTAACTGGAAGTAGGACTGATGTTATGGAATCCCTTACTGCAGTGGTGGATGGGCAGGGAGTGTCAACCAGGAATGAGACAGAGAGCACTGGTTTTGCAGTTGCTAACACTGGCAATACTTTGCAGTGGGTATGAAATGGTATGCACTGCTAAGGATGTGACTGTTCGCTTCTTTTCAAGCTATAAAATATCTAAACAGAATTAATTTTTAGCATATGATTAAGGAAGTCCTTTTGTCAAACGCAGCCTGAATGCATTTTTATGTGTGCTGGAATTTCCTGTTAAATTATAGGAGTTTTTAACAGAAATGCTGACAGAACCTTAACCATTGCAGTGTGAACAAATGAATAACAATATACATATTCTTCTTGCTAATAAAGTTTTATAGCCTTGAAATTCAATGTAGAATTAGTCTATCGATTCTAGAGAGAATTTTTGAAAGAAAGGCTTCATGGTACTTTCCTTATTTCATGATGCGAAAAACAAATAGTTCCGGGGGGTTAATTTATTAGCAGACTTCTAGAGATACCTTTAGATTTATTTTTTCCCTAATATTTTTTGTGTTCTTTCTGTTTATGACAGTATTAAAGACATAAGCACAATTTCAAGAGGATATAATGTCTTTTCCTGACTTGAGAAGGAACAAAATATCCATTTATTTATTCGTTTAACCAGAATCATCATCCACATCTCAAGTTCATATTTTTCTTTGATTTTACACCACATTTCCCAAATGGTTTCCTCATTAATATTAACAGATTTATGAATTTCATTATTCTGATTTATGTCTTTTCAATATATTTAAGGCTATGTCAATATTAAGTTATTTGTCCCATGTGAGCACCTTCTACAGAGTCTAGATTAGAAATATTTTTAAGCATATCATACAGAGAAGAACTACTTTGGGCTCAGAGGTAATAAACTTATATAACTAAACTGTTTCCATAATTGTTTTGTTCAGTTACTGAAACTACTTGAAAAATATTCTACAGTAAATGACAAATAGGACATATCACTTCTAACATTAAACCATTATGGCAGAACATCATATCAACAACTTTTTTAAGGATATGCATGATACCTCAAAGACACCATAATAAATGACATACTGTGTATGTTACCCCTGTAGACTTTGAAACTGCTTTGCAGCTCTCAGAAGGCCATGGTGGCTTTGTCTGGATCCTTACACTGTGCTCATTAGCTCAGCTCCACATGCCCACACAGCCAGTTTCACATCCAGTCCTGAAGAGTGAAAGCAGCCTGTGCAGGATGGAGAAGATGATTCCACTACTTCCAGGAGCAGATTAGGAGCTGCAGTCCATAAAGGCACTTGTCATAACACATTGCTTGCACCTGGAAGTGCTAAGCTGGCAGCATAATGCTTCCCTCATTGTATTCAGGCATGAATATGCAATTTTTTAATTTTTTTTTTTATTATGACCAATTTCACCATAAATTTCAGTTAAATATTCCAGTACAGCAAGTTAGAACCTGGCCTACCTCCATCAATATTGTTATACATAAATAAGTTATGAACAAATGTTGTGCATCAGTATCTATACACTATTGATATATTCACATACTTGTATTGTAAAATTAGTATGAATTCCCAGAAAGACTTTCTTAAATGGGTCCTAGGCTACAAGAAACAAGTTAAAAAAATATTTTTCAAGCCAAAGATTTGTAAGCGAACAAAACGGGCTCTGACCTTGCAGAAGATCTGCATAACACTGGGATCAATTGGTTTGCTAATTACTATGCTTGCTCCTTTCCTATTACCGGGTCAATAACAAAGATAGAGTTGGTGTTGAACCATCTCGATATAATTGACATTTTTATTAAAATCTGGTTATACAGTATTCCTCTTGCAAATCTTTCCATGTACATACTGAGAATGATCAGAAAATAGGTTAGAAGTACCTCATATGTACAATGGCAATCAATGCTTGGGAAAGAATATCCCTCCATGGACACACACTAGTGAGCCTACCAGAAAGAGATTAATGCAAATTGCTTATTAGAGCAATGCATGGACATCATTTCATCTCTTGTTAGGTAAGTTGCAGCTTTGTACTTCTGCTTTCCACTCTGACCTCCCTCTGGCTGGCCTCTCCAGTTCCCAGGGATTAGTTTGGGTGACTTTTTTTTCGGAAAAAAAACCCCAAAAAACCAAATAAAACCAAATCACCATAGCAGGGGGAATTTCTTACAGGAGTACCTGTTTGTTCATGGATTCTGAAACAAAGACAGCACAAAGACTTGCCCCAGTGGTGATTTTCCCTAAATTTTTGTTTATTTTTTTTCTTATACAAAAGATGAATTCATCTGTTCCTCTGACTCAGTCATCATACACCAGACCTGTGGATGCTCATCACAGAAGAGATCTGACTTCTACTGTCTAGTATCTAAACATGTTGACAGAAAATATTTCCTCTGCCGGCAGTTGCCCACTTCACTTTTATTCTAATATTTAGTGATGTATCTAAAATTAATTGTAATAGAATATTTTTAGACTTCATGAATTATTAATTCCATATAGGTATTAAGCAGACATAGAAAGACTTTATCCATTCCATGAATTAAAATTTACTTTTTAAGAGAGCATAAACATCTCTTATTAAAATAAAATAATTTAAAAAACCCTACACCATCGCTCAGGAAGAGTACCTGCTAACTTTTGAAAGTTCAAATAGAAATCAAGAACATCAGGATGTTTCTAGGGAGGATCACAAGCAAAATCATTAACTCCATGAAACCTGGATTTCCATTGTTCTAAGAGAACTGAATGAATGCTAGTCCATGTTGGTTTTTTCTGTTTCTGTGTTGCTTGTCTTCAAGACAGGTATCAACAGAGCAGAGAGCTGCCTTTTTTAGATAAGTTTATCAAGTCATAATCCAAAATATATACTCTCTGTACCTTCTAATTATCAGAAAAGGCTTGAGAATATATTTCATATGCATTAATCTAAATACACTGTTCCTATATTTGGAAGAAATATGTATTGAGCTCATTTAAGAGGAAATATCTTTTTCACAATAAAAACCTTATTGGAAAACAACTCAGCCACATGTTAGTACTTCCTATCATTCTGTAGTAAAGATGACACACATTTGCTTTATTAAAAGGAAATGTGTCAGCCAACAGAGCAAGACCTACAAAAAGATGCTGCAATTTATACGCACCCCCTTCTAATAAAAAGTAGGTTTTAGTTTCAGTCCAGAAATCCTATTCTGGACTTTGAACAATGGTACACATTACAATACACGCAGATAAAATAAGCAATACCAATCATAACACATCTGCCACTGCTCTGTGTTTAACAGCTATTGACGGTGGGGCCTAACCTTTCAAATGAGCCATGTGCACAGATCCTGGGACATCAGAGGTGTTTGGCTCTGGGTGGACTAATTGGAATGGAGGAGTAAAGTATAGGTTAGCACGGCTTTATTCCCCCCCACCTTCTTAAATTGTGTGGACCATAATTTAACTGCCTTGTCAAAAACATCATCTGTCTAGAGGGATCCTTCTATCATCTCTCAGGGCAAAACCAATCTTCTCTTTGCTGTGAAAGCTCCTACTGGGTAGAACTCACCCCTCCTGAATTTAACTCCTCTTTTTTTCTCATGTTATTAGAGAATGACTGACAGTACTTAAAAGAATGATCCCTGCCAGACTCTTATAACCATCCCCTTCTTCATTGCTTACATTTTTAATGCAGTTTCCAAGACATTAAAGTTGGATGAGAGTATGATGCCTTTCCACACAGCCAGCCCTTAAGCTAACACCCAGCCCCTCCCACGCCTTGTTGAACTACAGTAACCATTCTCTTTCTGTGCTAATGGAAAGCTTTTCTAAAGAACCACTGCATGGGAAGAATTCCTCTGAGTGCTAATTTTATTGTATTAATGTCATTTGAAAATGACTATTTATAAAGATTTAGCTATTATTTATTATTTTCTGTTATTTCTGTAGCAATTTAATTCACTAAACTTGGAGATTTCTCTCAGAACAAGCAGAACTATAACCTGGTACCCAGAATTAATTGAAGCGCTTCTCCGGAGGGCGAAGTGTGAGTCTCTGCTATTGAGAAAGAGGGCAGCAGCAAATGTAGGCTTAAGTCTGCAGCTTGTCAGAGTTGTGGACAAAAAGGAGAAGCCCTGAGATAGGGCTCTGGCAGAGCTGAGCTTGTGCACAAGCTACCACCATGCAAAGAATTGGAAGTGGTTGTTTGAGCTTCCTGAGGCAAAGTTGCTCCCTAAGACATCCTGTGGTGGTGCCCAGGTTTTATTGCATTCTGTGGTGCAAGGAAAAGAGCAAAGAGAGGACCCCCAACCCCATTAATGCTGTATTGCAAAGTGCCACATAGCTTCAGTTGAAATCCATTCAATACAGTTGCTCTGCTGTCCCAGCCAAGGAGGTGGCCACTCTAAAAGAGAGGCAGTGCAGAACTAGCCATCATGAGCCACATCAAGCTGTTTTCCTGCACAGTACTGAAACTGTAAAAGCCCCCCCGGGTTCTGAGAGGGAAGGCAAAAGCTAAGTAGCACTTCCAGAGGCCTGGGAGAGTGCTGAGAGGCACTTGCAGCAGCCCCAGCAAAATCTCAGCAGCCCCATAAGCACAGGCCTTGCCCCACACCTCCAGCTAGAGCGCTGCTGCAACAAGGGAGAGGACATTGAGCCAAAACCAGAATGCCAAAGGCTGTAAGAAAAAGAAATAAAACAAAAAGGCAGTAATCACGCACAATGACTTCCAAAGTCCACCTGATCTGTGGAAAAGTAAAGTTATATAATAAAATAACTTGTTGGTTCCCTTCAGAAAGGTAACGGTGGTTGAAATTCTACTTTCACGCAATGTAGAAAATTGTCCTACATAGTTTAAAATTGTGCTTTGGATAAGCATCATCAAACTCCACCTTGAATAATCTCTCATCAAAAGCTTCATTTCAGCTGCAATCTGGAAAGATTCAGTCACTGAAACTCAGCTAGTCTTAAAGTAGTCATTATCTGAACATGGGCATTTCCATTGAAAGAAAGGTATTTCAAGCACACCACTGCTCCAGAAAACTTAAGACTAAATTTTATGATACAAAGGCTGAACCCAGGCTACAACAGGAGCAAATATATTTAGTTATATATGTTATCCCTGAAGAATAATTTTGAAAAGCCAAACTCACTGAGGGATTATCTCTTGAATCTGCAGTTTTATTAGTCATTTTCCATTTTCTCTCCAAAACAGGCTGAACTGTTTGTACCTAGAAATAGTAGCCCTCAAATGCCATCAAATGGAAATTATTTTGGAGAAAGAGAGATTTATTTTGGAATTATGTGAAGACAGACTGCTAACATCTAGATTCACTTTAACAGTCTAAGAATCAGGAATTTCATCCAAGCTATCAGTTAAACTCTTTCAATAGTACTTAGAGACACAGAAATCCTGTGGCCCTGTGATCCATCCGACCTGTCTTAGTAAATGACTGAATTACAATAATTCATTTACTGAAGGTACCTTTCTTTCTCCATTGACTAGAGAGAGAACGTAGCTGCTGAGGACAGATCACATGCTCAGCTTTAGACTGCTCAAGTTAGGCAAAACAGATCTCTGTGTTTCCTTTAACCTATGAAATTATCTGTAGTGTATGCAATAAGAGATTCTCTGCAGTTGACATTCCCTGCTAAGGGGAAGCCAACAAAAGATCAAACTGGGAATTAAACTCATCTACAAAAATTAAGAGTACAAAGTAAATGTACTTGGCCTGATAAGCATTAAATAGTAATGCAGTTTACAAAATACAAAACTCAGAATTATTATCAGTGAATACATCTTAACAAGTATCTCATAACACAGTTATGAAGTTTCAAACACAATGAAAAGTATCTAGTAAAACAAAGTGAATGCCACCAAAAAGTTTGCCTCATCATCAGCCATAGCAACTCATGCTACTGTTTCTATCTTCTTTGCTGTGCTGGAGATTAATATTTTCCTTTTCATAAGTCCATTAGCAAAAAAAAAAAAAAGAAATGAAAGGGAAAAAGTTTGTTTTCAACTTTCTGGTATCTGTAGGGAAACAAAGACACGATAAAAAGGACAAACAGGAACCCCACACCTGACAACAATGAAGAATCTTGCTTTCAAACATCACACAATTGGCTGACACCCTTTTTTTTTATGGGCTAGCAGCTGCATGACTCATTTATGTATGTTTTGCCTGTCTTAGCACTAAGTGGACTGGTGTAAATAGGAAGTGATGAGGAAAATCAATTCAGGGCAAACACATTTTTTTCAAGGCTGTAACAGGAAGAGATAGGAAGCCCAGGAAGATACTTGATAGATATTCAACTCTGTAGAAAAGAGGAAGCAGCATGTTGAAGCACTAAGCTGGTTATTTTGAGTTGTTGAACGGAAACGGGATACAGCGCAGAAAGGATGCAGATAGGATGCATTTTGTTGCGTAGCAACCCAGGGAATAGAAGCTCCTACATATAACTGGAGACCATCTGCTAGTACAAGAGGGAGAGAAAAAACATGTGTTTAAAAGGGAAAAGGGAAAAAAAATGGTAATACTGAAGAAGGAAGTTTAACTATACTATTAAGGTCCTGGCCAAGTCACCCCTGCTAAAAGTTTAAGGGATAGAATTTAAGTAGAAGTTATTGTGTGCAGTTTCCTAATACAGTATCTTTGTGTTGAGTCAGTTCTTAAGGAACCAAATTAGGCTTAAGGATAAAACAGGCACACTGACAGTGAAGGTACTGCCAGTTAATTCATTTCCACTGGAGGCAGATTGCAAGTTCCTTTATTTTCTTCAACAATGTTTACAGTAAATCTGTAACAACTTTTAATGTCAGCATTTTCTGCAATGGTGTAGGGTACTATCTATCCTCAGAGAACCACCCAGTCATCAGCTTGCATCAGAATATTATTCAGTACAACTCCTCCAACTCTTGGCACACCACAAATATTATGCTCATGTGACTAAATGTGATTTCTGACTAGAAAGCTGCCCAGAGAAGAAGGATCTGGGCTGCTGGTTGACAGCCAACTGAACATGAGCCAGCAGTGTGACCAGGTGGCCAAGAAGGCCAATGGCATCTTGGCTTGGATCAGAAATGGTGTGACAAGCAGGTCCAGGGAAGTGATTCTCCCTCTGTATTTGGCACTGGTGAGACTGCTCCTTAAATCCTGTGTTCAGTTCTGGGCCCCTCACCGCAAGAAGGATGTTGAGGCTCTGGAGCAAGTCCAGAGAAGAGCGACAAAGCTGGTGAAGGGGCTGGAGAACAGGCCCTATGAGGAGCGGCTGAGAGAGCTGGGATTGTTTAGCCTGGAGAAGAGGAGGCTGAGAGGAGACCTCATTGCTCTCTACAACTACTTGGAGATACAGCGAGGAGGATGCTGACCTCTTCTCTCAAGTGACAGGTGAGAGGGCAAGGACCAATGTCCTCAAGCTCTGCCAGGAGGAGTTCAGGCTCAACATCGGTAAAAAAAAATTCACAGAAAGGGTCATTGGGCACTGGCACAGGCTGCCCAGGGAGGTGGTTGAGTCACTATCCTTGGGGGTGTTTAAAAGATGCATGGGTGAGGTCCTGAGGGACATGGTTTAGTGTTTGATAGGAATGGTTGGACTCAATGATCCTGGTGGTCTTTCCAACTTAGCGATATATAAATGAAATATCCATATATTCATTTTTTTAAAAAATCTATCTTGATTTCACTAGTTTCCTGACTCAGATTTGATTGAGGATTTCCTCTGATTCACTGCATTGACAAAAAAAAAAAATATAGCAAATCATTTATCAAGAAAAGGAAGAAAAGTGTTCAGAAGAAGACTTCTCAATTAATATGTGAGATTGGGAAAGAACAGTGAAAGAATAGAAGATGGTGCTGGAACTGAGACCAGTCCAGTTCCTGGAGCAGCTGGCACCCATAACTGAATGCCAGCAGAGACCTGAAGGAAAGAGGACAGGAAGCAGGACAGAAAAGCAAGGCCCCATTGCAAAATCGTGCCAGTTACTTAAATGCCTCTGTATACACAGTTTAGGATAGAAGAGTCTCAGTTTACCTCAGTATACTGGAATGCCTCAGTTTCCAGACTTAGCTGCCCCTCTTGGCACAGACTGTAGAAAGGTGTTGGTCTCTGCTTTTACGCATGTGGCTGTGGCCATGGGGAATACAATTGTTGCTTCCCTGTATGTTGTCCCCAAAACTAACCTGATCACCTTCTATGACAAAGTTACATGGTTATTGGATGAGGGAAAAGATGTGGATGTGGTCTTCTTGGACTTCAGTAAAGCCTTTGACACGGTTTCTCACTGCATTCTGCTACGGAAACTGTCAGCCTCTGGCCTGGACAGGCACACACTCTCCTGGGTGGAAAACTCGTTGGACAGCCAGGCCCAAAGAGTGGTGGGAAATGGTGTTAAATCCAGCTGAAGGTCCAGTTACAAGTGGGGTTCCCCAGGGCTCAGTGCTGGGTCCTGCCCTGTTCAATGTCTTCATCAATGACCTGGATGAAGGCATTGAGGGTACCCTTAGCAAGTTTGCAGATGACACTAATCTGGGTGAAAGTGTCGATCTGCTGGAGGGTAGGGAGGCTCTGCAAAGGGGTCTGAGCAGGCTGGACCACTGGGCTGAGTCCAACTGCATGAGGTTTAACATGGCCAAATGCCGGGTCCTGCACTTGGGGCACAACAAGCCTATGCAGAGCTACAGACTAGGGGAAGTCTGTCTATAAAACTGCCTGGAGGAGAGGGACTTGGGCGTGTTGGTTGATATCTGACTGACCATGAGCCAGCAGTGTGCCCAGGTGGCCAAGAAGGCCAATGGCATCTTGACTTGCATCAGAAACAGTGGGACCAGCAGGTCCAGGGAGATTGTTCTCCCTCTGTACTCAACACTGGTGAGACCGCTCCTTGAATCCTGTGTTCAGTTCTGGGCCCCTCAGCACAAGAAGGATGTTGAGGCTCTGGAGCAAGTCCAGAGAAGAGCAACAAAGCTGGTGAAGGGGCTGGAGAACAGGCCTTATGAGGAACGGCTGAGAGAGCTGTGGTTGCTTATCCTGGAGAAGAGTAGGCTGAGGGGAGACCTCATTGCTCTCTATAACTCCCTGAAAGGAGGTTGTGGAAAGGAGGGAGCTGGCCTCTTCTCCCAAGTGACAGGGGACAGGGCAAGAGGGAATGGACTCAAGCTCTGCCAAGGGAGATTTAGGCTGGACATTAGGAAAAAAATTTTCACACAAAGGGTCATAGGGCATTGGAATAGGCTGCCCAGGGAGTGGGTTGAGTCACCTTCCCTGGAGGTGTTTAAGGGACAGGTAGAGTAGGTGCTGAGGGACGTGGTCTAGTGTTTGATAGCAATGGTTGGACTCAATACCCTGGTGGTCTTTTCCATGCTGGTTATTCTATGATTCTATGTGAGGTCATAGTACACATGGTTCCCTGATACCTCAGAAAAAGGCAACATACAAATAGTTCTCCCTGTATTTCTCATTCCAATTTTCCTTTCTTTTTCCAATTTTTTATTATAAAGACATATCAGATGAGCTCGTTGTCATTTTCAGAGGCATACATTGTGTAATTGTTGAGAAGAAAACTGTTTTAACCATCATATGACATTGATAGTCAGGTGCTGTACTGCACTGAATAACTAGTAACATCATAATGTTCCTTGGATTGTGTTTTTCTTTATCTAGCAATCATTTGTGTGGGGCTAGCAGGGGTCTTTCATGAAACCTGGGCTCTCTTCTTCTTCTCATACACACCACCCTGAAGCTTTAATATGTTTTCTGACCTGCCAGAGTTTACTTGTTCTCCAACCATGGCAAATTTCCTTGCCCTAAAGGAAAACATCCCCTTCTTGATGACTGTAAAGCACAAGGTGTTCAGGCCACCACCTAATCCAGCAATGAAGAGAAGGCAGAGTACCCTAAGTGGCACTAGACTGATACCAAAAAGTCTATGCTGCTATTCTGCTGCATAACAAATCAGGAACCTCACCTCTATTTCCCACCTCAGCTGTGGCCTGACTTTCTAATACACGAGTTCTCCCACTGACAATTACTGGGATGATTTCCCACTAAGGTTTGGTCTAGCAGCCCATGCTTTATATGCTATGTGTCAGATCTACTTAAAGCAAGGCATATAAGATCATTTCAGCATATGCCTTGGTTTAAATACTGCTGCTCGTGCCACCAGCAGAGGTTGCACAAGCTGATTATTGTATGCAGGTGGCAGCATAAGCATCTATGTTTGAACACACACATCAGTAAACATTGAAATTATAAAATTATCAAGTAACAGCAGTTATGAGAAGTCAGGATAAAAACAAATACTCATTAAACTCAGCAGCAAAACTCATGCTGGTTTTGCTTTGAAAATTCTCTCTCCTTTTTATATGCACCAGAATACAGAAAAGTTTGTAAAATAGGTTTATTGGTTTAGTTCAGTTAAGAAAATTCTGGAGGTGTCCCAGAGATGCTTGACAGGAAGGACATACAGGTACTCATTTGATGTTTAGATTCTCTTCAAGTCCGTAACTCGAACTGCTTCACTTCACAAAGACTTTCTCCAATACAGTTAAAGCAGGAGAAATCTTCTGATGCTTAAAGAGGCAGGAGGATTTTGCACTTGTTACCATAACCTGAAATGCCATGTGCCTCCCAAGTATGTCAAAGAAGACCTGCAGTAAGGTTCCCCACAGATGTGCATCCTAGTTGTGTGCAAGCTGATCTCCTGACATGTAGCTTCCAGCAGAGATAGGTAGAAAAGCTGTGGCACATTTCTATAGTATTATTATATTTGATCTCCTATTCCCTTGAAAAAGTTCCCCCGCCCCAAGCTCATTCTTTCATTCACATTTATTATTATTTTTGCATTGTTGGTCAGTTTATAAAATGCCTTTTTCCTGCCTGAATGCTGCACTGCTCGGCTGTCAAATACAGCAACCCAGATGTGAAGCTAGGCTAGGAAGGAGGAAAGTTATACCAAAACTCTTGCCCTAAAACAATAAGAGTAATAAATACATTAATTAACCTGTCCGAAGAAATGTACAAAGGAGCTGGCAATAGTTCAGTGTTTAAAATACCTAGGACTTGTCCACCTACAAGTGTTTTTGTCAGGCAATGTTAAAGAGCACTCTGAGAACCCAGCTGGCAGGGCTATGAGGGAGAAACACCAACACTCAGCAAGCCTGAGCACTGTTTTACAATGTGCTTTCCTCTTCCTTCTCCCTCACTGCCCCCACCTCTTCCCCTAAAAAAAAAAGAACATTGTATGACTAGAGGAAATCATTATAATCCTGATGATGCTCCCAGGGTTCATATTCATTTGAGAGAAATCTTCAGTATAGCTCAGTAATGACTCTTTGTAAATGCTCAGCTGCCCTTGGGCAGTAAAATACTTCCTAAGTAACTTCTCCTGCCATGTGCTAATTATATAATACCAGTCTGTATTTTTCTCTAGCACACCATCAGACTGCAGGTTATTCTAGTGTGACAGGTGGTAGGAGTCACTCTCTTGATCAGCAAATCTCTAGTGACCCTCAGGAAAAACTTCTACTTTAAGGAGGTAAAACCCATAACTGGCCAGGGTAGAATTTCCTGTGCTCCTTTTTTGGAGCAGCAGGCATTGGCCACAGCCTGAGAGGTACTGGTCCGTATTGAAACCCCAGCATCAGTGAAGAAAAGTATGCTGGTCTGTTCAGCATTTGAAAAATACAGGAGGTAGAGTATGCATGCAATCAAGCAATGACACATCAGTCTATCCCTGTGCACTCTCACCTGACACTGGCCTGAATACAGATATAAGGAAGCTGACCTAGAACTGAAGAAAAGTAATGCATCAATTCTGTGGCAACACATTGATCCTACAGGAAAAATAGCTACATTGGCTTGTTGGAAAATGGTTTTCTCCTTCAGAGTTCACATAGGATACAGAGCATGTTCAGATAAGCTTTTTTCATCATGTACCACTCACAGCCATGTAGTCCCTATACTACCAGTACCTGAGGCTGTGTTGTTGCTCGTCGGTGGAGGATTCTTCCTTGGAGGACTGTGGAAACCCCTGCTTTATGAGTTGTCGATCAGAATTAACATTTTACCTTAATGAAGGCCATAACAAAAGCAAAGCACTTACCAAAACTAAAGTAATGCCAAACAATACTGTCGGGCCCTTACCATGGTATTATGTTTTGACTGGTTTTAATTGTTTAGAAGTTAAAGTGCAGGTGCCTTGTACTTAGGACATCTTGTGATGTTTAAGGTTCAGCCTAGACTTAGGTATTTTGCTATACTAGTCATTAAAGAGAAGTTGATAAAGGTAACCTCTCTTTCTAGAAACCACAGCACATGACTAAAGTAACCACAGGAAAAAAGACGCCCGAAAGTCAGACTTCTTTGGTGTGTAGGTATTACTCCAAACTCGTGCTAGGAAAGTCCAAGTAGAACACATTTCTAAACAAAAGAAGATAGTTAAGTGATGAAAAGCCATGGTTTTTAGCGAACCTGAGCAGGAAAAAAAAATCCGCCTGAATAGATGTGAAGCCTTTTAGCTGTTGTGAAAAGGACTGTGTTAAAATGACAGAGACATAGTATGCTCATGTAAACAGGATGTAAACATATTTCTAAGAGCTGAAAGAATTTAAATAAGGTTGAATTCTCATCTCCAGATCAGGGGGAAAAACGTAACTGGTTTGTAGTATAAACATACTAACTTCACATGTTTCTGAAATTAGAATCACTGTGAAATTTTGTGTCTTCTTGTATCTAATTAATCCTTAATGATGTCTTAGACTGATCAAAATAGTTAATTTTTTTAAGAATGTCCATACTTCATTTTACTTCTACTGGGCAATGATTTGACATTTAACCTTATCAGGGTAAGACTCCTAATCCTCTGAAATATTTATCTACCAGAAGGAATATGCTTTTCTGTGTGCCACAGGTGCCCATTGCATTTTTCCAAGCATAGTAGAATATTCCGTATGTCAAAAGAACACAACTGCAAAATTATTCCTGGTTTTGGCCTAATGAGCAAGTGCATTAAACACTCTAATCTGTTCACATGCAGTTGCATGGAAAATCTAAAAGGAAGAATAGCATTCACTAATGAAGCAAGGTTTATTGGATGATTTATGTCCTACAGATTATATTACTTTTCCATGTGTGTAGAATGAATAGGGGGAAAAGTAACCAGAAATAAGATATTTTGCAATATATTCTTGCTAGCATAAATCAACCTTAAGTACAAAGTATTTTAATTTTCCTGGGTTTTTGGTTTTGTTTTGGGTTTTTGGTTTTTGTGGTTTTTTTTTTTTTTTTTTTACTAAGTATTCTCTCATAAGGACTGTCTGTGAGAAGATGCATCAGTTATTCCATAAAGGAGCAGTGGATCACATCACAAAGAGAATAAAGTACATAGTGCAGGTTTTTGTTGGTTTTAACTGAAAGCTAAAACTCTATCAATGAAATAGGGTTTATTGTATCATAGGATAGGAACTTTGGCATCCTGTTCTGCACTTCTCTAAGGCAAAGCCTGGGCTAATTGTCATGTGCATCCTTTTGATATTTGAGAACTACACCACATGGATGCCAGTGAGATTGTTCCAGGATTATTTTTTATTTAGCATAATATTTTTCCATAGTACTATGATTCTTCTGACAGGAAAAATCTGTACTCTACATTTTACCAACATAATTAGAAACGTAAGAAGGGAGAACACTTAAAATGTATGAATATTAATTAGAATGCAAAAATAAAACCACAAGTAAATGTCCTGCCACTTTTTTCAATACATCTTAACTCATTAAAACAAATTGGCTCTGTGTTCCACAAACCACAGTTTTCTGACATCATTTTCTGTTGTAAAGCATATGTGTTCTGCAGTGTTATTTCTTGCAAAAATCTCCACCCATTTAAATGAAGTAATTCAATTGTATTGGTTGGATCCTTTAATTACTTCCAAACCTGTTTTCTCCTAAAAGATCACTAATGAAGATAAATGGCTATAGTGGTTATACACTTTATATACATACATGTTTATAAGGACATAAAAATATAAGTGTGCTCATGTAGATACATATGTGTATACATATATACTTAAGTTTGCACATATGAATACTGAACTTTATATATCTTAAATACATTTATATGTGTATATATATTTATACACATCACAAACACATACTCAGAGTAAATATTTGATTTAGTGTTTGTATTTAGCACAAAATTGTGGTAATATACAGAGTTCCATGGCTGTAAAAAGACTAGGAAAAGAAAACTATTAAATAAACAGCATAATAAACAGATTAATTACAAGCAAAACCAAATCAAAGTTATGATTCTACCTAAAGCACATTCCAAGGACTTGCTGAGTGACATAAAAAGGAAGTAAGAACAGACTCTAAGCTTTTTTAGAAACTGTTTTGTATAGTTAAAATTTTTGCATATTTATCAATTCTATTAAGCCTTATTAAGATGTATCAGAATGAGAACTAGCAATTTTTCTATTAGCTCAGGGAGATAAATCACATACCTTCATTTTATGAGAATTTATCCAAAGTATAAGAACAACTTAAGTTCCTTTATTATATCTGCTAACACGAGTCATATCCCCTTTAAAATAACAAGTGGCATAAAGTTCATTAACTGAGATAATTTTTCTTGTATAAGTTTATTCGCATGCTTGGATTTGGTCTTGAGAATAAGTTTGTGTGCACGATTCTCTGGATTGTCCAGCTTCCTTCCACCTTCTTCTTAATGGCTTCTCCTGCAGCAGGACATCCTGCATTTTAGGAATTTCAGTTTGTTGTCTCAGTAGCTTTAAAAGCATTGCCTGAGTCAGGAGTTTTCTTCTTTGTCTTAAGTGTTGGGAATGCTGCTGGCATCTAACCTCATACATGTGTATACTTTCAGATCTGTCTTTTTAAAGCTGACATTCAACATGGATATAGTATTCCTGAAAGAGCCAAACAGGACACTGCTGCATGACAAGTGGAGCATAGAGGATGCTCTGTGCGTTATTCTTTTTCCTAGCAATACTACTATAGAGACATTCCTCTCCCTTCTCAAAGTCCTCTGATGGAGATCCTTGGCTAAAAAAGCCTAAACTGTTTGAAGTACTTTGTGCATCGATAAACACACGTGTAATGAAATGCATTTACACACAGGAATTTAAATTTCACATTTTTCCTCTGACTTGGCATTTTCTGTTACCCATGCTTATCTTTGTTAGTAAACAGTAACACTATAGGCTTGATTGCCTCCAAAATGATCTGTTACCTTAAAAACTGGAGAAGCCCTCTAGGTCTATGACAGAGCTCAGAGATTGTACACCAGGGTTAGTCAATGCAGCGCTATTTTTTCATTTTGGCTCTGAGGTATGCATCACATTGCCTGACAGGATTACATGACTTCCATTGTAGTCCACATTCCCTACGCGTAGTAGGATGCTCTGGATACAGAAGACTGTCCCTGTCTGAAAAATTCTTCCACAAGTATCCAAAGTGGGATAACTTCTGTCACAGTCATAAAAATAAACTTAAAACACAGGAAGAAAAGGTCTTGGAGCTGGGGCTAAAAAGGGAAACAGGAGACACTCTACCTGGCAACACCATTTTTTATCTTTAAACATGTTGTCAAAAGTTTGTATGCATTCCATGTGCTTGCTTACTGACAATAAAGCAGCAATATTTTCAGGAATTGGTCAGTGGATCAGGACTCAGTAATAGGGGTTTATTTTTGTCTCTGCCATAGGGTCACTGTACTGTCTTCAACAAGTCATTGAAACACTTCACACCCTATTACACCATATGCGATATGACCCAGAAACCACAGTTATTAGTAACTCAGTATGATAACTGTTCCTAATGTACTTGACTGAGAATAAATATCTATCAAGAAAGATTATTTTTCTATCTAACTTAAGTCAGTCATAACAAAGATATTTTTCCTGATTTGGAATAAATGGTGATGCCTAAAATACAGTGTAGGTTTACAGGTCTAAATCTTCAACTACTCATGAATGAGTCTTGACTCTATCTTAAAATTTAAATACTATATTTACATGATATGTCAGAAAAGTTTAAATTTCTTAAGGCTGAAATAATTTTTTTCATTAAAGTCCATTTTACCTGTTACAGCTATGCTTAGAGTAGTATACAAGCATTCAAAAGCAGTACAGTCTTCACAGGTACTAGAAGATTTGCACACATTTTCTTTTAAAAATAATATAGCAAATACCTTAAAATCACACACTCCCCTTTCTTATGATTGTTTACCCCTGTCTGTGACAAATATATTGTCCATAATACCACTTTCCTATACAACAGTCAGACAGTTTCCTAGGTCACTGAAAGAAAGAAATATCCTGACCACTTTTACATGTCTCTTAAGATTTCATTCCTCATTTCTTATTGGTGCAAACCTAGGGGGTTGCATTTGCTTTGTGCATTTATTTTGATTGCAATACTATAGCTCATATCAAAGCATAGC